>CM054177.1:50453663-51653663 GCA_028829895.1 Sinotaia quadrata | reverse complement strand
CAAGCAACTTTGTGAATTCTTGAGACCAAGCTCAAGCCTCAATTTCTGTAACATTGGCTCTCGAATGGAATTCGCAGGAACTTACTTTACATGTTTACTCATAAGTTTGTTGACAACATTGGATACATTCACCAACATGATCTATTAGAGTTTACTAGCAACTGCAGATGTCAAAAACATCAAAAGCATCAAAAGGCTTGCTCTTCTTTGCAAAAGTCAAATTAAGGACAATGCTAAGTTTCAGGCATATTTCATCTCTAAACTCCTTTCTCTCTTACACACATTCTCAACTTACAAATCCTGCAACAATATTCACAGCACAAGAAATATAGCATTGATAAAAATTTACAGTATAATGTACAATGTAACCAAATTAGTGAACATTGAAATAATGGTTTCAATTACATAAGTATTCTCCAGTTCAAATCATAGATCAATAGCAAACGTATGAAATATTTCTAAGTCCATTCTGTCTTTACCATAAGCTAGCAATCACCCTTATGACCGTACTTGAATTGCGTCAAAATCAAAGTGATTAGAATATAAAACTTTCTTTAACAGGTAAGTTTCGGTCTATCTCCATTGGATGAAATTGTTATGAACAAGTATGAAACTATTAGTCAGAAAAACTACTCATCCTCTGGTTTGGATTGCATCAGCAAGTTCTAGCATATCTTTACCTGAGTTGTTATTTTAACTCTGGTACTTACAAAAATATCATCATGCGCAGTAATCAAAGGTCATGCCACATTGACATTTAACAAATTATATAACAATTAAGTTTGGAAATGGGGACAGGCAAATTTACTTGCCACATAGTCTCTTTTTCTCTTTCTCTTCTGTTTTATTATAGTAGTCTTTCTCTTCTTTATCTTTCTTTCTCTTCTGTTTTGTTATATACAAAGTAACTGTGATTCTGTATCAAGTATTCTTGTATGCAGCAAAAGCATATATATGTGTGTTGCTCCACCACATAATGAATCTTAATGTTCATCAGGTCAATTATGAATTATTAGTATATTCTAGTAGTATTTTTAATGCGGAATGCAGTGGTGAAAACTGTTAGATAATCAGAGAATTAATGTAAATGCTATGAACATTGGAGATGGTGGCCCCCCAAAATGTGATTTTGAGAAAATCAAGTTTTGTGATTGAAAGAAATTTCCTTAGCAACCATGACTTTAATTTGATAAAAAATCAGCACACTGGTATAATGATAAATAAACAACAAAAACATTAATTTTTAAAATGATCCCATAGAGACTTTATTGTCAGGAGTTTTTTTTATACAATCCTACCCTTTTAAAAAAAAATGTGTTAATTTCAAACATATTAAGATACCTTTAAAATTTACATATGTTCCCTTATTCTTTTAAATTTAGCTTTTAGGTAGAAAATAACATAACTGATAGTAAATTATAGTTAGTAAGTTAAATGTAGAGATGTATCTCTTCCCCCCCCCCCACTTTGTCTACCCACACTTTACCAATGCTACAAAAGCAGTTTATTTAAAGATGGGGCACAAGATGTGCAAAAAGAGTGAAATTACAGGCATTCTCACATAAAATATTCAATGCTTGGTAGCTTGAAATGCATTTTAAAATATATATTGGGCTGAAATGTAGTGTTTGATTCAGAATCATACATTTGAAAATCCCCAAATTCATAACCTAGCCCTCTTCTCCAGCTATTTTCAGGGTTTTCTCCATTTGAGCCTAGGGCATTACAACTCATTTCTTGATGGAGTGACACATTTGTGATTATTTTTGTAGGTAATGTGAGAGTACAAAAACAAATCTACATAAATTATATTAAATATCTTTAGCAACATTTTGGATTCTGTGGTCTGTTTGCTGGTTTTTTTTTTTTTTTTTGTTTGATTAACATTAATGTTAAAATTATAGTAAATTTTCCTGCAGCATATTGAGATTATTGTACAAATATTATGTCAGTATAAACATATTTATTGATGAATGCATCACATACACATTAATTTATTAACCCATAGGCTGTCCGCGGGACAAACACTGTTCTGCAAAAATGGGTCACTATTTATAGTTACACTATTCATTCCAAACATCCAATCAGTTACTTTTTAAATTCCTTAACACATGTCTATACTACAGCACCAAATGCTTATTTGAGAAATAACTTAAAGATCTTTGTCTGATATGAAATATCTTTAATTGTCTGAAAATCAACCTTTCCCTGCTTCTTGTGTGTGTAGAATAGTCTCATTTGAGGAATGATTACAATATATATTGTGGTTTACAGAAAATAAAATGGCTTACAAAAAGGATGACATAATTTACAAGATGATAAAATGGTCATTCATATTGGGTTTTATTTGTTATATCAGTTTGACTCTAGAATTATAATAAAAAAATGTTCACTTTTGTTGAGAAAGTTTCTCTTTAACATGCACACTTTTTTAACCTTAATTTTAAACTTCTTGATAAATGATCTATTTTAAATTATGATTTAAGTAATTCAAATTGACTTTGTCTTCTTGTTACAGGTAGCTAACTATAATTTTAATCTATATGGCACGCCGACCAGCTACTGTGGTATGCTATGTCTGTGGGCGTGAGTTTGGTTCAAAATCCATTAGTATTCATGAACCTCAATGTATAAAGAAGTGGCATGCAGAGAATGACAATTTGCCTAAAAGCCAACGCCGACCTCCTCCAGTGAAACCTCAAATTTTTCCCTCCATTAATGGATCTGGTAATGACACACAACGTTTTAATGAGTTAGCCTGGCAAAGTGCTCAAGCAAACCTTGTGGAATGCAAAAACTGTGGTAGAACATTTCAGCCAGATCGCCTATCTGTCCACCAAAGGAGCTGTAAGCCTGGCAAGGTATTGACACCACTAAAAAAATCTACCGATACTAAAGCTGGAACAAAAGAAAATGATCCAGGTGCTGCCAACCGTCCAGTAACTGCTGTTTTATCACAACCCAAAGTTCTGAACAAGAGAAACAATCCTGATCTTGCAGGAAATTCGCATATACCTGCTGCACATAACACCAACAACAGTAGCTTGCCATCACAAAGAGGAACCATAACTAATCTGCCAGGGCCTTCTTCTAATACTTCATTAGATAGGCAAGGTACATTCACATCACCTATACAGAAAGGGCCTCCTAAGGAAGCTGAGTTTAGTGGTCCAAGATTTGTTTTGTGTTACATCTGTGGCAGACAGTTTGGAAGCAAATCGATAGACATTCATGAACCACAGTGCTTAGAAAAGTGGAAAGTAGAGAATGACAAATTACCACCAGGCCAGAAGCGACCACTTCCCAGAAAGCCTGAGGTGTTGAATGCAGGGGGCAAGTTTGATGTCAATGCTATGAATGAAGCTGCCTGGCAGAGTGCTCAAGCAAATCTTGTACCTTGTCCACATTGTGGACGCACCTTTAATCCTGACAGACTTCCAGTTCATCTCCGTGCCTGCAAGCCTAAAGGAGGTTTGACATCAGCAGCAGGAGGTGTAGGACAGCAGTCACCCAAACCAGATGGTGCCATGACAAGTGGTGGAGGTTCAAGAATGTCTGGTAGAGGAAGCTATACAGAAATTGGGGAAAGCTCTAAGACTGCTGATTCATCATTGCAGCGTGGACCACGCACTGTCATTTGCTATATTTGTGGCAGAGAATTTGGAACAAAATCACTTCCCATACATGAACCACAGTGTTTGGAAAAATGGAAGGTTGAGAACTCCAAGCTTCCAAAAGAGTTACGCAGACCATTGCCCAAAAAGCCCGAGGGTCTGGGTTCTGGCAATGGTTTGACAAAGTAAGATGTTCTATCATAGTCACATCAAAATCACATGCTCAGCTAGGAATCACCCTTTCAATTCAGAAACACATGCTCAGCTAGGAATCACCTTTTCAATTCAGAAACACATGCTCAACTAGGAATCACCCTTTCAATTCAGAAACACATACTCAGCTTGGAAACACACTCACTTCAGAAACATATTTTCAGTTTAGAAACTCATGCTCATTTGAAACTCATGCTCAGTTTGGAAACTCAGAAACACAATGCACAGTTCAGAAACACATGCTTAGCTTAGAAACACATGTTTAATTTAGGCACACATGCTCATTTCAGAAACATATGGTCACCTCAGAAACATGTGCTTATCTTGGAAACACATGCTAATTTCAGAATTTGGAAACACTTGCTTAGTTCAAAAAAATACATTCTCATTTTAGAAATGCATGCTTAGCTTGGAAACACATGCTTAATTTGGAAATTCGTGCTCAACTTGGAAACACATGCTCAATTCAGAAACATATGCCCAGGCCAGATGTTATGTCACACTATAATCATTTTGCTTTTCTCTATTTTTTAAATTTATTTTGCTTTAAAGTAAATTATAAAATTTTGTTGCCCAGGGCTCAATATTGTTAGTATGAATGTAAAAAGGATAGATAAGCCAAATTCATCAGAACAGTAATAAATTTAAATCATGATAAAGATACCCAGAAATTACCCCATCTTTGTAATGGACTTTATTTGCAAAATTGTTAAATTCTCTAAAGTGACTAAGTACTAAAATCCCCACATTGTAACTGTAATTAAAATGCATTATATTAGATTTTTTATGCTACTTGGTGTGAATTATAAAAGTGTGGGTAATGTATTGGGGTAGTGTTGTGTGTGTAATATTTCCTATGGAAAATTTATTGTATAATGAAATCTGTTCGGTACTGTTAGTATGCACAATATTTTGTTTGCTTACATTTATTGGTAAAGAAATACTGCTACACCAAATATAATTATTTTTGACTTTGAGTAATATTTTGCATTCCTTTTGCATATTGTTTGAAATATTAATATGGATGAAAACTGTTACAGGTGTTATGTGCATTTATTTTGAACAGTATTTTGTGAACATCCATATTAATATTACAATTAAATAATAAAAATATTAAAATTTCAAAAAAGCACATCAGGTTTGTGAAACAGTACTCAAAGATATACCAGGTGTAGCAGTATTTGTTTACCCATAGATGTAAGCAAACAAAATATTGTATACACAAATGTACAGATATGTATTAGTTAATATTTTCTGTTTCTGACAGTCTGTGGGAATTTTTGATTTGCATGAAATCTTATTTGTTTTTGGTGTGTGATGCATTCATGATAATCTTGGAAATTAGTACAATTTTGTGTGTAATGATTTCTCTCCAGCATTGTGTGTGTTGTGTTTTCTCTCCAGTACATCTGTATGTCTGGATTCTATTTTTTCTCCAGGGAACAAATGAATGAGGCAGCATGGGAAGCCTCAAAAGCCCAGCTGGTCCCTTGTTCTAATTGTGGCCGCACATTTGCCCCTGACAGACTTCCTGTTCACCAGCGGGCTTGTAAACCTAAGCCAGGAACTAGTGTTGGTGCTTCTGGAAATAAGGTTGGTGATCTTCACAACTTTTTCCTAGTACATTTGATCATGTTTTAAACATGAAGTCCCTTTGAGCATAATAACATTTTTTTAAAAAAATGTTATTAAGTTTTCTCCCAGCAAATAGATTGAGCTAACTTAATGATAAACATTTCATTTGATCAATATTTTTAGCATAAACCCATGCTTCATAATTCACCCTATTTTGTTAAGCAAAACGTTTTATTTTGTTAAGCAAAGCGTTTAAGTGAATACAAATTAAAATTAAATGCCTCCCTGTACTTGTGTAACAAAGTTAATGCAAATTAAATGCTACATTTTAGCAAATTGTATGTCTAAACATTTAAAAAATAATAACAACCTAGATGCCATAAATGTACATTATTTTAAATTCTCTCACAGTTTCTGGAAAAAATTGATATTATAGCAAAGATTTTAGTTTAACAGTTATAAATATTATTTAGACAATTAAAAATGAAGGCTCCAAAGGGCATTACTATAATCTTGAAAAGTATTTTCTAAATATTGCTATGGATTTTATTTTTAGAATTATTCTTGATACTGTTTATTTAAGTTATTCTTAAAGGTTATGTGTGCTAATGATACTTATACTTCTGGAGAGTGCTGTTATGATAATGTTATTGTAAAAATATAGGTCTGTTTATTATTGTTATTGTGCTAACATAATAATGCTTTTATATTTTATGTCAAATGCTATTTTTATGGTAAAGTTATTTTAAAAAGATAGGTGTCCTAATGATTCCTATTATACTTTGGTCAAGTGATGTTATGGTGATGTTATTCTAATATTCTAATAGGTATACTAATATTATAATTTTATATATTTTATGTTGTTTGCTGTTTATCATTTGTCAAAGTTATTCTAAAAAGATAGGTTTGCTAATGACTTTTATTATATTCATCAAGTGCTGTTATGGTAAAGTTATTCTAAAAAGATGGATGAACTAATATAACTTAATGCTTTTATATTTTATGTCCAGTACTGTTTATGGTAAAATAATTCTAAAAAGATAGATGTACCAATATAATACTTTTGTATTTTATGTCCAGTGCTGTTTACGGTAAAGTTGTTCTAAAAAGATGGATGTACTATAATATAATACTTTTATATTTTATGTCAAATGCTGTTTATGGTAAAGTTATTCTAGATAGATGGGTTTACTAATTTATAAAATATAATGCTTTATATTTTACGTCAAGTTCTGTTTATGGTAAAGTTATTCTAGAAAGGATAATGATGCTTATTATATTTTATGTCTGTGTATTAAAGCTGATTTTAAAAGATATGAGATTTGAATTGCACTGGATCAATCTGATGAATAGTAATTGCACCTAATGACCTATACTTTCAACCAATGTGACCTTAGTACATTTATAATAGTTAATGTGGAATTTTTGTAGTATAAGCACAAACTGTTGCACAAAAAGAACATTTTAAGATTTATCTACAGCAAGAAAAAGTATTAAAATGAAAACTCAAATTCTGTATAATTTATCTTATATTGGTAATTCAGAAATCATTGATTTTAATTTTTATTGATAATAGTGTTTCCTTTTAATTTAGTTTAGATAATTTTGATAAAGAGAATTTCCTGTTAATTTGGGGTGCTTGGCACAAATTGCTCAGATGATCATTTGTAGTTTTAACCAAAGAATATATTTGAATAAATTTATATTGATAGTAATTTTACTATTACATGTTAGTACCCACTTATAAACACACATTACATATTCCATCCATTATTGCCATTATTAATTGACAAATTAAAAAAAACACAATAGCAATTTTTTCAAATAATGCCTACATAAAATTTATAATTCAGTCTTTACATCAGTAAGAAAAATATTGATCGTTAGCAATGCTCCTACAATTACAATAATATTTTTCCAAGACATCTTCCCCACCCCCAAGCCAGACTCCAGTGATACGCCGACCTCCCACAGTTGTGTGCTACATATGTGGCCGTGAGTTTGGTACAAAATCAATCTCCATCCATGAGCCCCAGTGTATGCAGAAGTGGCATATTGAGAACAATAATCTGCCTCGCCATTTACAGCGCCCTGAGCCCAAAAAGCCAGAAGTGCGATCTATAGGAGGTGAGGTGACTTCGTCAGTTCAAGTTATTATGCAATGCTTTGATTTCTGTGTAACGTGTGACATACAGAAATTGATTCATTTTGCAATAATTTTGTTGCCACATTGTTGTCAGTTAAAATTATTATTTGTTCTGGATATGTTGGTCGTCAGACTGAGTTCTGTGATCAGTTCTTGATTAATTTGATCTAACTGAGTAAATATGTTTTGAAAGGTAAAACGATAAAGGAACTTGCCTTTACAAATTCATAGTTTTACAAAACAGAAACTGTGGTTTTCATAACATTGTTTTGATACCATAAGCTTTTCAATTCTGTCATTACTAGAACATTGTTTTTAATATCTGTTCAAATGTTTAGTATATTTTGTGAATGAGTTTTCTGTTAAAAGCAGTTTTTGAATTTTTAAATTGGTCAAATATATATACAAGTTTCATATTTATGGATTGTAAAACTTAAGTGCCTGATTGATTTTAAAGTTTTAATTATAATTTTTTTTAAAATTTAATTTTATATTTTGTGTATGCCAATTTAAAATAGCCATGACAAATTTGTGCTAAACTAATTAATTTGTTTATTGATAGCATGTCTGCAGTCATATATTTATTTAGCTTCTGCTAATGCTTAAGCAACAGTAAATAATATAACAGAACTTTGCTGTTCATTTTTCAATTTAATACAAGAAGAAAAGCAAACTTACTTAACGGCTCTGATAGTATATTTTCATCCATATAAAATGTAGGATAAAGTACAAATGATGAAAATGATGGTGTGTGTCTTATACTGTGATCCAGCCTATGAAACTTCATTGTATATGACAGCAGGCCTTGTTTTGTGGTCATCAATCATTGATTATTTTACAATCTTATTCTGTGAATTCTTAGTTAAGGTTTTAAAATGTAGCAAGGCAAACAGTACAATATAGTTAAAAGTTGGCTTACTCCAGGAATTCACATAAAACTGACTTTGTCCTTTTAAAAGATCAGATAAGGTATGAATTGATTGACAGTTTAAACTGCATATACTGGTAATTTGTTGTTTGAAAAGCCCAAGAGTTATTTTATTACAACTGCTGAAATATTAAAACAAAATATGTGTATATTTAAAATGCAATTGCAAGCTGATGAAAATGCTTTGACTTGTGTCCAGAATAGATAGTTATTTATATTTAATTTGACTTCATAAGTCATCTGCCAGCTTGTCATATGAAGCTAAATAATGGCAAACTTCGCATTACTCATTTGCAAAATCAGCTGTGCTTATATGTTTGTGAATTATTCGTAGAAATCATTGTAACTGTTCAAATTATTTCAGTTAAATATAATAATTATGTCATCTCTTCTCAGGTATATTTAAACCTCTTATACATGCCTTTCCTACAAAATAATGTTGATTACACTTAAGCCAGATTAGTTAAAAGTTAGTCTAATTGTAGTTGGTCTAACTTTGGAGATCCAGATGAATTAAGAGAGTATAATTGGAAGGTAATCTGATAGTTTGTCGCATTGCCACTTTTCCTATAGGAAAGCAAACCAGAATTTATCTTTTCCTACTTTTTTTTAATAGCTTATGAATTATGATTTTAGACATGGTAACTTGAAGAAATATGTTTGAACATCTTCAACCTGTTTACTCCTTATATAACAATTGTTGTTAAGAGGTGGGAACTTAAAAAAAATATATATATATAAACAGCATTTGTCATTATCTGTTTACTTATTTAATAATTATTTTTGTGTGAACAGCATTTAACATTACCTGCTTGCTTTTTATATAACAATTGTTTTTGGAACTGGTAATTTACAGAAATTTAACATTTAACATTTCCTGCTTACTTCTTATTTAACAATTTTTTGTGATCTAGTAATTTACAGAAATTTAAGTGTGAACAGCATTTAACATTACCTGCTTACTTCTTACTTCTTATTTAACAATTTTTTTGTTATCTGTTAATGTTAATTTGTGATCTGGTAATTTATAGAAATTTAAGTGTGAATAGCATTTAACATTACATGCTTTCTTCTTATTTAACATTTTTTTTAAAAACTGGTAATTTACAGAAATTTAAGTGTGAACAGCATTTGTCATTAACTGCTTATTTAGCAATTGTTTTTGGAGCTGGTAATTTACAAAAATTTAAGTGAGTAGCCTGTGCTGTGATAGTTTTCATAACACTTTGTAATGTTAGAAACTAGTGATGTATGAAGAAAGTAATTGGTATAATGTAGGTTAATTAGCATTGATGCTAAAATGCCCCAAACATATAGGTTATAAAGACAGATAAACTTTGAAAAGAGTATTTTACTTTTTAGTAATAAATTTTGTAGAATAATTTTTAGAATTCTTTAAATAATTTAAAAGACAGATTTCAATTAAATAGAAATAGTACGAACATGAATTATGAAAAATCAATGTGTGTAGTCTCTCTCTCTCTCTCTCTCTCTATATATATATATATAGACATACATACATACAAAGCTCTTGCTTTTAGAGTGCAATAAGTATTGTAGAAACCTTTACTGGAATAAATTTTACTTATTGTTATTTTATTTACTTATTATATCATTTAATTGTATGTTATTTTAATTTTAATTAAAAAATGTATACTTGTTAATCTACTGAAGCACTTACTTACTTGGTTTCTCATTTGCTTCTTCTTATTCTAAATAGTATCTCATGTATATTTTGTCAGAATATGTTTTTCATTAACTCCTCAGCTGTTTTAAGATGAAGTTGGTGATAAGAATTGAGATTTACTATTTTAATGAAGGTCAACTGTCTCATCATTATCATCAATATATTTAATAAATCCAGATAGTGTCATTCAGGAAGGAGTACTAATAGTTAAATGTTGTACAATGTTTTATACAAAAGATATAAACTGTATAGGACCCTTCAATGATTAAATCAATTTTATTTTTATGTCAGTTCTTTTGTGCTCCTTGTTTGTTTGATATTATTGTCTTAAACATATCTAAACAAACACTTATATATTTTTATTCTTCTTGTAACAAATAAATGAAGTTTATATTGTTCTTAGCTGCTATAATCAGACTATTTTCATGTGACAGAGTTTTAGTATCAGCTTGTTTCATATATTTTGCTGCTCTTTCAGCTGCTAGTAACGATATAATAAAATTTACTTACAAGACTAAACACTGTCTTGTTTGTGTTTGTTTTCTAATCATTTATTTGTTTATGCTTTTAATTACAATAACAATTATACTTCAGTGCAGTCAGGTTATATCTGGATGTTTGATATATTTGAGGTTTAATGTGTCCCAAAATGGCCTTATAAATTTGAGGGTCAGTAAATTTGTTTTCTTGAAATGTATCAGTAATGCTTTCTTAATGCTTTACATAAACATTTTCCCCCATTATTCTGGTAAAATTTACAAAAATATGAAACAAAACTATGTACATTGATTCTGTTGTTAGACATAGTGAGTGTCTCAAATATTTTAGATTCTAAAGCCTGAAAACTCATTAATGCTATTGATATATGCACTAATACAAAAACAGCATTTTTCTCTATAGGTATTTTATTACTATTATATTTAAGCAATAATATGATTTTGACGGTAATTATTTTTTCATGAAGTCATTAACAGTAACTCTCATTATTTGTGCTTTATTTATCTTCATTTTAATATGTCTGTAGCTCCATTCCATTAGGTAAAAACTATCCATGTTATCACTAACTCCTTCTGGAGGTCTTCATAATGCAGTCAGGTTTCAAGCAAGAGGTTTTTGAAAAAAAAACATTTTTTTTTGGTCCACAGTTTAATTTGCCATGTAAAGATATGATCAAACATTGGCATTGCATTTTAATATTTATTATATTAGTTTTACATGTAGTTTTATATATATATATATATATATATATATATATATATATAAATATATCTTAATTACTACTTTTGTTCCTTAATATGTTTTAAAATAATAATAATTAATTATTATTAATCTTGAAGAATTAAACAAACTATGTTAAATGATTAGTGTAGATTAGTGTACATGTGTCCTTTAGATGTTATGTAGATTTTTTTCTTTAGTGTTGTTCAGTATATGTGGTGATTTTTAGAAAGCAACCTCTATTTAGATTGAGAGTTACTAAATATTTTTGTGGTTTGAATAAATGGAAACAAATGTAAGACATTTTATAATCCTGTTTTCTCATGCTTTTTTGCATGATTGAATGTGCACCAATGCAGCCTGTAATATTTTTTAAAAACATGATCATTTGAAAATTTGACTTAACATAAAATATGAGTTACTTTGCAACCATCCTTTCATATATATCTCTTTAGTCTTTTGGCTTTTAGAATTGCTTTGTCTTGGAAGTTAAGGGCTTTAAAAGTGAAATTTATTTTTGTTAAAAACTAAAAAGCAAAATGCATTGCTTCATTGGGGTGGAGAAAATTGCAAGTTGATCACTAGTTCAAGGATATGCCGACTCAGCAAATTTATCTTCTGCCTAAAACATACCTACACTCTTCCAAAGATACCACGTACACACTATTCCAAAGAAACCACCAACACACTTCTCTAAAGATATTATCTGCGTATTCCTCTAAAGGTACCACTATGCATTTCTCTAAAGCTATTGTGTAAGAGTTTTGGACATCAGACTATGTGAGTATATAGGTATTTGTTTTGATCTTTCATGAATATGACTCCAAACATTGTGTATTCATAGTACACAATTATGATTTATTATCATTATAATATATTATTGTTTTATCATTATGTTACTGACTACATTGCAGCCAAGGGATCGTATGACATAGATGCAATGAATGAAGCAGCTTGGCAGAGTGCTCAGAGTAATCTGGTCCCATGCTCCATCTGCAACCGCACTTTCCTGCCAGATCGGTTGATTGTGCACCAACGCAGCTGCAAACCAAAGCCTCAGAGGGACTAAGCTCTTCTCTAGGTGCCATGAAACTGTGATAGCAGTTTGCTTTAGGTGGTCTTTCAGCACTTGTTAGTAAAAGATCTTGATGCAGCACCAAAACATTTCACCAAAACATTTAATCTCTAAGAATGAAAGCACACTTCAAATGATTTAGAGAGAAAGAAACAAACCTGATAAGACTCAACCATATCAACATGGTGCAGGCAAATAGCACTAGCGATAATAATGTCATTAAACAAAATGAAAAGCAGAAATTTAAAAGTTCATTTTGCACATTTTTCACAATGCTTAAGACTAAATATTAGTGCCACTGATTTACTTCTTTTAACATAGGAAAGAATAATCACAGGCATTAGAGTAAATGAAATGATATACATATGTAATCAACCCCAAATAAATTACTAGGAACATAATCTGTACAATGATGTTGATATTTCTTTTTAAATCAAACCTGAATAAATCTTTAGAAATCTCATCTGTACAGTGTTGATATATATATATTTTAAAAGTCAACTGAAAATACATTTTTAGAAACTTAATCTGTATAGTATTGTTAATTTTAAAAAATTATAACCATAAATAATATTTACAAATTTTATCTGCACTGTGTTGTTGATTTTACTGTCCACTTACTGTGATACGCTATCATTATTACACAGCTTGTGTAATACTTGTTGTAAAAGCAAAATATATAATGTGTTAACACATAGGTAAACCAGTAACACAAGAAGACAGTATAAGTAATTTATTTTAAATCTTATTTCATTTTAATTTAGCATGTTAAAGTATTTCTTAAAATTTCTTTTGAAAGAACAGTATGAATTTATGATCTTGACATAACAGTAATTGGTGCTTTTGATTTAAAAGATTTTGTTATCTACAAGAGATAAAGATAACAGTATGCTTACATTTTATTTTTAATACAAGACAGTTGTGATATTTCAATGATATTTTTTAACCACATAATTAGACATAAATGTAGTAAAGTACTGTACATTTAAGAGTTAATTATAAATTATAAAATAGCATCACAATGATTCTAATACTGAGGTCAATTTTCTATTGCTTGATATCAGTTAAGAATTGCTTTTAATTTCAACAATAAAAGGCGCTTAGTAAAAAAACACAAATATCAGTTTAGCATTACATCATTCTCATTTGCATGCATACACACCACACACACACACACACACACACACACACATGCACACACGCACACACACACACACACACACACACACACACATGCACACACGCACACACACACACACACACACACACACACACACACACACTACTTTTTTAAAACTCTACTGATGAAACTTCAAATTATATATATTTACACTGAGTTTAGTTAGTAATGTCACATACATTAGCTGATTTCAAACTTCTTATAAGAATATATTATATATAATATAATTATATATAATTTATGTCCTAATGTGCTTGAGCAGATGTTTTATATTTATTTAGAATGAGATATTTTGCTGAGAATATTGTTGTCACAATAAATGAGTTGGTACATAATTGATCCTAAGTTTGGAATCTGGTAACAGAATTGTCTTTTATGGTTTAAGACTCATTTCTCATGATATAATACTTTCTTTAGGAATGAAAGATGATATAATTAAAGCACTAAAATAGTTGTATATGTATGTGACTTAGATGTGTTTTTTCTTTTTCTTTTAAGTAGCCATGTATGTATATCAGTTTATTGTAGAGTTCAGAAGTCTAAACATATAGAAGAAATGCATTTTAATATTAACAATTAAAATATATATATTTTTTTAAAATAGCTGAATGATTATTGGTATATTAGGTAACAAATTGAACCTTAGCTTCAAAATAAATCCTCAGTAAATGAATATTGTCACAATTTATGTTGCAAAAAAGATTTGTTTACAATGAAAGTTTTGTATGTTTAGTAGACAGAATTTTACAGCAATGCATTGTCACATATTGTCTCTTTTACCACTACTTTCATTGTTATTTAAGAGCTAATTATTTTGTAGGAAACATTCTTTGGTTTTACCTTACACAACTAACTTAATAAATTGTTATCTAAGGGCAATTATTTTGTTAAAAATATTCTTTTGTTTTTACACTACACAAGTAATATAATAATATAATAATTACATTACTAAAAGAATTAAATCCTGATGACATGTGTGCCTTCTATTGCCAATGTGTAAAATTATTTATATTGGCTGGCCAGTAATATTTATTGCATTTGATTAATTCTGCAAGGCAAATTTTAAGTAAAAAACATATAATGTCTTAATGGGAAAAAATTATCGTTGCCAACCATTTAGCTTGAGATTTTTATAAGATTGCTTTATTTTAATAATTATTTCAGCCTAATTATATTTTTTAGTTTAGTAGAATATATATGTGTGCTTAATCAAAACTGAATTAAATCATTCTTGTAATTGCACATTAAAAAAAAAGCACTTTTAAAAAAAAAACATGAATATTCTTAGTTTACATTTCACAAATTAATTTCAATGAAATAACATTTAGATCCTGTAGTATAAATTTTACCCTTATTCCTCTCTAAAACCAATCAAGTACTATAACTCTATCCTTATTCCTTCCCAAACAATAATCTTGTAAACTTTAGCCTTTTCCCTCAAAAAATAAACAATCTTGTACTATAAGCTACATCTTTATTCCTGAAAAAAACAAACAAAACTTTTAACCATAAGCTTCATTCTTATTCTTCCCACCAAAATCAATTCTGTACTATAAACTGTATCCTTATTTCTCTCCCTAAATTCAAAAATGTTAAAATGGACAAATAGTAAAACAATTTTCATTCTCTTTTTAAAGTTAATTGTCAAAGATTAACAATTTCTATTTATCCTTACTAAATTAAGTTTATAGTTTCTTTTTCATGGTACAAAGCAATCTATCCAGTCTCTTACTCATGCAATTAACAGAATTAATAAAAATGGATGGTCACTCTCCCTCATAGATCATACAGATATCCTCTAGATTGTTAACTTGTTGCAAGTAGACAGTAGAAAATTGTGAAACATTTTTTGGTGAAGAATTAAATAAAGTTTTAATGCACATTTTCATTACATGTGTGTGTGGTTAATTTCAGTGGCAGTCAGTGTGTGTGCAGTTAGTGGCAGTCAACATGTGTACATATGTGTGGTTAATTTCAGTGGCAGTCACTGTGTGCATGTGTGCGGTTAATTTTAGTGGAAGTCAATATGTGTGTACGTGTGCAGTTAATTTCAGTGGCAATCAATATGCATGTAAGTGTGGTTAATTTCTGTGGCAGTCAATATGTGTGGTTAATTTCTGCGGCAGTCAATATGTGTGGTTAATTTTGGTGGTGGTCAATATGTGTGGTTAATTTAAGTGGTATGAAATCAATATGTGTGGTTAATTTTGGTGGCAGTCAATATGTTTGTTTAAGTGGTATGAAATCAATATGTGTGGTTAATTTAAGTGGTATGAAATCAATATGTGTGGTTAATTTTGGTGGCAGTCAATGTGTGGTTAATTTTGGTGGAGTCAATATGTGTGGTTAATTTAAGTGGTATGAAATCGTGGAATTTAATATTAGAAAAAAATCAAATAGCATTGAATAATACCATAAACAAACAATACTTAAAATATATTGTAATTTTTATGCACTTTAAAATAATTATTTAAAAAACCTTTATAAATATTCATTAGTTCTGGAAATCATGTAACTAAAATATTAGAATATAGTGGTTAATTTGATTGCATAATTTTATTCTTAAAAACTTTATTTTAGAATTTAAAAATACAACATATAATATTCAGTTCTTTTGTGTAATAAAGGTGGACATAAATTACTTAGATATATTTATGATCAAGCAACAATTATGGAATTATATTTGAACGAGGATTACAGAAGTAAAATTAAATAATCAAGTTCAAGCAACATTATGCATTAAGAGAAAGGTAATAATTGATTATACTCAATATGTCTGTTTGTTTAGATATGTTTAAGACACAATCCATTTGTTCAAAGACCTATCTAATTTTAGACATAGGCCTGCTGTGTTTCAAGTTATTTCTTACCAATTTTAGACATAGGCCTGTTGTATTTCAAGTCATAAGCCACTGATTTTAGGCATAACTCTGCTGTGGTCTGTCTAGCTCAAGTCAAAACTGATTAAATTTAGAAACAATATGTTGTGCTTTACCTAATTTCAGGAACAGCCTGTTTTGTTTAAAGCTTACCTTATTTTAGACACAGACCTGCTCTGATTCAAGTCAACTTGACTGATGTTAGAATCAGTCCTGTTGTGCTTTCAAGTCACACTTGACTAATTTTAGGCACAACCTGTTGATTTGTTTCAAACACATCTAACTAATTTAACCACTGTCCTATTGTGCTTCAACTAGTTCAAGCCTTATCTGACTAAATTTAGACGCAGCTCAGTTGTACTTTGAGCCATATATGACTAAGTTTGTACATAGCTCATGTGTTCTTGAAGTCAAACTTAATTTTGGTTTGCTTCACAAGAAACCTAATAAATTTTAGTCACAGCTCTATCCACTTCATATCTAATTTTGTTATTTCAGGTCATACCTGACTAACTTTAGTTTTAGCCCATTTATACTTTTAAGTTGTATATAATTTTAGGCATAGCCATGCTATGCTTCAAGTCATACCTAATTTTTGACATAGGCCATATTGTGCTTCAAGTTAAATCTAATTTTAGGCAGAGCCATGTTGTGCTTCAAGTCATACCTAATTTTAGACTTAGCCATGTGCTTCAAGTCATACCTGATGTTAGGCATAGCCATAATGACTAGTTTAAGTCATACCTGACTGCATTCAGCACATATCTTTTATGCTTACCTAACTTATATTAAATTATACTTACCTAACTTTAATGCCTTTGATCTTCTAATTTTAGAACAGTCCATTTGTGCTTCAAGTCATATCTGATTAATTTTAGTCATGACCCTTTTGTGCTTCAAGTCATTTCTAACTAATTTTAGGCATATCCTTGTTGAGCCTTAAGTCATATCTGACTGATTTTAGAAACAGCCCTGCTGTACTTAAACCGGATTAATTTTAATTACACCCCTATTACACTTCATACCTAATTTTAAGCACATCTTTGTTTCATATGATTAATTTTAGGCACCCTTACTCTGACAAGTTCATTCTTATCAAAAGCATAGGCGGAATTAACTAAAAGTTCACCGTACGGAAAGATATCTTAGATACCTGCTAGATGTGTTTATTTGGTGATCATGGTAAAGCAATTGTGCGTGTTTCAATTCACCACTGGTTGACTGGAGGAAATGGTGAAGGTCACACTAGTTTGGTGCACTTCCTCTGTCTGTGGTAATAATGGTATAGCAATGGGTGGGTGAGGGGAACAATAGCAGTTTAACATCACCACTGGAGCTTGGCTTGATCATTTTGACCCCACAACCTCAGATTGTGTTCCGAGGTGTAGGGTGGGAGGGCTTGTGGAAGGGGGTGAAAAAGGTCACACCAGTTTGGTGCACACCCTCAACTACTCTTCATCATGGTACAGCAATTTTTTTTCACTTTCTCCCCCCCACCCCAAGCCACATTAGATTTTTTATCGTTAGATATTCTCAGTCTTGGGTGCTTCTTGGGGAACTCCACAGCCTCACATTGCATCCTGAGGTGGAGGGCAGAAAGACTGGCAGAAGGGGGTGAAACAGGTTGCACCAGTTTGGCGCACACCCTCAACTGCCCTCTGTCAATAAAGCAATTGTGTGTGTTTCGTTCACACTCACCCCAGAAGCCGCAATAGACCTTTCATCTTCATGATGTTCTCATGATCTGCTTCTGGAGGATCCCCACAGCCTTGCAGTGCACCTGAGGTGGAGGGCAGGAGTGCTGGTAGAAGTGGTGAAGCAGGTTGCACCAGTTTGGCACACACCCTCAACCGCACTCCGTCAATAAAGCAATTGTGTGTGTTTCGTTCACACACCCCAGAAGCCACAATAGACCTTTCATCTTCATGATGTTCTCATGATCTGCTTTTGGAGGATCCCCACAGCCTCGCGGTGAGTCTGAGGTGGAGGGCAGGAGGGCTGGCAGAAGGGGTGAAACAGGTCACACCTAGTTTGGTTCACACCCTCAACTGCCCTCTGTTGGGGGAGGGGGGCCAAAGGATAATTATATTAAGTGACTGAATCCATATTAATGTGTACTTTAAAATTTTCTTAAGTTTGAATTGATATGAGGTTTTGCTGTTTTAGTGCATGTACTTTAAAAGGACAATTTTATAAATTCCATACTTCTTCCTTTTTAAAGTCATGTAATGACTTACTGATTACATTTCAACAAAAAATGCCCAACTATCTCCACTAAAGTTCAAAACATTTATTACAAAGGTGTACAACCACAGATCCAAAAAACTTTTATTATATTGTGATTTTGATAGACAAACTGCATGTATGACAAAATCCACTCCACAATTCATTCTCTATTGCTCATACAATCTGTTATTTTAGGTTTGATCATCAAGTACCTGTTCAAAATTTTCTTTGAGATGATCTCAACTAAATATGATAAATGACTCATAAACTATTTTCTTATAATATTATTTTATTCAACCAGACCCCACAAAAACCAACCAAACAAACCCTAGTTAATAGTGTTTAAAAATCATGCTTTCAAAGCATTCATTAAGATTGCTTATCTGTTTTTCACTCAGAAATGTTTCTTATATGCATTTTAAAAAAATATTAACTATCATATAACTGCCTTTTAGCACCAATATAATAAATAAAACCGCTATACCCTGACTGTGTATGAAAGTGTCATACAATCAATCAATACTTTAGTGTTTATACAATAGGTGAAGTTGTTCTGTGACGTGTTTATGACAATTGCGATAAGATGTAGGGAGATTAGTGGATCGTGATGGGTTGTAGTGAAAAGACGTGCAGTGTGTAAGAAGCAGTGGCTCAACTCAGTTCATGTGTAGTACTTCCGTCACACATACACACACATATAATGTCTTATGACAGTTAATAAATAACTACCGTTTCAGTAGCCGCACAGCTCGCCTCAAATCGTATAATGTTATAACTATTATAGTGTTTGTGGATTAATTAGCTAAGCATATTCAGTTTTCATTGATGAATAGAAACAAATCTAAAAGTGTCAATTGATAGCTTGATGAAATATGAAAGGCAGTTCAAGCCAGAAAATACGTAGATTTATATTATTTTATTTACTGTCGCATAGTACTTTTAATAAACTACCGTTTCTTGTATTTGTAACTTATAAGGTGTGTGCATGAATGGGAGTTGTGGTAGAATGTTTAGGTTGTGGTGAAAAGACGTTACCGCTTGTACATTGCACATTTTCTGTCGCAAAATCCACATTTTCTTTCGCAAACTCCACAATAATGCAGTTTCTAGCGTTTGTGAATATTAATAACTTTTTACATTATACACTTCTACTAACTACCAAAGAAATTTTTTATAGACATTGCAAGCAAAACAACACACTTACAGGGCTCATAAGGGAGGGAATTCTACGTAATACAAATACAAGCGCAAACCTTGTTAGTCCCGTACATACGTGCGTTGTTAACGCAAGCCAGCCTTGGTACGCTACTTGTCCAAATAGATTTGGTAAAAATTCAAACAGTTTATAATGGCACAGGCTGATCCCAGAATTAAAAAACTTAAAATTCAAACTGGAGTTGTAAAAAGGTATGTATAAAATAAATACAACTTTGAAATTTAAGGGTTAATATTTCATTGCAGTTGTATAAATGTATAAAGTGCATTTGCCGGCCGGCTGACTCATACATTGTCACTTTATGTCAGTCATTCTCTTGTAATACGTCACTCCGTCATGCATATAAATTCAAAGTTAAAGTAAGGAGTTAAAATAAAATGGCCAAGTTGTTAATCGGACATAACGAATCTGATACGTAGGTCAACGTCTATAAGTTTTTTTTTTTATAACAATACAGTTATACACTCAATAAACAGTGTTTAAGCAGCAGTTGGACGTATCCTGATCAGCTTTTTTTCCTAACAATTTTTTGTGACGCTTACAAGTTACATTAAATAAGCGCACAACCCTTGTTGTTATTTGCTTATCTAGGATATCTTAGCTAAGTCCAGAAATGAGAAACAAATAATATAATATAAATCTGAGGTTGATAATGCATAATGATAATCTTAATAGTATAATACATTTAGCCTGGATTTAATTTATTATTCTTTTGACAAATATAAATTGCACAATATTATATTTATATGTTACTAAATACTAATATTACCTTTAGGAAAATATAATATAAATATATTTATAAATTAATTATTATATCTTACAATTTCAAATTAGCAATTGTATCCATTCCATGCATTGATTTAATTATTACTTACAACTCTGTTACAGTGTTAGTGTTACTGTTAGTGTTAGATAACCTAATACAAATTAATGGTAAGTATTAGTAATATTGTAAATAACACTAACTAGCATTTTTAGTAAAAATCCAAGTAAAAAATTACTTGGATTTTTTTTTTTTACCATCAACATATATTTAATAAATTAATTTTAAGAGAGACCGTTTTATTTAATAGTTTTTTATTTTTATTTATAGTTTTAATAGTACATAATACTTTAATAGTATTTGTAGTTATACTATTACTACTAGTAGTATAAAATAGTATTTAATGTCAGTAGTACAGTATTTTATTAGTTAGGTAAGTATAGACTATAATTCAAACAGTAACTATACCAGATAGAATTAATTCCTTTGTTTAGGTAATAATATATTCACACAAAATTTAAAGACCAACTCACCAAGTGAATAGGATTAGGAATCTAGTTCAACCCTATATATTATATGAGTTCAGTCAATAGAATTTAGTGTTCTGAAAATCAAAATGTATATTCAAAATTTCAAAGTTATAGTCCGAATGGCTATTGGAGTATAACTATAACTTATAAGTGATAATATGTTTCTGCAAGATTTTCAATGTTACCAATGACTCGAATGAGCTCGATGGTGACACAGGAAATTAGAAATTAGAAAACTAAACAGACACTCTTTTATATTGAATTTTAATGACAATTGACAAAAGGATACTGAGCTCTGCATGAATGTCTCTTATTGCATGCAGAGCAAAGAAACAACCTTTACAGGGTAATACATAGCTCATAAGTCATAACATTGTATTTTTAGCCATTTTGTGTTTATCATATGGCAGTCTCGTGCATATTGAGAGCTTATTCTTCAATTGCACTTTAAACCTTAAAATAGTAACATTTATAAAAGTTGCTGGCTACTTAAGCGTTGCCAGGATGTTTAGAAATGTTGATATTATTACTGAAATATCTGGTTTATATATATATATATGAAGTGGATTCCTGTTCAAATTTGGTCTTTACATTCCTACTGACTTATACTATAGTTATAAAGTAGTTTGTCTTTATTAAAATACTGTAGAATGTAAGAGAAATGGCATTGTTGAGGAATTATCAAATTTATAAACAGAAACCTCACTCCAGTTTTAATTTGTGTGTATGGTAGTGTCTTAACCAAACACCCTCAGAACCCAAACTTATGCTTAGCATATTTTTATTAAATTGAAAATGTATACTCAAATCTGAGTTCGCTTATTTCTCTGACTTAGTGACTACAAAAGTCCAAAAAGCTAATGGCTGGGTCACAGTTTAGAATCTGCTCCACATTGCCCACTATTAATTAAGTGTATACCTTTAGTATGCAAAGAATAGAGTATGGAAAACTATATGATATGTTATGTAACAGTTCATTGTTTTATAAAGGTTCATTTAAAATTAATTTGTTTAAACTCTTAAATTGGTAATTAACAGTAATATTATTATTAGTGATAATTTTTGTGGTGAACTTTACACATTATAATTATTATAATTTATATGCATCTAATTTAAACTCTGTTAAAACATTTTTAAAACATTGCCATTACTTCAAAATCCGTAAAAAAAAAAAATAATAATAATTAAAATAGTGTTAGTGTTACAAAATTCATTTCATCAGTATAACTCAGTAAGTTATTTTTCATATGTTGTGGTCATATAATTGTCAATCTTTGAAATTATTTTTGAACAAGTGAAAATTATTATATAGTTTAATAGTAATACACTTTAATATTTCATTTACTGAAATGTTTAATTATACTTTTTAATGAAAAGTGATTTTATGATTAAAAAAAATTAATTGCAGGCTGACCAAAGAACGAGATATGTATGAAAAAGAAGGTGTTTCACTTGAAGAGAAGCTAGAAAAATTAAAAGCAGAAGGGGCAGATGAATACGTAATTAGGAAACAGGTATATTTTATTTTCAAATAATAATCTGTTGTGTTCAATAACATGTTATTCTGTATTATAAAATTGATCTGCTCTTAATTTTTTTTCTACAGAATTTGTCATGAAAACACAAGGAAACACTTTTCTTTGTTTTTGAAAATTAATTTGAATAATAAAAATGTATATTGAAGTTACATACCTTATAATATTTCCTGTTGACTGTGTCAAGCTAATTTTATATATAATTTTCATAGAATTTGCACTTTATTTAGCCTTCTGGCAATCTTTAAGAGTAGAGAAAATAATAGTTCTGAATAGTATTCATATTCTTGAAATCCTGTATTGTCCTTCATTTTATTCTAACACTTGTTATTTATTGACATTTTTAAAGGCTTTTCTTATCCTGTTTTCTAGCAAGAAGTTTTGCAAGAATCCAAAGCTATGGTACCAGACACAGTAAAAAGATTAAAATCAGCCTATGAGGAGTTAAAGAGCATAGTGGTATGTTTGCATTTTATAAATTAATCTTTTTTTAACATCAGAAGCAAATAAGCATTGCCAAATCATAATAACAGAATTAAGTTTAAGAACCTAGTTAAAATTACGTGTTTAGAAATGCACTAGTTCAGAACAGACACATCTGTTCTAATAAATGAATCTGAATATAGGAAATACAAAAAGTATATAGTTGAACTTGAAGAGGTATGTTTTCATATGTATTTGACTATTACAATTTATATTTTTCATTACTTACTGATATATATTCTAAAGTGTGGGTGAACATCCAGCAATCAAAATTCTAATGATCATGGCAGGGTTTATATCCAGAATGTTTTCCTTGTACATGTAAGGCTAGTGAGTTACCACTGAGCTCCCCAAATTCAAACTGTTTAAGTCTGGAAAGTAATGTAATACTTTGATGTATAATAGTAAATAAGCCAGCGTTTTGTGCAGTTAAGTTTGTATTATTGAAAGGAATTGGATTTGAAAAATACCCAATAATAAGCTTTAAAAATATTAAAACTAAAAGAAACAGGTTTTTCATATGCTGTGACTCTTAAGTTAAGCAGATATATTTAGAGTAATTTCAGCATTCCAGATATGTGGCAATTTGATGTTTTCGGCTAAGATTCATTTTTTGCCATCTTGCTTTTTATCAGAGATGATTTATAACTAATTCGGTAATCTAATTGGTGTCAGCATACCAGTGTTAACTATAAACATAGCTGCATCCTGTTCACACTCAGCAACCCAAATATTCCTCTCAGTTGCACCAAGCACCAATATTGCACCAATAATAAAAACATAGATATATTCAAAACTGTTATTTTTCAGTAATATTTTCCTCAACCCAGAAACTCTCCACATATTTTATTTTATTTATCCCACATATTTACTGTTGCTATTTATATTTACATTTAGACGCTGTCATGTTCTTAATTGAGATTTCTCCTATCTTGCTAGATATTTATTTTTAAAAATTTTAAATGCAGAATTTTATTTTGGACAATAAAAATAAAATGAATGTGTTGTTATTTAGAATAGTAATAGATAATAGCAAAAATTCATATAGTGATTTTTAAAAAAAAAAGATTTATAGATGATTGTGTTCAAAAAAGCATTAGTTCAAAGATTGGATTGCTGAGACAATATAAGATAGTGATAGTTCTCAAGATTGAATTTACTTTTTTTGAAAACACTCATTAAAACAATAAAAGTGTAGCTATACTAGTTTATTTCCCCCTGGGTACAGACCTGTTTTAGTTCATGATGGTTTAACCTTCCTGGACTGAGCTATTTTACTTATGGAAAATTTAATATATATAAAATTAAAAACAATATGTATCTTAATATAAGTTATTGATATTGTTCTTGATTTGATAATTTGAACTTATTTTTAACCACTACAGTTGATGTGTTTAAAAGATATTGTAGTACTAGTAGTCAGTAAATATTCCATTTGCCATATGTATCTGACTGATGTGTACTTTGTTATACATTTTTTGTGTAAGATTTATGGTAGTAAATATTCATCATTAACTCTTATTCATTAAATTTGTTATTTTCTGACATTTTTTAAACTTATTTTGAAATTTTTGAAATTTGCCAAAAATTTAGACTAATTAATTATAAAACTAGATGTGAAGTGAATCTGAAATTCTTTGTACTATTATGCTAATTTATTTATGCATTTTCTTATTGACTTTGCTCATATTTCTTCAGTAGCAGATTCATGGATTTTCACATTTAGTAATTGTTTGAAATGTTAAAAATGTTAGTGGTATGTTACATACAGCTATTACTAGTAATAGTAATGAAACTTACTGATACAGTTACATTTTATATTTTTTATTTTGCAGGAATTTTTTCAATCCATTTGTCAGTAGCAGAGTAAATTTATATTTAGTAATGTTTGCATTCTAGGACACATACTTATTGATTAATGTACTGCATAATCTTACTATTTTTATAAACTAATGTTCTTGTTTGTTCTTCCAGGAAGCAGAAAGTGATCTGACAGAGTCAGAAGAATACAAGCAGGCACAAAGTGCCCTGGAAATTGCCAAGCTTTTTGTAGAGTAATGGTGTGCAGCAACATCAGTGCATAGCACTACAAGGCACCACTTGCCTACAAAACAGTAGTGGCTAAGGAAAGTTATATGTGTTGCTGGTAAGAAAAAGTACAACACTAGCGATTTCACTTTTCACATGGGATTCACAATGATTAACATTCATACATGAAATTGTGTCCAGAGGCTAGAATAATGTCGGCAGTGCTCACTGTTAATATGCAGTCATATTTATTTCAATAACCACAGCAACACCACCTTGTTTAGGGTGTGGCAATAGTAAAATATTACATTATTGTAATTATAAACTGTCAGTACTATTGGTATTTTACTTACAAATTGCAGTAGAGCTCTGCAAAAATTTCAGTAAAATATTTTTATATATATGAAAGCTAGAACTTGCATAACGCAGACTGTCCAGGACTGAGCAGTCTGCACTTTTGAAATCAACAAATAATTGAAAATTATATGGAAAAATGTTAATGCTACTGTTGTTTGTAATGGCAAAGGATACTTATGTCAGTACCATTTGGTATGTGAATCAAAACTGTGGATCTTTAGCAAGTGATCCAATTTTCTATATTTATCTTTTGATATTGCTAAATTATTAAGATGCCTAAGATTAATTATTAAAATATTTTAAAAATTTCCCCACAATATAGCAAACACCAGTTCATTGCTTAATATTCAAATTTAATTTCTGTTGCATGGTGCATAACAATGTTTGGGCATTACATTGTCGCATTAATAATGTTACATTACTTTTCTTTCTGAAGATAGAACTTTGTTTCTATACAGTAAAGCACTGAATGTTGCGTTGATGTGATTTTTGTATCATCTCATTTATTGAAGAATGATGCTTTAATGCTTGTTTTGTACTAAATTGTTCCTTTGAAGTTTGTTCAGTTTTAAATTAATAAATGCTTTATACAGATTAGTACTTGACTTCAAATACATACTTACATGTTTAAATATTCTTAATGTTGAAGAATAATAAAAGAACTATGTAAAGAGTCTTTTGTCGTTTTTTACAATTACATCTAGGTACAGTATAATGAAAGAATTGTTACTAGTTAAACTAACTTTCTTGATGTTTACAATTACAAGTCAAGTTTACAGTAAGACTTGTCATTAATTTAAAGTTATCATAATTAAAAGTCCAGCTTACATTGTAATAAACCTCATAGATTTAAAATAACTAACTTGCTGTTTACTAGCCAGTTTACACAAGAAAATTACTAATTTAAACTTGCTTGATGTTTACAACTGTGAGTCAAGCTTACTTCATTAAGAACTATTGATTCATAATAGCTAACTTGATGTTTACAAGTCAAGCTTGCACTGTTAAGAATTACCATTGATTCAAAATAACTAACTTGCTGTTTACAAGTCAAGCTTGCACTGTTAAGAATTACCATTTCAAAATAACTAACTTGCTGTTTACAAGTCAAGCTTGCACTGTTAAGAATAGTCAATGCCAGTGATGATTGCCATTGCAAATATCAAGCTTTCACTACAAATTATCTTCAGTTTAAAATGACTATTTTGCTGGTTACAAGTTATATATTGTCACTGATTTAAAGTAACTAGCTTGTTATAAAGCAAGCTTACATTGTACATTGTCATTGATTTAAAATAAATAACTTGTTGTTTGTTCATGTCAAGCTTAATTTGTGCATTGTCACTGATTTAAGATAACTAGTTTGCTACAAGTCAAGTTTATATTGCACATTGTCACTGATTAAAATAACTAGCTTACATTACGCACTGTCATTGATTTATAATGTCTAGTTTTTTTGTTACAAGTCAAAACTTATATTGTGCATTGTCACTGATTTACAATAACCAGTTTGTTGTACTTAAATTGCACATTGTCATTGATTTATATTACTAGCTTCTTGTTTCAGGTCACACTTACATTGCACATTGTCTTGATTTAAAATAATCAGTTTGTTGTTTACAAGTCAAACTTACATTGCACATTATCTTGATTTAAAACAATCAGTTTGTTGTTTACAAGTCAAGCTTACATTGCACATTGTCTTGATTTAAAATAATCAGTTTGTTGTTTACAAGTCAAGCTTACATTGCACATTATCATTGATTTAAAATAACTTAATATTTCAAGTCCAGCTTACAGTATAGTGTTTGTGGTCTGGCACTTACTGACACTCTGTTTTATGAGTGTCTCTTAATTAACAAGAGAAGTGACCTGTTGTTTATCTGCAATAAATATTTATAGTTCTTTTAGAGCAAAACTGAAGCTTGCAAACTAGGTTATATATTATAATATTACAAAGTTATTTTGTAACTGATAATTCATGCATATATTGCATTCATTAGCAATTCACAATGATTAAAATGGAAGCATATAAATTAGGACAAGATAAATCAAATTTGAGGTTAATTAAACAAAATATCTCACTTTGTTTCTTCTTTTAACATTCCTGTGTCAGTAATTTGAGTAATTTGTATTTATTTTAGTCTTAAGCAATCTTTATTAAGATGTCCATCAGGATTCTTGTCTTGGATTGATTCTTTATGTGCAATCATTATTGTTTCAATAAATGTTATATATTCCAGTCTAATTAATCTTTTATTTAGATGTCCATCAGGACTGTGGCCTTAGATCGATTCTTTATGTACAATCATTACTGTGTCAATAAATGGTATATTTTCCAGTTTAAGTCATCTTTATTAAGATGTCCATCAGGATTCTAGTCGTGGATCAATTTGTTATGTTACCATTTGCCATAAATTGACCTGTGTCTTGTCACATGTATGTTGATGACTCTCATCTCCATATATCTGTTTACCTTTACCATCTCAAAGACATAAAGGAAAAGAGTGATTTTGATATTAAGTCATAAATGAAATATAAAATGCTGTACATGAATGAAAGTAAAAGTAAACTATATATGTTTGCCGCCTCAGTTAAAATTTCTAAAATGCAGCCTTTGAATCTATATCAGTGACACCCCTATTAATATGTAGAAAGTCACCTAAAAGTCTGAGTGTCAACCCTACCAATGGATCAGAATTTTTGAAATACTTTATGCCAGTACAGACAAATCAGCTCTATTTGCCATCTGTCAGATTTGTTATTTTATCTCCCTTGACCTGATTGTTGTAATGATCTTTCATTTCTCTGCTTCCATAACTGTCTGCTCTTAGTCATAAAATACACTCGTAGAAGCTTAGGCACCTTGGAAAAATTCCCTCTGTAGAATGTAAGTCCTACAGCATCATTCTTGTACATTTCAAAGTTACTACTGGAATGAACTCGTAGATCATGTTGAATTATAGGGTGCTTTCATTTCCTTCATAAATGTGTTGCCATTTGTATTTCATTTTATTTGTTTTAAATTATTTTTTAAAACATTCTCAGTGTTACAAGTTTATATGTAATAGTTTCCATTAGTTCCTGCATGTAGATCTTGTAATGAACTT
Source organism: Sinotaia quadrata (assembly GCA_028829895.1). Classification (NCBI taxonomy): domain Eukaryota; kingdom Metazoa; phylum Mollusca; class Gastropoda; order Architaenioglossa; family Viviparidae; genus Sinotaia; species Sinotaia quadrata. Next base: position 51,624,900 of record CM054177.1, on the reverse strand, counting down.
TAGAGCTTTTTAAAGATTAATCACTCTTTTTAGTCATTTAATAATTATCTTTATAGTTTATTATTATCACAACTTGGCTGAGACTGGGAAAATTGTCATCATACTCTCTTCTGAATGCTTGTATAGATAAAGCAAATTAACTTCTCTAGGATTTTTTTCATTCTGAAAAAGTATATAAGAGCTTAAAATACAACTTTTAGTTGCTGTTCTTTTTAAGAGCTTGTCACATATATGTTACCATGCTATCTTCTGAATGTTTTTTATATATCTAAAGTAGATTAACTTTATCAGTGTTTTCTCAGAAAAGTAGGTGTTAAAATACAGCACTTTTTATATATCTAAAGTAGATTAATTTTATCAGTGTTTTTCTCAGAAAAGTAGGTGTTAAAATACAGCACGTTTTATATATATAAAGTAGATTAACTTTATCAGTGTTTTTCTCAGAAAAATAGGTGTTAAAATACTGCACTTAGCAGTACGTAGCACATTTTCAAAAAGAACAGCAACTAATGCAATAAGTATAATGCACAATTATCTTTTTAAAACAAATATTGCAATGACTGACATAAAAATTGTACATTATTTGTTATGGTTACAGAATAAATTAACTGGCATTTGGCCTGGCCTGAGAAGAAGAGAACTAAATGGCTTTAATGTAGTATAGAAAATGCTCATGGATATCATACATATGTTCAAGGGTACTTGTATGGAAAGTTCACATGGATATCATACATATGTTCAAGGTGACTTGTTTGGAAAATTAACATAGATATTATACTAATGTTCACGGTAACTAGTGTTGTATAGAAAGTGCATATGGATATCATACATATGTTCACTGTGACTGTGTTGTATTGAAAGTGCACATGGTTATCATACATATGTTCAAGGTGACTTGTATGGAAAGTTCACATGGATATCATACATATGTTCATGGTGACTAGTGTTGTATTGAAAGTGCACATGGTTATCATACATATGTTCAAGGTGACTTGTATAGAAAATTCACATGCATATTATACTTCTGTTCACGGTGACTAGTGTTGTATAGAAAATGCATATGGATATCACATATGCATTATTGGTTGAATACTCGAAGCACAGAGTAATTGCATTCCAATATTTGCTCCACAAAGTGTTTATATATATATTTCATTTGATATTTATTTATAAAATTATATAATTTAAATGTTTCAGGAACAATTGAGTCAGGAGTATCATCCCATGCAGTTTATATTTCTCTGGATGAACATTATTTCTGAGTAATATTTATTGTATGAATGAGTATGAGAATTCATTCACTTTGACAACACTACTGAAAAATCCTTATAACCCCGTGTCAGGTAACATTTATAATCTATAAATTTAGTTTTTTTTGGTCATCTGGGATTTAATTTTCCCTTCTTTTTCCCCAGTTAGGTACAAAGGTCTACAAGAGAGAATGTTTAGTCAAATATTACAGAGATAATTAGAAGAAAGCATTCTTTTAATCTGTACTTAAAACTTATCCTCACTAACTTTTAATTCTGTTAATTGGAATTAGCAGTTATAAATTTAAAAACAATTCTTATTTAAAGCATTTGTGGGTTTTACTGTATATCAGCATGTATTCTCCATAAGCATGGTGGGTGGTATTGTCCAGTTTTTATTACATTCCTAATTCAAGTAATTGTCATTCTTCTGTGGAAGTTTCTTTTGCTTTCTGATTTCCTCACAAACTGTACTTTCAATGCATATATGATAGGTCCTAGATAGCTATCATGTCTAGGCCCACAATGACTGTAATTTGGAAACATAAAGCTGTAAACAGTAGAGGTCATGGTACCTTCTGCTTCCTTAAACTGTCAAATTCTGACCATTGGTATATTTAAACTTATGATGTGTTTGGTACTTAAATTAGAGATGCATATCTATGTGTACATTTTTGGAGGGTTGTTGAATGTGTTAACTCATTTCTGTTTGGTTTTCAAATAAAGCACTACAATAAAAAAAAAATTAGACATTTTAATGAGCAAGAAATATCCTCACTTAAAAAAACTCACAAAACTGTGCTCAATCAGTAAATTACATTGCTGTTGTTGGACATTGAAACATAAATTCAATAACACTGCTTATTATAAATATATATAATGCAAAAACAATGTTTACATATACTTTACACATTAAAAATAATATACATTAAATGATGCTTTTATTTTGCAGAATGCAAGTGTTTATCACTTAATAAACATAGTGTGACAGTGAACTGAACATGAAGAATAAATTACCAGAATTCACAAACAATGTGAGATCAGTTTTTCACTTATAAAATACATATAAAAGGAAATACAGACAAGTGATTCACTTTCAAAGTAACTAACAGTCACTTGTGTGAGACAAATAAATTTACAATCATTCCAGCCCTCTGTATTTAAAGACTCAAAATAACTAGAATAATAAAATATTTTTACAAAATGGAAAGATAAATTCTTCAAGACAATCACCTAATTAAAGTTAATTAGCACAAATTGTTTTCATGATATTTTGGTGGCAAAATCATTGCATGTGGTAAAACATATATCAGATTATTTTTACAAACTTGATGTACAAAATTAAGAAAGGACTTGTATATACATAAGATTTTTAGGAAAGTTTGTTTTAATTATTAAAATAAGAATGTTTAAGGGATACATATTAATTTCATTTCTTATACAATAAAATAAATAATCAGTATCTGTTCCTTGTGTCTTAGTTGATATAGTTATATATACATAGAAGATGCATTGGATGAATGAAATATTTTAAAAATAAATAAATATGGAAGTCAAAAAGATTACATTTTATGATATATTTCTGATGTGAAAAGCATTCTTACATTTATATTGTGCAAAGCAAGAACAGTTTGGGAGAGGTTGACAGTTTATTCAAACATGATTGGTTTCTACGCAGTACATTTGTGATGTTTTAGGCAGGATGCATCTGAAGATGTAGGCAGTAAAGATGTATGGGACTACAACTTATTGACACTAAAACTTATTCATAATACTGGGAAAAGTGTAACAAAGAAACAAAAAAAAAAAAAAGCAAAGCATTTTCTAAGCTGAGTTTATAACTTCTCCTAATACATGTCTTAGTTTTGCTGTTAATTGTTTTCTAAGATGAGCTTATATATATATTCTCTCTCAAACAAGGTATAGTTATGTTTGAAATCACTTCCTAAGTTGAGCTTGTAGCCTCTACCAAACCATGTCTTAGTTTTACTTCAAATGATTTTGTGAGTTGCACTTATAGACTCTCCCGAACCACATCTTAGTTTTGCTGCAAATATTTTTTTGAGTTGAGCTTGTAGTCTCTCCCAAAAATGATATCTTTGTTTTGCTGCAAATGATTTACTAAATTGAGCTTTTAGTCTCAGTCATGGTTTAGTTTTGCTGCAAATGATTGTCAGAGTTGAGTTTGAGGTCTCTCTTATAGTTATGCTGCAAAACGATTTTTTTTAAAGTTGAGCTTGTAGTCACTGCAAACACAGTTTAGTTTTACTTCAAATTATTTTCTAGTTGACTTTGTAAAGTTTCAGAAGCATGGCTTAGTTATATTATAAATCAATTTCGGTGATGAATTTGTAGCATTTTCTTTATGTAAGATTTTTTAACCAATCAATTCCTATGATGGATTTGTCAACCAACATATTCTTACAATAAACTTGGAAGTCAACCTTATGTGAAAAAAGCACCTAAACATCAAACACATATTTTTGAAGCTTTTCATGGTAAGACTTGTCAGCAATATTGTTACAAATCAATATTGTGAGCTTATATCCACTTGAGCATGTTCATTATATTGTTACAAATTACATTCTGATCTTGAGCTCATCAACTACCAGAACATAACCACATTATTGTTACCCACAATTAAATTCTGATGTTGAGCTAATAGACTCTGCAAGACATACCCACATAATTGTTACAAATTAACTTTTTATGTTAAGCTTATAGTTTCCCCAAGACATGCCCACATGTTACAAATTAAATTCTGATGTTGAGCTAATAGCACATTATTGTTACATATTAAATTTTAACTTTGAGCTTATAGAATCCCCAAGATATACCTACATTATTATTACAAATTAAATTCCAATTTTGAACTCAGTGTCTCCCCAAACATGCTCAAATTGCTATATATCAAGATAGATTATCAGTATTGTTCAAGCCACTTGTGATAAATTGGTAACCACATCATTGTTATAAAAACAAAATGGTCTTTGTAATACTGGTCTGAGTGTGCTACTAATAAATAACTTCAGTACTGTCAGTATTTATAAAAATTAACACATTTACCCATTTATAAAATATGTGTATTTAGCGTGAGTAGGCTTGCATAACATTAATTATGGAGTTCTTGTGCCTGCTTTCCTCTAGATAGAAAGACAGTCACACTGCTATAAATGAGATGTAAAGTTCTTACAAAATTCGAATTATGATTATATCACATTATAATATTAAAAACTCATATAACTTAATGTGACTATAAACATTATACAACCATTCTTTAGCTTGTGTTTCTCAAAATGTGTGTCACAGCTAAAACAGGGGCACTGCAGGATATTTCAAATTATTGAGGGAAACTTGACTTTGGGTACCATGAAAAAATCCTGATACACTAAGAGCGCCATGAAATGAGAAAGTTTGGGAGTCGCTGCTTTAACTGGAGAACATTCTACTGCACTCACAAGTGTACACAGAATTTGGCTTCTTTTTGACCCAGTTTTGGTGATGGCCATCTGCTACATTCCAGACCTTTGTAATTATTCTTGCTGCCAGTCTCTCTCATCCTAGGCCTAGCTGTCAGTCACTTTTCCTGTCTGGGAATATATCCTCTGACTACAGTGGGTATAGAGAGCATACTGTAAAATCATCACCTCCCAGTAGAGAATGTAACCTTATTGGCTGTCATCAACATGTGCTTACTCAGATGAGCAAATGCTTACATTTTAAGTATAGTTATGGCTTCATTAATATTTTGTATGTCTATTGTGCCAATAAAATGTTGTGTCTCTTTAATAGCCAGTGGTTTTAATTTATCCTTTTCTTATTCAGCAAAAATCAGTTCACTCACCAGATTTTACTACTTATTTAATCAACTATCTACACCTTTCTATCAATTTTGTGGTGAGTGACCAATCATTTCGTTTTGTGAGTACATGCCTTTAGCTGCAGGTTTGAGTGGAGTAAATATTGGACACTAAAGGCAGCATCTGAACTTACATACACCCAAAAGTACATCATGTACATTCTGCTATAAACAAAACTGAGCTTTATAAAGATCATCCATAATTATTACGCATGATGGTGTATGGGGTGTAAAACCCCGAAAAACAGAATGCCCCTTTTTGTCAATGGCCTCAATGTAACAATTTGGTTAAACCCCCAAAAGATCAGTGGTATTTTGAAACTTGGTAGTGCCATTACTAATGACAACAGGTTAGTTGCGAAGCTGTGTCAAGCCTGATAAAACCGAGTGAAATCCCACTGAAGGAATAGCTATTCTGAAATCCCACTGCAGGAATAGCTATTTGGAAATGTCGAGAAATAAGGGCAATAACTTTTTCTAACACTTGTGTATGATCAGAAATAATTGCTGATCGGTTGGGGTATATTTAAATCAAATAATTTCAATAGCTTCTTAAATTTATGCATTGGTTAAAAGCACGTGACCATTTCTTGTCCCAGAAATTCACGGGGAATAGATGTATATGAAATAGAAAATTACAATCACATAGGAATTGACTTTTTTAAAAAAAACTCGGCGTTGCTGATTTATTAATGGATATCAACGATTCATATTCAGTACATCCATATTTTGAAAAGCTACAAAATTGTTATGTACATTGAATTAATTACTTTAAAAAAAAAAGTACATACAAAACAAATTAAACTCACTCGCTGTAAGGTAATTAATAGTTAGAAAGTACAGCATTAGAAAAACCCACTTTCACACTGCACATTATTGGGAGAAATCAATCTAAGATATACACGTGATGTAGGTGACAAAGTACCCGCATGTTATAGTGAACTGGACTTGAAAATAAGCCTAATCTATTTGCTTGTGGTGTTCTAAGGTGACACCAGTGATTACTGTAGTACCGTCCACTGTACAAAATGAATGGGTCACAAAAACTGATGGACTATAAATGCTATTTACCATCCGAGAAATCAACAAATATTGGAGTTAAACACAATCGATATATGTATCAACCATTTTGTCGAGTGGTTGCAGAGATTTAAAAAATTTTCTATGTATAAATGAGTTTGAAGTGTGGTACATAAAAATGTTAGCATAATAGATCCTGAGGTCAATGCCTAAAGCCATTTGTACTTTTAAGCAGTAAACAAAACAAACTGTAAAACAATAAACTAATGTAGTAAAAAACCTATATAACAATGAACTAAGCAGTAAAAAACTAACTGATTATCAGTGAACTGATGTAAACAAAACAAACTATATATAAAGTGAACTGATGTAAACAAAACAAACTATATATAAAGTGAACTAATATAGTAAACAAACTATATATCAACACCGAAAGTAACAATTCGCACATGACTAAATGTTGAAGAGTTTATTTGTATATAGTTTATTTCCATCGCATGAATAAGTCATCTAGCAAACATTCAGACACTGAATTTTGTTTTCGATCAGTACGAAATTTGGAGCTGACAATGAAGTTCGGCTTGGATATCAGTAGAATTGCGTTTTGGGCCAGGAATTTTTCTGTTCAATCCCGGCTGGGCCTTATTTCATAAGACGATACCGACCCGCGTGTTACTGTACGGTCGTTTGTTCCGAAGGACTCTGTGATGGGTTAGATTATTACTGCCCAGAAGGCGCTGTACTTTAGTCTGAAAGTAAAAAATAAAAATAAATCAAGACTGATAATTATAAGGAATTTCTCAAGCTGCTACCAATAAATACTAAACAAGAGTGAACTAATTAATGAAACTGTGTACAGCTTTTGATGTAATATTAAAGTTAAGAAAGAAAATATGCCTAGTTGAGTTTGAGCGTATATAGAACTATGTAAATATAGTTGATTGCAGTTACAAGTTATAGAAAAATGTAAATGCGATCAAATCCAATAGTTGACAAAAGCAATGTAAATATGGTCCAGGCCAGAGACTGAGAAACAATTTAAATACGGTTATAGCCAGTCATAGAGACGCAATGTAAATAGGACTAGCCCAATCATAGTCAGAAGAGAAGCAATGTAAATATGGTCCAGGCCAGAGACTGAGAAACAATTTAAATACGGTTATAGCCAGTCATAGAGACGCAATGTAAATAGGACTAGCCCAATCATAGTCAGAAGAGAAGCAATGTAAATATGGTCCAGGCCAGAGACTGAGAAACAATTTAAATACGGTTATAGCCAGTCATAGAGACGCAGTGTAAATAGGACTAGCCCAATCATATTCAGAAGAGAAGCAATTTAATATGGTCTAGGTCAGTCACAGAAGAAATAATGTTAATGTAGTCACAGACAGAGAAGTATTGATGTAAATGTAGTCTAGTGTAGTCAGACAAGAGAAGTATTGATGTAAATGTAGTCTAGTGTAGTCAGACAAGAAATATAAACATGGTTACTGCGGACGTTGACAGAGGGGAAGCAATATAAATATGGTGTAGTAAAAACAAATCTAAGCAACAGAGAAATGAAAGAAATTTGATTTAGAATATTCTAGGGTCTTGCCAGTAGAAACATTGGGATATATATACCAGTGAGCATACAGAGAAAAAACTTAAAACACACTAGAGCAGACTTTCTCAACCTTTTCATACTGGAGGAACCTTAAAATAATTTGCAGGTCTCAAGGAACTGATCATTGAACCCCTGCATAAAAATTACTATATCAACGATATTTATTGTTTTCAATCACAATCTCTTACCTACCACAAATGTCCGTCGACTAGTTTTTAATGCGATAATAAATTACAAATAATTATACAAAGGTGTGTGGATAAAAGCTAATTTAGAGAAGTCTTTAATCAGTTAATTTTTTTTTAAAAAAGAAAAACTCAATCCTTCATCAGAGAGTTCCGTTGTGCCTTTAAACTTCTTTGGCTAAATCCCTCTTTATGCCAAAAGGAAATATTTGTTTCAGGTACTTATGCTTACTGAGAAAAGAATTAAAATGATACATACATAGAATGTCAATGACTTTTAAACTTAATCTTATGTGACTCACTTGGTATTCTACCTCCAGGTTAGCAACCATCTTTCGCTTTAAGTAGGTCTGTAATGAAAGAAAACAAGAACTGATTCTATTTATATGCACATTTTAAGTTGTCATTCTTCTAAAGCTGATATTTAAAAGATAATAGTAAAACCTGTTCAAGCCCTAGAGTGTTCTAAAGATTGGATATCAGCACTGATAACTAATCAAACATGGTAATATGTCCTTAAATGTTGTTAAGATATTAGGTACGTGTTATGTTTAATTTGCTCAATGCTAAGAAATAGCCAGGCAGTCTGCAATTTCAAAGATTGGTGAATGGAAGTGTGAGTGTGACTTAGTAGCTGTCAGCTTGTCTCTAAAGATTTCTCATGGTCCTTAATTCTCTCCTGGAAGATGTATCTAGATCAACAAGGTCAGTCAGAATAAGTGTACCATCTGTCAACAAGCCTCAGGATTGTACTGTTTAATCCCGCCAAATGAGTTAAAGAGTTTTTTATTGCTTGGAATATTATTTAAATGTCTGAAAAAAAAAAATCAAATCTTTTTGATTTGTAACATATTCACTAAATATTGTATTTTGTGTAAGTAGTCCTATCTTAAAAATACTATCAACTGAATAAATAGGGGAGTAAATCCACACAGTAAAAACATGTCGTGTATTGCAGAAGCCCAGATTTCGATGTAGTGTAAATCTGAAAGTCTGTTTGAATGATAAGCCAAAAGGCTTAGAAGGCGAAGTCTACATAGACTCAGCCAGTGATGACACTAAACTCCATCAGTATAACTAAGATAAGTGAAAATAATACATTTGGCCAGGAGTGTGAGAAGGGTGTAGAAACAATAGTGAACTATTGAGAACTTTGTGTGAATCTTTTTATTTGAGAACTGAGAAGAAACTATATGAACTTGGTCAGGGAAAGTCTAACTAGCTAGGGAACTCTAAACTTTTCTCTGATAGTCATTATAGGAACTTACTTTGTGGATTTAGTAGTTGATTGTTGTTTTTATTTTCTTTAATTATTTAATTTTTTATGTAAATATTTGATTAATTTTCATCTGTCTTGTGTAATTTCTTATCATCTTCATTTCATGTAAAATGCAATTACTCATAGTCATCGTGTCTGTCATTTTGTCTGTCATTGTGTCTCTCCCATCCATTTGTCCATCTTATATGTGAAGACCTTCCTCTGGGGGTTGAATGAGTCAACGGAGCAATTGACCTCAAATTGCTGTTTTTCATATTGTCCATCTTATGGGGTACCAAAATATATGATGACAATGAAATATACTCTATAAATACTTATACGCACATTAGTGGTCATGATGACAATGAAGTATACATGATAAACACTTATTCACACTTACATTAATAGCTGTGACGACAATGAATCCAACATTGTAAATACTAAAAATGATCACAAAAGTGACGAAGGCCCATTCATCCATAGTGTCTGCAAGACTTTTGTTCCCACTAAAACGTGTAACGATGGCATGCCATAAGCTGATAAGGTGCATCATAACCATAGATCCAAGAATGTACTTGTCCTGTTAAAAAAACAATGAACATTATATTAAAATCAAGAATGTACTTGTCCTGTTGAGAAAACAATGAACAATATATTAAAATAACAAATGTACTTGTCCAATTGAGAAAACAACAAACATAATTTTAAAGTGAAGAATGTACTAAAAAAAACAATAAACATGATATTGAAGGAAGAATGTAATTGTCCTGTTGAAAACAAAAATCAACAAATATGATACTAAAGCCAAGAAAATATTTGTCTAGTTAAAATAAATTATACTAAAGCCAAGAATATACTTGTTTTGTTGAAAATAACATACTGTTTATTAGAGCCAAGAATATTCTTGCTCTATTATTAAATAACATGACATTAGAGTAAAAAAAATGTAATTCTCTGCTATAAAGAATATATTAGAGCCAAGAACATTGCTTATTCTGTTATAAAGAACATATCACAGCTAAGACTATTTTTGTTCTGTTCATAAGAACATATTACAGCATATGATAAACTTGTTCTTATATGAAAAAATTTATATTAAAGCCAAATATTCTTGTTCTGTTATAAAGAACATGATATTAGAACCAAGAATATGAATGTTCTGTTGGGAAGAATATGATACTTGTTCTTTTATGAAGAATTTTATATTAGCGCCAAATATTCATGTTCTGTTATAAAGAACATGATACTAGAACTAAGAACATAACTGTTCTTGGAAAGAATATGATAGAGTAAAATATACTTGTTCTGTTATAGAGAACATGATATTACAGCAAAGAATACACTTGTTCTAATATTAGAACAAAGAATAATGAACCATTTCCTAGGGCCAAGAATATACTTATTCTGTTTTAAAGAACTTGGTCTTATTGCCAAAATTACTTGTCCTGCTAGAAATAACTTGACTTTAGGGGCCGCTAAAAATGTAGTATTTTTGGAAATAAACTGATTCAAAGCTCCTTTCTATTGGAAAGAAACTAATCCTATGATAAGAATCTATTTGTCCTAGTGGAAAGAAACTGATCCTAGGACAATAAACTGTTTGTCTTGTTGGAAAGAAATTGACCCTAGGACAAGAAACTATTTTTGCCTTGTTGGAAAGAGACTGACCCTAGGACACGAAACTGTATTGTTGGAAAGAACACACCTGGATGACACTCCATTCCAAGCATAAAAAGCACTGTAATGCTGAGTACTGCTTTAAGGGGCCTGAAGGATTATGCTTTCCTCTCTGGGTCATTATCAGTAACTTAACACGAACATTTATGTGGGCCATTATCAGTAATTTAGCACAAATATTTATGTGGGTCATTATCAGTAAATTAGCACAAATATTTATGAGGCATTATAAGTAATTTAGCTCAAATATTTATGTGGGTCATTATCAGTAATTTAGCACAAATATTTATGAGGCATTATAAGTAATTTAGCTCAAATATTTATGTGGGTCATTATCAGTAAATTAGCACAAATATTTATGAGGCATTATAAGTAATTTAGCTCAAATATTTATGTGGGTCATTATCAGTAATTTAGCACAAATATTTATGTGCGGCATAATAGTAATTTACACAAGTATTTATGTGCGGCAATGTTAGTGTATTAGTAAGAGTAGTTTGGTGAGAAATCGTGAATATTTAGCCCAAATAGTTTTCTGAGGCATTATAAGTGCAACGTTAGCAGAAGTAGTTTTGTGAGTCGAAACTAACTGTCAACAGTTTCAATCCCTTACAACCAAGGGAAGAAAGGTTGTATTGAAATACCTGCAGTTAGATGGCTAGTCGCTAAATACTCGATTGTTTTAAAGACAAATACAGTGTTAGACTTAAATAATTATAAATACTAATTGGATAGGCGATGACACTATCTACATATTTGTCTCTCCATCTTCTCATTCATTCATGCCTTCCTTCCTCCATCTCTCCATTCCTCTGTTCATCAACCTCTTCATCCCCCTTCATCTATCCACCCATTCATCCACCTGTCCAGTCTATTCTCCTCTACGCCATGTACTTAGAGGAATAAAGGAATGATAATAAAATAGCAACACACTGACCAGAATTGTAAGATACGGAATCTTAGGTAGTGATTGGTTGACTACGAACTTGAAGGCGATTCCAGTCAGGACGAGAGTGAAAGACAACTGCAGTCGGTTTTGAGGCAAAGTCCTTTCCACGGAGAACGTGCACAGAGTTAATGACGAAATCAGGACCTATTGGCACCATTTTCAAAACAAATAAACAATAAAAATAAAAGCAACATTAGTCAATAAATATCATAAGACCGTTATAAAAGAAGCAAAACAAATAGACTACTAGGACTCAGTCACCGTCTAAAGAGATAGGCTACATTGCAAGAGGTCAGTAATTCCAACAGAACAAAACATTCAAAACTGACACTGGAAGAACTTAAAGGAAATTCCAGAACAGGACAACAATTACCAAACATTCAGGTACGCCCGAGAGGCTGATGAAACATTGACAAAACAATCATCATACAGATGGTTGAAAGAAGTAGGTTTGAAAGCAGAAACAGAAGCACTCAGTTGCACAAGATCAAGCATTAAAAGCAAAATCACGCTAAACAAAAATCACGAAAATCTCCAATGATTCCTATTGTAAATTTCTGCAAATATCCATGGATGAAACAACCGAACATATACTATATGGATGTCAGGTTTTGGCTGGAATACACCAAAAAGACTCAAAGAAGTGGCAAAACTCGTACACATAAACCTATGTGAAAACTACAGAGTAAAAACATTAGAAAGAGCACGAAAGTACCAACCAGAAGCATGTCACCGAAACAGAAGAAGTCAAAATACTGTGTGGCTTCGAGATAAGAACAGATCAAGTGATTCCTGCACGAAGAACAGACATAATTCTTGATAAGTCCAACAGAACAGCAAGAATCATTGATGTTGTTGTTCCAAGTGACAGAAACTAAAAGAAAGAGAATAAAATAGAAAAATACCAAGATCTCAGATTAGAAATCCAGAGACTGTGGAATGTAAAAGAAAAGAGATGCCTATAGTGAAAGGAGCCTTGGGGAACATAACATCGAAGTTGGAAGGCTATCTTACCTGGAAACCACAGACTCGCCCCACTAACAGTGCTCCTCGGAAATACCCACACCCTCCGTAAAAACTTGGGTCTCCCAAAATATTGGTAAGATTTCGAAACCAAAGTCAACGAAATCAATAACAACAACAATAACAATACTACTACTACTACTACTACTATTATTATTATTACTACTACTACTACTATTATTATTATTACTACTACTACTACTACTACTACTACTATTATTATTATTATTACTACTACTACTACTACTACTACTACTACTACTACTACTATTATTATTATACTACTACTACTACTACTCCTAATACTACTAATATGCCTAAGTGCACTTTAACTGCAAACCGTTCGTAACACTAACACACACACACACTCACACAATAATATCTCGATACAATATACTATAACACAAAAGAAAAAGACAGCAAAAAAAAAAAAATGATTCCAAGAGCAAATTACAAGGTGTAAAAAATATGAATTTACAAATGTACTTCTTGAACAAGAAGAGAAAATGTTCTTGCTAATGAAGACGAGGTCTTAACAGCTTGAAAAAGACCAATGCCAATGCCAAGAAAGAAATAAAAAAGCAGCCACGGCGCAATTGTTTCATAACTAACAAGACTTTCTAGAGAAGTAAACGTACCATAACTAACAAGACATTCTAGAGAAGTAAACGTACCATAACTAACAAGACTTTCTAGAGAAGTAAACGTACCATAACTAACAAGACTTTCTAGAGAAGTAAACGTACCATAACTAACAAGACTTTCTAGAGAAGTAAACGTACCATAACTAACAAGACATTCTAGAGAAGTAAAAATGTGAAAATTAACAAAGAAAGAAGAAAGAAACGTAACTATAAAAACATTCATAGGAAAGAAAGAACTGTAGCATAGATGCCAGGAAAGACAGAAAAACAAAAGGAAAATAAAGCACAAACAATCGTCGATATGTTCTAGACAACAAAGAAAAAAAAGAAAAAATGCAATCAAAATAATATTTTAAAAAAACAAATGGTAAGACAAAAAGAAAAAAAGCAACAAATTAATCGTTTCATAAGTAATTCCAGGCAAAAACAGAAAAGAAAGAAAAATTGAAAGGAAAAATAAAGTAAGCAATGTAAATGCACAGTCTTTCCAAGAGAGAAAGAATGACGAAAGAAAGAAAACAAAGAAAGAGAAACAAAGAAAGAAAATAGGAAAAAACGAGAAAGAAAAATAAATATATCATAAGTGCCGAGAGATAGAGAGAAGCAAGCAAGGAGAAAGAAAGAAATGTTTCACAACCTCCTTGATATTCCAAGAAAGAAAGAGAAAAAAAAGAAGAAATGTGTCATAACTAATAAGACATTCCAAATAACAAAAATGTGAAAAGAAAGAAAGAAAGACATAAGAAAGAAACGTACCATAACTACTAAGACATTCCAGACAAAGAAACCAGACCGACGGAAGGCGTATGTTCTAAAGGTGATCATTGGGAACATGTGCTTGACCGATGAAAACTCTCGTACCCGGACCTCTGGTATTGCTTCCATAATGTCTCGGATCTCCCATTCCTGCTCGTCCACAAAGCTAAGCAAATTGACCGAACTAAGTTCTGTGGAATCCTCTATCATCTCCATGGCAGAATCACTCAATCGTGTCGTTATAAGCAAGGAAAGGTGCTGCAGAAGTAGTAAAAACACAGATTACGATTTAATTCAGTTTAAATCTCCAGACTTAGCCTGAACGTCATTTAGCAGTAAAAAAGTGTCAAAATTGGAAGTAAACAACTCAGGTAAAGAATGTGCTAGATTTGTGGATGTAATCTAAACCAGTTTTAGGTCAATGAGTAATTTTTATTATCCAATGGTTAAGATTTACAAGAACAAGACCAGCCAATGGGCTGGGATCAAAAGCTTACCTGCTGTAAAGAATTCTATTGTCTAATCACTTTGAATTTGGAGTGGCAAGAAGTCCAGCCATTAGCTTAATAATGAGTTAACTGACTGATTGAGAGAGAATTGACTTAGAATATTTCATGCATTTTGCTATTACTATGTTATATTTGTGTTTTACATAGAGATGTATTATGTGAGTAGACTATTATTTCTACAAATTGTGAACTAAGATGTTGTATGTAGTATGCTAAACACTTGACATTATTTTTAGTGAATACGCTCATAAAATTGATATGTTGTATTTGTTATGCTGTATGCATGTATCGGGCTAATAAATACTGTTGTAAGTTGAGGCTTGAATGTAAGAAAGATGAAGTTAAAAATGAATAAACTGGAAACTTAGTGTTTGTTCCCTATTTATATTTTACAGCAGCCTTTTCTTGTTTTACCTGTAGCTCCTGGTTTACTGAATTATAAACCACTACGACCACCATAAATGCAAGAAGTATCCACCCCCAGTGAGTAAGTGTAAGAAGGATACACTGCACTCTGTTGATGTGTGGTGGCAAAGTATGCTGACTTCATCGTGGAATTTCTGATACAAGGAAGTTACTGGAAATTGTTACAATTATTTTCTGCTTGAGGGAGCTAATATAGCGGAGTGCCCAGTTTAGCCTCGAGAGAATAGCAGCTCATCAGTGTTCTTCAATGTGCAAGAGACATGAAACTGATAATTTTATTGGAACAATAAGCTTGTGACTTTATTATGAAAGTGTGTGAAGAATATTGAAAGACTACTATGGCTTCACCTCTAGACAAGGATATGTACAAACTATGATTATTATAATTTCATTACTCCATTTCTGTTCTCTGATAGGAAATTGCAGTGTGATTTATATTGATACTTATTTGTTGAATCATGTTTTAGGAAATAAGATTATATAAACTTTGAAACTATTTGAATGTGGTTTCTCGGAAATATTAATGTCAAGTAATCTATTTCATTGTATTTGCTATATGTATATTTGATTGTTGATTTAATAAATTTATTGGCCTTCTTACGTGTATTGATAACTTTATGTTGGAGAAGAAAGTGGGTAGATGGGGACTCGCTAAATAGATTAAAAGACGAATTTATCTTCTCGCTTGGTAAGAAGTTTTCCACCTATGGAAATATTGTCTAAGGGTTTTTCTTTAATGCTGTTGAAGAGAGAAAACGTTTACAGTGCCTGCATATCCACCAAGTGAGAGAAACGAGTGGTGTCTTCTGGAGAATTATTAACATAAATCAAGATTCTCATCAATTGTAATTAGTTATGGAAGATAAATTAATAATAATAATAATAATAATAATAATAATAATAACCATTAACTAGATGCCATTAGCGTCACACTTATATACCGAAACATCAACGGGAAAAGACCTAAATTTGTGTACGTAAACATCAAATGAAAATGACCTAAATTTGTGTACGTAAACATCAAATGAAAATGACCTAAATTTGTGTACGTAAACATCAAAAGAAAATGACCTAAATTTGTGTACGTAAACATCAAAAGAAAATGACCTAAATATGTGTTCGTAAACATCATATGAAAATGACCTAAATTTGTGTAACTAAATATCGGAGTATCAAATCCCAAAATGTGTGTACTTGGACATTAAAGGAAAAAGACCCAAATATATGTACATATACCTGGACGTCAAATGGAAAAGATTGAAGCTCCAGATTCTCAGCAAAATTGGCACTGACTTTCCTTTTCTCTAGCACAAATGCCTCGCCTGATGCAGAGAGTTGAAGATCGTTCCAAACATTACTTCGAGGCTCGTCCATCGCATTCTGAATCTGCA
Organism: Sinotaia quadrata; assembly: GCA_028829895.1. Classification (NCBI taxonomy): domain Eukaryota; kingdom Metazoa; phylum Mollusca; class Gastropoda; order Architaenioglossa; family Viviparidae; genus Sinotaia; species Sinotaia quadrata. The sequence goes on along the minus strand of CM054177.1, from coordinate 51,608,347 downwards.
GCTGGGGGTTCCAGAGAGTGTGCCATTGGATGTCTTCTACCTGAAAATCAAGTGAACTGTCGAGTGTTAAAAGTTCACGTACATGGCTCATAGGTGGGCGTAAAGATCTTCAACCAACTGGCACTGCTGATAAACATATCTGTATATTAGACAACCTTACTGACACGAAATAACATCTCCTATCACTCGTAAATGTAGCCCTACTATCTTATTAAATAATAATCTCATGGTTATCCAAATCAGAATCATATTGTAATATATCTCCTTTAAATTAGACAACCCTACTAACACGAAATAATATCTCCTATCACTCATACCTGTAGGTCTATTATCTTATTAAATACAAATTTCATGGTCATCCAAATCAGAATCATATTGTAATTTAATGCAGTTTATAATTTAAATTAAATAAAACTGTTAATACTCATATCCTTACTGTACCCTTTCTGTAAATTAAAATGTATGACTTATGTTCTTCGTCGTATTAGGGTCCTTTCAAATGGACAAACTGCCTTTTTGACCTCACATATATCACGCCATGACAAGAAAACTTAAAACATTCTTATTCATCGAGACATTGGTTTATATTTTCATTTTCTGTCTTCATATCTGTTCCACCTCGAGTTTTTGCTTTCATTTTCTGTCTTCATATCTGTTCCACCTCGAAACGTTGTACAGTGCAATATTTGTCAATGTGTACTTTGTCGTATTACATATTTAGTGTGCTGAATGTTTATTTTCTAGTGTGTATTACTTTCAGACGTACAGTGTGTTATAGTGTGTTATAGCACACGATGCTTAGTTTATTTTTATTCGTGTGCTACTGTATGTTTGCATGAATGAGATTATACATGATATTTATATGTAAATAACGGCCTCTACATGATATTTATATATATATATTTACATGGTCTCACTCAGAAGCCAGATGTTTTATTATTATCTATATATTATCTGTCATCACTTTATATTGACATGATTTGTTACTATCCTTAAAGTACTCCTTACTACTATGACTTGTTTCTATTTCAAGTACCTCAGACTGATATGTTTATTGCTATTTTAATTTCCCCACATTCATAATGTCTTGTTATTCTATTTCAAGTACCTCAGACTGATATGTTTATTGCTATTTTAATTTCCCCACATTCATAATGTCTTGTTATTCTATTTCAAGTACCTCAGACTGATATGTTTATTGCTATTTTAATTTCCCCACATTCATAATGTCTTGTTATTCTATTTCAAGTACCTCAGACTGATATGTTTATTGCTATTTTAATTTCCCCACATTCATAATGTCTTGTTATTCTATTTCAAATACCTCAGACTGATATGTTTATTGCTATTTTAATTTCTCCACATTCATAATGTCTTGTTATTCTCATTCTGTTTCACCATACTGGTATGTCTTATTATTATCATTCATTCATTCCAGACACGTTTGTCTTCTAAAGCTCTTTCATTCACTCTGAAATGATATGTCTCATTATTTTCCTTCACTCACTCCACATTGACTTATGTATTATTCCAGTACTTCAATGTCTTAGTATTCTTTTAATCACTCCAAACAGTATGTCCTATTACACTCTTTCAATCATTTTACCTTATATTATTTACCTTTAATCAGGCTTATTTATAGGCCCAATTATTCTCGATCAAAACATTTATGTTTCATTATTAACTTTCAGCCGCACAAAAAATAAAAATGTCTTATAATTCACTTTCAAATCACATCCAAATGTTAAGCTTTTCATATATAAATCAATCATTCAAACTTTATTATCTGTCGGCCACACAAAAGTGTTGTGACCTTACACCAAACATTTGCAAAACATTTGCTTCCAATCACAGATAAGTTTTCGTTACATTTTATTTTACGCCCAAAATATATGGTTTATTATTCTTTTTCAAACGATAAAACCTTACACACATAAAAAAAACTACGTATGTAATCTCACACCCAAAAAATTCTCTCGGTCGCACCAAACTGATATGGGCTTTTATAAAAGTGATATGGCCCCTCAATAAACTATGTAGCTTTATATAAAAGTGATAAGCTTCAAACTGAATGATGTGGTATTATATATTATTGACATCATCACCAAACTATACAATTAATAATCTCTCACATACAAGTGGCATGGCTGAAATAAAACTATACAATTAATAATCTCTCACATACAAGTGGCATGGCTGAAATAAAACTATACAATTAATAATCTCTCACATACAAGTGGCATGGCTGAAATAAAACTATACAATTAATAATCTCTCACATACAAGTGGCATGGCTGAAATAAAACTCTACAATTAATAATCTCTCACATACAAGTGGCATGGCTGAAATAAAAAACTGTACAATTAATAAGATCTCATATACAAGTGACATGGCTGAAATAAAAAACTGTACAACTAATAAGATCTCATATACAAGTGGCATGGCTGAAATAAAAAACTACAATTAATAAGATCTCACATACAAGTGACATGGCTTAACTAATAATCATTTAAGGTGTGGCATTCTTCTGCCTACCAGGATCCAATTTCTAAGGTTGACATAAAGCTCAGGAAAGTTCTATGTCCATTAACTTTCGTTTTATTTTTATGATATATACCCCCCCCCACCATCCATGCATTCTTCCATTCATTCACTTTTTAACTATGCAAACAATACTGATACATGTAAACAATCTCTATTTGATTCTCGCACGCACCATCACTCCCACACAGTTTTTCCCCCTCGTGACTGCTCAGTTATCGCCCACACGAATGACTATGTGCATTAAAATCACTGCCACCCTTATATTGAACGAACCCCGAACCACTCAAGCGACGAGTGCAATTTGTCAATAAATAAGCATATGATGTTACAGTACTAATACACGAAATTGACCGTAATGTGACGACTATATATTCAACCAAGGCAATTCTTCAAAGTTGTAATAATAATAAAAAAATAATATAGTAGGTATTATGCCCTATTACCCTAAATATGGGTATAATTATAGTCTGAATAAGAAAAGTAATAATTATAATAATAAAGTAAATAATAGTCTCGAGATATATTCTCTAAAAATAATTTTAATGAAAAATATAATGAATATTTTATAGGCGAGTATAGCGTAAATAAATAAATACAATTTGTCTTGAAACATATCCTTTATAAATATGCATCTGTATTTCTATTTGTCTTTGACATTTTCGGTTAGTACAATTAGGCGTTTATAAGTTTTATAAATATGAATATAATTTATCACGGGGCGTATTCTCTGCAAATAGGCGTAGGCTACATAGTTTTATAAATGAATAACTATGATATGTTTTGGAATATTTTTCTCTCTTACACAAACACAAACACAGCCCCCACCCCCACCCCCACAGATGGATATAGTTTAAAAATTGAATATAATTTTATGGCGATATAGTATCTATAAATATCCTACAATAAATATAACTAGTCACGAATACATTCTCTGTATTATAGGCATTAGTTTTTTAAAAATAATTTGATTTGGGTCATGACAGATTTTCCATAAATATGCTTACAGTTTAATAAACGAATATTGTCTCGAAAGATATTCTACAAATGTGCACATATACTTTAGTGATGAATATAGCTTATGTCGAGACGTCTCTATATATTCATTTAAAAATGCAATTTGTCTTTGGATACGCTATTTAGAAATGCGTGTCGACAGTTTTCATTAATGAAAAGATTTTGTTTTGGGACGCAGCAACCTGTTACACGCCCGTGCATTTCATACAGTGGCGTCATCAGGCTGTTGATAAGTACGCCCCACCCTTGCACGCTTGCCATTTGGCATTTCACTTTCTCGATATTTTTAATCATTTACCTGCCATGGCTGTACGGACACTTTTTCTTCTTGCTCGTAAATAAGAACAGTAATGTTTATGTTATTTCTTTCTACTTTCTCCATGTGGTTTATAGATAAGCTTCTGTTTATTTTAATGACAAAAGGTCTTTAGTACGGTTGTAACATTTGCACGTAATCGCGATTGTGACGTGTAGAGATAAACCGTTGTTTATTTTACTGATACAAATATTCTTTAGCTTGTTTGTACATAAGACTTCCAACTAACTAATGTTTGTACATAAGACTTCCAACTAACTACTGTTTGTACATAAGACTTCCAACTAACTACTGTTTGTACATAAGACTTCCAACTAACCGTGATTTTGACGTTTACAGATAAAACACTGTTTATTTAAATGATATAAAGATTTTATTTCAATTGTGAAATTGGTGCAAAAATACAAAATACCTAGGTTATGACGTTTACAGACAATCCGTTGCTATTTTAAGTGAAAAAAAACAGAAATCTAGTTTTATCTCGGTTACTAGAGTTTAGATAAAACGCCATTAATTTTAATGGCACGACAGACCTCTAGCTAACCTCGGTTGTGACTGCACAAATAAAACGTTTATTTTAATGGCACAGAAGATTCTTATTTAGATTCGATTTATAATTTGGCACAAAATTACCTCTATCAGCTCTGATACTTAAAGATAAAACTTTATTTATTTTAATAGCGCAAGCCTCTAGCTAACCTCATCGGTGATACTTAAAGATAAAACGCTATTTATTTAAATTGCACAAACCTCTAGCTAACTTCAGTTGTGATACAGATAAAAGGCCATTTATTTTAATAGCACAATCCTCTAGCTAACCGCGGTTATATGTGCCAATAAACTGCTGTATGTTTAAAAGGCACAAAAGACCTCTAATTAACCTCGACTGTGACATTAAAAAAATCCAGACGTTTATTTTAATGGCACAAAATATCTCCTGACAACTTCGATTTTAAAGCTGGCACAAAAGATCCGTAATTAACCTCACTTATGATATTTACAGATAATACATTGTTTCATTTTATTTGTTAAAGGTCTCCAGTTATTCATGGTTTTGCCTTTTACAAATAAACTTTTTTTTCACAATAATGGCACAAAAGACCTAACCATTTTCGGTTGTGACACTGACAGATAAACGGCTTTTGTGATATTATGGGGGTGGGGGGTGGAGGGGAACCCTGTAGTTAACCATGGTGCCTATTTTACCAAGTATTATAGATTTTATTGTAATAGTACGGAAGATCTCTAGCTAATATAGGTGCTTGCTTATTTCCTCGGATTCCTCGTGGAACAAAGGACCTCGATCACAGTTCTCCAGTGCACTCGATTCTGGGCAGCCTTTTTCAGTTCACCCCACGACAGGTTGCAGCACTTCATTTCTTCCTCACAGGATCGTCTCCAAGTGGTCTTAGGGCGACCGACCCGTCTCTTTCCTTGGGCGTTCCACTGAAAAGCCAGCAGGGTAATGTCCTGTGGGGGTTTCCGCAGGGTGTATCCTATCAATCGCCATTTCCGCCTGGCTAACATAGGTACTGGAATTAAACTGTGGCCTTATGGGAATTTTACAACATATCAATGATGGTAATGGCAAAACTCATCTGGCATTATCTATACTATAATATTTATGTCTTGATTGGTAATGGCAAAACTCATCTGGCATTATCTAGACTATAATATTTATGTTTTGATTGGTAATGGTAAAACTCATCTGGCATTATCTAGACTATAATATTTATGTCTTGATTGGTAATGGCAAAACTCATCTGGCATTATCTAGACTATAATATTTATGTTTTTATTGGTAATGGCAAAACTCATCTGGCATTATCTAGACTATAATATTTGTTTTGATTGGTAATGGCATAAAACATCTGGCATTATCTAGACTATAATATTTGTTTTGATTGGTAATAGCAAGCCTGTTACAAAGGAGGTGTATGTTTGACTGTTTGGGCCATAGGTCAGGTTTAGTTCAATCAAGAATTTGACTTCTTCAATATGCTATTTAGGTTAAATATACATTTTAACTAGTCAAAAATTATTTTATGGCTTGTCAAATTGCTTGGTCCTATTAAATGTTCATCTAGCAAGTTATATGTTTAAAATTTAGCATTTAAAACTATTTATTGGCGAGGTGGGTCACTAAACATTTAGTTTTCCATATATGCAAATTAGTTTATGAAATGTAAATTTTATCTTATTAAAATATATTTTGACTTGCTGTTAGTAAATTATTTTCTTAAGCTAGAAGGTGTCTCAACAATTGAAATCATTAGAGTTTAAATCAAATCTTATTCATTGGGATTTTAATGACAAATTGAATTTGGTTCAGCCAAACTATGTTCTTGTTAAATATTTCATTTAGCTTGCAAAAGTATCTTTTAAATGATCAGAGGTACCATTTACAAATAAGTGATACATTTTACATTTTAGCTGGATACATATCATTGTTAATTTACTTTAAAATATTCTGTTTCAGACCACTAAAGCCATTACTGACAGAGGCAATATGTACATGTACTTAATAATAGGTACCTATCATGAAATGCTTACAAGCGTGTAAAGAAAATCCTAGTGAAGAAGTTAGAGAATATTATATTGCAATGGCTGCCAAATTATTACCCATGTACTGCGTACAAATGCACGCTGTGAATAATAATCAATACATTCATGATTGGGCCGATTGACAGGAAGGCTGCTCACTGGACTGATCTTGGCTGGGGTGTGGTTGATTTGGGTGTGAGAAACTAGTCTGTGGGTGACTGGATTGTAACTAGACCATGGTTGACTAGAGTGTGGCTGGTCTACTGTTGGCTGGAGTGTGACTAGGCTGTGGTTGACTGGAGTGTAACTTGGCTGTGGATTGCTGGAGTGTGACTAGGCTGTGGTTGACTGGAGTGTGACTAGACTGTGGTTGACTGGAGTGTGACTAAGCTGTGGTTAAGTAGAGTGTGACTAGGCTGTGGTTGACTGGAGTGTGACTAGTGACTAGGCTGTGGTTGACTGGAGTGTGACTAGGCTATGTTGACTGGGACATTAGTAGGCTGGTGTGTAGCTGACTGGGGTGTGGTTGGTTGGGCTGCCAGATTGGGGTGTGTCTGAAATGGTCACAATTGTCTTCGCTCAGTAGATATGTGCAGCTTTATGTTATAACGCAAACATTAAAATTTCATCTTACTCTTTAACAATCGACTAAATCCCTTTGAATTTGATCTAATTTTTCCACTAGAAGTATTAATTAGTTCTCATCAGAACAAGATTCCACTCTCAATACAAACATTTAGCATCTAGCGGACACGCCCAGACCTTCGCTTACACAAGTGCTATGCAGAAAGGAAACATCAATTTGATGTTTTCTTTAGACCAGTATCAAGTATAAGATAGAAATAGTGTACAAGTATATGTCTGTTGATGTAGAAAGTTAGAAATTGTGTACGAATATGTCTGTTGGAGTATATGGCAAACAGAGGTAGAAATGGAGTACACGAATGTCTGTTGGAGTAAATGGCACATAGAGGTAGAAATGGAGTACATGTATATGTCGGTTGGTGTGTAAGATAGAAGTGGTGTAGAAGTATATGTCTTTTGGCATATGAAGATAAAAACAGTATACACATGTCTGCTGTTGTATAATATAGAAATAGTGTAGACTATACAGGTCTTTTGGCATATAAAGGTAAAAACAGTATACACATGTCTGCTGTTGTATAATATAGAAATAGTGTAGAGCATATAGGTCTTTTGGCATATAAAGGTAAAAACAGTATACACATATCTGCTGTTGTATAATATAGAAATAGTGTAGAGATTACAGGTCTTTTGGCATATAAAGGTAAAAACAGTATACACATGTCTGCTGTTGTATAATATAGAAATAGTGTAGAGTATACAGATCTTTTGGAATATAAAGGTAAAAATGGTGTACAAATATATGTCTATTGGTGTATAAGATAGAAAAGGGGTACAAGTCATATGCAAGTTAACTGTTAAATGTAGGTCTGTTTGTAGAAAAGTTTAATAGTGACATACAAGTTAACTGTTAAATGTATGTCTGTTTGTAGAAAAGTTTAATAGTAACATACAAGTTAACTGTTAAATGTATGTCTGTTTGTAGAAAAGTTTAATAGTGACATACAAGTTAACTGTTAAATGTATGTCTGTTTGTAGAAAAGCTTAATAGTGACATACAAGTAAAATGTCTGTCTGTTTGTAGAAAGGTTTAACAGTGACATACAAGTAAAATGTCTGTCTGTTTGTAGAAAGGTTTAATAGTAACATACAAGTTACAAATATTTCTATTACTCGAAAGGACAGAATTAGTACATTGGGTATATGCCTGGAAATCATTTATATATATTACGTACACATTTATTAGCCGAAAGGGATTAAATGGTGTATACTTTAGATATAAGAATGTTAGCTGAAAAGAGTATGAATGGTATACAATCAAATACCCGTTGTTCGCTGGACGGGGTAGAAATAAAATACAATTTGCGTGTACCTTTATTTCTGCTGGAAATTTTCGCTCCGTTCCAGACGATTTTTATTTAAAGGACCTAATGTATGAACCGACTGAGATGGACGAAAGATGGTAGGGTTAAAGCCGAGACGTTCAGGTATCCTCTTTGTTCTTATCTAGAGAACCTAGTGTATGAATCGACTGTGTCAGCTGATAGATGGCAGAAACGAAGTCCAGTTAGACATTTTCTGTATTCTTAAGTACAGATCCTAGTAGAGACAATAAACGATAGGCTGTGTTCCTGATAGATGGCAGAAACGAAGCCCAGTTAGACATTTTCTGTATTCTTAAGTACAGATCCTAGTAGAGACAATAAACGATAGGCTGTGTTCCTGATAGATGGCAGAAACGAAGCCCAGTTAGACATTTTCTGTATTCTTAAGTACAGATCCTAGTAGAGACAATAAACGATAGGCTGTGTTCCAGATTGTGGCGGAGTAAAGTTGCCTATTCCTATTTCTAAATGTCAAAGTGACTCGACCTTGGGCACGGCTTATGTTGACATTTTTAAGTGTCATAGCTGGAAGTAAACAACTCAGGTGGAGGATAGGCTAGAAATTGCTGATGCAATCAAAACCAGTTCCAAATGGATGAGTAGAATTTATTATCCAATGGTTAAGATTTACAAGAATGACACTAGCCAATGGGCTGAGATCAAAGTTTACCTGCTGTAGGGAATTCGATTGTCTAATCACTTTGAATTTGGAGTGGCAAGAAGTCTGGTCAAGAAAGGTGGCCGTTGGCTTAATAGTGAATTAACTGACTAATTGAGAGTGAATGGACTTAGAAATATTTTATAGCTCGTCCATAATATGAACAGCAGCACACACGCGCACACACACGCACGCACGCACGCACGCGCGCGCGAACTTTGTCCTAAAAGGCTATGCAGGACTATCATCTAAAGTCGCTCTACTGACCTACAAAGTAGAAATTAACCACAATTCTCGCGATGCTAACTTGGATCTATTTTAAATTAAGCAATAGGACGTTTCATCGTACTCACTGTCTGACGTCAACTGTTTGATGTTACACGTCGGGCCATTAAAAGATTTCTGCTCTCAGAGTCGGTTTCACTAATTGATTTTCGGTTTTGTTATTACACAGTTACCAACCAAGCCGAAAGATTTAAACCGATTGCCGCTATGTCTTACAATGCAACCAGTTATGGCAATAAATTACTAATGAGGTTATGGCAATAATTACTAATGCAGTTATTGCAATAATTACTAATGCAGTTATGGCAATAATTACTAATGCAGTTATGGCAATAATTACTAATGCAGTTATTGCAATAATTACTAATGCAGTTATGGCAATAATTACTAATGCAGTTATGGCAATAATTACTAATGCAGTTATTGCAATAATTACTAATGCAGTTTGAGAAATGTTACAAATATAGCAAGAGCAATCCCCATGAATTAATTTGTTTATTGGGAAGACAGACATGTACTAAGAAAATAACACAGAACACAAGCAATTATAACACCAAAAAGGAAATAGAGCACAATTATATAATAATTCAAAGTAAAACAGTAAAACAATGGTATAAACAATTACAACAGTACAGAGAAAAACGGGCACAAACAGTTGCATCAGGTGGAGATACTTCAGTGAAAAAGATAGAGAAGAAAAGTTGTGTCTATCAGTAGAGAGACTTAGAAAGAACACAGTTACATCAGGTCGAGATACCAGTGTCCAGATATGACAATTCTAAAATACATTACACGATTCTCGAACGAAGAACAAATGTGCCAGCAGAGCAGTAAGGTACTCAACTCGTTTTCTCTTAAAATGTCCTAATAATTAATTATGTTGAAGAAGCATATGCTGGATTACTTCGTATAGAAGTTTTCTTAATATTGTTTGTAGACATGTTTTACTGAATTTCTCTACATAAAAGAGAAGCATTAAATTTATAGAAAAATGTCAATTCAGTAAAAACTCTAAATAAAAATGTATACACGTAATTTTAATTTGCGAACTCAGGCATTACTCCGTTCCTATTTTCACTTCCTCTGAAGTGCTCGTTTTTTAGTTCATCCATGTAGTGGCTTCATTAACAGAAAAGTGTGAGAAATAACTAACTAAAGCTATTATATAAAGCAAGGGGAAAATACGTTTATAATTAATTATTATTAAGCATGTTGTATTATCTTTCATCATAATGCCAACATATATGCTTATAATTTTTACTTTAGGAAATCATTATCAGACGCTCTTTCTATATATATATCTTAAAGAAATCATTTTATTAAAAAAATTGCCTCAGTATAAAACATATTTGCTGGAAGCCAACTCTTTTTCTTTAGAATAAAAGTTTTTACCATGCATGTCCAAATCCCCCGGAACATTATCGTCTTCGCCTGTCAAATAACTCCTTATTTATTTTAAAACATCTCTTCATTGGAAATTATTATATAGTTGGATCGCTATAGAGTTGTGTACTGGTTGAAACGTTCCGGTTATTTTATTTGCTACAAACATTGACACATCGTAATACATCGTGCACTACAGATTGTGAATGACTCAGAACAGAATAAAAGACCCAACAATTTTATCGGATTGTAAGACAATAAATTCAGAAATTACTGACCAGTACTATAAGTATCGTATTTTGTACCTCTAGGTGCGTTAATGCATGTTTTAAGAACGTCACAAGACAGAAACAATGCAAATAAATGCTTCGGATAGCAAAACGTATTGGACAGTAAGACGTATCGGATAGCAAAACGTATTGGACAGTAAGACGTATCGGATAGCAAAACGTATTGGACAGTAAGGCGTATCGGATAGCAAAAACGCATTGGACAGTAAGACGTATCGGATAGCAAAAACGTATTGGACAGTAAGACGTATCGGATACCCAAAACGTATTAGATAGTAAGACGTATCGGATAGCAAAACGTATTGGACAGTAAGACGTATCGGATAGTAAAACGTATTGGACAGTAAGACGTATCGGATAGTAAAACGTATTGGACAGTAAGACGTATCGGATAGTAAAACTCGGACGATTACCGATAAATAGTAGTATCTTTACGAAGCCGACTACAAATCAAATTGAAAGAATCTAACAACATTCGGACTAACACTATCGCAGACCACGTGATTTTTTGTTCGCGTTGGGTACACACAATCATGAGTAGTGTAAATTAACCTTACTGATCAGTACCCTTTTGTGATGGGTGGGACAAAGCACGGTAAAACGAACAGTTGATCGATTGACATGTATTTCTACTTAAGGTGCACTTCCAGCGCTTGCAGACACTCAGTTCTATATTTAGACTATCTCCACAGTTCTCATTGCTGTTCATCTGAAAACGAAGAAAAGATTTTCTACACGCGAAACTAGAGGTATGGCAACTTCAGGTAATCTGAACAATGACAGAACGAACGATAAAAGTACATGTATGATTAATCCGGTAATCTCCACTAGTGATAGAACGAACGATAACAGTACATGTGTAAGTAATCCGGCTAATCTCCACAAGTGACAGAACGAATGATAACAGTACATGTATGAGTAATCCGGTAATCTCCATCAATGATAGAACGAATTACAATAGTACATGTGTGCGTAATCCGGTAATCTCCACCAATGATAGAACGAATTACAATAGTACATGTGTGCGTTATCCGGTAATCTCCACCAATGATAGAATGAATGACAACATACTGAATGCAGTTTATCGGCTTATTCTTCTGAAAAGAATACCCGAATCTAGAGAAAGATTAAGATTTACTGAAAGAAAAACGGGGGTGAATATTTACAGCAAGCTGAATGAAACTGTGACGTTTGATAGTATTTGTGAAATATTTGTTACAATCAGGGAAATATTAGCTAGGTAGTGTCAATTCTACCTACGGTTACAATCAGGGAAATATTAGCTAGGTAGTCTCAATTCTACCTACGGTTACAATCAGGGAAAGATTAGCTAGGTAGTGTCAATTCTACCTACGGTTACCTATATAATTTTTCATGTAAGAGTATTAAATTAAAAATCTAACGCTTTTAAATGAAACGTATAACAAACTTGAGAAGGCCCACAGTGTATGGGCTTTTGTTATCTTTGTGGTCAAAGTAAAGCAATTTGTGGGCTTTTGTTATCTTTGTGGTCAAAGTAAAGCAATTTGTGGGCCTTTGTTATCTTTGTGGTCAAAGTAAAGCAATTTGTGGGCCTTTGTTATCTTTGTGGTCAAAGTAAAGCAATTTGTGGGCCTTTGTTATCTTTGTGGTCAAAGTAAAGCAATTTGTGGGCCTTTGTTATCTTTGTTGTTAAAGTAAAGCAATTTGTGGGCCTTTGTTATCTTTGTGGTCAAAGTAAAGCAATATGTCAGTCTCTGTTATCTTCGTTGTCAAAGTGAAGCAATGCTTAAGAGAATATAAAATGTTTTCAATTACTATCTTGAAAAAGTCTGCCTTTCAACGAAATTATGCGAAATTTTTGGAGACATCAGGGACTTCCTTTGACTGTATTCTTTTGATTAAGACAAATGTAGACGTGTAATCTGTATCTTTATTGCCTTACTGCTTCTCTCTCTTTCTCTCTTTTTCTCACTCACTCACTCTCACTCACTCTCTATCTATTCGTCAGCCCGTCCATCCATCCATCTATCTATCTATCTATCTATCTATCTATCTATCTATCTATCTATCTATCTATCTATCTATCTATCTATCTATCTATCTATCTATCTATCTATCTATCTATCTATCTATCTATCTATCTATCTATCTATCTATCTATCTATCTATCTACCTATCTATCTATCTCGACTTTAAGAATGCAATGCTGTAATTTTAGTGAGTATAGTCCACTGGCAAACGTTATTTAAAGTTACTTAGATAATGCTGGCCATTCATTGATTAATAGCACATTGAATACATAAATAAGAAAAACTGGGTATTCATTAATTATATAGTCTAATGGCTAGCACGTTCATTCAAAGAAAGTTACACAGACGAGACGGGCCATTCATTAACTAACGGGTTTCTAACACGTTAATGTAAGCAAAGTTACCCAGGCAAGATGAGCCATTGATTAAAAACTGGTCTACTGACAAGCATATTAATGTAAACTAAGTTACATGGGCAAGATGGCCATTAATTAAATACTGGTCTCCGGACAGGTACATTAATGCAAGCTAAGTTATAGGCAAGATGGGCAATTCAATAGATACTGGTCTCCTGACAAGCACATTAATGTAAACTAAGTTACACAGGTAAGATGGGTCATTCATGAAATAATGATCTGCTGACAAGCACATTAATGTAAGCAAAGTTACCCCAAACCCAGGCAAGATGGCCAAACTGGTCTGCTGACATAAATAGTCACGCGGACTACCCCAGCCGAGCCCTCAGAGACTGACTGGGTCCGCAGTTGTTCTACAATATTATCAAGGAATCAAAATTCTATTTGCAGCCAGACGATTACAATGGAACCTATAAAATACGCCCATTACCTTAGACAGAAAAATCAATGTGATTTCTAAAACATTCTCAGTGTCACATTTCACTGGCTTATATACACTCTCAGTGTGCGTGCAAAGAGTATTTAAAAGCTTAGCAGCCCAACACACCATGTTACCAAAATCAATGGTTTTAATGCCATGGCTAATAAATGGAGTGATTTTCTACACTAGTACATTTAGAAAAACCAATGCTTTTAATAATGCTAGTGAAACTAATATGCTAATTATAACATTTCTTTAGGGCTAGAGCAAGAGCACTAGGTGATTTACTTAGTGAAGCGCTAATATAGTAATTACGACATTCAGGAATGGTGAAACATTAATATGGTAATAGTATACACAGAGTGAGACACTAATTGAGTGTTGATATACTGATGGTGACGAGTTAATGCATGTATACCGCTAATAGACTAATGCATGTATACCGCTAATAGACTAATGTATGTATACCGCTAATAGACTAATGCATGTATACCGCTAATAAACTAATGCATGTATACCGCTAATAGACTAATGCATGTATACCGCTAACAGACTAGTAGTAATACATGTACAGAGACTCAAACTCATTCGTGAGTTATGGAGATTGTCCCAGCATTTGAGAGAGTGTAACCTTACTGCTGGACCGACCAAATGGAGTTTGGGATATTTTAAACTCGACTCGACTATTTGGGACACACACTGGGGCAAGGGCTGGAAGCTTTGAAGGTACGAAAGTCGAAAAGATGGTGAGAAAATTCTCAAAGATGAATGTTAAATCTTTGTGGGATTGGCCGGTTACTATCGGAAATTCATTCCCAAATTCAGTGCTATCACCAAACCACTCATTGATTTGAAGAGGAAAGGCAATCCAAAGACAGTCATCTTGAGTGAGGTGTGTGAAACCGGTCTTATCAGTTTAAAAGACTGCTTAATTGTCACAAGCTCCTGTCCTCCACCTACCCGATTTTGATAGACAATTTGTACTCCGAACTGATGCGAGTAATGTAGGGCTAGGCGCCATACTGATGATAAAGCATGGTGATATTCTATATCCAGTAGCTTACTCCAGTCGTACGTTAAATGAATGTCTCGGAATTGTCTTTGCTGTCCAGAAATTCCAAGCCTGCATATAAGGCAAGCATTTTGTCATTCGGAGATCATCATCCTACTGGCATTTACAGTTATGCTTTCATTTTCATTTTTACATTCAGGATTTACATCCATTGTGAAAGGTTAATACCATATCTTGTTCATTCAAAAAAAAAAAACACAAAGAAATTATTGCGCAGACTTGACAAATTTACATTTACCATAACTTGTAATCACATTATTCTATTTCAGGTCTGAATTGAAACTATTCTTCCAATTTGCATAATGTTCGTGTCTGTATATATATTTATTTGTGTGTGCATGTGCAATAAAACAAATGTTCCTTCTTGTGACATTTTGCTGGGAGATGGGCAAGATGTTAATTCTCCACCACCCCGGGCTGCCCGTAACCTTAAGCTAATCCTCAAAACACACCTTCTAGCTGGCCACACGTTTTAGAAAGATGAATGATAGATAATGTAGAATAGAAGAGTGATAGTTCTAGAAGATAGCTCGAGCCCCCTGATACATACAGCCAGGATAGTAAGTAAATACAGGTGACAGATTTCAACATATAACATGCAAGTGAGCCACGTTAACATGAGTGGTCTAAGTTTCAACAATAAATGTATTCAACAAGAAATAACATAAGACAGCATAGTTACAAACAGCAAATAGTTCATCAGTTACAATTAGAGTTTATATATGATTAAATTCATAATCACAACTATGTGTTGTTGTAAGAGATTGTTCGTTTTGAGTCCTATGGAACTGTAGTAGTTATTTGGTTCATTCATATGAACGAACTATAAATTAGTTTATAAGAGAACACTGAATGTTTCTGTGTGAACTCTAAAATAAGTCTGAGAGAAGTTGACTGAAGCTGTGCAGTTATTGACTTTTTAATGACATAACTTAGGATCACCTGATGTGTCATCTAGGGTCCCAGTGAATGTCATGGTCCATTGAACCAGTCTTTTGCCTTTGGGTCGTTCTGCCCTGGCATTGCTTCGTGGTTCAATACTCGTCAAAGTCAACATTCAAGTTAAAGTGCTAATCTGCCAGTAAAATACACATGGCTTAAGAATTCGTCCACATGTGTTCTCTGACAGAACACTCTTACTTAATGGTCATCATACATTTTAATATCATAAACAAAATATAACAATATAAAATATAGTTAATATCAAGAGATAAAAAAGGATATAAGCAAAACCATATACATTCAGCAGTAATATACACAGAGGATGGTTTCCTGCTGCTTTGATAACTGGCAATAAGAGTTAGTAATATGATTCTAACTTAAAGCTCTAAGCAATATAAAAGCCGACTACATGTTAGTGACTCACACTTCTAAGTAATATAAAGCCCAAATGTTAACTATGCCATATACAACCCTACTACATATATGTGTATGACTCACACTAAAAAGTTATAAGTAAAATAACACCCGACTACTTGTATATGACTAACACTAAAAAGTTTTAACACCCGACTACTTGTATATGATTCATATTATTAAACTTTAAATATTAAAAATTAAATCCGACTACATACATGTATGTACTCATACTAGTAAAACTCTGAGCAAATTGCAAGCTGTCTGGATAAATGACTCATGTATGTACTCATACTAGTAAAACCCTGGGCAATATGCAAGCTGACTGGATATATGACTCATGCACAAGCTCTACGTAATATGTAAACCGAGTGGTTATATGACTCACACTATTACAATGGTCGAGCGCTGGCTCCCGCCATCTTGCTTGCACGAACACCTCAGCATGGAACGTTTCCTTCAGGGTGTCGATCTCCCCGATCTTCAAGAATACTACCCGTATGTACACCTTGGGCTGTGGGGTGGGAGGAGGTAAGCAGTAAGCATCTAGTCCAGAGTCCCAGACAAGTCCCGACTCCAGCTCGCTGTCTTCTGTACCCGTCCGATGAATTACCTCTGGCGCATCCTGGGTGTTGTTCATCTTGAACAGCGCTGGAAAGAATAACCCCATTGTTATACTAAAACAAAAATTTGTCATAATGGACAACCTTATTGTTATACTAAAGTAAAAATTTGTCATAATGGACAACCTTATTGTTATACTAAAACGAAAATCTGTCGTAATGGACACCCAATTGTTGTACTAAAACGAAAATATGTCGTAATGGACAACCCAATTGTTATACTAAAACGAAAATCTGTTGTAATGGACACCCCACTGTTGCACTAAAACGAAAATCTGTCGTAATGGACAACACTATTGTACTAAAACGAAAATCTATCGTAATGGACAACACTATTGTTGTACTAAAACGAAAATCTATCGTAATGGACAACCTCATTTTTACACTAAAACAAAAGTCTAAAATCACGGACAACTTTGTAAAGACAACCCACTATTATCCATGAGTTTCCTGAACAAATAGCACGAGCTCTGTCATACCTGTTATAAAATTAAACTTTTGTGGTCAACTTCCGATTTTCATTGCTCACTCGATAATCTTGCAACGAATCACTCGCATTTAATATTGTTTTATAAAATTATAATCAGTGATAAAAAATACTGGGATGCACAGTCTGTAGATGTACTTTCAGTTGAACAAAATTAAGAGATGCATTAAAGCAATCTTTGTATTCAACATTTTTCTCGTGACTGTCCATGAGATATATCCTCCATATTTGTATCGAATGTAAACGGAGCCAGACGTCGGGAGACAATGGTTGTCTTTTTTGCAATTGAAAATTCCTCCGCAGAGTATTTATGTAGGGGTGAGGGCTCTTTTCATTTCATTGATAAAATTCCTCCACAGAGTATGTATATAGGGGTGAGGGCTCTTTTCATTTCACTGATAAAATTCCTCCGCAGAGTATGTATATAGGGGTGAGGGCTCTTTTCACTGATAAAATTCCTCCACAGAGTATGTATATAGGGGTGAGGGCTCTTTTCACTGATAAAATTCCTCCACAGAGTATGTATATAGGGGTGAGGGCTCTTTTCATTTCACTGATAAAATTCCTCCGCAGAGTATGTATATAGGGGTGAGGGCTCTTTTCACTGATAAAATTCCTCCACAGAGTATGTATATAGGGGTGAGGGCTCTTTTCACTGATAAAATTCCTCCACAGAGTATGTATATAGGGGTGAGGGCTCTTTTCATTTCACTGATAAAATTCCTCCGCAGAGTATGTATATAGGGGTGAGGGCTCTTTTCACTGATAAAATTCCTCCACAGAGTATGTATATAGGGGTGAGGGCTCTTTTCACTGATAAAATTCCTCCACAGAGTATGTATATAGGGGTGAGGGCTCTTTTCATTTCACTGATAAAATTCCTCCGCAGAGTATGTATATAGGGGTGAGGGCTCTTTTCACTGATAAAATTCCTCCACAGAGTATGTATATAGGGGTGAGGGCTCTTTTCACTGATAAAATTCCTCCACAGAGTATGTATATAGGGGTGAGGGCTCTTTTCACTGATAAAATTCCTCCACAGAGTATGTATATAGGGGTGAGGGCTCTTTTCACTGATAAAATTCCTCCACAGAGTATGTATATAGGGGTGAGGGCTCTTTTCACTGATAAAATTCCTCCACAGAGTATGTATATAGGGGTGAGGGCTCTTTTCACTGATAAAATTCCTCCACAGAGTATGTATATAGGGGTGAGGGCTCTTTTCACTGATAAATTCCTCCACAGAGTATGTATATAGGGGTGAGGGCTCTTTTCACTGATAAATTCCTCCACAGAGTATGTATATAGGGGTGAGGGCTCTTTTCACTGATAAAATTCCTCCACAGAGTATGTATATAGGGGTGAGGGCTCTTTTCACTGATAAAATTCCTATCGTCGTCAATCGTATTCCAGTTTATGAAAGAAAGGCAATTAAAAAGCGTCGACAGTTGCTGGGGGCGTCCAGAAACAATGTTGTGTGCTGCATATGAATATACACGCATATTAATCAAACGTAAGAAAAGAAAGTCCATGCGACAATTCTAACCCACCCGATCGTCTCCTTAGTATATCTTTTGGACGACCCCCGTCTTATTTTCAAAGTTTCAAAAATATATATAGATTAAAAAGTTACTAACGGCTCAAAGCGAATGTATCTAAGTTTTAAAAAAATATACAGATTCTAACTTCTAAAGAACGGGTCAATGTATTTTCTCAGTAACAAATTCACAGAACCGGATGTTAACCACAAACCTGAGGATTTACATATGTCACACAGACACACACACAATTGGCATAAAACATTTTTATCTCTACATCTCGTCAGGCGCGCGCGCGCGCGCACACACACACACACACATACACAGACATACACAACAGGCATATAACATTTTTATCATACACGTAGTCAGGCGCACACACACACACACACACACACACACACACACACACTTCTGGCATAAAATATTTTTATCATGCATCTGGTCAGGCACACGTATAGTAGTGCTCGCAGGCATACACAAGCCTCCCAATTATGTCGCTTCTTCAACCTTCCCAATACATCAGTGGAAAAAAGCACATGGTTTTTTACTTCATCTTCCAATAACGTCAATATAAAACACGCAACATTTGACTTCAATCCTCCCATTAAAGTCAACAGAAAAAACACGTGACCATTGACTTCAATATTCCAATAATGTCAATATAAAACACGGAATCTTTGACTTAAAGTTTCTTAAAAGTGTCAATAAGAAAAGGCACGCGATATTTTATTTACATTCTCCCAAATTTAAGAATAGAAAAAGGTACATGGCTTTTGATTTCAGTCATCACAATTAATACTATTAATAGAAAAAGGGGCATGACTTTTGATTTACAATTAATACTATCAATAGATAACTTTTGACTTCAGTCCTCCCAATAACGTCAATAGAAAAAGCTAGCGACTTGACTTCCAAAAGAAATGCTAGTCTGAATGCTGCAGCCTGATATGACAACCATGCGCCTCGCACTACGAACCTTTTGCTTACATTTATTTTTAAAACTCTCTGTACAGGTCCCTCTATAAATTATTACTTTGGTTTAGTGTTTCTGCCAACTGTGAGGTACAATTCGGTATTCAAATCCTTTTCAAATTTATCATGAGGTACAACTATATGAGGTTCAAATTTATCATGAGGTACAACTACATGAGGTTCAAATTTATCATGAGGTACAACTACATTAGGTTCAAATTTAATACAGAGATACAACTGCATCGCAAGTATTTTTTTAAAACGTGTCTGGTTTTTTTTTATTTTTATTATTTTATGGACAGCTTCGAAGAAAATCTGAATCTCTAAGTCCCTTTTAAATTTAACAGTATTCGTTCTTGCATTTTAATCTCAGCTGTGGGAAATAATTGTTGTCTCCAGGACCGTTTCAAATTAACCAGATATTTCTGTTAAGAATTTAAAATTCTAAACGTTCATCAGCACAGGCACAACATGCCGTGGACTTGGTTCATGTGTGACATGTCACGCGTTTACCAGTCACAGAAAGAAAAGAAAAGAAAACGTTTAAAGCGAAAATATTAATAAGTCCCTACACATCAGTCACTCCTGTAAAATAGAATGAACCTGTTCAGTTCATGTGTAAAGTTCCTTGTTCACTCTTATGAACCAAACTGAAGTGGTTAAGTATACTACAGTGAAGTAGTGCAGCCATGAAAGAAGGTGGGCACTTTCACATTCTCAAAATTTCACATCAAAATTTTATGTTTACCAATTACAGTCAGATAAATTTTGAATTATGCATCAGCTCCAGTACAAAATATAACATTTTACAACATAAACTAAACGCATTTAGTAACCTCAATACAATCTTCCATTTTTAAAAATAGAAACTAAACAGATTTAACAGCTTCAGTACAAAATCGCACATTTACGTATTACATTCAAAGAAACAAAGAACCAATAGAGCAGCCTCAGTGCAAAGTCCCATGTTTACGTATTACATTCAAACAAACAATGAACCAATAGAGCAGCCTCAGTGCAAAGTCCCATGTTTACGTATTACATTCAAACAAACAATGAACCAATAGAGCAGCCTCAGTGCAAAGTCCCCTGTTTACATATTACATTCAAAGAAACAATGAACCAATAGAGCAACCTCAGTATAAAAAGTCCCATGTTTACGTATTACATTCAAACAAACAATGAACCAATAGAGCAGCCTCAGTGCAAAGTCCCATGTTTACATATTACATTCAAAGAAACAATGAACCAATAGAGCAACCTCAGCATAAAAAGTCCCATGTTTACGTATTACATTCAAACAAACAATGAACCAATAGAGCAGCCTCAGTGCAAAAAGTCCCATGTTTACGAATTACATTCAAACAAACAATGAACCAATAGAGCAGCCTCAGTATAAAAAGTCCCATGTTTACGAATTACATTCAAACAAACAATGAAACAATAGAGAAGCCTCAGTGCAAAGTTCCATGTTTACGTATTACAGACAAAGTGAACTCATTTAGCAGCCTCAATTGTTTAAAAAAAACTACGGTAAAAAAATAAGTGGAGCTTATTTTAGGAACTTCATATAAAAACTCCATGTTGAAAAGCTTCAGTTTAAGCTTCTTCAGCAATCACAGTGCAAAATCCAATGATTAAAACTGATTAAAAATCCAGTGATGTGAATGTTTACAAGACAAAAAACGTGAACTGATTTACAGACTACACTACAAAGCTTGGGGTTTTTGCTGTTGTTGTTCGTTTTTTTTTATAGCAAAGTTGCAGGTATTAAACACCTTAGTACCACGACTAAAGTGTTATCATCAAAGAATTCTAGCATAACACACCTTGCAGGTGTCATACACTCTAGTTCCATGACTAAAGCCTTATCGTCAAAGACTTCTAGCATAATATAGCTTGATTAACTTGTTTCTCTTAAATCTGGAGTGGCAAGAAGTCTTGTCATGAAATGCGGCCATTAGCTTAATAGTGAGTTAACTGACTCATTGAAAAAGAATGGACTTAGAAATATTTCTTGCATTTTGCATGTTATACTTGTGTTTTATGTAGAGATGTATTATGTGAGTAGACTTATTTCTACAATTTATTTTAACTAAGATATCGTATATAGTATGCTAAACCCTTGACAATGTTTCTAGAGAACCCACTCATAAAACTATTACACTGTATTTATTATGTTGTATGCATGCATCCGGATAATAAATACTGTTGCAGGAAACTGTAAGCTGAGACTTGAATATAAGAGAGAATGGAGTTAAATTTGAATATACTGGAAACTTAGCATTTGTTCTCTCATTATATTTTACAGGGAATAAGCAGTCTTTCCTTGGTTTACCTGAATATCCTGGTTTACTGATTATAAGCCACTATGACCATGGTTAGAAGCAAAAAGTATCTACTGTAGTGTGTAAGTGTAAGGAATTACACTGCACTCCATTGATCTATGGTGGCAAAGTATGCTGACTACATCATGGAATGTCTTGTACAAGGAATTTACTGGAAATTGCTACAATTGTTGTTCTGCTTAAGGGAGCAAATAGGGCAAAGGAGTGCCCAGTTTAGCCTTGAGAGAATAGCAGCTAATCAATGCTCTACAACGTGAAAAGGAAAATACGTGGAATTGACGGTAATAATGTGAAAATAAACTTGTGAATTTGTTACGCAAAACACATGGAAGGACTAGTGTGGTTTCACCTAGACAATTTTATGTACAAACTATTATTGCTTATCTGTAATAACTCTATTTTTGTTCTCTGATAAGAACTATCCTATGATTTGTATTGACACTAATATGATGAATTGTTTTTAGGAAATAAGACTGTGTAGGTAATAAAATTATTCTAATATTGTTTTGTGGAAATATCGATGTCAAGTAATCTTTTTTTACTGTATTTGTTATATGTATATATGATTGTTGATTTAATAAATTTATATTTAAATTTAATATTTACCTTCTTACACACATGATAACCCTATGTAGAAAACAATGGGTGTATGGGGGCTCGCTAAATATAATTTAAAGGCGGATTAGTCTTCTGCTTTAGAAAGAAGTTTTCCACCTATGGAAATATTGTGTGACGGTAAATGTTTGTCTTTAATGTTGTGGAAGAGAGAAAACGTTTATAGCGCCCGCATATCCGCCAAGTGAGAGACACGAATGGTGTCTGTTGGAGAATTATTAATAACATAAGATTCTTACAATGTGTAATTAATTATGGATTATTAATTAATTAATAATAACCTTTAACTAGGTGGCGTTGGTGTCACACTATGACTGTACTATTCAGGCCTGACTGTCACTTCTGTGGGGAAATTCAGGCCTGACTGTCGCTGCTGTGGAAAACTATTGCTACAGTCTTCAGTCCTGTCTATAATTGCACTATTCAGGCCTGACTGTCGTTGACATTTTGATGAATCACAGTAATTCTTAACTCTGTACGTCAATGTAGGTCGACACACTTGTTTAAACTATTTATAACTTTTGTATGTAGGGGCACTAAATACTCTTTGACTGACATTTGTGACATAATGAAACCTTGGAAACTGTTTATTAAGTTTAATACCTCAATGTCCGGATTGGTTGTTTATAAAATACTCATTAAGAAACAGTAACTTGCTTACTTGCAAAATTTGTGGTATCCAGTTTGTCTGGTGAGTGGGATTCCTTCACGACTTACTAGTTATTAAGGCGTATGAGTACTGAGTCTGCTACGCGTACACAAATCGGGTACTTACACACAAAACGGGTACTGTCCACTAAAGCCAGAAAATGGGTGGAGCGCTAAAAAGCTGTGGAATTTTGATCGATACTCGTCTAGCGCACAAACTCAGGCCTAGGGAGGCCTCTACTAGACGATGCTGTCAAAGCGTCAATACATTATGTTTCCAACGCTGCCAAAGCTCAACGTCAAAACAAGTCTGACAAAACCCAGCGATCGAACTTACCTAGAGATTCCATACTGCTTGCACTAGTTTCGTCTAGAAGTTCTGAATTCGTTAAAAGAAAATAAAGAAGGTTTTTTTTCTTCCTATCGAAGAGAATGGTAAAGCTTCGTTGAATAGTGAACTGTGACCTGGGCAAAAAGTATCGACCCAAATTATTACACGTCAGAGTAACAGAGCAACACAAGTAAACAAACAAACAAAATTAGGTTATACTATTATTTCACAAACCAATTTAGGAACAATAAATACATTGCATGAATACAATATCTCCAAAATATTAAAAGATGGACGAAGTAAGATATTCAATGAATGCTATCATGAACTGTAAAACATTTTAAAGTTGTCAAGGGACATTTGCGCTGTACAGTAAAATTACCATCTGTATCAAGTTTACAATGCACTACATACAGACTTCTCGTAGACCACAGATGGTAAAACAGCAGTCCTCCATTGAGTCTTTTCCATTTATTCTTGAAATGATGTTACACTAAAAATAAAATAGCACACTCCTGGACATGATGAGACCACAGATGGTAAAACAGGAGTCCTCCATTGACTCTTTTCCATTTATTCTTGAAATGATGTTACACTAAAAATAAAATAACACACTCCTGGTCATGATGAGAAACAGCTTTCTCCTCGGTAGCATTTGTCAAGGAAAGTGCAGATCGTATATTTGACACACGCATGACGTAACTGAACACAAAGTGAGATTCTACGTCACAGACAACCGAACTACAGGTTGACGTTCATAGACATGAACTGCTACAACAGACGATCATATACGTTAACTACAGACTGCAAGAATATGCTTTTAGAAATATAAAATGTTTTATTTTCTCCTAAATGCAAAAAAGAAGCATTCGAAACTGAATGCAATTATTACGATACTTTAAGAAAAAGTAATTTGAAAATGCAAAAATGTGATACTTTATAAAACTAAGATCCACTTTAATAAACTGTAATGATGAAGAATGTTATGACAATAAATAATGTGCAAAATCTATCTATTTATCTATCTATCTATCTATCTATCTATCTATCTATCTATCTATCTATTTATCTATCTATCTATCTATCTATCTATCTATCTATCTATCTATCTATCTATCTATCTATCTATCTATCTATCTATCTAAATTTGCCTATCGCTATTTCTAGACTAAAGTAGTATATAAATTGTTAAATTGTCGAAGGTACCCGACCTTGGGCACTCCTTATGATGGTATTTTTGTGGAGTTGGAGTAAACAATTTGAGTTCAGAATATGCTAGAGACTGCTGATCACAAACAAAATCCGAACCATTTCCAACTAGATGAGTAGTTTTTATTATCCAATGATTAAGATTTATGAGAACAAGACCACCCACCAGACTGAGATCAAAAGTTTACATGCTGTAAAGAATTCTATTTTCTAATCATTTGAATTTGGAGTAGCAAGAAAACCAGCCATGAAAGGCAGTCATTAGCTTAATGGTGAGTTAACTGAATGATTGAGAGAAAATGGAAATATTTCGTGCATTTTCCTATTGATATGTTCTACCTGTGTTTTATGTAGAGATTATTATGTGAGTAGACTATTATTTCTACAAATTTTTTAACTAAGATGATCGTATATAGTATGCTAAACAATTGGCATTATTTCTAGTGAAACTGCTCATACAACTATTACACTGTATTTATTATGTTGTTTGTGTGCATCAAGCTAATAAATCTGCTCAAAGCAATTGAGAGGAAGGTGCGTAGACCACTCAGTTCAAGTGATATGAGGGATGTAGCATACGCAAGTCATCAGAAGCAGGCGTCCAAGAAAATGAAAAATCAACCTCAAAGTCTACTATTTTAGTCTAACACAACACAAACCTGAAAAGGACTAAAACAATTGGATCCATAACAACAAAACAAACATCCTTTTGAACTAAGAAAAAGATAGGATATCTAAGACAGACACACCAAGAACAAAGCCAGAACATACAAGATAGTCAAGCCAAGACAAAGCCAGAACATACAAGAGAGTCAAGCCAAGACAAAGCCAGAACATACAAGATAGTCAAGTCAAGACAAAGCCAGAACATACAAGATAATCAAGTCTAGACAATGACAGAACATACAAGATAGTCAAGTCAAGACAAAGCCAGAACATACAAGATAGTCAAGCCAAGAACAAAATCAGGTCATCTAAGACAGTCAAAGCCATGCAATTTAGGACATCTAAAATAGATAAATTCAGAACAGGGTCAGGTCATCTAAGAGACTGAAACCAAGGACATGGTCGGACCATCTGTGACAGTCACCCCAAAACAAGGCTAGGACACTTAAGATGGTCAAGTTAAGAACAAGATCAGGTCATCATAGTCAACCAAAAACAAGGCCAGGACAAATAAGACTGTTAAGTTAAGAACAAAGTCTGATCATCTTAGTCAACCAAAAACAAGGCCAGGACACAAAAGACTGTCAATTAAGAACAAGACCAGGTAATCGTAATCAACCAAAAAAACAAGGCCAGGACACATAAGACTGTCAATTAAGAACAAGGCCAGGTCATCTTAGTCAACCAAAATCAATGCTAGGACACATAAAACTGTCAATTAAGAACAATACCAGGTCATCTACAGCAGATAAACGAAATTAACTAAATTTTCAAACCATATACTCAGCAAGAAAATTTGAGGCCATTAAGAAAACCTGGGTAGCACCTCGTTGAAAACAAACAGGTACCAATGCCTCCTCCCATACCCCACCACCACCCGGGTGGTTGCTGTAGGTGCTGGCTAGGGTGATGGCGGGCAGCACTGCCTATTGAGCAGGATGCAAACCAGATCTTATTTCCGGAGAATAATTCTGCTTGTAGTATATGTGCCTGGTGTACACTGTTGGCGTTGCTGGCATTATTGTTGGTGTTTTCCGTATCCTATGGGGTCCAGTTTTGTGTTTCTCGTCTGCTATGATTAGTTTTATTGTCAGCGGATATGAGGTGCTGGTCGCCGTCTTTTCTATGTTTGCTGTGGCAGGTAGCAGAGTGATGGATTTAGCTATTACTAGCTCGTTTGTGCATTGGTCTGGCTAATCTTGCTCAGGGAATGACGTCATTTCTACTGTGTGTCGTGCACGTGTGTTCTTCACTCCTCCTGGAATGGTAGTTCGTCTGTCTCCCATGGAGTCATGATACGGACGGAATTTGTAAAAGAAGAACGTCCTTCTTTCTCCATGTTAGTTCGAGTTGTTGCGTTTGGTAGCTCGAAGTTGGCTACAGACTGGTCTAGGTTTCATTTTTCGATTCACTTTCTAATTTTCTTTCTTCGTACAAAGCCGCTTTTTAACATTGTGTCAGTGTAGTTGGGCGGCTAGCTTTGGCCACTAAAAGGCTGGCAGGATAGTGAAGTTCTTTAAATAACCTTCACCATTTTTAGATCATCTGCCTCTTCCAGTTCCACCCTGTCGATGACCGAATGGGGTGACGTTTAAGTTCCAGAATATCACAATCAACCAAGTTGTGTTTCAGTCGATCAGTATCGTGACAGTATTGGGTTTACATGTACTCTGTGACAGGATGTTTACGAGAATCAATTGGGCATGCGCAGAAGTACGCAGCTCGCAATGGCTTACTTGCGCTAACTTCTTCTCTGAGTGTGAAACTCGTTACTCTCTGTCAGAAGTGGGACCAAGACTAAGGTGGCTGAGATTCAGGAGCACCAGGCGATAAAACCGCATAAAAAGTTTGTAGGTACAAGTCTACACCCCCGCCGCCGAAGTTAAAATTAAGTGACGCAACAAGAGAAAATCTAAAAATCACGTGGCGGAAATGGAGGCAACAAATGGAAAAATGTCGAAGTAGCGACGCGACTAAACAGTGAAGAGACAGTACTGAACGGCAGTGTTTCTTACAGTTATTGACTAAACAGCGAAGAGACACAGTACCAAAGAGCAGTGTTTCTTACAGTCATTGACTAAACAGTGAAGAGACACAGTACCAAAGAGCAGTGTTTCTTACAGTCGTTGACTAAACAGTGAAGAGACACAGTACCAAAGAGCAGTGTTTCTTACAGTCGTTGACTAAACAGTGAAGAGACAGTACTGAACGGCAGTGTTTCTTACAGTTATTGGAGAGGAGGCAGCGGTGCTTTACGAAAAGTTCAGGTTTGACAGTGAAGACAAACGAAATAACATTGATTCGGTAATCAAGAAATTTGAACAGTATTGCGTAGTATAGACAAACGAAGCCTATTAAACCTAAAGATTCAATCAACGCAACCAAAAGAAAACTGGCAAAGAACTGTAGTCTCGGCCTCATGAAAGACTGCTCATAAGTGACAGAGTAGTGGCAAGGGGTCGGTGATGATGACCTCCGGAAGAAACCTCTGGATTTAGATCTACACCAGTGCGTGGAGATCTGCAAAGTCCATGACGTCACAGTAGAGGCGAAGAACATGAAATACACTGCTCTGGAGACAGAACTAGGCACATATAGGATTTTTACAAGATGAAAGCACATTTTGCACGTTATTGCATACCAGAAAGAATGGTATCTGATAATGGTCCGCCGTTTAGTGGGAAGGAGTTCCAAAGATTTTCAGAAAAATGGAGCTTTGAATACGTTACGACCTCGGCAGGTTATCCGCAGTCAAATGGAAAAGTTAGAAAATGCCATAAAGACAATAATAAAAGCATGATGATAAAGTGTGCTGACGAAGAGTATATAATATTTAGCATTACTTGAGTTTCGGAACGTTTCAAGCGAAAAGTTTAAAAACCTCACCATGTCAAAGGTTGTTCGGGCGAGGAACCAGAACATTATTGCCATCAGCAAAGACTTTGCTAATACCGCATACATGCACTCATATTGAAGAAAAGCTAATCGGCAGGAAGCAAGCTCGACAAAACTATTACAACAGAGGAACTGTAGAGTAGACACTTTAAGGTCGGGACAGACAGTAAGATTCAAAGCACCAGGATCAAACAAGTGGAAGAACAAATCGACATTTTTCAGAATCAGAACACAGAAAATGGGAAACTGTTCAGAAGAAACAGAAGACAGCTAAAGAAGTCAGCAGGACAACAAGTTAGTCAGCCTTTCATACACCTATAGTGACCATACCGAATCAATTATCAAGATAGGATAACAAACAAACAGACAGTACAGTAGTACTAGAGGGAATTGAAATTAAAAAACAGAAACCAAGTACAGAAACGGGACAGCATACACAGAAACATGTACCATGAGATACAAGAGTAGCAAAAGCTTGTAGTCAGACCCCACATAGGATGGTAATCATAGACACAAATGATTCTGACATGGGTACAGGAACATAGAGCTCAAACCAGCACACGTTGTGAAACACCCAACACACACAAGCAGTGGTAGACTGGTTAAACTGAAAGATTACCACTGGGAAAGGAAAAAGTAAATTTATATTTTGACAAAGTGACTGCAAGGTGTTCATTCACTAGTATTCAAAGTACTAGTAGTAATGTTTTATTATTATGGAAAGAAGTAAATTTTTATTTGACAAAGTGTCTGCAAGGTGTTCATTCACTAGTATTCAAAGTACTAGTAGTACTAGCACACTGTGGTGGGTATTCACTGGGGATTGTTTTCACTAAAACAGCTGAGTGTGTAGTTGTTATGTTAATAAGCAATAAATGAATGAATCTATGTCATACTGTTTGCTTAGTGTCGTGTGAGTTTTAAGGAATGGGAAAAATGAAAGACAGTGTAAAACGAAAACGCAACGAAGAGATTAGAAAGTAAAGTATAGAAAGAACAATGCAAATTTAGAAAGCCAAACAAGGTTTTGTTTTACGTCAGTCAATTTTTTGTTTGTTTAGCATTTTAAAAAAAACGCAATTGCGAAAAAGGGCTGAGTGACGGTATTGGGTTTACGTGTACTCTATATGTTTACGAGAATAAATTGGGCATGCGCAGAAATATGCGATGGCTTACCCGCGCTAACTTCTTTTCTGAATGTGAAACTCGTTACAAATATAAAGCTTCGTTTTCTTTATAGGACAGTGACCTTTAACTTCTCGCTTAGACCCGTGAGAGAATGGTGATTACAGGAAGATTATTTAGCTCCATAAAACCATTTCACAGGAAGGGATTTGGTCTACTTAATTTGTAAAAAGAAGAGAAATAGCCTACTTAATTCGTGAAAAGAAGGGAATTAGCCTACTTAATTCGTGAAAGAAGGAATTTATTGTGTCCATGGAAGAGGTGTACCTAATTAAGCCAATTGCCAGGAATGAATTTAGCTCGCTCAAGACGTGTGAAAGAAAGATTTAGCTACTCAAACCGAGTGCCAGGAATGAATAGGCCCTACTCATCTCTTATCTTAGGAAGGAAAATACCTACTCAGATTGTAGCACAGAAGGTAATGCAATTCAAGTCATATGGCATGAAAGGTGGAGCCCCTTTAAATGAAAGGACGTAACCCTAATCAAGTTGTGTGGCAGGACAGGATATAGCCTACTCAGGTCAAGTAACATGGAGTAGTATAGCCTACTCAGGTAAAGTAACATTAAGGGGTATAGTCTACTCAGGTCAAGTAACATGAAGGGGTATAGCCTACTCAAGTCAAGTAACATGAAGGGGTACAGCCTACTCAGGTCATGCCACAAGAAGGAATACAGCCTAAGAAAGTCTACAGAAAAGGATAGTCTACACAAATCGTGTCAAAGGAAGGATGTAACCGACTCAAATTTCAAACAAAAATATTTTTCATCTATGTCCGTCTACTAAATTTGGACATTGAAAATCTACTAAAAATCGGATCTGGAATTTAAGTATTTGTTTAACTGTGAAAGTAAATTTTATTTATAGACCATACTCTCATTGTTATAATTATACTTCTGATTTGCTTGATTTTAATAATGCACAGGCCCTAATTATAATTATTTTAAAATAAGATTCGCCCCTCTTGTCATTTGAAATAAAATAGGACGATGGCTTGGTTTAAAGTTACTGCTCGTAGGCAAGCACTCAATGGAGAAATTAGATAAATTTAAATTGAGTTTTAATTCATATGTAGATTTTGTTATGATTAATAATAATACGTATATATATATATCAACAAATATGTCTATCTTTAGTACTTGTATGCAGTTCCATATTCTGATTTAAGTCCAATTAAATTCTTCATTGAGTTTTACTAGTTGAATGTTTTCTGTCACAACTGTTGCATTTGTTTTACTTAGAACTTTCAAACGTCATCTGCACAATAAAAATTGAAAGAATCCTGATGTGAAAATATGATTTTAGATTTTAAAAAAATCACTTAGATAAATATATTAAAATTTTAATTAATTTTAAAGAAAATATATCATATGGGTTAATTGTAATTAAGGCTCGGTTGAGCAGCAAGCAAGAGATGAAATCACCACGAACCGTGACAGCGAACATCTAAGAAATAAACACCTAACTTGACAAACAAACACCTAACTTACGAAATAAACACCATTTTGACAGCGAACATCTAAGTTAAGAAACAAACACCTAACTTGATAAACAAACAACCATTTCTTACTTGAGCCAAGGACTCTGAGGATGACCGCCGTTTTACAAATGAAACTGTGCTCAAGGAAGTGACAGTCATCAATGGAAAAAAAAGTTTTTCAACGGCAAATTTTAAATTCCGCCTTTTCAATGCTCACAATGATATGGACTATAACAAGTGACAGATTGCAAGAGAATTTTAATTAAAATTGTCAGAAAATGATATATTTGTTAATTTAAAAAAGTCCTTTCAAGTATTTTCATATTTCGTCTCAAATTTTTAATATCTTCCTCTTTTGTAGAAAATAAGATTTATATTTAGAACCGAACACTGAATTTAATTGAATTAGTCAAAATGCCATGCAATTAGATTGATGATAATTAATTTGACTTTGACGAAATTTATAGAAATTGTTCGTAAAAGGAAATATAACAAAGTAGTTTTGAAAGTCACCCGGCTCCAAAACCGCCGCCAAAGTTAAGGTGTAGTTATGAGTAGACACAGCTATCGCGACCCCATCGTGCCACACCTCCATTCCATTCTATGCATCCTTTGTTTGGAGTGCGAGCTCCAGACTTCACTTGGCCTTTAAGTTGAGAAATAACGGGTTGCCCGTGACTATCAGAGTGATACACTTTTCTGATGCCAATCGCGTGTGCCACGTGAATTGCGGTGAGAAAAGGAATCTTTGTGGACTAGATAACTCTATGATACTCTGGCGCGCGCGCGCACACACACATCACACACGTCTTTAGTTATCTGGTGTGACCGGAAATACGAAACGCACGCGCCCTTTTCGATTTGGATGACACAGCTCGCAGTCTGCGGTGACTTTAAAAATGGCGGGATTGATCGAATTCTTAATTCAAGTAGCTTTGATTGACAATTAATTTGCCTTTCATTCCCAGCTCCGAAAGTAAATATTTAAGGTTCTGGTAGCTGGGTATGACACATATTTCGTCATTTATGAAAGAAGAATTAATATAGAATAACTGTTGTCTATCCTTAAATGGTAATAATCAGCATTCTTCTGACCTGCCAGTGAACCACAACCAAATGTAAATTAAGTTTTCTTATCTTTCCAATTCGACTAAATTCACCTTCTTAGGGCCTAAATCCATATGCAAAGTATGAACATATGCTACGTAATAAAGTGAAGCTACACAAAATAGTACGCATTGAACATCAACGAGCCTATCCTATTCTAACCGTGAAAGAATAGCATCTTTGGCTTTACGAAACTATTATGTATTGTATATATTATAACTTTCTATTCTAGCCTAGGTCAAATTAGATCTAGGATTTCATCAAAGTAGCTCTATTTTTTCATGCTCGAACATAAATCAATGTCTGAAATAATGAACTAAAGACATTTATTCTTTGGTTTACTCGAAGAAATCATAGACTTAGCACGACAAATGACCCGTACATATACTTACTGTTGGTACGAACACTCTTACAGACAAACGACCCGTACATATATTTACTATTCGTACGAACTTTCTTACACAAGACAAATGACCTTCAAATGTACTTAGTGTTTATACGAAATATCTTACAATGACACGTGTATGTACTTACTATTCGTACGAACTCTCTTACAGACAAACGACACGTGTAAGTACTCGTATGAACTTTCTTACAGATAAATGACACGTGTAAGTACTCGTATGAACTTTCTTACAGATAAATGACACGTGTAAGTACTCGTATGAACTCTCTTACACAAGAATGTCAGGAACACCGTCGACAATAACTGTCTGCGCTCAGTGGTAAATGTCATCGGCAGCAGGCTGTTGTTAAAGACTAGGTTAGCACTAGAATAATCTAGATTCCAATTAATTCGTCATAAAATAAGAACTAAAGGAGAATGGAAATTCTAAAACAGTAAAACTATTATAGAAATACAGCTCATTTATAACACACTGACATTTATAAATCGTGATGAATGCATTAAAGATACATTTATAAGTCTAGCACACAAACAATGCAATGCCAAGTGGAAATATGTGTATTTAAAGTTCGTTTTATATTTAGCATGAACAGTAATACGATGAAGTGTGTGTAAAGCACATTTACATTAGGCACATATGTAATGTACAAACACTTTGCCAAAGTAGTGAAAGGCATAGTTATAACTAACACCAATACAACAAACAGACAGATATGTGACGATATGTTTGTGAAAGATAAATGTAGAATCTAGTACAAATACGAATAGATAAAGTATGTGTAAAGTAAATGTCTAATCTAGAATAAATACGAATAGATAAGATAATATTTATGTGTAAAGTAAATGTCTAATCTAGAACAAATACGAATAGATAAGATAATATTTATGTGTAAAGTAAATGTATAATCTAGCACCTATACAACAATATATGGTGATATTTCTCTGTAGGGTTAAGGTACAATTTAGCACAAATATAATATATAGATTTGTGGTGATTTTTCTGTGAAAGGTAAATTTACAATCTAGCACAAGTGCAAAGTACTATTGATATACCTGAGTACGGCAAATTTAAAGTATTGCATAAATACATTATACAGGCATTTGGTGATTGTTACGTTTCCAGTATTTATTTAAAGACCCTGCTTAGAATAATTAAAGACTTTAAATATAATTAATTCTTTCTCTCATATTCTATGCAGACTGGTTGCTCAATTTATTATTTGACTAATTAAAGGTGTGTCTTGTAGTTCAGACGACAAATTTACAAACTAATAAACTGCGAACTTTAGCTAGATTAAAAACCGTTAAATCCCTCTAAATTAATATGCATTCATTTCAACATCCTGCTCATTCGCCCCCATTTAATCTAAGAAGAAATCTTTTGGTCTATCATGCATATGAATCAACTACTAAGAGGTATTAACAAAGAAAATAAGATTTAATAAAGTTTAACAAATTAACAATAAATCGAATGCGAACGTGAATAGTCTTTCACTCTATCTTTACGCGCATATGCCTGATTTTTGTCAATCTAAATTGCCAGAAAAGTGTTCCTTTGAGATCTGTACACTTGGGTTGTACTTAGCTCTATTCTTGCATCAATTTGGTCTCAACACTCAGTCATGCCGGTCCGTTCCCTCAGTCCCCCTTTAGCGACGCACGTGGTGCATAAGGAATGGTGTCCCCCTGTTAGTGGCTAGGAACTGGAATTTTAGCGGCATGGCCCTCAGAGTGGAATTCAACCAGCTTATACCAATAAGCTAATGCAGGTGAGGCATGGGTGAACATGAACCGACCTGTGGAAGCAACGTGCTTGGATATAATTCTCAACCTAACACGTCCTACTAGGCATGGCTCAGTTAAATGCGCTGAACAAAGAGTTTTCGACCTCGCGTCGCTTACAATTAGATTTAGAAAAAATATAATCGTCTCACATGTGTTCCATTTAACAGTCATGACGTATGAAGCAATAAAATAGATACAACGTTAAATTAATGTTCATACAAAGAGGTAATTCAAACCGACAGAGCGCTTCACAATTTACAATTAAATTTACACGCAATAATTGAATTACATGAAGAATTCATATCGAGCGCAGCATTCTGGCTCTTAGTGAATTAAAACAATATAAATTAAAGTACAGAAATGGAAAAATGGTTACAATAAATTTATATTTCGTAACTTATAGGTTTTCAGCTATTTCTCTGAACCATGCTCAAGTGTATATGGAAATCATATAATACATAGCACAAATACATACTTAACAATACATAGGCAAATACTATTAAATAAATGATACCTTTTGAGAGAAGTCGAAGGGTACCTTGATTCTCTATGGCGTCGGCTGCCTCTCACGACCCGAGTAAGCTGATGGAATTAGCTAAAATGTGCTCGAAGTGAGGGAGCGGAAGCGTGTGGGTACATATATAGAAAGGTATATTGCGTATCACGTGACTGTTCGCGAAGCATGTAGTTGGTTCGAGAACTGGACAATGGTCCTAAAGTTACATAACATCTTGACCTGTTCTAGAAGCGCCTAGAAAAAGGAAGCTTTGAACAAAGGGGTCAAGGGTTTCAAATATTCGAATTTGAAGTAAACAAGGCAAGTGGGTCATCAGGTCGGACATTTTTATCAGACTTGTGACACCCCCTTGCTTTTGAGGCGTTTATCTTGCCAAAGATAAAATGCCTCCTACAAATTATGTATGATAAAATGTAGAAGTCCACAATGAAGAAAAGTTTACACAAAAAAAATTTCAACATTCCTAGAAATAAAGTGTGCGACTATATTTCATATTTACAGGAAGGAATCCGTAGAGTTCAGTTAATTGATTAAACGACATTCTATCAGTACCGGCACTTGATGGCATCAAGCACGACTCATGTAATCGGCGCCAACATTCAAAGACCCTTTGATGTAATGAATATTTGCGTCATACTGTGTCAGAAACAAAGACCAACGCATTAAACGGCTGTTCGTAAATTGCGCTTGCCCGAGAAAGGCCAACGGCTGGTGGTCGCACTCAATGACAAAGGTTTTTCCGTACAAATAGTTTTCGAACTTTTTTATGGCCCAAACTATTGCAAGACATTCCTTTTCACTGGTGGAATATTTCTGTTCAGTAGTTGTGAGTTTACGGCTTGCATATGCAACTGGGTGTTTGGTGTCATTGTGTTCTTGTAATAACACTGCTCCTAATCCTGAGTTGCTAGCATCAGTCCTTAACAAGAATGGTTTTGTCAAATCTGGCAGTTTAACAATTAAATCTGAAGTCAGTCTAGATTTCAGTGTGTCAAAAGCGTTTTGGCATGCATCAGTCCACACTACTTTTGTAGGCATATTCTTACGTGTCAAGTCAGTCAGAGGACATGCAATGGCACTAAAATCTGGTACGAATTTTCTGTAGTAATTAGCAAGACCAAGAAAACTTCTAACTTGTGTTTTTGTTAGCGGTTGTGAAGTGTCCTTAAGTTGTGCTATCTTAGCTTCACTTGGCGACATAGTTCCATGACTCAACTTGTGTCCCAAGAAGTCTAAGGAGAATTGTGCTATTTCACACTTCGTAGGGCGGGCAGTGAGGTTGGCTTGCTTTAATCTGGCTAGCACGTCTCGTAAGAGCGTCAAGTGCTCCTCCCATGTCTGGGTGCCTAGAATTAAATCATCCATGAAGTTCTCAACTCCGCGTCCGTACAGTGGTTCTAACAATGACCGCATCATTTTAGAAAAAATGCTTGGAGCGTTTGAAACTCCGAAAGGCATAACTTTCCATGTGTAGTTTCCTACTGGTGTAGTGAAAGCTAGTATGTGTCGATCAGTGTCCTTGACCTTGATTTGCCAAAAACCGCGTGACAAATCTATTTTGGTATAGTAATGAGCGTTAGCTAGCTTAGTGAAGATGAGATCCGGATCAGGGAGAGGCTCGGCACAAAACTCTGTCACTTGATTGAGTTTGCGGTAGTCTACGCAAAAACGGAACGAGTTATCACGTTTTTTAATCAACACGATGGGTGATCCGTAGGCACTGTCAGTCTTCTCTATGACCCCTAGATCTAACATAGTCTTAATCTCACGTCTAACGTCATCTATCTTGGCGTGTGGCAACGGATACGGCTTCAAACGTATCGGTTTGTTGTCAGTCAGCTTCAGTGAAAATTCTATTAAGTCTGTCAACCCTGGTTTGTCTGTCAGAGTAGATGAGAACTCATTAAGCAATTCATTCACTTCTTTTTTCTGTCTTTCTGTCAAGGCTTCATTTACCCTAACGTCTTTGACAGTTTCGTCCGTCTGTAGAGGACAGTTTGGTAAAGTACCAGTGACGCAATCAGTATCCCCCTCGTCTTCTGTAACTATCGTCGCTACGACAAAATCAGCTTGAGTGGTTTGATCCTCACGGCTTATGTACTTTTTGAGTAGGTTAACATGAAAGATTTTCTCTCTCTTTCCTGTCTGTACCTTATAGTTCAGTCCCCCTAGCTTGGCGGTAACTACAAAGGGCCCCTTCCATTTCATCTGAAGTTTGTTATGTGCTTCAGGAAGCAACAGTAACACTTTGTCGTTAACTTCAAATTCTCTAGGTTTGGTGTGCTTATTGTAATATTCTGCCTGTCTAGACTGAGCTATTGTCAGGTTTTCCCGTGCTATCTTGCCTATAGTTTCAAGACGGTTTCTTAAGTCAGTGACGTATGTGTAAGTTGTTTTAACTTCGTCATCTGTCTTTTCATCAGTCCAAAGTGCCTTCAAAATCATCATCGGTCCGCGTACAGTACGTCCGTAAAGTAGCTCAAATGGTGAAAAACCTGTGGAAGATTGCGGCACTTCCCTATATGCAAATAGTAGGGCAGGGATGTATCTGTCCCAGTCTTTCGGTTTATCAGTGGCGAGCTTTTTAAGTGCTGTTTTTAATGTCCCATTGTATTTTTCAATCAGACCATTTGCCTGGGGGTGGTATGGTGTGCAAGTAAGATGTTTGATGGAAAGTAAGCGATTTACTTCCTTCATTACGTTGCCTATGAATTGACTCCCCTGATCTGTCAAAATTTCAGTAGGAATTCCAACACGACTCCAAAGACCGAAAAGGGCTTCGGCGACAGTCTCAGTATCAATATTTTTCAATGGTACTGCGTCGGCGAATCTTGTTGCGTAATCAATAGTGGTCAGCACGTATCGATTACCTCTCGTTGATGTGGGTATTATAGGCCCAATCAAATCCATTGCTACGCGTTTGTAGGGCTCACTGATCAGTTCAGGCTCTCCTAACGGTGCGGGTCTGATTGAATTTTTAGACTGTGTTCTCTGGCATGTGTCGCAACTTAACACGAATCTACGGATATCGGCAATGATGTCCGGCCAATAAAACTCACTTGTAATACGACTAGTTGTTTTTTGTACACCCATGTGTGCACCAAAAAGACTCTCGTGACCTAATCGTAATACGTCATTTCGTTTGGTTTGTGGAACGACTAATTGTTTCCGAAATTCGTCTCCCACTTTCGAATAGCGGTACAATAAACCCTTTTTCAGAATAATGCACGCTTTCTTATTCGAATCGTCAGTGTTGACGTCACTAACAGGTACAGCCTGCTTGCGTAACCGGTCTAGTGTTTCGTCTTCAGCTTGTAATAATTTAATCTCGCTAACTGTTGCTTCATCTACGGCTGGTGCGGCAGACATCGGTGCAGTCACAGATTTGTCTTTACTACTCGCTGCTCTGGTTACAGCGTTAACCAGTGGTGGTTCGGTTGAAGTTTGTTTTTTGCATGGCAAAACATACTTGCAACCAAGGATCACGTCATGCGGTGAGTTTTCCATAACTGCCGCTTTGACTGTTCCTTCTACAAAGTCTGAAACAATCGAGATCTCAGCTACTGGTAAAATGTCTTGTTCGCCGTTGGCAAAGGTGACAGAGATTGTCTCCCCTGTGTAGTCGGTACGGTTAACTAATGATGCATTTACTATAGCGTCCAGCTCACACCCTGTATCAAGCAAAGCGATTGTATCGTGACCGTTTGCCTGTACTGGTGTTCGATTCGATTTTTCCGTTTTAGGTGTATGACTTTCTACTGCGTAAACCTTAGCTGTTTTCTTTTCAGGACATGTTCGTGAAAAATGGCCACTATCACCACAAGTGTAACATGCAAGATTCTTTTTATCTTTCTGTTTGTCGGACTTGTTTTTAGTGTCGGGTTTAGATGTTTTATCATCACGCTCACTAGGTGCCTTCCCGTCATTTTTCTTATCCTTTCGAGTCTGCGGTTCGTTCGGTCGAGACTTGTTGTTCGTGTGTGCGTTCGAGAATTGAGAATGTGCGTCATCAAAGCGATCGGCGGCGTTGCCTATCTCCTCTAGCGTAGATTTTTCCCTTATTGCTAAGTGAATCAGTAGATCTGATTTGTATGACCCGAGAATATGGTCTTTTATCATTTCATCCCTAAGACCTGCGTACGTCTGTGGAGTTTCGGCTAGATCTATCCATCTTTGGAACAAGTCAGTTACGCGTCGTATGTACTGTGCGTGCGTCTCTGAACTGGCTTTCGTGGCCTGTTTAAACTTACGTCGGTATGTGTCGGCTGTGAGTTTGTAACGTTTCAATAATGCGGCCTTGACTGTGTCGTAATTATCTGACTCAGAATCGCTAAGCTTATTGAACTCGTTTTTCGCACTGCCCTGCAATAATCCCGATAAATTTATCGCCCAATGTTCCGCTGGAATGTTTGTTGCTCTGGCTAACTTTTCAAACGTTTTTAAATACGCGTCTATTTGATCTTTGTTCTCATCAAATGGGACCATATTTATCTTTGGAATGATATTTTCAATTCTACTGTGATTATTTCCATCGCTAGAACGCGAATCACCACTGCTTCTGCGATCACGGTTTGGATTGGTAACTTCTAGTTTCTTTACTTCCCATTCTAACCGTTTTATTTCCGCGTCTGCCGCGATGCGTTTGGCTTCTGTATCCGCTGCGATGCGTTTTGCTTCCGTGTCTGCTAACCTTTCAGCTTCTAACTTTTTAACTTCAGCTAGTTTTTCAGCTTCTAACTTCTTCAGTTCGCGATTAGCAACGCGTTCTTCTCTTTCTATCTCTTGCCTTTCTTTGTCCGCTTTTTCTACTCTCTCCTTTTCTGCTTTTTCCGCTTTCTCTAGCTCAGTTCTAGTGTAGCTAGTCAGTTCATCACCCTGATATCCTAACATGATACCTTTCTTTTTCAGATTTTCGAAAATCTGCTCTAGATCCATTTTACTGTCTTAGCGCGCTGGCTACAATAAGAATGTCTCTCGTGAATTGTGTGTTTTTAACCGTCGGCGATAACTCCGCTTATCCCGAAAATAACTTTTAGGCTACAACCTTACAAAAATTATTTAATTTACTCAGAACACCTTCCGAAATAAATTGCGCGTTAACTCTTACACGTTTCACCTGCTTGTCACAGTGTCCGCTGTTCCAAGACTTTCGTAATGTCACGGCTCCTACCATACAACATTACACATTATATCTAGCACCCTAAATATAATAGTCCGAAGTCTGTTACTACCGTTAACTCTCCTAGCTGGCGGTATAACCTTCGACTCCTCACAATGAAGTACTCAGTAACACAATACTAAATAAATCATCCAACTTAATCAATATTAAACACTTAACTACGCTTAAACATATTAACATTGATTAAACATGCACGCTACTCTGCAAAAGAATACATGCACATGTCACAACAAAAGCAAAGAAAATCAGTGATACAAAAATCAAAAGAACAATTGGCAATTTCTGTTCGTTCGTTCGTTTCTAGGTTATGATGCGCCCTATGTATAAAAATGTTACAATTTACAATTTAATACATATCAATCCACGGACGAGATTTCCCCACTTGTTACGTTTCCAGTATTTATTTAAAGACCCTGCTTAGAATAATTAAAGACTTTAAATATAATTAATTCTTTCTCTCATATTCTATGCAGACTGGTTGCTCAATTTATTATTTGACTAATTAAAGGTGTGTCTTGTAGTTCAGACGACAAATTTACAAACTAATAAACTGCGAACTTTAGCTAGATTAAAAACCGTTAAATCCCTCTAAATTAATATGCATTCATTTCAACATCCTGCTCATTCGCCCCCATTTAATCTAAGAAGAAATCTTTTGGTCTATCATGCATATGAATCAACTACTAAGAGGTATTAACAAAGAAAATAAGATTTAATAAAGTTTAACAAATTAACAATAAATCGAATGCGAACGTGAATAGTCTTTCACTCTATCTTTACGCGCATATGCCTGATTTTTGTCAATCTAAATTGCCAGAAAAGTGTTCCTTTGAGATCTGTACACTTGGGTTGTACTTAGCTCTATTCTTGCATCAATTTGGTCTCAACACTCAGTCATGCCGGTCCGTTCCCTCAGTCCCCCTTTAGCGACGCACGTGGTGCATAAGGAATGGTGTCCCCCTGTTAGTGGCTAGGAACTGGAATTTTAGCGGCATGGCCCTCAGAGTGGAATTCAACCAGCTTATACCAATAAGCTAATGCAGGTGAGGCATGGGTGAACATGAACCGACCTGTGGAAGCAACGTGCTTGGATATAATTCTCAACCTAACACGTCCTACTAGGCATGGCTCAGTTAAATGCGCTGAACAAAGAGTTTTCGACCTCGCGTCGCTTACAATTAGATTTAGAAAAAATATAATCGTCTCACATGTGTTCCATTTAACAGTCATGACGTATGAAGCAATAAAATAGATACAACGTTAAATTAATGTTCATACAAAGAGGTAATTCAAACCGACAGAGCGCTTCACAATTTACAATTAAATTTACACGCAATAATTGAATTACATGAAGAATTCATATCGAGCGCAGCATTCTGGCTCTTAGTGAATTAAAACAATATAAATTAAAGTACAGAAATGGAAAAATGGTTACAATAAATTTATATTTCGTAACTTATAGGTTTTCAGCTATTTCTCTGAACCATGCTCAAGTGTATATGGAAATCATATAATACATAGCACAAATACATACTTAACAATACATAGGCAAATACTATTAAATAAATGATACCTTTTGAGAGAAGTCGAAGGGTACCTTGATTCTCTATGGCGTCGGCTGCCTCTCACGACCCGAGTAAGCTGATGGAATTAGCTAAAATGTGCTCGAAGTGAGGGAGCGGAAGCGTGTGGGTACATATATAGAAAGGTATATTGCGTATCACGTGACTGTTCGCGAAGCATGTAGTTGGTTCGAGAACTGGACAATGGTCCTAAAGTTACATAACATCTTGACCTGTTCTAGAAGCGCCTAGAAAAAGGAAGCTTTGAACAAAGGGGTCAAGGGTTTCAAATATTCGAATTTGAAGTAAACAAGGCAAGTGGGTCATCAGGTCGGACATTTTTATCAGACTTGTGACAGTGATATTTCTGAGTAAGATAAAGTTACATGTTTGCACAAAAAGACAGTATACATATATGTGGGGACAAAAATGAAATGAGAATTTTCCGGTCTGAAGAACAGAGAACGAAAAGTCGAGAGAAACTTCTCCCTCACTTGTGTACGTCTAACCTGTAAGAACACAATCGAAAATAACAAGACACATTTTAATTCATTAATTTCACTCTGGTGTCGTGCCTGACACAGCGATTCATGACAGAAGCAAGGGTGGAATTATTTAACCTCCCATTATCCACTCCGTGCTGCAAAAACCTTTGTATGTAGTTGTAGAATATACTACAAAAAGAAGTGTACTTTTGTATGTAGTTGTAGAATATACTACAAAAAAGAAGTGTACTTTTGTATGTAGTTGTAGAATATACTATACAAGAAATATAAGTTTGCTTCGGATTACAAACGAAATATATATAACTGACCTTTACCAGTAAAAATCAGAAGGAATAGGTCCCATAGTCAAATATATTGCCAGTATATCCAATAGTACTCAGAAATTGTTTAAATATCAAAGCTAATCATTAAATATGTTATTCGATAAAAAGAGTGGATATCATCACTGACCTATAGTTCTCCTATTCACACACCTGAAATTAAAACTTGATATATTTACATTAATTACTCTTCGAAAAATAATGTTAACCTGCAAACACTAATGTGCACAAAAGATATACAAAAGAACAAGAACAAAATCAAAGTACACACAGCATAAAAATATACATAACCAACAAGAGCACACATAAAAATAAAATACAAAGCATTCTATCTATCTATCTATCTATCTATCTATCTATCTGTCTGTCTGTCTGTCTGTCTATCTATCTATCTGTCTGCCTATCTCTCTATCTGTCTGTTATCTATCTCTCTCTCTCTCTAACTGTCTGTCATCTATCTATCTGTCTGCCTATCTCTCTAACTGTCTGTTATCTATCTATCTGTCTGTCATCTATCTATCTATCTATCTATCTATCTATCTATCTATCTATCTATCTATCTATCTATCTATCTATCTATCTATCTATCTATCTATCTATCTATCTATCTATCTATCTATCTATCTATCTATCTATCTCTCTAACTGTCTATCTATCTATCTATCTATCTGTCTGTCTGTTATCTATCTATCTATCTATCTATCTATCTATCTATCTATCTATCTATCTATCTATCTATCTATCTATCTATCTATCTATCTATCTATCTATCTATCTATCTATCTATCTATCTAACTGAGACGTGAACCCCTTTACTACTGGCTATGATTGTTATTATTATTAATCATCCATAACTAATTACAAGTGATGGATAAATCTTAATTTATGTTTATTATTAGTTCTCACTTGTCGGATTATAAGGGTATAGTAAAAGTTCTGTCCCTTCAACAATAAGACACACGTTTTACTGTCACTGGTGGAAACGTCTTACTAAAGGGGTAATAAAAATCCGTCTTTTATTTTAATTTTAACGAGTCTCCATCCGCCCACTAATCCTCCAACATAAGGTTTTAATATATGTGCAAGAAGGTTAATAAATTTAACTATACCTTTATTAAGTCAACTATACAACATATGAATATGAATCAAAAGAGTGTGACATTTATGTCACTTCACAACAATGTTTGGTTAAAGGTCAGAAACTAATTCAGTTTATCTTAGCATAAACACCAGCAGTCAAATTAACACAATATAATCAA
Source organism: Sinotaia quadrata (assembly GCA_028829895.1). Lineage (NCBI taxonomy): Eukaryota > Metazoa > Mollusca > Gastropoda > Architaenioglossa > Viviparidae > Sinotaia > Sinotaia quadrata. The sequence goes on along the minus strand of CM054177.1, from coordinate 51,564,424 downwards.
GTTCCTAGATATAGTTTCATCATAAATGAGAGTGGAGTTTTAGAGAGATAATAATAGTCAATGTACATAACCTTTTTCTATGATTTCAGCTGTCACTAACAAATATTCGCAATCACCTGGTTAGCAACAAGTCATTTTCTTGTTAGATGATGGTCTAACGTACTCTTCCTAGGCACGTTATACAACTGAATCTTGTTAGATCATGGTCCAACGTACTCTTTCTAGGTACGTTATACAACTGTTCCTGAATTTTCAATGTGCTCACAAACACAACCTGGACAATCATCTAGAACTTTGTATGCACTATCAAAGCACATTACGAGGACTGTTCCAAAATTTTCGTGTGCACTACCCAAGCACACAACGAGGAAAACATTTCATGAATTCTCAAGACCAAACTCAAGCCTCAATTTCTGTCATATTGCCTCTCAAAACGAATTCACATGAATCAGCTTACAGCAAAATGTTTACTGAAAAGTTCAATGACAATGCTGGATACACACACCAACGTGATCTGGTAGAATACAATAATCACTGCAGTCTGAAGCATATGCAATGTTACAAAATGTCAAAAGGTATGTTCGTTTCTGCAAAAGCCAAATTAAGGGCAGTGCTAAGATTCAGGCATATTTTATCTCTAAACTCCTTTCTCTCTTACAAACATTCTCAACTTACAAATCCTGCAACAATTTCATTAGCTGATACACAAACAGCATAAGAAATAAAGTATCAATCAAAATTCACAAGTATAATGTACAACATAATCAAATTAATGAACAGAGAAATAACAGTTCAACTACATAAGCATTCTCTAATTCAAATCATAGATTGATAGCAAACAAGTGCAAACATATTTCTGAATCCATTATTTCTTTATCAGTCAGTTAACTTACCATAAGCTAACAATCACCCTGTATGATCTCCTTGAGTTACGTCAAAATCAAAGTGATTAGAATATAGAACTTTCTTCAACAAAGTAACTTTCGGTCTATCCCGATTGGATAAAATTGTTATGAACAAGTATGATACTATTAGTAAAAAAAATCTACTCATCCATTTGGAACTGATGTGGATTGGCATCAGCAAGTTTTAGCATATTCTATTGTTTACCTGAGTTTTTTATTTTTTAACTCCGGTACTTACAAAAATATCATCATACACGTACCCGAAGGTCATGTCACGTTGACATTTAACAAATTATATAATAATTAATAATATAATAATTAAGTTAGAAATAGGGATAGGAAAATTTTCTCCGCCACACTATCTATCTATAGTACACACATACACAGCACAAAGCACAGCATACTTAAAAATGCAATACACAGCAACACTGCAGTATACATACATAAATAGAAATAACAGTTTATGAAAGTGCACAGTAAAAAATGATGCATGTATACACAAACACAATAGCGTACAACAGTACACTAACACATCAGACATACCGAAGTTCAAAAGTACATAGTATACAACAAAAATGTATTCGATACCCGCATAAACACCGAGTACGCAACTCGCAGCCACAACAATCGTGTCACATCTAAACAGCGTCAAAATGTTGACCACATGCGATAGTGCACAGACGTACGAAAGCGAACAATAATCAAAATTACATTCACTTCGCCAAAACAAAATTCACACAACACTAAACATTCAGACTATATGCACTCTCATATGATTACACATAACATACATTATCGAGCAAACATTATCCTACTAAATCTTCACAACGTACAATACTTAACAAAAGTACGTGACCAATAAGGGTGAGGACATTTATTAAAGAACAAACATTATCCTACCAAGTCTTCACAACGTACAATACTTAACAAAAGTACGTGACCAATAAGGGTGAGGACATTTATTAAAGAACAAACATTATCCTACCAAGTCTTCACAACGTACAATACTTAACAAAAGTACGTGACCAATAAGGGTGAGGACATTTATTAAAGAATGATTTCATTACATCTCAGAACTAAAACAACGTATTACACTAGTCATGCCGGGTTTCTACCATAGGACAACGTATTACACTAGTTATGCCGGGTTTCTACCATAGGACAACGTATTACACTAGTTATGCCGGGTTTCTACCATAGGACAACGTATTACACTAGTTATGCCGGGTTTCTACCATAGGACAACGTATTACACTAGTTATGCCGGGTTTCTACCATAGGACAACGTATTACACTAGTTATGCCGGGTTTCTACCATAGAACAACGTATTACACTAGGCATGCCGGGTTTCTACCATAGAACAACGTATTACACTAGTTATGCATGTTTTCTACCATACAATAACATATTACACTAATTATGCATGTTTTCTACCATACAATAACATATTACACTAGTCATGCATGTTTTCTACCATACAATAACATATTACATTAGTCATGCATGTTTTCTACCATACAATAACATATTACACTAGTTATACAAGTTTTCTACTATAAAATAACAATACACCAATTATGCAAGGTTGTTTTTTTTTTACTTTCTTTTTGCACAAGGATCCAATTCATGGTCCTTACGGTAAAACCAGTATCTGAGAACCTAATTATTAAAAACAGATTTTAAAAAAAAGGAATAATTATTATTAATTTACAATTTTATCTCTTTCCTTTCAAATATTTTAACTGTTTATTTGAAAATTCTGTCCATTTTCACGCTTCAGTATTTGTTAAAGACAATTATGTGGCAATAAAGGGTTATTGTTATAAAATTTATGTTCTTTCAAACATGTTGTGATGACGTCAGCTCTACACTTAGTCTAGTTTTGAACAAATCAGTATTTTGTACTCTTATTCTACAAACATGTTGTGATGACGTCAGCTCTACACTTAGTCTAGTTTTGAATAAATCAGTATTTTGTACTCTTCTTCTACAAAGAGAAAAATCTCAATGTCTTGGAGTTCAAAGTGCACCCGTCTTCCAGATTGTGCGAACTGCCTTCAAGTGCAAATGCCGAATTAGAGGCCTTAATCTGGCCACTTAGTGAACTAACCATTTCATTTCCAACAGTACAAATGGCGATCGTGTGTAGCTTACAACACCATGATCGATTGTTTTAAAAAAAAATTCTCGATAGTTTTAAAGCAAGACCTTATGAAGGCCAACATCCACAAGTTTCTCTCGCTCGCTCGCGCGCGTTCTCTCTCTCTCTCTCTCTCTCTCTCTCTCTCTCTCTCTCTCTCTCCTCACTTTCTTGTTCGTTACCCTTGTCGACTGGTTTTGAAGTCACATAAATCCTTCTGATCATTGTAAAAACACGTGAGTGACTAGAACTTGTAGGACAGCGTGAAGTTAAGTGGAAGTAACTCTAGAAACAAAAATCCCAAACACTGCACTGACAGACGAGAAAACGCTAACGTGACTTACAACTTGATAGGATATAATTCGCACATTAGAGACACTGTTTCGGATACCGCCTAGACTGGTAAATCGATGCGGTAACAGTCATATCCTGGTTAAATGTGTGCAGTTTTAGAAATCGCATTCATGCAGTTTTCAGTGTCTCGTACATATTAAACAAAAGCACCGCACACAGTTCCACACAGTTCCACACAAGAGCCCGACAAAAGGAACCCTGTGTCAATCCACTCAACTAACAACATCGGTACCAGTAACAACGTCTCAAACATTACCATTACCAAATGACATCAGCACAAGCAAAACAAAACAACAAAAACAACGACCAACCCAACCCTTACACTGGGATTTTTAGTCAAGATTGACAAAACAATACTGAGGGTGAATTGGTGCTCCTATTACTATTTCACACAAGGCCTAACAACTGCCACTTAGGACACACGATAAATAATTCATAAGTGATTCCAAGATTGATTGGGAGTTTTATTTCACGTGACACTGGGTGACATTTACGCGTGCGTGCATGCACTTTCGGACAAGAAAGGGCGCGGTTTTGAGATGTGAAATAAAATTGACATAAATGTACCGCAGAGTAATAAGACAGACTATAAAGAAACCCCTTTTCTTCCTTGTCCCAGAGGGAGAGAGAGAGAGTGGGAGGGGAAGGAAATGAGAAGAGGGAAAGAGATAGAGATAAATAATAGTATTTTAAAAATAAAATGAAAAGGTCTATTTTGCTCCTGAAAAATCTAGATGACAAAGTTTACTTAGTGCATAATCAGACTGTAATGATAACATCAGACCCCACCCACCCCAAACACACACATACCATTCTTTCTTCACTAAAATATTGATCTCAAGAGTATATCATAAATGAATTACCCAAATAAAATATATCATGTGATAATAAGGATGTTTCTATCACATATTTACTTTTTATTACTCAGTTCTATATGTTTACATTATCTTGATACTGTCCTAAATTTACTTTATATTTATTGACATAATGTGATACATTTACATTATCTTGACACTGTCCTAAATTTACTTTTATATTTATTGACATAATGTGATACATTTACATTATCTTGATACTGTCCTAAATTTACTTTTATATTTATTGACATAATGTGATACATTTACATTATCTTGACACTGTCCTAAATTTACTTTATATTTATTAACATAATGTGATACATTTACATTATCTTGATACAATGCCATGAATTCACTTTATGTTTATTGACATGAGATATATTTAAATTATATTGATAGAATGCAATAAATTTACATTATAGTAAATGTTAGCACATTTATGTCATAGTGGCACTAGCGATATATGTACGTTTTATCTACAGAATGCGATAAATTTACATTATAGTATGACATTTATGTCATAGTGGCACTAGCGATATATGTACGTTTTATCTACAGAATGCGATAAATTTACATTATAGTATGACATTTATGTCATAGTGGCACTAGCGATATATGTACGTTTTATCTACAGAATGCGATAAATTTACCTTATATTAACACATTGCGATACATTTACAGTATCGATATTTACATTATACGGACCAATGTGACATGCAATGTAATACTCGAACTCTGCTGTTTCATTGTGGGGAGATAGAAGATGTTCACGTTCAAATATTTCAATGCAGCCTCGAACACCTTTGTCTCCTGTCATGTGATCATGCCTGACAGCACAATACGTTCATCAACGCTAAATGCTTCTCTTCAAAGACTTCAGTATGATGCCAAAGCTTCTCCATCGCCATATTTCACAGCTGCTTCCGGAAATACTAATGCTTTCACCACACACACACACACACACACACACAAATGCGCGATATAAATGTCCTGCCCGCTATTATAAAGAATTGCATGTTGACGGCACACGCTATATTCTAATGTCCATTTGTTTGACGGAGCCCGCTGTAGAATTAGTTAATCAAACTATTAGATTAAACTTACATTCAACAAGAGTATATGTAAGAGAATAAAATGTAAATGGTTATTTTCAATTAATTGCACTCGAATCTTATAATTGTAAATGCTTGAATCAGCTATTATTTATTAAAAACAAACCAGACGGTTTTAGGTAGAAACAGAGTTCTTCACTATGAGCGTAGGTGGAGTTTAAACAGTAACAATGGAAGTCTAATTTTAAATTTACTTATTTTAAGTTCGGAATGGAAATTTACATATGTAAACGCCATGTTCAGAAGTGCTTATATTATAATGTAGAGTTTAAGTAGCATAATAGGAGTTTAAGTAGCATAATAGGAGTTTAAGTAGCATAATATACTGTACATGTACAATTAAACACGATCCATTACTATTAACAGTTGGGCCTATTAAAAATTATGTTTAACATAAACTTTTAGAAATGTTTTTCCCCTACAGTTTATCGAAAAAGAAAAATTGTAGAGTTTAATATACTTGCAAATGGTATGGTATGCATTGGCTGCATTGCATTCCTTTACTTTTGAAATACAAACATTTTATCCGAACGCTCTGGACGGCCGGCATATTGACACACGTGGTTACTGTTTATAGCTACGCTATACTCATGCATGACCCAAAGTGTGTGACATTTAAAACAACACAGCCGCTGTATCTACGCAAGGTAGCAAGTTATGGGTCGTCATTGATTAAATATTTGTCTGGCAACGCGAGGTGCCTAGATTTGTGTGTCCCTGCTTTCAGGGTTTTGCGTCGTGATATATATACTCGACTGTCCAGAGACGTCTTTGGTCGAAAGGTTCCTCTTTATTTACAGTACTCCCCAAAAGGTTCTCCTTTATTTTAATCAAAGAAAACGGTTCTTCTTTATTAGAGTCTAAGAGAAAAGATAATCTTTATTACAAAGTAAACGGTCCTTCTTTATTACAAACTAAACAGTCCTGCTTTTTATTACAAACTAAACGGTCCTTTATTACGCAGTAAATGATTATTCTTCTTTATTACAAACTAAACAGTCATAAATTACAGGTATAAATGATCCTTTATTATAAAATAAACGGATCTTCTTTATTATAGTCCAACAATTGACTCTTTGCTACAGACTAAACGAATACATATTTATTACAAAATAAACGTTCCTTATTCTTTATTACAAAGTAAACGGTCCTTCTTCATTATCACGAATAAACGGTTTGTCATTATTACAAAGTAAACGGCCCTTCTTTATTACGGGTCTAAACGGTCCTTTATTATAAACGTCATTATTACAAAGTAAACTGTCCTTCTTTATTACAAAGTAAACGATCCTTCTTCTTTATTACAAAGTAAACGGTCATTCATTATTACAAAGTAAACTGTCCATCATTATTAAAAAGTAAACGGTCATTCATTTTTTTCCAATTATAGTCAAAGCAAACGTTTGTTTTTATTATAATCCAAGCAGCTTTCGTTTCTTGCCTTGTTTCTGCTATAAAAAAAAAAAAAAAAAAAAAAAAATTCTTTGCCATGGCAGCACTAACACAAACATACGAAAAATAGCTTTTCTTAAATGGGGAGGGGGAATTCGCAACTGCTTACGCTTCCTTGTATTTGTGTGCTTACTTGTATTTGAGTGCTTACTTGTATTTGAGTGCTTACTTGTATTTGAGTGCTTACTTGTATTTGAGTGCTTACTTGTATTTGTGTGCTTACTTGTATTTGAGTGCTTACTTGTGGTTTCCATGTAAATTGTATATAACAGTCCCATTATGGTTTTTAAAGCGTTCGTTCACTGAACATTACATAATGGTTCATAGCGTTCGTTCATCGATCATGACATAGTGGTTCCATAGTTTGTTCACTGAACACTACATAATTTTTCTATAGCTTTCGTTCACTGAACATTACATAATGGTTTTCAAGACGTCTATCTCTGAACACTACATAAAGGTTCTAAAGCGTTCATTTACTGGGATGAAATTCTTCAAGTATCAAACAATTACAAAAAGAAAAGAAAAGAAACTGAACTGAAAATATATGTAGTGTAAAAGGCACAATGGCTCCCCGCGTTTGTTGATGTCACGCTTTTACACAGTTATAATTAATATTGTGATGATGGAAACAAAATAATAAACCTTGATTACAGAAAACTTCTGCCTATAAAAAAAATCACTTTCTGCTCAGAAATAAATCACATACTTGTCACCATAGAAGAATATTAATCACTGTCAACAATATCAGTCGATGTTAAGCAACAAAGAAATTACGATTGATTAATGAAGAAATTAGTACTGAAGTGACGGATTGTCGACAGATCTCGCAGAGGTAAAATGCAATTGATTTACTCAGTCCTCTTTTCAATTATATAACTATCATTTGTTTGTGTTTGATTATTAAAATTCATTACCTATTGTCATTGTTCATAGTCACAGCGAGAAATAATTATGGTCTCAATAGTTGATTATCTTTAATAGCTTAATAGATGATGCTCTGATACGAAGGTCACGCGACATTATATGTGCGCTATTCAACTATTTAGCTATTCAGGTCACACAACATTTGTATGAGTGCTTTACATATTAGCTATTCAGGTAACACAACATTATATGAGTGCTTTACATATTAGCTATTCAGGTAACACAACATTATATAAGTGCTTTATATATTAGCTATGCAGGTCATACGGCATTATATGAGTGCTTTACATATTAGCTATGCAGGTCATACGGCATTATATGAGTGCTTTATATATTAGCTATTCAGGTCACACGGCATTATATGAGTGCATTATATATTAGCTATTCAGGTCACACGGCAATTATATATATGAGTGCATTATATATTAGCTACTCTGGTCACACGACATTACTGACTGATCAGAAATATTGTAGACTAAATTTAATACCTGCTGACTGTTTGGATTTTTGTGACTAGAATAATTACTGAGTAGCCAGAAAATTGTTGACTGGTAAGAATAATTACTGAGTAGCCAGAAAATTGTTGACTGGTAAGAATAATTACTGAGTAGCCAGAAAATTGTTGACTGGTAAGAATAATTACTGAGTAGCCAGAAAATTGTTGACTGGTAAGAATAATTACTGAGTAGCCAGAAAATTGTTGACTGGTAAGAATAATTACTGAGTAGCCAGAAAATTGTTGACTGGTAAGAATAATTACTGAGTAGCCAGAAAATTGTTGACTGGTAAGAATAATTACTGAGTAGCCAGAAAATTGTTGACTGGTAAGAATAATTACTGAGTGACATAGAAGCATTGAATGACCAAATTGTTTAGTGATCAGACAAAAATCATTGACTGAGGAGTATACTTGATGAGTGATTAGAAAATTGATCATTAACCAAAATGAAGACCGAGTAACCAGAAAATTTGATGACTGCCAGAATAATTACTGAATGGCAGAATACTACTGATTGGCAGGAATAATTGTTGAGTGACCAGAGTATTGTAGACTGAGCAGAATAATTGTTGAGTGACCAGAGTATTGTAGACTGACCAGAATAATTGTTGAGTGACCAGAATTTTTGAGTGACCAGAATATTGTAGACTGAGCAGAATAATTGTTGAAGATATGTTGCAATTGTGTTAAGCGAATGTCTACCGTCTGTAAAATGGAGATTGTCTGCCACTGACTGTCGTTAGATAACGTGTCCTGACTCAAAAGGATCAATATGACATTATTCTCTGACCGGATCGATTAGAAGGGAGTGGTTGAAACACACACAGAGATCCGTACAGTAGATTGACAATAAACTTTCCAAGGGCCGTAACTGAGATCTGTATTTTATTCAGATCTCTTCAGGCTACTAATTTGTTATGAAAGCTGTCCTCAAATAAGTTTTTCACTGTTGACCAATTAAAAAATAATAATAAACTAACAATAATATAATAATAACAACAAGACTAACAATAAACAATTTGTAACCTTGAAACATGTAATATTACATTAAAGCCATAGCTTAGCACAAAACCAGCGAATCAGGTCAAGACCAGAGAATCAGGTCAAAATTTAAATAAAAGTTTAAATAGAGCTAAAAAACTGAAACGGAAACTCGTGCCACTGAAATCAATCACGTAGACATTCAAAGACACGAAATAACCCATAAATAAATTAATAAAGCCAGGCATGCCATTCAGTTAGAAAAACAAACAGAACTCAAATTCAAACAATTATGTCGAAATCATTATTGTTTGTTTCAAACTGCACTTTTGCTTTAACAACGACTGTGTCGATCGATAGTTGGCGTCAGCACCTTAGCAACACTTAAGATTTAATAGCACAAGCGCTCACGACCTCTCTGTATAGTTTACTCATTTCACTTTTTGCATTTATACAAACAACGAATGGTCATTAGTTCACTTTACTGTTACATCACATTTAGGCTATTGCAACGCTAAGAATATGCACACTTTACTGTTACATCACATTTATTGCAACGCTAAGAATATGCACACTTTACCCTTTATTATTGACGATTCACTTTTTTCCCTAATGCCTTCACTAACTGTTACATAAATTGCAATGACATTACACTTATACAGTTTAAGCAAATACAGCTAATGTTTTGTAGGTGTTTATATAACTTATCCCATGATACATTTCGCTGTAACAAGGAATACACTAAGCACATTTTATTTGCGAGTGCATTTACTGTAGTCACTGTCACTGTGGCCTTAATCAAGGAATGCGTACAGGAATTGGTAGATAGATTACATGCTATTTTCATTTAGTATTCGCTATATTAATAAATTCATAAATAAACACTACATACACTTATTAATATGACACATTCACTATTAAAATGAATACAATGAAATAAACGCAACATACACTTGTCAGCATGACAAATTCACTATTAAAATGAATACAATGAAATAAACGCAACATACACTTGTCAACATGACAAATTCACTATTAAAATGAATACAATGAAATAAACGCAACATACACTTGCCAAATTGAACACTTTTGCTAAACAACGATTTCAATGTGTGGCATTTATTAAATTCTGATTCCATATAATAATATGGAATAATAATAATAAATAAATATAACTTGTGCTGTTAACCATTTTCTCCCTCAATTATTGGATTGAGTTGGATTGAAATTTATGAATGGAGATAAAAAGGCAACAGTCTAAAAGATCCCCTATTGATTTGACTGGTGTTAAACGATTGTATTTGTTAGTATTTCTCTAATGTTATGGAAGTTGTGAGCAAATCTCTTGGGTAGATTGACCAGCTCTTTGTACTTACCATGGAAGTTATGAACAAATCTCTTGGGTAGACAAACATTAAGTGACTTATAAATGGATGACGTTATGAGCACGGACAATAAAGACTCTCTATCATGGTTCGAAGGTCATGTGTCATTTCTAAAGTGCAACTCTGTATCAAGTTTCAAAGCCCATACGTCATTACATCAGACAATAAAGACACTCTATCATGGTTGAAATCCCACATGCCGTTACGACCTCAGACAATAAAGACACTCTTTCATGGTTCAAATTCCACATGCCATTACGACCTCAGACAATAAAGACATTCTATCATGGTTCAAATCCCACATGCCATTACGACCTCAGACAAAAAGACAGTCTATCATGGTTCAAATCCCACATGCCATTACGAACACAGATAATAAAATCTCTCTATCATGATTCAAAGACCATACATTATTATGATCACAACAAAAACTTTCTATCAAGGTTCAAATAAATTATGTCATTACATGTATGGACAATTAAAACTCTATTAAGGTTCAAATAAATTATGTCATTACATATATGGACAATTAAAACTCTATTAAGGTTCAAATAAATTATGTCATTACATGTATGGACAATTAAAACTCTATTAAGGTTCAAATAAATTATGTCATTACATATATGGACAATTAAAACTCTATTAAGGTTCAAATAAATTATGTCATTACATGTATGGACAATTAAAACTCTATTAAGGTTCAAGGATCATATACCATTTTCATAAGAGCATTATGTAACTACTCTTTCACGTTATACAAAAAAACAGTCTATTTCCAAACCCTATCTATAGAGACTATTAACCCCTACTCATCGGCTGTAGGGTGGCCTAATTACTATTCCAACTTATTTCAAATGAACTATTCAGAGCATTGCTAGACAGCTCGCGACGAATGTGTCGTTTGAACTACATTGACCAGCAGACCATCATGATTGACTGAAGAGGCAACACTTTTTCTAGTTTTCCGACACCAAATACCCACGCATAATTCATATGATCTATCATCCTTAATTGTCGTTAACTTACTCAACTGGAACAAAATGCTCTCTTTTTATACTGCTGAAGATCGGCACTTTATCTTCGATGATGAACCTTTGACGAGCACTGAGCCACGAAGGCAACACCTGAGCGGCATGGACCACGGACCAGGAGCACAGTTCGAGAGCTAATACAGCTTCCATAGCTTCTTCTATACGCTTCAACAGCACACTACTTTCTTTCATTGAAGATACGAATAGCTCTGATTACGAACTCTGTATTCCCATTATCTTTTTCATATTGTTGATAACTATACGTAAACGACAGCTCTATTTTTCTTTCCCATTTATTTGTTTATATCTAGATCGTCGTGACTTACTTAATGCTACACATGCCAGCTTGCAACTTTAATTAAATAATCCTGGCTGTGTATGAAGGGGCTCAGAGCTTTATTCTAGTCTTTCATTCTTCTGCTCTACCCTACCTATCTTCTTTCCAGCACGTGTGACAAGCCAGAAGATATGTTTTGGGGCTAACCTACAGTTACGTTTTGCTGGGAGATGGGCAAGATGTTAATTCTCCACCATCCTTGGCTGCCCGTAACCTTAGGCTGATCCCCAAAACACACCTTCTAGCTGGCCACACGTGTTAGAAAGATGGATGATATATAATGTAGTATAGAAGAGTGATAGTTCTAGAAGATAGCTCGATGTCCTTGATACATACAGCCAGGATAGTAAGTAAATACAGGTGACAGACTACAACATATAACATGTAAGTCACGCTAATACGAGTGGTCTTTATATCTACACAAATATATTCAACAAGAAATAACATAAGACAACATGGTTACATATAGCAAATAGTTGAATGGTTACAATTAGTATTTATATATATTATTTAAGTTCATAGTTACGACCATGTGGTGTGAAAAGAGAATTTCCGTTTGTCTTATGACACTGTAGTGGTTATTTGGTTCATTTATATGAGTGGACTATAAATTAGTTTATAAGAGAACAGTGAATGCTTCTGAGTGGACTCTAAGAGTACTTTGCTAGAGTTTGTCTACAACATGACTTAAGCTGTTCAGATTGTTGGTTTTATAGTCACTTAGCTTTGGTTCCCTATTGTGACATCTGGGGCTCCAATGTCGTATATGTATATATGGTCATACACGAGGTCTGTGGAACTGTGTCTATGGCCCATGGGTCGTTGCAACCTGTTGTTGCTTCATGGCTCAGCACTCATCAAAACCACATCCAGAATAAAGGACATCCAAGATAAAGTGCCAACCAGCCAGAAAAATACACATTGGCTAAGAAATCATCCTTGTGTTTTTTTTCTGTGCAGTCAATGTACATTGTCTTACCATGTGATGGAGTTCAATGGAAAGTAGAACTGTGTATGTTGTTTTTTGTGGTTTTTAAAAAAAAATTCTCGATTCAATAATCTGCTATACTCATAACTTCATTCATTGAGCTTGTGCATGTGGATGTATTGAAGGTGTTAGAGAGCGCTATTATACTATGTGTCAATGTTTGCTGTTAGTCTAATATGAATATATACAAATAGATACGCATTGTGTTCAGATTCTGTGCTTGCATCTTAACATACTCCCTTTCATGTACCCTAAATACATGTTACTTATTTGCTCGCATCTACTACATATTTTAGCATTTGACAAGACACCACTAGAGAAATGATCAATAGTTAATGCATGCCGACCGCACCCACAAGCTGTATGTACATGGAGAGAGCGTGCATACACCTAAGTGTCACATGCTTTTTGCCCCAATCAGACACACATATTTATTGCCTGATGTCTGCAATCATAATCATCATGAGCATGCAATATAGCACATCATTCATGAATATGTTGCTCACATATTCACTCTTACATTTTACCAAAAACATACTTTCCATTTCATTCAAACAAATAATTAAAAAACTTCTAACAGATTTGTAAAAATTCCAAGTACATGTACTTTCATTCCCAAAATATTTAACTACAATCAGACTATGAACACTGCATATGCATATTGCAAAACAATATGCAAGCAGAATGTGGCAGACTAACTTTAGATGCATGAATAATTTTTGACTATGACATTAGGTTTCCATTTACAAAGGTGACATAATATTCTGATTCTACTTTAATAATTAAAGTGGAGCTCTAATTTCCACACTGGACATTTGTCCACTGATTTAATAAAACCTGAAATTTATATTTCCTTTGACATTAATAGACAAATTGGAAATAACTTTGATTAGTGTTTGCCATTAACTTACTGCAGTTAAATCCAAAATGCCTGAGACCAGCCCTCAGTTAACCTTGCCTATGGATTTCTACATAATGGTTCAACATCGTGCTGGCCACCAGCTGTAAACAAAAGCTATATTCATTCGTAATTCAACCCATTTAAATGGTCCTGATCACATTCACTTGTATCAAAATATTGCTAAATCTGTCTAACAAACAGCTATTTTTTCACATCTTTGACCCTCTGAGCCTACTTACCTGAAATCATGTGGTCCTTTCAATATGGCCATGACATCTAAACACATCAAATGCCAGTTGTCACTTACTGCAGCAACAAGAAAACATGACACTCTGACTTTTCATATAACATTATACTTATAGGTAATAAAAAATAGAAATAAGAATTAATATCAGTGGTCCATATTTTCAGTCCCATTATCACACATCAATTACAATGCCATCAACATATTCTACAGGCAATATAGTTTTAATCACATATCATCAACAATATTTTTATCACATAAAATATCAATCATCCCCCACTTTATACATAATTATCATCATACATTTTATCATCATTCATCACAAAATATTTTATCACAACATATCATATATACATGTAATATGATACATTAATTATTATATTATAATAAATAATTATATTAATGTCACCATAACATGCAATTTATCATCACCTAGGAAATGATCACAACTATGGTAGTATTCAAAGTAAAAATACACAACTACAACTTAAATAACAATATAATTTCAATATATAAATTGAATTCTAATGTTACTGTAGCTCAAAGTTTAGTGACATTATTTTGTTGCTAATGAGAGCTTGAAATGAAATTCATCCGCCACCACACAACTACTATAGTACTAATCATTTTTAAATGATTTAACTCAAATCTGCAAATCTTAGTAAAGCTCCATTTGTGTTCGGTTTCAAAGTGCATATATTATTTTGTATTTTTACTTATTAGAAGAAAATTTACCATTTATATAATTTCTTGTTTCAAAAAACTTTGCTTGCAACTTATCCTAAATTATCTATTACTCAGCACTTGTTTTCAGCAAGTGTAAGCACAGTATCAAAGGACCACATTTCTGTGTGGAAACAAACAAATTACTGCTTTATCAGTATATGTTAAAGTTGTGTTTTTATCAAGAGATGAAGAATTTTTGTTTGTTTTCATGGCTTGCTAGTTTAAATATGTTATTTCAAAAACAGTGCACACCAATATAAACACATAAAACATTACAACATAAACTAATATTTAATAAAGGTGTAATTGCATATTTGTAGAAAGTTAATAATTATAATTTGAGATATTTTATTGATCAGTCCTTTTAGTGAATTCATTATTTTCAAAAGAGGCACAATATGAGACGCAGTCTGTAAGTTTTATTTCTAGTAACTGTTTTTACGTTTAATTTAATCATAGCTTAGATTTGCAATTTAGCAAAGGCGCACATTCAGTGCAATACTTAATTATTTTATATCCTCTTCTGCAGCATAAATCACAATCTGTAAGAAAGTGTACATGAATTGTGATTAATGTATACTATATTGCACCATTCTTTCTTATCTACGTGTTTACTCACTGAAACACCCATCCATTAGTATATGTATGTATAGGCCTACTCAATTGTGCACTTAAAAGTTGACATCGGACACACTTGACGGAATAACTGCGGGCCCAGTCGTTACAAATAAAAAGTGCATTTGTTTGTGTTCATGGATTGGTAGTGGTTAGACTAACATTCTTTCACTTTTACAGTTTTAGAACTTTCGTGGGACGTTTCATATCAGATGTTCTCCGTCTTGGCTTTTGGCAAATTGTTCCAGAACCTCGAGTTTGTTGTGATGTTATTCATTATCTGCCCATTTTATATGCTGGTACATGATAATATGCAACTGTTAATTATTTTATTAAATCTTGGTATTCTTGGAATCAGTCTCTATCCGATTCAGATGGTCATTGCAGAACTCGAAGTGCTTAACATTAAATGTTATATTGTGTAGTGAATAAATAGGGACACGTAATCCACGGGAGGCTACTCTTAGAAGTGATCGAAGTCCCTGGAAACAAATATATACAACAATTTAGCAGTGAAATAGTTCATCAATCATAACAACCAAATAAATGAAAAAACTCCACACTGAACCGGAACGTAAATTAAAGCAACAAAAATCATTAGTGAAATCGAACTTGAACTTAACGGAAAGGCATTATATGAAAGGGAAGCCATTTGCAATCAGGTCCGACATTATGATCAGGATAACCTCTCTTGGTGTAATGAAAAACGGAACAGAAACGTTACAGATTAAAACACAATCAGTAGTGTGAGAAGGTAAGAGTTGAGAACATGCACGACCTTTAAAAACAAGCTGACGATTGTAATGTTTTTTTTTTCTAGGTCACAACATTTTGTATTGTCATTAGTGCCTACTGACAAGCGTCATCTGTCAATTCGTCTGCTCATAATCCAAAACAGGGGTTGTAGTGTGTGCACATTTAACTTATCTCTAAAAGCGAAAAGAGTGTTTTGTGTGCACAAGAAAAACAGCTTAAATGGCAACGTGAACAGGATGATATTCGCAATTATGTGTTTAGGCCTGTGAATTCGAGAAGCCTTGTACTAAGCAGTGATGACTGCATTACTGATACCGATATGCACCTATTAACGGTCCTACATGAAAAGACGTAAGCAATTTGTTTTTGTAATTTTTCAAAGGAATAAGTTTGTTCTTTTATTGATTTGAGATCTGTATAAAATATTATTTACATCAGAATACTAATATTTGTATAATAAACAAGTTTTTTTTCTCGTTTACAAGTGAGAAAGTGTGTGTGTGTGTGTGTGTGTGTGTGTGTGTGTGTGTGTACACGCGCGCGCGCATTATTTAATTCATAAAGTAATTTAAATAATAAAACACATTTGCAGACTGATGGAGTAAACACGGACTGGCACTTTAGTTCATTTATAAATACAGTGCCTATGCATTGAACGGTCTTTGATACTACTGTAATCAAATAACTTAGGCTTGTTCTAACTCTCGGGACTGGAACACGTTGTTCTAATGTGCTGTATAGTATTAACTTCATCGAGGTTGTTGCACAAAAGAATGAACAATAACACCCACACATATACACATAACAAACAGTTATATTTGATTAACTGTACGATAGAGACCTCAAAGACCATGACATAATTATCACCTCAGCTACGAATAAGAATAACCTGGTTAAAATGAAGTCAGATGTGTCTGTATATTATTTGTATTATTCAACTGTGATATTACAATTCTATATCAGGATGCAACATGCCACAGCCCGGACAGGGGAAATAACTATTGAATAGAAGAAAAAAATCCCTGATCTCAACTCATCTGAACATTGTATGATAGATACTCTCCGTTTTTCTTTTGTAATGACTTATTTTGGAATGATTACCCCATCCTAAACAGTGGAAGAGATGCACAAACTTTATTTTGCAGGGACTGGTTCCAGTGAACAGTAGAAAAATCCCTGTATTTTGCATCATCAGTCACAATTTCATGAAAATATTAAGGAATTGCATGTAAATATTTAATATTCATCAACCAAACAAATTAAGAGTGAAAGTGATGATTGTAATATTTTCAACAACAATAAATCAAATGGTTTGATGGTAAAAATTTAAAGACATCTGACTTGAAAACCCATAGACCATAAATCACACATGCTGACAATAAAAGTTCATGCTCTAAATCAGGAAGAGTACCTAAAATATTTGGGTCCCCCCCAGTCCTGGGAGAGGTTTTATGGCATCCTCCTCACAAATAATTTTAAAATTTAAACACATAGAAAAATATATTGTTTGGATGTCACCTGGGTCAGACCATACCCCTCGCACCCTCCTTAGTATGATGTCACTGCCCCAGGTAATGCAAGTAGGAAGTTTGGCATGCTAAATATCGTCTTGTCTGATTTTAGAATAATTGCATATGTCACAGTGCAAAGGTCCAGTTGTAATCTTAAGGTTGAAGCTGAGTGGTCCGTGCAATTCATATTCTTCTTCATTGATGTAGCAAACACTAGTTTGCAATGAAATATATTTTCAGATATTTGCTTCCTTTATAATAATGATGTAAGTAAAGACTAGTTTTTGCATCAATTTATTGTTAGTTTTTGTTGTCAAAAACAATGTAGTAGAGATTAGTTTTTGTTCAGCTGCTTATTAAATATTTGTTTCTGATATAAAAAATGATGCAGTAAAGGTTGTTTTTGCTGTAAATTTATTTTCAAATAATTGTTGCCTATAATCCTGTTAGAAGTATTGAAACATAGTACCAGAAGTATCATTACTCATTTGTAGTTGTAGAATATTAAATTATTATAATAGGTGTATTGTATACCTTTCATGGCATTATGTAAATTGTAATTCACGGATTACATACTTTTTCACAGCAGATTATCATTAAACTAATGGTTCAAGATGTAGTTCAATCACTTAATGAAATATAAATGTATTTATTTATATGTGATGCTGCATGGCAAAACCCAACTAAAGATGCTAAAAATAAAAATTAATTTTGCACTGCAGCCATTTGTAGTCATAAATCCCCTTTGATAGTCCAGGGTTGGTAAGTACTTAAAAAAAATGTATAGTGAAAAAACTATCTGACATAAATTAAAATTAAAAAAAAAATAAACATGAGATTCTGAACTTTAATAAATTACAAAAACCCACTTTTTAATTGTTTTCACTTTCGCCAGGTTTTGCCATGCAGTGTCACATATGTGTGTATATACTATATATATGCGTGTGTAATTGAAAATCAGTGCTGTTGATGTATCTCATTCATAATGGGTAGCATTTTATTCATAGACAAATAATATTTTGTCCATCTGTTTTAGCATTTATTCATTTTGATGTTATATTTCACTCATATTTATATATATATATGATTTGATTAAATTATAAAAATGTATGCACACAATCATATAAATTATTTCCATACATGTAAACCAAATTAATGAAACAGCCTTCTTTAATAAAGAAAAAATATACTTAGTATCAAATTCTTTTAAAATTATACCTACTAATCCTAGGTATCTAAACTATTCAAAATAGGATACTTTATTTAAAGCTTTATAACAGCTATAGAAATTGTTTTAAGATTGTAGAGAATGGATCTGACTTGTTTTGCCACTTATTTCACAGTAATTATAAATCTGTACACATAAATACTTTAACATCTGAGGAGAGGGTGATCACACTAAATGACAGTTAGTGTGAATACACCCATTCCTTTCCTGCCTAAAATTATAGGCAGAGTCCATATGTCAAGATTTGACTGCAGAGTAACTGTGATTAGTATGAATGATTTAATGGTCATAAGAATTAAGATAGATAATAGTCTAACAGCTCTAGCCCCCAGCCACCCAACAAAAATCCTGGTTATTTAGAAAATAGAAAATATTCATGAATAAATATTAGCCCAAAAGTATAATAATGATTGATAATATAATTAAGACACTAGAATGTCACTTTTCTATTCATCACCAAGATAATCTCACTGATATGGCATGTGACTCTGAAAATGTTCTGAAATATTCATTGGTTCAGTGACACCATAATGTTGGCGACTTAGCTTAGTTGTAGTAGAGATCAAGCCTCCCTCAGTTCACAGGCTGCATAGCAGCGTACACAATAGTCATGGTGCACTTGGCAATGGCTCAGGCCCAGGAATCAATTCCTTGATGTAATATACTGGGGCGCATTGCTGTAGTCATAACAACTGTCGCATCCTGCAATCTAAGGACAGAAGATCACTTTTACTATTGAGTCCACTTTAGCCACAAATGACGTCAATTTCTCTCTCTCAGACATGACAATATACTGATAACTACTGGTTAAAACACAAAGTTATACTGCAGAGATTATGTGAAGGAATGTGATAAAAGATTAGTAGATCTAACATGCCATTCCTCTCAACCATTATACTAGTTAATTAAATGTACAGTACTTGAACAGATGTATAGTATTCAAACACAATTAGTAATGTTTATTAATATCATTAAAAGAATATGAATTTGTTAAAGAACATAGTTTATATAAAATAATCAATATGTTTAGAGAGTTTACAATTATAAATAGGACAATTGGTTGATTATGTTAAACACACAATGAAACAAGTAATAAATATTAGTCTAACTATTGCGGTAACAAAGAGTTTCACATGCCTTAAATTACCTAATATAAGTAATAATGAAATAATAAAATATTTAAAAAAATAATTTCTCACCTTGATATGGCAGATTTAATTAATCCATTTAGGATCTTTTGACTTTGGTGTAATTATTATGTAACCAGGGGAGACAATCTGTTCTAGATCAATTGGGACAGTAAAATGTCTGCTGAGTTTGGTGTACAAATAGTTTTTAAAGGGTACTGGGTAAAGCTGGAAAGGATTTTATTCCTATAACTGTAGTTTCAGCCCATTAACAGTGCAAAGAAACAAGAAAAAGATATATCCTTTCTAACCCTAGAGTTACTGAGTTCATCCACACAGTACCAATTTCCCAGAGTGTCACCTATTTGGATTGACAGGTCATGCATCAGTATGCTTTACATTGAGGTCAGAATATGATTTCAGTTTTGGTTTCTACCCTATTTGAGAATAAGTGTGGTGATAGATATTTTAACATCAGTTTCAGTTATTTTTTTAAAAATACAGAAGGTGGTGGTTAGAATATGACAAATGCTGTTTATTGCACATCAAGCAGTAGTACTGTTTGCTTTCTGAAATTCTTATTATTTTTGGCAAAAAATAAATTAGACAATATTTCTTGGTAATATTGTTTAGATAAATATTTCATTTTAAATTTCTTTTCAGTTAGTAAGAATTGTTCATTGCTAAAGAAATAGATAGAGCTTTTACTTTTATTAATTTTTCAATATTCTAAGATCTCGAAGCATTTTACAGTATTGATCACCAAACTTGACAACCTGAGTTAGGGAGAGGTGTGTCAGTTAGGAAAATTCCAAGTTACTGAATTGGATCATCACATTTATTACATAGTGCTGTGTAATAAGGACTGATATAAAACTATATTTCTTGCTCTCTGTGCATATTTCGAGTTTTATAAATTGTTTTTCATGTTCACACTGATGCAATCAAGATTACATTTTGCAAACTATGAACTGATGAAAATCTTAGTTACTTTAAAATTAATATTTACAATTGAATAGTTTACTATTATACTAATGTTGAAAACATAAGTTTTTAAAATTTATTAAGAAAAAATTGAAATAATCTTTATTTTTAAAAAAAACAAAACAACACAAAATAATAACTACAACAGATCTTTGGTCAATGAACATCTACTTTAATTTAAATAAATAAAATTTAAGATTTTTTGTTAGTGTTAAGAGAGAAGTAAATCAGCAAAAATGTGAAGTAATGGAGACTTTTCAAACATGTAACAATTTCGGGCCAGACTTCCTTAATTTATTTAATCTCACATAAAAGCTATTAATCCAACCACTTATCCACCCAGCCAAGCAACCAACCAACCTACAAAGAAAAAATACAACCCAAAGTATTTTAAATGACCGAGTTAGCAGTCTGTTAGACAAGTCAAAAATGGCTTTGTCTTGCTAGCTGCTGGGTTGAACTGGAGGTGCTACAACTCCAAGTGTTTGACATGATGTTAATATATGTGATATGATGATATTATGATACATTGTGTGTTATTTCATATGATGAAACTACCCTCTATCTAACAATTATCATATTTAAATACTCCATTAGGTGTGAAATTAATAGTGAATTTACTGCAACAATGCAGCACTAAAACATCTTATATGTGCAACAGTGAAATGAATTCGTACCAAAATTCACTATTAAATATAATTTAATTCATCGTTTCCTAATCATATATGCTGGTTCCTTATTGCTTTGCAGTATTTATGTGTGTGTGTATGCACATACATTTTATAGGTATTATTGCTTAGTATGACACCTTCTGGGGCACCCTTCATTTGTTATGGCTACTATTTATTGCACGTAATTAATTACAGGTGATCGAGAATCTTAATTTATAGTTATTAATAATTTTCTCACAAGATTAGTCTGTCTCTCAATTGGCGGATTATAAGGGTGTCATAAAACTCTACTCTTCACACAATAACAAGATACACATTTTACTGTCACATAATGTTTTCTGTAGGTGGAAACTTCTTACCAAAGGAGTAATAAAAATCCATCTTTTTATATTTTAACAGTCCACCCACTATTACTCCAACATAAGTTTTAATATATGTGCAAGGTCAATAAACTTATTAAATCAACAATCAAATATACAAAATATGAATATAATCAAAAGAGCATTGACATTTACATCACTAAACAACAATGTTCAATTAATGCTAGACAATCATTTTTTCCTAGAATAGGCATCAATCAGATTAACATATTTGTCACAGTCTGATAAAATTGTCCGACTTCGTGACCCACTTGCCTTGTTTACTTCAAATTCGAATATTTGAAACCCTTGGCCCTTTGTTCAAAGCTTCCTTTTTCTAGGTGCTTCTAGAACAGGTCAAGATGTTATGTAACTTTAGGACCATTGTCCAGTTCTCGAACCAACCACATGCTTTGCGAACAGTCACGTGATACGCAATATACCTTTCTATATATGTACCCACACGCTTCCGCTCCCTCACTTCGAGCACATTTTAGCTAATTCCATCAGCTTACTCGGGTCGTGAGAGGCAGCCGGCGCCATAGAGAATCAAGGTACCCTTCGACTTCTCTCAAAGGTATCATTTTATTTAATAGTATTTGCCTATGTATTGTTTAAGTATGTATTTGTGCTATGTATTATATGATTTCCATATACACTTGAGCATGGTTCAGAGAAATAGCTGAAAACCTATATGTTACGGAATATAAATTTATTGTAACCATTTTTCCATTTCTGTACTTTAATTTATATTGTTTTAATTCACTAAGAGCCAGAATGCTGCGCTCGATATGAATTCTTCATGTAATTCAATTATTGCGTGTAATTTTAATTGTAAATTGTGAAGCGCTCTGTCGGTTTGAATTACCTCTTGTATGAACATTAATTTAACGTTGCATCTATTTTATTGCTTCATACGTCATGACTGTTAAATGGAACACATGTGAGACGATTATATTTTTTCTAAAATCTAATTGTAAGCGACGCGAGGTCGAAACTCTTTGTTCAGCGCATTTAATTGAGCCATGCCTAGGTAGGACCTGTTAGGTTGAGAATTATATCCAAACACGTTGCATCCACAGGTCGGCTCATGGTTCATGTTCACCCATGCCTCACCTGCATTAGCTTATTGGTGTAAGCGTGTCGAAATCCACTCTGAGGGCCATGCTGCAAAAATTCCAGTTCCTAGCCACTAACAAAGGGACATCATTCCTTATGCACCACGTGTGTCGTTAAAGGGGGACTGAGGGAACGAATCAGCATGATTGAGTGTTGAGACCAAGGATACAAGAATAGAGCTAAGTGCAAGATCAAGTGTACAGATCTCAAAGGAACACTTTTCTGGCAATTTAGATTGACAAAAATCAGGCATAGGCGCGTAAAGACAGAGTGAAGACGATTCGCGTTGCATTCGATTTATTGTTAATTTGTTAAACTTTATTAAATCTTATTTTCTTTGTTAATACCTCTTAGTAGTTGATTTCTATGCACAATAGACCAATTAGATTAATTCTTAGATTTGAATGGGGGCGGATGAGCAGAAAGATTGATGACGAGTGCATATTAATTTAGAGGGATTTAACTGTTTTCAAATCTAGCTAAAAGTTCGCAGTTTATTAGTCTGTAAATTTGTCGTCTGAACTACAAGACGCACTTTTAATTAGTCAGATAATAAATTGAGCAACCAGTCTGCGTAGAATATGAGAGGAAGAATTAATTATATTTAAAGTCTTTTAATTATTCTAAGCAGGGTCTTTAAATAAATACTGGAAACGTAACAAGTGGGGGCTCGTCCGGGATTGATATGTATTAAATTGTAAATTGTAACATTTTTATACATAGGGCGCATCATAACCTAGAAACGAACGAACGAACAGAATTGCCAATTGTTCTTTTGATTTTTGTATCACTGATTTTCTTTGCTTTTGTTGTGACATGTGCATGTATTCTTTTGCAGAGTAGCGTGCATGTTAGTTAATATATGTTTAAGCGTAGTTAAGCATTACGTTAGCTAATTGATGATTTATTTAGTATTGTGTTACTGAGTACTTCATTGTGAGGAGTCGAAGGTTATACCGCCAGCTAGGAGAGTTATCGGTAGTAACAGACTTCGGACTATTATATTTAGGGTGCTAGATATAATGTGTAATGTTGTATGGTAGGAGCCGTGACATTACGAAAGTCTTGGAACAGCGGACACTGTGACAAGCAGGTGAAACGTGTAAGAGTTAACGCGTAATTTATTTCGGAAGGTGTTCTGAGTAAATTAAATAATTTTTGTAAGGTTGTAGCCTAAAAGTTATTTTCGGGATAAGCGGAGTTATCGCCGACGGTTAAAACACACAATTCACGAGATACATTGTTATTGTAGCCAGCGCGCTAAGACAGTAAAATGGATCTAGAGCAGATTATTGAAAATCTGAAAAGGAAAGGTTCCTTAATAGGATACCAGGGTGACGAACTGACTAGCTACCTTAAAACTGAGCTAGAGAAAGCGGAAAAGGAGAGACAAGAGATAGAAAGGGAAGAACGCGTAGCTATCCGCGAGCTGAAAAAGTTAGAAGCTGAAAAACTAGCCGAAACTGAAGCTAAACGCATCGCAGCGGACACAGAAGCCAAACGCATCGCGGCAGACGCGGAAATAAAACGGTTAGAATGGGAGGTAAAGAAACTAGAAGTTACTAATCCAAACCGTGACCGCAGAAGCAGTGGTGATTCGCGTTCTAGCGATGGAAATAATCACAGTAGAATTGAAAATATCATTCCAAAGATAAATATGGTCCCATTTGATGAGAACAAAGATCAAATAGACGCGTATTTAAAAACGTTTGAAAAGTTAGCCAGAGCAACGAACATTCCAGCGGAACATTGGGCGATAAATTTATCGGGGTTATTGCAGGGCAGTGCGAAAAACGAGTTCAATAAGCTTAGCGATTCTGAGTCAGATAATTACGACACAGTCAAGGCCGCATTATTGAAACGTTACAAACTCACAGCAGATACATACCGACGTAAGTTTAAACAGGCCACTAAAGCCAGTTCAGAGACGCACGCACAGTACATACGATGCGTAGCTGACTTGTTCCAAAGATGGATAGATCTAGCCGAAACTCCACAGACGTACGCAGGTCTTAGGGATGAAATGGTAAAAGACCATATTCTCGGGTCATACAAATCAGATCTACTGATTCACTTAGCAATAAGGGAAAAATCTACGCTAGAGGAGATAGGCAACGCCGCCGATCGCTTTGATGACGCACATTCTCAATTCTCGAACGCACACGCGAACAACAAGTCTCGACCGAACGAACCGCAGACTCGAAAGGATAAGAAAAATGACGGGAAGGCACCTAATGAGCGTGATGATAAAACATCTAAACCCGACACTAAAAACAAGTCCGACAAACAGAAAGATAAAAAGAATCTTGCATGTTACACTTGTGGTGATAGTGGCCATTTTTCACGAACATGTCCTGAAAAGAAAACAGCTAAAGTTTACGCAGTAGAAAGTCATACACCTAAAACAGAAAAGTCGAATCGAACACCAGTACAGGCAAACGGTCACGATACAATCGCTTTGCTTGATACAGGGTGTGAGCTAGACGCTATTGTAAATGCATCATTAGTTAACCGTACCGACTACACAGGGGAGACAATCTCTGTCACCTTTGCAAACGGCGAACAAGACATTTTACCAGTAGCTGAAGTCTCGATTGTTTCAGACTTTGTAGAAGGAACAGTCAAAGCGGCAGTTATGGAAAACTCACCGCATGACGTGATCCTTGGTTGCAAGTATGTTTTGCCGTGCAAAAAACAAACTTCAACTGAACCACCACTGGTTAACGCTGTAACCAGAGCAGCGAGTAGTAAAGACAAATCTGTAACTGCACCGATGTCTGCCGCACCAGCCGTAGATAAAGCAACAGTTAGCGAGATTAAAATATTACAAGCTGAGGACGAAACACTATACAAGTTACGCAAGCAAGCTGTACTTGTTAGTGACGTCAACACTGACGATTCGAATAAGAAAGCGTGCATTATTCTGAAAAAGGGTTTATTGTACCGCTATTCGAAAGTGGGAGACGAATTTCGGAAACAATTAGTCGTTCCACAAACCAAACGAAATGACGTATTACGATTAGGTCATGAGAGTCTTTTTGGTGCACACATGGGTGTACAAAAAACAACTAGTCGTATTACAAGTGAGTTTTATTGGCCGGACATCACTGCCGATATCCGTAGATTCGTGTTAAGTTGCGACACATGCCAGAGAACACAGTCTAAAAATTCAATCAGACCCGCACCGTTAGGAGAGCCTGAACTGATCAGTGAACCCTACAAGCGCGTAGCATTGGATTTGATTGGGCCTATAATACCCACATCAACGAGAGGTAATCGATACGTGCTGACCACTATTGATTACGCAACAAGATTCGCCGACGCAGTACCATTGAAAAATATTGATACTGAAACTGTCGCCGAAGCCCTTTTCGGTCTTTGGAGTCGTGTTGGTATTCCTACTGAAATTTTGACAGATCAGGGGAGTCAATTCATAGGCAACGTAATGAAGGAAGTAAATCGTTTACTTTCCATCAAACATCTTACTTGCACACCATACCACCCCCAGGCAAATGGTCTGATTGAAAAATACAATGGGACATTAAAAACAGCACTTAAAAAGCTCGCCACAGATAAACCGAAAGACTGGGACAGATACATCCCTGCCCTACTATTTGCATATAGGGAGGTGCCACAATCTTCCACCGGGTTTTCACCATTTGAGCTACTTTACGGACGTACTGTACGCGGACCGATGATGATTTTGAAGGCACTTTGGACTGATGAAAAGACAGATGACGAAGTTAAGACAACTTATACATACGTCACTGACTTAAGAAACCGTCTTGAAACTATAGGCAAGATAGCACGGGAAAACTTGACGATAGCTCAGTCTAGACAGGCAGAATATTACAATAAGCACACCAAACCTAGAGAATTTGAAGTTAACGACAAAGTGTTACTGTTGCTTCCTGAAGCACATAACAAACTTCAGATGAAATGGAAGGGGCCCTTTGTAGTTACCGCCAAGCTAGGGGGACTGAACTATAAGGTGCAGACAGGAAAGAGAGAGAAAATCTTTCATGTTAACCTACTCAAAAAGTACATAAGCCGTGAGGATCAAACCACTCAAGCTGATTTTGTCGTAGCGACGATAGTTACAGAAGACGAGGGGGATACTGATTGCGTCACTGGTACTTTACCAAACTGTCCTCTACAGACGGACGAAACTGTCAAAGACGTTAGGGTAAATGAAGCCTTGACAGAAAGACAGAAAAAAGAAGTGAATGAATTGCTTAATGAGTTCTCATCTACTCTGACAGACAAACCAGGGTTGACAGACTTAATAGAATTTTCACTGAAGCTGACTGACAACAAACCGATACGTTTGAAGCCGTATCCGTTGCCACACGCTAAGATAGATGACGTTAGACGTGAGATTAAGACTATGCTAGATCTAGGGGTCATAGAGAAGACTGACAGTGCCTACGGATCACCCATCGTGTTGATTAAAAAACGTGATAACTCGTTCCGTTTTTGCGTAGACTACCGCAAACTCAATCAAGTGACAGAGTTTTGTGCCGAACCTCTTCCTGATCCGGATCTCATCTTCACTAAGCTAGCTAACGCTCATTACTATACCAAAATAGATTTGTCACGCGGTTTTTGGCAAATCAAGGTCAAGGACACTGATCGACACATACTAGCTTTCACTACACCAGTAGGAAACTACACATGGAAAGTTATGCCTTTCGGAGTTTCAAACGCTCCAAGCATTTTTTCTAAAATGATGCGGTCATTGTTAGAACCACTGTACGGACGCGGAGTTGAGAACTTCATGGATGATTTAATTCTAGGCACCCAGACATGGGAGGAGCATTTAACACTCTTACGAGATGTGCTAGCCAGATTAAAGCAAGCCAACCTCACTGCCCGCCCTACGAAGTGTGAAATAGCACAATTCTCCTTAGACTTCTTGGGACACAAGTTGAGTCATGGAACTATGTCGCCAAGTGAAGCTAAGATAGCACAACTTAAGGACACTTCACAACCGCTAACAAAAACACAAGTTAGAAGTTTTCTTGGTCTTGCTAACTACTACAGAAAATTCGTACCTGATTTTAGTGCCATTGCATGTCCTCTGACTGACTTGACACGTAAGAATATGCCTACAAAAGTAGTGTGGACTGATGCATGCCAAAACGCTTTTGACACACTGAAATCTAGACTGACTTCAGATTTAGTTGTTAAACTGCCAGATTTGACAAAACCATTCTTGTTAAGGACTGATGCTAGCAACACAGGATTAGGAGCAGTGTTATTACAAGAACACAATGACACCAAACACCCAGTTGCATATGCAAGCCGTAAACTCACAACTACTGAACAGAAATATTCCACCAGTGAAAAGGAATGTCTTGCAATAGTTTGGGCCATAAAAAAGTTCGAAAACTATTTGTACGGAAAAACCTTTGTCATTGAGTGCGATCACCAGCCGTTGGCCTTTCTCGGACAGGCGCAATTTACGAACAGCCGTTTAATGCGTTGGTCTTTGTTTCTGACACAGTATGACGCAAATATTCATTACATCAAAGGGTCTTTGAATGTTGGCGCAGATTACATGAGTCGTGCTTGATGCCATCAAGTGCCGGTACTGATAGAATGTTGTTTAATCAATTAACTGAACCCTACGGATTCCTTCCTGTAAATATGAAATATAGTTGCACACCTTATTTCTAGGAATGTCGAAATTTTTTTTGTGTAAATTTTTCTTCATTGTGGACTTCTACATTTTATCATACATAATTTGTAGGAGGCATTTTATCTTTGGCAAGATAAACGCCTCAAAAGCAAGGGGGTGTCACAGTCTGATAAAATTGTCCGACTTCGTGACCCACTTGCCTTGTTTACTTCAAATTCGAATATTTGAAACCCTTGGCCCTTTGTTCAAAGCTTCCTTTTTCTAGGTGCTTCTAGAACAGGTCAAGATGTTATGTAACTTTAGGACCATTGTCCAGTTCTCGAACCAACCACATGCTTTGCGAACAGTCACGTGATACGCAATATACCTTTCTATATATGTACCCACACGCTTCCGCTCCCTCACTTCGAGCACATTTTAGCTAATTCCATCAGCTTACTCGGGTCGTGAGAGGCAGCCGGCGCCATAGAGAATCAAGGTACCCTTCGACTTCTCTCAAAGGTATCATTTTATTTAATAGTATTTGCCTATGTATTGTTTAAGTATGTATTTGTGCTATGTATTATATGATTTCCATATACACTTGAGCATGGTTCAGAGAAATAGCTGAAAACCTATATGTTACGGAATATAAATTTATTGTAACCATTTTTCCATTTCTGTACTTTAATTTATATTGTT
This sequence comes from Sinotaia quadrata, assembly GCA_028829895.1. Classification (NCBI taxonomy): domain Eukaryota; kingdom Metazoa; phylum Mollusca; class Gastropoda; order Architaenioglossa; family Viviparidae; genus Sinotaia; species Sinotaia quadrata. Next base: position 51,534,892 of record CM054177.1, on the reverse strand, counting down.
TTAATTCACTAAGAGCCAGAATGCTGCGCTCGATATGAATTCTTCATGTAATTCAATTATTGCGTGTAATTTTAATTGTAAATTGTGAAGCGCTCTGTCGGTTTGAATTACCTCTTGTATGAACATTAATTTAACGTTGCATCTATTTTATTGCTTCATACGTCATGACTGTTAAATGGAACACATGTGAGACGATTATATTTTTTCTAAAATCTAATTGTAAGCGACGCGAGGTCGAAACTCTTTGTTCAGCGCATTTAATTGAGCCATGCCTAGGTAGGACCTGTTAGGTTGAGAATTATATCCAAACACGTTGCATCCACAGGTCGGCTCATGGTTCATGTTCACCCATGCCTCACCTGCATTAGCTTATTGGTGTAAGCGTGTCGAAATCCACTCTGAGGGCCATGCTGCAAAAATTCCAGTTCCTAGCCACTAACAAAGGGACATCATTCCTTATGCACCACGTGTGTCGTTAAAGGGGGACTGAGGGAACGAATCAGCATGATTGAGTGTTGAGACCAAGGATACAAGAATAGAGCTAAGTGCAAGATCAAGTGTACAGATCTCAAAGGAACACTTTTCTGGCAATTTAGATTGACAAAAATCAGGCATAGGCGCGTAAAGACAGAGTGAAGACGATTCGCGTTGCATTCGATTTATTGTTAATTTGTTAAACTTTATTAAATCTTATTTTCTTTGTTAATACCTCTTAGTAGTTGATTTCTATGCACAATAGACCAATTAGATTAATTCTTAGATTTGAATGGGGGCGGATGAGCAGAAAGATTGATGACGAGTGCATATTAATTTAGAGGGATTTAACTGTTTTCAAATCTAGCTAAAAGTTCGCAGTTTATTAGTCTGTAAATTTGTCGTCTGAACTACAAGACGCACTTTTAATTAGTCAGATAATAAATTGAGCAACCAGTCTGCGTAGAATATGAGAGGAAGAATTAATTATATTTAAAGTCTTTTAATTATTCTAAGCAGGGTCTTTAAATAAATACTGGAAACGTAACAATATTTATATATAATATCAAGTTCATAGAATAATTCATCATAGAGATAAGAGTGGAGTTTTTGAGAGATAATTATAGTCCAAGTACATAATCATTTCATAGCACATGTACACAATCACTTAGTTTGCATCTAATCACTTATTTTATTAGGTGATGATCCAATGTACCCCTTCTGGACACATTACACATCTGTTCCAGATATATTCACAAAGTACACTGTGGAGAATCGTCCAGAACTTCACATTTGATGTCAAAGCACATCACAGGGAGTGCTCTAGAATCTTCATGTGCACTACTCAACACACCACAAGGAATGTTCAAGAAACTTTTGTGAATTCTTGAGACCAAACTCAAGACTCAATTTTCACTGTTTTGGCTCTTGAATGTAATTCACAGGAATCAACTTACAGGAACACATTACTGATAAGTTGACAACCAAGCTGGATTCACACACCAACATGATCCAGTAGTCAATGTAGTCTGAAGCAGATCAAAATCATCAAAGAGGAAATGTATGCTTCTTTCTGCAAAAGTTAAATTAAGGCAGCATTAAATTTAAGACACATTTCATCTCTAAGTCTAAATGCTTTCTCTCTTTACACACATTCTCAACTGACAAATCCTGCAACAATATTCATTAGCCCGATACACACACACAGCATAAGAAATATAACATTGATCAAAATTCACAAGTGTGATGTACAATGTTATCAAATTAGTGAACTTAGAAATAATGGTTCAATTACATAAAGCATTCTCCATAGGTTAATAGCAAATATGTACAAAATATTTCTAAGTCCATTCTTTCTTTATCAGTCAGTTAACTTACCATAAGCTAACAATTGCCTTTATGACTGGACTCAAGTTTCATCAAAATCAAAGTGATTAGAATATTAGACTTTCTTCAGCAAAGTAATTTTCACTCCATCCCAATGGTTGAATTTGTTTTGAGCAAACATGAGACTAATATTCAGAAAAACAACTCAACCGCTTGTAGCTGGTTTGGATTGCATCAGCAAGTTCTAGCATATTCTTTACCTGAGTTGTTTATTCCAACTCTGACACAAAAACTACCACCCTAAGCAGTGCCTAAGATCGGGTCACGTTAACATTGGCAACAAGTATATAATTATTAAGTTTAGAGATAGGTAAATTTACTCCACCACACATAGTTTGTGTCTTTGTTGATTTCCTTTACTTAATCAGTTAGTGATTAGATTGTTAGATTGATCCCTAACTTTTGAATTTGACGTCAGATACCTTAATGAGCAACGTATAATGATTTCTTTGTTCTTTCACTTAGTGAAAAGCAGAAAGAAAGCTATATTTGCAGATAGTTGATATAGCTGTTTTATTAACGACACAGAATTTCTAATGTTTCTTCTCCAGCTGTGAATTGTTTTCCACTTGCTTTGTTTGTATAATGTAGTATCTTGTCAGCAATTCCGCTAATCTGATAAATTTGTGGTTGAAACTGGCCACCTGGGGTGGGGTGGGGGGAGGGGTATTTCCACTGGTTTACACTGTAGTAATGTAGAGTAAGGCAACTTGTCATAAAGAACTTAACTGAAATGCAAACTTGCATAGCTTTCTTTGTTTAAAAATACGTCAAACTGATCAAAGAAACCGATAAGTCTGTGTGTATTGCGCGCGTGCGCACTGATTTATACTGTAGTACTGTAGAACAAGTCGCGAACGAGCTAAGGGAAATGCAATCTTGCATAGCTTTCTTTGTTATAAAAATGCGTCAAGCTGGTAGTTGAAACTATGCGGAAGCCGGAAGCGCCCCCCCCCCTACATTAATTTAAGAAGAAGTTGAAACTGGTAAGCTCTTTCTCTCTGCACTGATTTACACTGTAGTAATGTAGAGCAAGACAGCTTGTGAACGATTTGACTGAAACGCATAAGCACAGTTTTCTTTAGTTTAAAAAAAGCGTCCTTTACACTATGGAAAGCTGCAGCTTAATATCTGTCAGCAGGAAACGTTTTGAGATGTCACTTTTGTATACATTCTCCATGTGAATATATTTACAGAATTTAACAAATAAAGGCCGTCTGTGAAGATAGACAGGCCTGCCCGTAAGCTAAAGGCTTTTTCTGACTGTTGCCATGGCTGCTCGCGTTAAGCCCCAGCTGTCTGTTTTCATAGGTGCAACAATCGTGACCAGGTGAAAAGCTGGTAATTGTATGTCTTTACCTCTCGCTACTCTCGAAGGCTGTTTCGTTGGGGCATGTATAGCTAACTTAAGACAGTTTGAACAGATTTTTGCCCCCCCCCCCGATTCACCGGAACTTGATAAAGAGTAGGCCTAATATTCACGGCAGGTACCCGCGGACGAAGGACTTGGCTTAAAATGGAATTCCCACCTACAGCATGATTGCACCTTGGTTTTATCGTTGCCTCATATCAAACGTATGCAACTAACAGTTGATATAGCAAGAGTATTTACATGTACATGTTTCCAAGATAATGGAAAAATGTTATCCTTGACAAACTACGATGAACTGTCACTTTCAAAGTTTCAAAAGTGTTTGCCGATATATCCAATGAACTGTTCAGACAAGTGATACTTGTTTCTGCCTTCAGCGTTATTGTTAATATTCAGATCGACCCAGACCAGGATACAAACTCTCTATATGTTACAGATGCAAAGTTGTAATAATCAAGTTTATTATGTTTTTGATGAAAATTTGAGTTTGTTTTTCTCTTTGTATTGTTTAGTAAATGTTGAATGGAAATATGTATTCAGATGACTGGCCTGTATTGGCGAACATTACGCCTTTGAGATTATCTTAGAAATAAAGTAGAAATTAAGTGATGTCTGAGCTTTATCAACAGCTCCCCAAAAATTCTAAAACACGCATTTGAATTGACATATTTGTAAATATTTACACAAACATAAATAATAATTCATTTTGTATTAGCTACATTATTCTGAAAGTATCAAAGAATGCCATCTACTTGACATATTTGTAAATATTTACACAAACATAAATAATAATTCATTTTGTATTAGCTATATTATTCTGAAAGTATCAAAGAATGCCATTTACTTGACATATTTGTAAATATTTACACAAACATAAATAATAATTCATTTTGTATTAGCTATATTATTCTGAAAGTATCAAAGAATGCCATTTACTTGACATATTTGTAAATATTTACACAAACATAAATAATAATTCATTTTGTATTAGTTACATTATTCTGAAAGTATCAAAGAATGCCATTTACTTGACATCCTATAAAACCTTCCTCACCACCCTCTCCTTAATAAATAGCTTCAGAATCTCATCTCTTATTTTCAATTTCTTTCTTCGCATTCACTCAGACAATTCATTTTTCATTCATATCTCATTTAAAGACTTTCACATTTCTCTGCCGAGCGTGTTTTAAAAGAAAAAAAAATTGAAAAACGTATTCGTACTGCGATATGAACTCGGGTCACATTACTTTTACATATCTTACTTTTTTTTTTTAACTCTAAAGGCTAAATGGTTATTGCGAGTTCCTTTCAGCTTTCGAGTGCACGTTGCACAGTTCAAACACCATTAAAACGATTACGGGGCAAGTTACCTCGATACACCTGACTAGCTTTTCGATCAACACCAGTACTTGTATCTGCTGTTTGCTAATCATCTCTCTTCTGGCAGTCTTATCGAGCAGCTTAAATACAGTTTGATTTTAAGAATTGGAAGTGGTGCTTCTGATTATTAAATTTACCTATCTTTAGTACTTCTGCCTCGTTACGAGCTTTTTTTTTTTTTTTAATCTACGTGCAGAATTTAGTAACACATAATCCTGGGAGATTATAACATAACCAAGGAGGAAATTATAAAGTTCTTTCAAAATTCTGATCACTGTTATAAAGTTCATAATTATTCGAGCTAGGTCTTTATTGGTTGTATTTATTTGTCTACACGTCTGGAGAATATCGACTTGACATGAAGTATATTACTTGGAATCAATACTCTGCAGTATTTCTCTTGTAGAAAGGGAGAGGAATTAAATTGGCAGTAGGATGATGCAGCAGATGAGTTGTCTGTCTCATCGAACTTGAAAGACATTATGACATTTGTTTCTGTAAGTATACTACCTAGATCTATAGCTGGGGAGGATCTACAGTAGAATTCAGCCCTAACAGAGATCTGTTCACTACAAAGATCCGTTACTTAAACATTCCGAGCCTTCACAAACACCAGCTGTATGTAATGTTCTGTTATCTATTTTTAGTCCATTCTTTTTCAACTCAAACCTCAGAATTGGAGGAAGAAGATATGTTTCAGACTTTACGCTCTCTCATATCTTCACTCATTCAGTCCTAAATAATAATATTATATTCTTTCATATCTTAATTCAGTCAGTCCTAAATAATATTCTTTATTTTACCATACACACTTAGTTGGTAAATTAATGAGTATGTTTTTTTGTTTTTTTTAAAAAGAGAGAAAACTGCAAAGGGTTTCTGGATTGATAAGTTAGGGCAGTGCTGTCCAACCTTTTTTAGGCTGTGGGCCACTTAAATGTCGAGGCAAGGGACTGCAATGCTGCCAGGTGACAGAAGGGTGCCGAAGCCCCTTACGAATAGGGGGCTGCGGGGAACTTAAAATGTTTTTGTGTTATCCGATGTTTTTCAAATTCTAATAAATTTTAGCTAATTGATATATGAATCATCTGATGTTAACCTAAAGTTGTTTATTATCATCAACAGTCTCATTTGTGTGTTTCGAAACCAACCTATTAATTTATTTAGCCTCAATTTGCAGCTTCAGTGCGAAATCTGAATCTGAATTAAATTAGCAATTTTAAAAATTTGTGGCTGGAATTGAGTTACAGCTGCCCTCATCAGGTTTTCTAAATTTTCGTATGTCGAAGAATTTCGTTTCCTTCATTTCCTCCCAGTATCTGCATCTTTGCAGCCATGACACTGACAGAGAGTCACTTGTAAAGGGATTGTCAACAGAAAGCACACGTGGAGTCAAAGGACGAATGTCTTGAAAGCGAGCAGAGATCTGATTTAAATTTTACTAACGATGCATCAAACCATTCTCTTTTAATTAAATCAAGAGTTTCTTGTGCAACTGTAGAAAATGCTGGAAAGGGTGTACAATTAGATTTTTGCAATTGACTGATAAATAAATCCAACTTTGCTTCAAACACACTAACTTCCTTAATTAGTGTGGGTATGATTTGGTGACGCCCTTGTAATTTCAAGTTCAACATACTGTTGAGTAATGTCAGTCAAAAATGCAAGCCTACAGATAAAAACTAGATTCTGAAGATGAATTAATAGTTGCTCCTTACTTTTCTCCCCAAGGAAGAGTTTGACCTCTTGAATCAGATCCCAGAATCTTGCCCAAACCTTACCTCTGCTTAGTCAACGAACATCGGTTTGTAGAACAAGATCACTTTAATTGGTTTCATATCTTTCAACAAGTGTCTTAAACTGCCGGTGATTTTTAAGATTTAGCCCGAATGAAGTTAATTATTTTATAACGTCCATGACATTTTTCAGTTCATCGTCTTTCATTTTTTAGCAAAGTGCCTGCTGGTGGCAGTGGTAGGCTTGGAAATATGGAAATGTACTTAATGTCCTTTGTGATCTTATAATTCTCGCATACTTTGATATTGAAGTGTGTGTGTGTGTGTGTGGTGTGTTGACCACAATAGCGTTTAAACGTTGATTCAGTCTTTCCTAATATGTTTCTAAACACACACACACACACACACACACACACACACACACACACACACACACACACACACACACACACACACACACACACACGCACACACGCACGCATACATACACACACCATACACAAAAGTATTAGTATAAATAAAATAATTATTAGAGATTTTATCATCGGAATCTACGTATGTGCATATAATAAGATTGTATTGAATTAAGAATTACGTGAAGTTGAAAGATACATCACAAGGTAGTTGATATTCATGAAATCACTTTAGAAAGTGTTAGTTCTTAATTCCTTCACTTGTATAGTTTATTTTATGTCTGTTTTTCTGTACTTCTGCCTGACTCTCATTCTTCCCCTGCTCACCAACCTTTACATTAAACTGCACGAATCATCACTCCTTTGCTGTGGTATGAGAAAACATCTTGTGCGATGATGTTTCTCGCACGAAACCACCCTTGGCTATGTTTAAAAGTCCATAAGCTCTCCCACCGAGGAAGAGTTGACATTAGGCTTTGAAAGGAGAAGCTAAAGTATGTTGAAAGAAAAGTTCGGGTATTTAGAAGACTAGACTAAGCACTATTTAGTAACTGTACTTTCCTACTCCATATGAATTTTGTTATTTGTCGACATTTCTTTTAAACGCTAGGCATTGTACACAAACTTCAGGACCATTCACAATGTTTCAAAAAAGTAAATTTGTACGATTTCCAATTTACAGTTTAATATATTACGTACGCCGAATTTTTAATTAATTTTTTTGTAGCACCTGGCTATTAATGGGTCATTGATTTTCAACATTCTTTAAAAAAATATATATATATGACCGTTAGCACCCTGACTTTTTATTAAGTATAACCCGAATTGTTAATTAACATTTGGTTATCAGCTTTAAAACAAAATTATTGGTGGTTTAAACAAAAATCTGCTGCTTCATCTTTCTGCTAAAAGTTAGAGTTTCTATTGTAATCAAAGAAAATCACACATATGCTTCATGTGTGTATTATTGACTTATTCTTCCTTCTTCGACCCGCTCATTTCCCTTGCCTAACTTCTTTGTGTATTATGTGTATTGTAGGCAGACACACCTTTCCAGAGACAGCTTTTTCTCTTTGTCATCATCTGCTTTCTTTTTTTGCCTATTTACTTTGTGTTATTGATGCGTTGTGTGTAACGCAGGGTGGTCCACATATTTAACCCAAGGGCCTCACATAAACCTAAAATTTAAAGTTTGCAGGACATTCTTGATAAAGAAATTAATTACACCATAAAATTAAAGAAATGAGCGCGGGCCACATTTGCCCGATAGGACTGAGGTTAGGCCACACAGTTTTATTGTGTGGTGGTCTACACACTCTTTTAGACAGCTTTATTTGTCATCACCTGCTTTCTTTTCTTGCATATTTATTTTATGTGTACTGTGTGCTGAAGGTCTACACACTCTTCTAGAGACAGCTTTCTTCCTTCATCGCTCTCGTACCTTTCTTGCATTATACGCATTGTATATTGTTTATTATGTAGGCCTACACACTGAAAACAGCTACCTTCATCACCTTTCTTTGTATAAATACCGTGTGTGTATTGTTTATTATGTAGGCCTACACACTGAAAACAGCTACCTTCGTCACCTTTCTTTGTATAAATACCGTGTGTGTATTGTTTATTATGTAGGCCTACACACTGAAAACAGCTACCTTCGTCACCTTTCTTTGTATAAATACCGTGTGTGTATTGTGTGGCAGTCCATCACACTTTTCTAGAGACAACTTTCCTTTGTCATTTCCCCCACTCCTTTTCTTGATTAATTACTTGCATGTATTGTGTCTGCGAATGTGCACGTTTGTGTATAGATGTGTTTTTGAAAGTTGGATGTCATCCAGTTGAGTCCTATAGTTGTGTTGACTGGGGACTGAAAGGCGTAATGCTGGCAAGCGGTCGCCCTTGTTAAAACAAACGCTAACCTCCGGTTTGTTTACCTAGTTATCGGCATGACTGTGGTGGGTCTTTAACGTGTTGACAGTGTTCTGATTACCCACCACCACCACCACCTTCCAATCTTCCCTCCCCACACTTTTTTTTTTTTTTAAACGGAACGGGGCGGAACCAGGATGCAGTGAAAGTAGCTGCAGGCAACTTTGAACAGGTCCACGCGACTCAAACTAAGCATAGGACTAAATTCGACTATTTTCAAAATAAAACCACGGCGCTGTTTTATGTGACACAGAAGTGACATACGTTTCTTCAAAACTGCTAGCTTGTTGTGTGATAACAGTTATCAAGAAATTAGGTTAATCACGGTTTATGCATGTACTGAAGGCACATAGGTGAGTAGCGACTTGAAATGGATGGTCGCAAATTCTGCATAGTTCATATTGTGATTTTAGTTAGCGGACTGTCGATTTACCAAATTCTGCATAGTTCATATTGTGATTTTAGTTAGCGGACTGTCGATTTACCAAATTCTGCATAGTTCATATTGTGATTTTAGTTAGCGGGCTGTCGATTTACCAAAACAAACGGTGACACATATGGTATTGACAATGGCCTTTTGCTTATATCGCTGGGTTCAATCCGCTATCGATGTTTTAAATTGCTATTAATTATAAAATTCACCACACGGCCACTCGGTGAGCGGGAAAAAAGTCACAGGAAAAAATAGTCACGTGAAAAAGTTACAAGTATTGCATGGAAAAAAGTCAGAGTAAGAAAAAAATCACAGAAAAATAATTGTATATATGTATTGTTTATTTACATAGTCGTCTGACTTGTTATCACTAAACTAGTACAACAATGCTATGCGCCTTGCTTTGAATCAAAAATTTATTTTTAATGTAGCTGGTTTTTTTAAAATCTTGTTTACTATGTGAGTTGTCGGAGAGATCAGAGGCAGAATCTAAATCGTACACCTCCGTGATAGAGCTTAGTCAAACGTGTTGCCGACTAGGGCATAAAGGTAACCAGTATTATAGAGAGCTTAGTCAAACGTGTTGCCGACTAGGGCATAAAGGTAACCAGTATTACTGAGAGCTTAGTCAAACGTGTTGCCGACTAGGGCATAAAGGTACCAGAATTATAGAGAGCTTAGTCAAACGTGTTGCCGACTGGGGCATAAAGGTACCAGAATTATAGAGAGCTTAGTCAAACGTGTTGCCGACTGGGGCATAAAGGTACCAGTATTATAGAGAGCTTAGTCAAACGTGTTGCCGACTGGGGCATAAAGGTACCAGAATTATAGAGAGCTTAGTCAAACGTGTTGCCGACTGGGGCATAAAGGTAACCAGTATTATAGAGAGCTTAGTCAAACGTGTTGCCGACTGGGGCATAAAGGTAACCAGTATTATAGAGAGCTTAGTCAAACGTGTTGCCGACTAGGGCATAAAGGTAACCAGTATTACTGAGAGCTTAGTCAAACGTGTTGCCGACTAGGGTTTAAAGGTACCAGTATTATAGAGAGCTTATTCAAACGTGTTGCCGACTAGGGTTTAAAGGTACCAGTATTATAGAGAGCTTAGTCAAACGTGTTGCCGACTAGGGTTTAAAGGTACCAGAATTATAGAGAGCTTAGTCAAACGTGTTGCCGACTGGGGCATAAAGGTACCAGTATTATAGAGAGCTTAGTCAAACGTGTTGCCGACTAGGGCATAAAGGTACCAGTATTATAGAGAGCTTAGTCAAACGTGTTGCCGACTAGGGCATAAAGGTACCAGTATTATAGAGAGCTTAGTCAAACGTGTTGCCGACTAGGGCATAAAGGTACCAGTATTATAGAGAGCTTAGTCAAACGTGTTGCCGACTAGGGCATAAAGGTACCAGTATTATAGAGAGCTTAGTCAAACGTGTTGCCGACTAGGGCATAAAGGTACCAGAATTATAGAGAGCTTTATTTGCTACCGAAAAAATTCAAAGGACAATAGCCACTTGAAAAAGTCTGAAAATCAGACGCATTTACACATATATGCAAATAGATAAGTCTAAAAGTAACACATTTTTCAAAATAATTTTGCGTTCTTTGTATATCACGAGAAAAATCACATAATAAAGTTTAAATGTTTATTTTAATACATGCAATAAATTTGGGAACTAAACGAAACTAAATATACAATAAGACACCAATGCAATCATATAGTTATAGCATTCAATGCAATATTAAACATTTTTTTTAGATAGTTGTATAGTAGGTGAGTTTTATTAGTAATACATGCTACCGTTCAAATTTATAGTTTATTAGTTACAGATATGCCAACCGTTTTCATCAATTAATACCATATTTATACTTTAAAATCACCGACTAGTACGAGTAAAATAGAACGCTATTAATATTACAGCTAATACAGCTCAAGTTTTAAATCCCGATTAGAAGTATACGTGTTTATTTTGGACTTCAAGCATTACAACATAACTAAGTATGAATAAATCATATAATTAAATGTGTGAATTATAATATGCATACGATATACAAATATCACACACACACACACACACACACACACACACACACACACACACACACACACACACACACATTTAACCCCGAGCGAAAATCAAACCACGATCCTCATGAGCCGACGCCCTACTTCCATTCACTGTTATTCAGTCTATAATATAATAAATATATATATCTTTGAGAACGTGTATAATCTCCCTTTAGAACGTATATAATCTCCCTTTAGAACGTATATCTCTCCTTTTCAGAATATAAGCCCGAACTTTGGAAGTTGATGTCAAATCCAAATAAAAAATCTGTTTCTTGTAGTCATCATATTGTTAGGCTTAGTCACTATTAACCTCCAGTGTGGTGAATGTGAGTTCTCTGAATACTTCATGTTGGTAGGTTTAGTGGAATTTCAACTGCTATGTCTTACTGTCTGAAATAGTCATCGCGGCAATACAGAAATTTACATAAGTACAGTTGATAAGGATTTGGGGGTGCCCTTTTAATTAGTAACTCAATCAGCTTCATAAGCGTACAAAGTCAGCAGATGAAAGGAACCCAGTTCGCTTATTATTATGGTAAAACAAACGTGAAAATGAATGGGAAGGTGTGTGGGTGTATCTGCTAGGGGTTGATGTGTTGGCTAAATTGAGGGAATATATGTTAAGGGCTGAAGTGTGGGACTGTGTGTTAAGGGTTGATGTGTTGGCTAAATTGAGGGAATATTTGTTAAGGGTTGAAGTGTGGGACTGTGTGTTAGGGGTTGATGTGTTGGCTAAAGTGAGGGAATATTTGTTAAGGGTTGAAGTGTGGGACTGTGTGTTAAGGGTTGATGTGTTGGCTAAAGTGAGGGAATATTTGTTAAGGGTTGAAGTGTGGGAACGGGTATAAGGTGTTGAAGTGTGGGACTGTTTGTTTAGAGTTGAAGTGTAGGAGTGTGGGCTAGGGATTGATGTGTGGGAATATCTTAAGAGTTGAATTGTGGAAATATCTGCTAAAATCACGTGAGTTCTGTGGAAAGAGTAGCAAGAAATCGTTTACTCGAAGATTTACCTGACTAGTAGGACATTCATACATGGCTTGAGTCCATGTTGAGCACAAGCTGACAATAGCTACAAGGGTAAACTATGATCCAAGACACTCGTTACGCAGGCTGACAACCAGTGGGTGAGAGTTTAAGAGGAATTCTAACAGTATCGATGACAATAGTCAGTAGGTCAAGAAATTTTGGAACAGGTCGGGATGTTTCAGAACCGGAAGTACATAGTTCGTGCAAGAGACGAAGTTTGTATAGTACTAGAGGTTTCAGGCACTAGTGTAGTAGCAGTAGCATGGAAGCCATTAGCAGAGGTGGGTCATTGTCCCAGGTTATAGGAGTGACATTAGTAACAATTCAGCCAGTAGCTATGTGTCAGTGTACCAGTGATTGTGAACGGCAAAGTTTTATATTCTGTAATTGTTTAACATGTAAAGTGACGAACAATCCATATCTGGAAATCAGGAAAGATCAGTTATTAAATGAAAGAATTCATCCATCAACTACCTTGCTTTAGGGCAGGGGCGGGCAAACTCTGGCCCGCGGGCCAAACCTGGCACGCGAAGCATTTTTTGTTGGCCCGCCAAGCTATTCACAGTTAACATTGCTTTTGGCCCGCCAAGCTATTCACAGTTATTGCTTTTGGCCCGCCAAGCCATTCACACTTATGCTTTTGGCCCGCAAAACAAAAGTCACTAAAACAATTGGGCATTGTTATACGCTGTCAAACAGCCAAGGCTAAACTAGTCTAAAGACTACATGTAATTTTAACAGTTTGAATTACTCACACAGAATCGTGTGCACATGTACAATTTATGCCTGCGGTTATATATATTACACTAGCATCTCTTTATAGTTCGTTGACTTTTGAACTCTCCTAGGCCTAGGATAGATCTACAATAATAATGTATGTCAGCATCTGTACTCTGCCTCATTCTTATGCTACAATTGGTGAGAGGAAGGAGGGCTGGAGGTGAACAGAGATGTGCGAATTTGAAACTCGCAGTCTTCTGTCATCACAACCGAACTGGTTGTTGCATTTCTGCTATTTCTTTGCCATTATTCCCCCATCCCCACAATCATGTCTGCAACCCCAGCATCCTAAAAAATTTAAAGTGGATATGGAAAGTCGGACATTTAACTCTGAGTGGACGAGAAGTACTTTTTCATAGAACGATTTGGACAAGCTCAGTGTCTGATCTGTTTGAAAACTGTTGCTGTCTTTAAAGAGTTTTTAATGTGCTCTGTCACTGGGAAACAGTACACTTAACTTCGAAATTTGGTTTAATGTCTGCCTCTGAGAAAAAGACTACTATTTGCTAAACTCACAGGCAATATAGAGAAAAGCAGTTTGATGTTTCATAAGCAAACATCTGTGCATGAAAAAGTGACAAGTGCCAGTTATGAAGTTTCACTACTCCTTGCTCAAAGAATGAGTTAAAAGCAAACTTCCACACTTCTTCTCCTCTTTCTTTTTTTCGTGATGTCATCCTACATCAGGCAAGTTTCCACATTTTATTAAACATGCTCAGCGCATTGTAGCTATGTTCGGAAGCACATTTTGCTGTGAACAACTGTTCTCAAAGATGAAATATACAAAAAGTCGCCTTCGCTCTCAACTCTCTGACCGTCATCTAAATGACATTCTTCGCTTGTCAACCTCATCAGTTCAGCCAGATATTGAATCACTTATTTATTGTAAGCAACACCATCCATCTCATTAATCTTTCATTGAAACAGAGTTAGTTTTTTAAAATTACTTTTGTTCTCATTTTATATTCTGAACTTGCTGGACTTGTGATATTTGGTCGTCTATCCGGCCCGCGAACTGTTCCAACAGTTTTATCTGGCCCGCGGTCTCAAAAGTTTGCCCGCCCCTGCTTTAGGGGTATGTGTAACGTACATGATAAATTCAACTTGAACAAGTTAGTGCTTGTGTCCAGTAAAGATGTATACGTAACGAGTGTATCTTAATTAAACGATTAAATTAAACTTTTAAATTATTTTAAAATTAAATTAAATTTATAGATCTGTATCTTGATAAAGTGATCTTGGAGTAGTACTGACAAATAGACTTGTAACCTGATATATTGATATTAACGAAGCGCTGACAGTTAATTAGTGTCCTGATAAATTAATCTTGTTGAAGTCCTTGAGTTTAGGTCTGCCAGATAAACTGTTCTTAATGAAACATTTACCTATAGTTCAGTATGTGGATTATTATTTCTCTATCATATGTGGTTTACAATTTTCATCGGTTCACGGCGCCCTTAACGTGTAATAAGATTTTTTCCCCGGCGCCTAGTCAGAATAAATACCTACCATCGGTAGTGTACATGTGTGGCAATTCTCTTCTGCTCAAAAGTTTGGAATATTCCATGGCGCCTCTTAAGTCGGCCATGAGGCACCGCGGCGCACACTTAAGAAACAGTGGTATATTCTATGTGCGCAATATTCATTCATCCTATCTTGGCACTAAATTTAATAGCTCTTCTTTATTCATATGAATTTGTTTTCTAATGTTGACATTGTAGAGTGTCGAACAAGATAGGCCCATGTGAACATACATATTATTATAGAGTCATTGAGTAAATGCACCGCGAGGCGCCACTGCTTGTGAAACGTCATTATTACAGTTAATGGTTTGTGTCCGGGTTATCGTATGCGTACTGAATTGACATGGTCCATTGGGAATTGTTTGACTCCACTCTCTGTGCTTCACACCTTGTACTTGAAAGTTGTATTTGATTGAGGGTCTGTTAACATGCATCCACAGAGTACATGATTAGCTGGTCTGTTTGAAATCTGTTGATTTAGTTGTTCCGTTCATAGTCATTTAGAAAAATCGTGGTAGTTTTAAATGTCGATATAGGTTGATACATTACACTGGTATTAATGAAGTTGATTTCATTGAATACATAAGAGGTTGGAGATTTATTATTCCAATTACAATATTTCGGTATTTGACCTCTTAATAATACAGAGCCAAGATAAAATAAAATAGAGTTAACAATCCGACCCCATACTAGTCTCTCTCGAATTCCCCCCGCCCTTACTTTGAACGAATGAATGAATATCATCGTATGCAGACGTCGACTGAAATGTTCCAACACATTAGTCATAGTTTCTTCAGAGGTGTTCTCCAAAACAGCTGTGATTTCACCTTTCACTTATTTCCCAATCATACGTGGATTATTATTTGTCAGTCATATGTGGATTATTATTTCTCAATCATATGTGGATTATATTTCCCAAACATACGTGGATTATTATTTCTCAATCATATGTGGATTATTATTTCTCAATCATATGTGGATTATATTTCCCAAACATACGTGGATTATTATTTCTCAATCATATGCTTATTATTATTTCTCAATCGTATGTGGATTATTATTTCTCAATCATATGTGGATTATATTTCCCAATCATACATGGATTATTATTTCTCTATGTGTATTATTATTTCTCAGTCATTTGTGGATTATTATTTCTCAATCATATGTGGTTTATTATTTCTCTATGTGGATTATTATTTCTCTATCATATGTGGATTATTATTTCTCAATCATTTGTGTATTATTATTTCACAATCATATGTGGATTATTATTTCTCAAACATATGTGGATTATTATTTCTCAGTCATATGTGGATTATTATTTCTCAATCATATGTGGATTATTATTTCTCAATCATATGTGGATTATTATTTCTCAAACATATGTGGATTATTATTTCTCAGTCATATGTGGATTATTATTTCTCAATCATATGTGGATTATTATTTCTCAATCATATGTGGATTATTATTTCTCAATCATTTGTGTATTATTATTTCTCAATCATATGTGGATTATTATTTCTCTATCATATGTGGATTATTATTTCTCAATCATATGTGGATTATTATTTCTCTATCATATGTGGATTATTATTTCTCAATCATTTGTGTATTATTATTTCACAGTCATATGTGTATTATTATTTCTCAGTCATATGTGTATTATTATTTCTTATCGACCACAAAACTCTTGCATTTCAAATTTTGAATGACTTCAAATTTATTTATTTTAGGCAGTAATCAGTAGATATAATTAAAAATTTTTCAGTTCTTTTCTTAATGAACTTGCATATGTAATGTCATTTATGATCTATTTGATAATAAATTGATAATTAAAATCCGTTGATTTGATAACTAAAATAAGTAAGCTGCTAACTAAGATATTAGTAAGTTGATAATTAAATATTGTTTGTAAATAAGCTCGTAATTAAAGGTTTAATTTTCTAATAAGTTTATTTGTAAAGAATCTGTTATTAATGGTTTGTTAGAAGGATCTGTTGTTAGTAAACACTATTTTATGTTTCATTGACTATTATGCACCGTTTTTGTTAAAATAAATGGACTCATATTACTTATGAAAAAGACTTGTTTTATTTGCTTTTTAAAAAAATCAATATTTCCGTGGTTTATGCTTTTTGTTTAATAAAAGAATATTAAAGGAGCAATTTACAAACACACTCAGACAAAGATATATATATTGGTTTCATTACATAGAATGCACATTGAATTATTTTTAACTTTTAATGATATTCGTATCAGCACATAACAAATAAAGTACTGAATCATACTCCCCCAAAATACTACTTGACTTAGTATAACTCAGCATTAGATACATACTCATTTTCTTAGGAAATGTGATATATTTAATTTATTTTCTTATTATAGTATTAATATTCTATGTTTCTTTTATGTCATCAGCCTCGATAGAGTAGCCGTTCCATGGCTCTAATTGTTTGTTTGTATGTAGCATCACCAGCATCTCATTATATGATCTCGTATAAACCAGCTGTCTTTCAGCATCTCATTATAAGATCTTGTATTAGCATATATCGGTCAAGATCTTGTTGCTGAAAGCTTATATAAATCAGCGTTTGTTTACCAGCATTTCATTGTCGCTGGTAGAAGCAGTGTGACAGAAAAAAATGGCTTGGGAAGATTTAAAATGACAGACAGTGATACGCTTTGTTTTCTTTGGGATAAAAGGTACGGTGGAATGAAAAGCACTCCTTGGTAATGCAGTAAATCTCCTTTTTCTTTCGATAATAAATAGTGGCTAGGCAGTCGTATGTCCGTATTGGGTTTTATCAGTTTAAGCTTGGCAATGTCTTTTTTTCCAGAGGTTATTTTTCTTTTCTTTCTAGATGATGCCTCATGCTGTTTATGCATACATGCCTCAAGGACCTGAGGTCAGTATATTATGAGAGGTACTAGTGAATGACAGTCCTGGCACTATCCATCTTCATTTGCCCGATTTCATGACATTACAGCACAATGAAGATGTATGCACGCTATGCGATTCTCGGAGCTGGAGTGATCCTCCTGCTTCTTGGCCTTAAACGCCTGGTGATGCCTCAAGATACATCCCAGATATCAATTGAGGCTGAAGAGTTAATCTTCTGGAAACCCCGTCTCAGGAACAAGAACCGCGAGGTGCTTGGACACTCGCACGAGTCTGGCTTGGCGGACAAGAACGATAGAGCAGGCATTCTTTCTTGGATTAAAGCACGCCCAGAGAACGGCTTTTTGCAGTACAATCTCAATGTTCTAGCCAGTGACATGATTGCATTGAACAGGATGGTGCCGGACTCCAGGCCTGCAGGGTAAGTGCAGTTGTCCTCGCATGCTGCAAAACTTACTTTTGGGCAGAAATCACCCGAGTAATGACAAGAAGACAAATCACCTTACATTCAAGCACTCATGTAGTTCAAACGCGCGCACATACATTCAGACAGTCATCTATATACTGTCATTAAAATAGCTAATTCGTAAAAAAAAATTAAAAAAATCACTAAACCGCTCTTTCAAATGTATCTGTAATTCGATACATTTTCCTATTTGAAATGAAATAGATGTTTCGTTAGAGGCCTCAGCATTTTATAAACCACAGTTATACCGTGAATTGTGCAACACCTTACGTGTACAACTTCCAGGAAAGAAAGAAACATTTTACGTGTACAACTTCCAAGAAAGAAAGAAAGATTTTACGTGTACAACTTCCAGGAAAGAAAGAAACATTTTACGTGTACAACTTCCAAGAAAGAAAGAAAGATTTTACGTGTACAACTTCCAGGAAAGAAAGAAAGACCTTACGTGTACAACTTCCAAGAAAGAAAGAAAGATTTTACGTGTACAACTTCCAGGAAAGAAAGAAAGACCTTACGTGTACAACTTCCAGGAAAGAAAGAAACACCTTACGTGTACAACTTCCAGGAAAGAAAGAAACACCTCATGTGTACAACTTCCAGGAAAGAAAGCAACACCTCACCTGTACAACTTCCAGGAAAGAAAGAAACGGGAGGAAAACATTTGACAAAGGCTTTAATTGCGGATAGATAAATCGGGAAGAGATTTCTTTTCCTAATAGAAAAATTTGAAGAATATCAGTTAATACTAACCGGGGTGGGGGGTTAGTTGATATGATGGCGAGGTGTTAGAATCTGTAAACTTTAGATAACAAATAATTAGTCCACAAAGGGAGATTATAAAGGATGTGTACTTGCTGAAAGGATTGACAAATAATGTCTTTCTTATTACTAATTATTTTCCTCGCTAGCCGTCATTCCAGTCAGATTGAAAGAAAAGCGAAACGTGTTGAGTGCTAACCAAACCGTGAACTCTATGCATTACTCAGTGATGTTTTTCAACTGCACAGTCATAAACTCGGTCAAAATATCAAAATTTCACTTACACACAATGCAGAATCAGGACTTGGATCTAAAGTAAGTCTAGACTTTAGACCGTGTTTTATATTAGCCTGGATTTGAAGTCTATAGATGCTCGAAACAAATAATCAATAGTTACTAAGATCTAAGACCAAACTGAAAAACAAAGAAATACTAACATTTCAAATAGAAATTCAGTTGCATCTGCCCTATGATTAGACAGAACAATAATGAAATATTGTAATTTCACATAGAAGTATAGTTAGTTACCATTTCCCATTTCCCAAAGACTAGATTGGAAAGGAAAGACTTACTGTCATTTCACCTATCACAAATATTTGCACTAAGATTGAAATTTCCCTGAGAATGAAAAGTACATTTAAAATAAATTTTTGTTTTAACCATTTCCCCTTAATTGATGTTTATCAAAGAAAGAATTAAAAATTCCTGCAAGGAACTCACATTGGGTCTGAAAGGGTGAAGTCATTCTATTAATTGCTCTGAGAATCCTGCAAGCTTATAATGTAAACCACACTATTTTATTGTATAATTCTAATATTTAATATTGAAAAGATCGCACATACATCCACGTGCACATTGCAAGCACGCACGCGTGAACACACACACACACACACACACACACTCGCACTCAAAAAATTATTGAGGTTGTATGATCTACAGGTGTGATGGAGTAAAGTATCCAGAAGACCTTCCTACTACCACAGTGGTCATTCCTTTCCACAATGAGTGGCCTTCCGTTCTGCTCCGCACTGTGTACAGTCTCATTAACCGCACGCCACTCTCTATTCTCAAGCAGATTATCCTTGTAGATGATGCCAGTGATCTTGGTAAGTGAGAGAGAGAGAGAGAGAGAGAGAGAGAGAGAGAGAGAGAGAGAGAGAGAAAATCTTGATAAGCTTTACATAAGAACCCAATGCAAGCAACACAAAGATTCAGAAAGTTATTGAAGTTATTGATAGCAATAACTAAAACTAAATAAAGTCAACATTTCATTTCATTGACATGTATCAGATCAATTCAATTATTAATAATAATGACACGGATAATGAAATTAGCAAGCCTATTGATGTACAGTATAATACAAATACGTTTATCATAATCTGTAGTGGAGTAGATATGCCTATCCCTATTTCTAAACTTAACTGTTATATAAATTGTTAAATGTCAAAGTGACCTGACCTTGGGCAGTGATTATGATGATATTTTTGTAAGTGCCAAGAGCTGGAGTAAACAACTCAGGTGGAGATTATGCTAGAATTTGCTGATGCAATCCAAACCAGTTCCATCTGGATGAGTAGTTTTTCTGACTAATAGTCTCATACTTGCTCATAACAATTTCATCCAATGGTGATGGACTGAAAGTTACTTTGTTGAAGAAGTCCTCTATTTTAATCACTTTGATTTTGACATAACTCGAGTCCAGTCATAAAGGCAATCAGTAGCTTATGATAAGTTAACTGACTGATAAAGAAAGAATATACTTAGAAATATTTTGTACGTTTGTTATTGATTGATGATTTGAATTGGAGAATGCACACACACACACACACACACACACACACACACACACACACACACACACACACACACACACACACACATTTGACTGCCCAGGTCTATGCTAGGATAAACTGAATAATTGTCCAGCATTGATTGAACATTGTTGTGAAGTGAGGTAAATATCAATGCTCTTTTCATTATATTTAGATGTTGTATATTTGATTATTGATTTAATAAATTTATTGACCTTACACATATTGATATCCATATATTGGAGAGATAGTGGGTGGATAGGGCTTGCTA
Organism: Sinotaia quadrata; assembly: GCA_028829895.1. Classification (NCBI taxonomy): domain Eukaryota; kingdom Metazoa; phylum Mollusca; class Gastropoda; order Architaenioglossa; family Viviparidae; genus Sinotaia; species Sinotaia quadrata. The sequence continues at coordinate 51,514,154 of CM054177.1, read as the reverse complement.
AATATAGATTAAAGACAGATTATTCTTTTTTTTTTGTTAAGAAGTTTTCCACCTATGGAAATATTGTGTGACAGTAGATGTTTGTCTTTAATGTTGTGGAAGAGAGAAAACATTTACAGTGCCTGCATATCTGCCAAGTGAGAGAGATGAGTGGTATCTTCTGGAGAATTATTAATAACATAGATTAATATTCTCATCACTTGTAATTAGTATAGGTGATTAATAATTATAATAATCATAACCATTAGCTAGGGTGGAGTTGTGTCACACAATCAATAGCCCTGCATACCCTAATTTTTATTGAAGGATTATATTTTTTGTATTTCATTGTCACATCTTTATAGTCTAGCATGCTTTAGTTATACATAAGCTAACTTACTTTTTGTCATGGATTGTGAAAGTGAACATATTTTTCTGTGGTCACAGTTAGTATAAGCTAACAATTGTTACTGCTCATGTATCCTATATTCTTGTAATAAATTATAGTCTTTGCTTCTTTTTCAGTTTTGCATTAGCTGGCATATTTTGGTCATGACTTGTTTACCCAATTTCTTTATTTTCTCAAATTCCTCATTCTATTTCTCATTCTTTTCTCTTGTAATTTCCTTTCTTTCTTATTACAGTCATTTTATTCTATTTTCACTGTTCTTTCTATGTTTTCTTGTTTTTGTTTTCTTTTTGTTTTTCTTTATTGTTTACTATCTTTCATTATGTTTCTTTCTTTAACAATGATAATGACAAATTTTTTTTACAGCTAGATAAGGTTAGACTGCACATCAAGCTTGTTTAGTTATGAATTCCTGTACTTTGTAAGCTTCTCAAGAGGCTACATCTATGTTTTATTCTCTTAAAATCACACTTGTATTCTGTTTATGATTGTGACATCTGGTAGAGTGGGTGGTCATGATAAATGATAGTGTGAATGCACCCCTCCTTTCCCTGCATTAATTAAAATTACAGGCAGAATCCATATTTAGGATTGGACTGAAGATGATTTAATGGTTAAGATAGACAATAGCTTAACAGTCACAAGCCACCCAACAATCCTGGTTATTTAGATGATAGAAGATATGAATAAAATAAGCTACTCCCTGGTTATCTATTAATAAATGGACATTAGCAAAAAATGTAACATTGGTATTCTAATTAAGATGCTAGAATATCACTTTTCTATTTGAGTATTAATCATTGAGATGACCTGGCACAGAACTCATGAAGAAATTCTAAAATATAATAATCATTTCAGTGACAGCAACAGTGTTGTCATCCTATTTTAGTTGTAGTAGAAGTCAAGGCACCTCTTCAGCTCACATTTCATGGGCTGGATAGCAGTGTACACAATGGTCACAGTGCACTTGGCAATGGCCCAGGCCCAGGGATCAATACCTTGGCATTATATGTTGGAGTGTGTAGCTGTAATAATAGCTGTTGTGTGCTGCCAACTTGATAAGCAGATTTACTTAATCCGTTGGGACTTTACATTAGCATAATTATTAATTAGCCAAGGGATAAAGTCTATTACTTGAATAATGGGAAGAGTGAAAATGCCTGCCAAGTTTGGTGTATATGCATGTTTTTAATTAATGCCAGGAAAAGCTGGAAAAGATTTTATTCCTAAAATTGTAGTTTTCAGCCCAACAACAACAATGCATGGAGACTAGAAACAGTTATTCCCTTTCTAAGAGTTAGTTACTGAACTGCCCATGCAGTACCTGTTTCATAGTGTCACTAATTTGTGATTCATAGGTTGTGCTGTCACATATTTTGGAATAGGCTGACACTGAGGTCAAATGTGAGTTTATTTCGTTCTCTCTTAAGGTATTTTGGGATATGCGCTCTAAGTGTTATGATAGATTTCAATTATTATTTCAATTAAAAGCAGTTTCAATTATTTTTTAAAAGATTTAATCATGCAGAAGGTGGTGGTTAGAATATGACAAAGATTTTAATGATTTTATACAGAAATTTTGTTGTATTTTTATATTTTTATTTTAAAAATCATAATAAAACAAGTAAATTTTAGGGTCTTTGTTTAATCTCTTGCCTATCAGGTCACATAGTTACGCTATGCATGAGCAGGATATTTTGCTCGATATAATTGAATGGATTAGGCTTACTAAAAAATGAAAAGCGGCTGTAATTATGAATGGATTTTGAAAATGTAAATAGTTATCAAAGAATTTAAAACTTATTATTTTAAACAAATTTATAATAAAAAGTTCAATACCTTTTGATGAATATGCTGAATTTTCCCCCAGAAATGCAAGGTGGAAAAAAAATAATTTAACTGCCATAAGACAATGTTCACAAGATTTTTTTTTAGAAAAGTAAATACAAGTCCAACTGCAAATTTGTATTCCAAAATGAAGTCCATTGTTGATTATTTATTACACAGACATTTTTGTCATCAGAAACTCCACATGAAGAAATGACCATACTGTCACAGCATGTTGTACAAAAGAAATTTTTGAATAAACAAATCCAAATCCAATTGCACAATTTATATCAAATCCATTGTTGATTAGATGCAAAAGTACTATTTATTCTGCATAATTTTCAGATATTTGAAGATATTTTATTGTTGAAAATTATTTCCTCAAGTTGAATATAGTCCAAATGTATATATATTTTTTTTACAGTTCAAGTGAAAGTAATTGCTGAGTATACATGACAAAAAAGGAAGTAAAGTCACTGAAATTTATTTGTTAGAAAATTTGTTTGTTTGAATTATATACATATATAATTTTAAATTTTAATTATAGCACATGTTGCAAATCATGGCACAAAAATAAAAGCCAGCCCCTAGCAAACAAGAGTGGAGATGTGAAGATTTAAAATTGTTTACTCAAATTAGAGCTAGCACAGCAGTCCAATGCACATTTAAAAAAAAAATTCAGTGAAAAGTCCTGTGAATAAAGTTTACCATCCAAATGAAGTAAAGAAACACTGTTTTTTTTCATATAAGCTGACATATCAAACACTGAACACCAAATTACACCATGTTTGCTGACTGGCTCAACTTTGTCACACTATTTTGTAAGAAATCACTGGCAAAATTCCTCCTCAAAGGAAACAGAACAATCATCATCAAATAAATCATAATCTGATTCAGCTGTGGGTTGACAAGTCTGTTGATAAAAGCAAAAGAATTCCAACTTGAAGCCATGACTTGCAAAAATTCCTTCTCAGCATGACAAAATGGCTGTTGCCTTGTGTTGGTTATAATAAGACAAAACAGTGGGTGTCTTTCTATTCTATGACCAATCTAATTACAGCTATCCAGTGGTAGAATTGATACAAATCATCTGCTAAGGGAAATACATATTTGCTTCACACTGATTGGCTAATTTTGAATGACTAAGAATGAACATGCATGTGAACAGGACGTTTACATCCCTACGACATTTAGCTGTATTTAGATTTAGGGACAAATACGATCTGACACCATCAAATGGGTTAATTGAAAATGTCATGTCTTTTGTGTTTAAATGCATGTATACTGTCTTATATCACTCTAGGTATGTATGCATGTGTGTACATATATGGCTTACACATATATCTGTGTAATTGTATATATATTTATTATGTTTGTATTCAGAGTGTTTGTGCTTATAGATTCTGAAATGAATTTTTATACTTATTATCCCAGAATATATGTCCGTTCAATTCAGGTTACTTTATCCCCTGTTTTTCATTTTTCTTCTCTTCCATTTGTATAACATCAGAGTATCTGAAAGATGAACTGGAATTCTACTTGAAAGACCATTTTCCGGGTGACCTTGTCAGGCTTGTGCGTATGCCTGAGCGTGTGGGTCTCATCAGAGCACGCTTAGAAGGTTTTCGTCACGTTACTACTGAGGTAGTGTCTTTCTTTGACAGTCACATGGAAGTCAACAAAGACTGGTAACTAATGCAACTTTTTAAAGTTGTCTTCTCTAGACACATCATAAATATATAACAATCAACCACATCTATTAAAATTTCTTCATATCTTTGGATTATTGAAAATAAACTTATTGCATTTAAAAATTTGCATATTTCAAATAATAATAATGAAGTGTATTGTTCATTTTTGTTTATTCTGTAAATTATTAAATGTAAGAAGAATTAAATCCATTGAAAATAAGAAACCGATATTATTACTTGAATTCAGTAGTTCGTCATATATTACATTTTATAAAATGGTCAACCCATCATTCTCTTAACTTTCTCAATCAGTAGCATTACATGATACATCTAGAACTAATCTGTCACTCTTTAATATTCATTCCTTTCTCACATATTTCACATCCTTATCAGCTCACAAGTCACCTATCCAAAAGCAGGTTTACGTAACATAGTTACGTAAGTCTGATGGTTAAATAGTCACATAACGCAGTCTTGGTCAAAGACAAAGAGAAGACACAAAAGTAATTGTTTAAAATAGCTTCAATGACTTGTACATATGCTTGCTGCCTGTTCTACAGCTAATGGAGCTAATGGTTCAAACAAAACACAGCAATGTATGCACTTTTTACTTGCCACTCACTCCTTTGATCTTAATCAAGACAACCTGTTTTTATACATCCCATTGCCCTAAGTCAAGACAACCTATTTTTTTTACATCCTTCTTACTCGCCACTCATCCCATTGATCTCTGTTTCATCTACCCTCAGTCAAGACAACCTATTTTTATACATCCTGACACATATGGGGTTATTTTAATGACTCTGCCACAGCATTAATTAACTGAATTATTAATTATGAAATTTGTTTAACACCGATTACAGGCCCTTAGCCTAACTTACTCTTCCAGCCATATATTGAATTCTACTGCTAACATTTATGGGACAATTAATCATTCGGCACATTAACAAATACATTAGTTGATGTTGCCTTCTAGGATGGGTGACATTATCTCTTTCACTTAATTAATCATCATTCATATATGGCTCACCCCCAGCTGATCCCAATTAATGGTCATTCCAAAAGAATTGAATAAGGGATAATAAAAATTTAATAATGAGAACAATAAAAGAAAACATTTTGAGATACAATAAATATGAATGAGCATGTTTACCATCCATAAATGTCCACAAATGTGTTCATAGAGTGATATTGTAATTGGTGAGTTGCTTCGAGGATTTAGTACTTAACTCGTATCCTCAGTGATGGTGAACAGTCCAACTTATGTTCTTGGAATCTGTGTTCACATGATTCCCATTGATGGCAAAGCTCCTTTCTTTGGATCACAGGTTGCATGTCACAGACAAGATTTCTGTACTGTGTTGAGCTTTGGATCAAATACCTGATAGAAGGACCCAGCTGAATAAACAGAACATACTATGTCAGATATTAGGTATGTGGCAACAGTGAGATGAAATAAAGCACTGCATCATCAATAAGTGTTGCATACATGCTAACTTACAATTCCCAAAAAAGTCTATCATTATAAATCATTTATAAGACATGACAATAATCATCACAGGAATTTGAATATTCAACAGTAGCATCATAGGCTTCAGCAGATAGTTTCATTTTACATTTAAACAACTATATTATTTTATAATTTAATACAACTTACTTTAAATGGACTTTACAGTGACTAAAGAAAATGGTGCCACGCAACACACGTGCACTTCGATTTCATCATCATATATATTTACAATCATAACCACCGCTAATGCACACTACACCTCCCTGAAAAGAAATATACATTAATGTTCACGTGTACAAGTAATCATCAATGTGAAATAATAAATTCTCCAACATTCTAATTAATAAACATTCCAATTACTATTGTGAAGTCAACATAAATAGTGTAACTAATCCTGATATCTCACTATCTGCATTCACAGATTACCTTCTCCTGATGGCTTGTTATAGCATGAATGAAGTGTTTTAAGCAGCAAATACCTACCTGAGATTTGACTACAGTTTTGCCTACATCATTGGCGGAACTCTTTTGCCCATGTGTGGTTATGGTGCATCCAGTTAGCTTCACCCCTCTCGCTACAAATCCCCATCCCCATCCACATATCAGCTATTCCTTTAAGCTACTTAACCTATTTTTTCTAACTGTGTGCGAGGTGTGAAACACTTGATACAGTTGACTACACAGCTAACCAAAAAATAGTTCACACTGGTGGTCAAGAACAAATTATATGCTATACATTATTAATATCAGTTATAAAAAAATGAAAAAAGAACTAGAGTGTAAAATTAAAAAAGCAAGGGGCATACTTTGCCTTCAAGGGGTGTGAAAAATCTATTACACTCATCACTCATCCCATTATCTGCTTCACCCACCCTCACTCAAGACATTTTATTTTATACATCCTTCTTATTCACCACCCATCTTATTGATCTTTGCTTCACCCACCCTCAGTCAAGACAATCTATTTTTATACATTATTAATACTTGCTACTCATCCGATTGATCTCTGATCCACTCACTGTCAGTCAAGACAACCTATTTTTATACATCCTTCTGTTTATCTTCAACTCATAAACACTTTACAAATATGTTATAATAAAATTTTGAATTATAAAAGTTGCAAGTAAACATGTTATCATATAATTATGAATTAAAATTGAAAATTTATTTTAAAAGATGTTAAAAAATTTCCCATCCTACAGCAGAAATAAGGGGAATGTTTAATAAAATGCTTTGGCGTTTTCAGGCTGCAGCCACTCTTGACAGAGATAAAGAAAGACCGCAGCACACTAGCAATGGGTCATCTGGACTACATTTTGCCAGACACCTTTCAGTACACTTTCACTCCTGGGTATCGAACTCGCTATGGCTTTGATTGGCGGCTCATTTTCTTTGAGACTTACTTCCTTAAGTCTCAAGAGCGAGGCAGAGCTATAACTGATCCATTGCCGTATGTGTCTCCTCTATCTGATGTTTGACATTTTATATTGCTTGTATTTTCACTCGCTATGATGTTTAACATTATATTGTCGTAATCTCATCCAACTGATGTTTGATGTGTTATATTGTTGTATGTCCCCTCTAACATGTTTGAAATAGTATATTGCTGTATATCCCCTCAAAATGATGTTTGACATTACATAATGTTGTATGTCCCCTCTAACATGTTTGACATAGTATATTGCCATATATCCCCTCAAAATGATGTTCGACATATTACATAATGTCGTATGTCCCCTCTAATTGATCAACTTTATATTGCCGTAAGACCCCTCTAACCAATGTTTGACATACTGTCATATTACCCCTCTAATTGATGTTTGATACTGCTGTGTGTCCCCTCTAACTAATGTTTGACATACTGTCATATTACCCCTCTAACTGATGTTTGATACTGCTGTGTGTCCCCTCCAACTAATGTTTGACATATTATATTGCAGTATTTTTCCCCTCCAACTGATGCTTGATAATGCTGCAAGTCCCCTCTAAAGGATGATTGGTGTTATATTGTCCTATGTCCCCTCTAAATGTTTAACATGCTATATTGTCATATTTCCTCTCTAAATAATATATGACGATATATTGCAGATGTCCCATTTAAGTGATGTTGTACATGTTATAATGCCGTATATCCTCTAAAGGGAGTTTTATATTGTCATATGTCTCCTTAACTGATGTTTGAATATGCTGTGTGTCCCTCTAAATGTTGTCTGTTACATTATAGACTTTATGTTATCTATTACCTCTAACTGATGCCTAGCATGTTTTGGATTCTTTACCGTATGCTCTCTCTAAATAATGTTTAGAATGTTATGGACCCTCTGCCATCTATTACCTCTAATTGCTGATTGGCATGCTACATACCCTTTGCCATATACTTCTTCTAATTGATGTATGGCTGGCATGTTATAGACTCTGCCACATGTCCTTCTATCAGATGTTTGGTATGTTTCTTTGTGCATGTCCTTGGTGTGTAAATTTGGCATATGTCAACCCTAACTGATGTTTGGTATGTTGCTTTACTGCCAACATACTTTGTTACTTTGGCATATGTTCCCTTTAACATTTTGCATGTCAGCATCACATAGTTATTTAATGTGTGACCCTGTCAGGTTATCTTGCCACTCAATGATTTTAGAATGGGTTAGTTTACTAAAAATGAAAAATGGCTGCAATTATAAATGGATTTTGAAAAAGTAAAGTGTTGCTAATGCCAAACATCTAAAGAATTTTTTAAATTTTAATTTTTAAATATTTAAAATTCAAAAATAAATATATAATAAAAAGTTCCCTTACCTTTCAATGAATTTTGTATGATAATTTTCACAGAGTTGAAGTTTCTTTGAAAGATCATCATCAAAAATTACCTGACACCCCCAAAGTGTCAATTTTATAAGTGATTTGGGGTGTTTTGGCAGTATTTTGGATCAGAGGTCTCACCCATAATTGTTCAAAAGTTTGAGACACAGAGCGCCATGCAAACAACCACTGAGTACAGTTACTCATTGGCTACAATGCCTGAGATATGTGTTCTGAAAGCTTTAAAATCTACAAAAACCAGATCTCATCCTAAAACGTAAACTGTAACACATGAAACAATCTCTCCAAGAAAATGTAATACAGTTCAAAATTGTTCACAAGATTTTTTTCTTAAGCATAACAGTGCTAGTTGAAGTGAAAAGTCCATTGTTGAACATTACACATTTTTTTTTTTTATATACAGAAATGTAATATGCATAAATCACAAAACTGTCAAAGGACATTATTCAAAATAAATAAAACTCCAGTTGCATAATTTATATTCAAGTTGAAATCCATTGTTACACTCAGATTTTTTCAAGAAATTCAAGGTGAAAAGTTATTACACTGTCATAAGACAGTGTCCACAAAAATTTTCTTAAAAAATCAAATACAAGTCCACTTGCACAATTTATATCACAAGTAGAAGTCCATCATTGATTAGATGCAAAGGTACTATTTTTCTGTATAATTTTTGTACTAAGTGAAAATTATTTTCCCATGGACAGTTGAAAGTTGTCCTGGATTGAGTGTAGTGCCTGGAAATTTCTTTGGCATGTCTTTTCTGTACCATATATGTATGTGTTCTTTGCCAAAACAGTGCATGCTAGGGTGAGGCTAGTGAAAAAGTGGTCTGTATACAGATTATAATATTTCCATAGCAATGGTTCTAAAAGTGTTAGAACCACTTTCTTGCCCTTATTTCCTTAGTACAAGTGTGCTTTGTGTCTTTCCCCATGTATATAATGAAATCGAAAACATAGTCTGTTGTACTCTCACAGATTTCATACAATTTGATGCCAAATTATGCAAATTTAGATTTTATGTACTGCCTGAAGCCTAAATGATCTTTCCAGAGCAGCAAAGACTCATCTGAACAAGTATTCTCACCAGGCACATAACTAATGAGAACACTCATCTGAAATGATCAGTAACCAGTCTGATTTTCTGGTTTTGATTGCCTGTTAGAGGCATGCTGTTGTCTGAAAAATCTAAATAGTTTTGCAACAAATGGAATCTGCGACCTGATATGACTTTATGAAAAAAAGGATGAACGCAAATTTCATCATTAGTAAAATACAATGATCAATGCAAAGTTTCCTATCTATTCCCATCAAAATAATTAGCCCTAAAAAGTGATAAATTTCAGATACCTATGTATTAAGCCATCATCTGATATGAGATTGTTCAGGAATTTCTGGTTGTGCCTGCAGTACAGCTGCATAACTTTTCGTGTACTTGACAATATTTTGCATGAAATCTTCAGGGAATAATGCTTGAAAAACATCGAGTACTGTAGCATTTTCTGCAAATAGGATTTATACTCCACTACTTCCAGCAAAAGGATGCAGTGTTTCTTGTGGCACATCAAATGCTGAACGCCACACCACGACATGTTGGCAATCAGTCTCGACAGCATCACCACTATTTTCTATGAAATCACTATGGGCTGGCAAAAATTCCTCCTCAGAAGAAATATAAGAAGAATCATCAGTTGAATCATAGTCTTGATTCAGCTGTGGATTGATAAAGACTATCAATAAAAGTAAAAGCATTCCAACTTGAAGCCATGACTTGCAAAAATTCCTTTTCAGCACAAGACACAATGGCTGCTGGCTACAGAAAGACAGAGCAGTTAGTGTACAAAATGTGCTCTTTCTATCATAGGAGCAGTGAGTGTACAAAATGTGCTCTTTCTATCATAGGAGCAGTCTAATTACAATATCCAATTGATACCAGTCATCTGCTGAGGGAAGCATATTTGTTTCACACTGATCGGCTTATATATAAAATGCTAAAACTGTGTGTGAGAATGTTCCCTAAATACTATGCGAACGGTCAGGCTATATTTAGAATGTGTACCATCAAGGGAATGTGGCCTTAGAATGGGTTAACTGATATTTGATATATTTCTTTACTGCATATATCCTTGATATATTACTTTTGGCATATGTCTCCTTTAACTGATATTTGTTAAGTTACTTTACCACATATTCCCTTGTATTATTTTGACCTAGGTCCCTTCTAATTGAGGTTTGGTATGTTACTTTGCTGCATATTCCATTTGATGATTACTTTGGCATATGTTAACTCTTAGTGATGTTTTTTTGTTACTTTGCTGCACATTCCATTTGGTGAGTTACTTTGGCATATGTTAACTCTTAGTGATGTTTGGTATGTTACTTTGCTGCACATTCCATTTGGTGAGTTACTTTGGCATATGTTAACTCTTAGTGATGTTTGGTATGTTACTTTATTGCAGGTTCCCTTAGTTTGTTACTTTGGCATGTGTCCCCTCTACTGATGTTTGGTGTGTTATTTTTTCACATTCCCTTTGTGTTACTTTGGCATGTGTCCTCTTTAAATGATGTTTGGTATGTTATTTTGGCATGTCCCTCTAGCTGACGCTTGGTATGTTACTTTTCTGCAAGTTTCTTAGGTGTGTTAGTTTGGCATGTGTCCTCTCTAACATATTTGGTATGTTACATTGTTGCATGTCTTCTTTGTATATTTACTTTGGCATATATCAACTCTAGCTTTTGTTTGGTGTGTTATTCTACCACATTAATTTATTTATGTTTGCCCTGTGATTCCTCAAAGTGAAGTTTGGTATGTCACTTTTATGCATGTCTCTCTGGTGTGTAACTTTTGCATATGTCAGCTCTTATGTTAAGCCTCATACCTAATTGTGAAACTATTTTTATCCATTCCTGAGTTGTACAAGTATCATTCCTATTTCTAAATAATTTATGTTCAAAGTTGCAAGCAAAATAGAAAAAATAATACTATTGCCCAGAGCTACATACAATATAAGTTATAAGACAACTAACACTTACAGTTTATAAAACTTTCATTTTCTAACTAATTATGCATAGTTCTATGCATAAAGCATAAAATATAACATTGATATCTTGTTACAAAACCAATGTTTTCTAAATAATTGTATAAAATTGCTATACTGTTTGATGGTATATTTGTGTTTAACAAGGACTGAAGCTGCCCTTCAAGTGAAGACATCATCTACCATTGAAAATTACTTTAACTGATTGGAAATGGGAAGCTTTTATTAATAAATATATGTACGTACTAAAGTTTATGAAATCAGAAACTGGGTGAAAGTATCCTTAAAAAAGAATTATTTTATGTTTAATTTGCTCTGGTGGAAGAGAGAGGAAATCCCTGAAATGCAGTACTTGTTTTTACTAATTATATATACACTATTGAATATGGATTCACTTGTATCAGTTGTATGTCATGTTCTTTAGTTTGAAATGCGTGCATGCATATGTGTGCACACACATGTGTCTGAGAGAGAGAGTCACAATAGGCTCTACATTTGTAATAAATGTCACTTATTTTCAGTCTGATGTATATAACAGAAGTATGGTTTATTGTAGGCCCTCTGTAGTCATTTCAAACTATTTCCTTTGTTTACAGTGGAGTAGTTATGGTTGGCCCTGCTTTTGCAGTCAATGCGGACTACTTTCGGGAGATTGGAACTTATGACCAGGGCATGAAAATATGGGGTGGTGAAAATTTGGAACTGGCTTGGCGGGTAATCATTATTATATTTGTATCATTATTTTGTGATATGAATATCCTACATTATTAAATTAGAGAATATGTTGGTATTATTTTTGTTTTTATAATAAATCCATTTTGAAATGATTTAAACTGATGTAATGATCTCCTGAGAAAAATATTGTAATTCGAAAATATTGTAATTCCTAAATGTTCATTAACTCACTCTTTCACTTTTCACTCACTCATTCATTAGTAATTAAATCATGAAGTGATATATATATTGTGGAGGTCTGGCTGTGCGGAGGTCAGCTGGTTCATTTAGGCTGCTCTAAGATTGGTCACATAGCACGACCTCAACCCTACACGTTCCCAGAAGGCCGCTATGCAACGGAAGTTCACAACTACAAGCGGGCAGTAGACGTGTGGATGGGTCCCTACAAGAAATATGTCTATGACCACCATCCCTCAATGAAGTTGAGTAATATGACCTTTCTAAAGCTATGAAAACACCTCTCCATACCCCACTAGTAGGATTGGCTAGTAGGAATGGTGGTGGGGAGCCTACAATTTTAATTATGTCATTACTCACATTTTTATTGTTAGTCACAAATTAAGCTGCCTTCCTAATGTATAGGGTAATGTATTTTGCATAAATCATTAATTAGAGATTATTAAACTTCATAATGCAGGTTTATATTAGATAACTTCTTTACTTGTCATCTCTTTCTGATTTCATAGTGAAAATACTAGTAAAGCCAATCATACTTCATGTACCTTACCAAGTAATAATCTGTACTGGCTTTATTTTCTTTCACATAATACATATTGCCATGTTTCTTCCTTATGATTGAAAGAATTTAGCTTTCCTATGAAGACAAGAAAAAAAATAGTACTTGAGATGTTTGCGGGCATTGTGATGGGACTTTACAGGACCTTCATGTGGGAGACTTGTTTGATATTATGTGGTTAGGCTTCATAGGACCTTGATTTGACAGAGTATGTTGTTTGGCCCATAATGTGTGGGTTGGCTTTGTAGGAGACTTGTTTGACTGATAATATGTGGTTAGGCTTTATAGGACTTAATATGGGAGACTTGTTTGACTGATAATATGTGGTTAGGCTTTATAGGACTTAATATGGGAGACTTGTTTGACTGATAATATGTGGTTAGGCTTTATAGGACTTAATATGGGAGACTTGTTTGACTGATAATATGTGGTTAGGCTTTATAGGACTTAATATGGGAGACTTGTTTGACTGATAATATGTGATTAGGCTTTATAGGACCTTGATTTGACAGAGTTGTTGTTTGGCCAAGAATGTGTGGTTGGCTTTACAGATCCTTGACTTGGGAGATATGTTTGTTAAAGTATGATTTGGTTTTACAGTACCTTGATGTGGAAGACTTGTTGTTTGACAGGTTGTGTGGTTGGATTTTTTACAAGACTTTTACTTTGACAGGTTGTGTAGTTGGATTTTTTACAAGACTTGTACTTTGACAGATTTGTTGTTTACGAGTCCGGTTGTGGTTTGGCTCTACAGGGCTTTAATGTGTGAGATTTGATTATTGTTAGTGTTATGGTAGATTGACAGCCTTAATATGGTAGACTGGTTTGACATGAAAGACCTTTATGTAGGATACTGGATGTTTGATGAGTAGAGTTGGGGGTTGGCTTTACAGGACCTTGATGTGGGAGATTGGATGTTTGATGAGTAGTGTTGGTGGTTGGCTTTACAGGACCTTGATGTGGGAGACCTGAGTGATCGACATTCCTTGAGGGAGCGCATGCATTGCAAGAACTTCACTTGGTTCCTGAAAAACGTATGGCCAGAGCTGTATCCTTACAATGACAATGCAACACACTGGGGAGGGGTAAGCAATATAACTATTGAATATCTTTGATATTTTACATTATATAGTGTACTTTTAATTGATATTCTGTCTGGCATTCTCTCTTGCTTCATTGCTGTGTATGTGTTTGTGTATGTAAGGAGAAAGAAAGGAAGAGGTCAAGAAAGAAAACATGTGAGACTGAGATAGCTAGAGGAGTGAGAGATAGATGTGTTGATAGACAGAAAAAAATAGGTTTACAGAGTGAAAGAGAGAGCCTTTATTTATTCTTGTTAATCTTGAGCTCATATATTCGACATTATTGTAAAATGTATGTGTGATTATCTCTTAATTTTCAATGAATTAATCTCTTATCATCCTTATTAACAGATTTTAATTGTTAAATACTTCTTTTTTCTTCGTACAATCAGTAAATTGCTAACTTTCCATGCGAAAAGTTGCACAACTAGCAAATTAAGCTTTCTCATCATGTAAACTGCACATGGAACATATTTCTATTTTAATTTCTTGACCTGTAAAAAAATGAATATAAACAAATTCTTCTTTAAGAAATTTCCTGTTTTTTCATCATGTGAAAAAAATTATCAAATAAACTCACATTTTCTCTTAGAAAAAAATAAACTCTAAATTCATATTTTCTAAATATAGATGGCAGAAAAATAAGTGATATAATTTCTTTTAAATAATTATTTGAAATAAATAATCTTTAAGTAAAAAATGTAATTTAGTTATTGAGACCTTGCTTTTGTAGCAGGCCTGAGGTATTTTTCCATTCATGTCAGTGAGTTTGTTTGTTTGATCAGGTTTGGAATGTGCAAAATAACCTGTGCCTTGATAACAATGAGTACTTGTTTCTTGGTCCAGAACCACTTCATTTGAAACCATGCACCTTTCAAAATCTTCATCAGGTATGTCTTAGGAAATATCACTTACATTTCATATATTTTGTATTGATATTTTAAGACCCCCAAATTGGATGATGTTATTCATTACTTATGTTCCTCAAGAATATATGGTGATTGATATATGTGTAGTTTGACTTATTTGAAAGCTAAATTCTAATCTCCAAAAAGCAGTGATACATATGAGCATATTATGGATTAAAGTCATATATTTTGATACAGTTTCTTCTTTTTCTGAGCCTTTGATGTGTGTGGTATGTGTCACATATAATTGACATCACCTTCACTCTCTGAATTGGTGTCTTGTTTATCTTGTTCCTTAACTCTTAATGTATGATGCAAGTCTTTGCAAACTGAATTTATGAATTCTGATGATAGATCCTCCTCTCTTCAGAACGATGACTTATATGTACATCAGCAAAACACACACACGCACGCATGCGTGCAATTAATTGTCATTCTTAAATTTCTCATAGAAATATATAGTTAAAAAAAAAGAAATTTATAAGGTATGTGGCTCCTTGAGCATTTTATTTTATTTCATTTTTATAATTTATCCTAATTTAGTAGTAGTAGGGATCTACTATAGATGTGATGTTTATAAATGCTTTTCATTTGCTCATGATATTATTTTGCCAATACATCGCATTCACATAACAGAGTACTCATAAAAAATTACGGTCAAGGTCATTTGCTAAATGAAGTGGAGAAGAGTCGATTTAAAAATTTTTGCAATTGTCCTGTGAAAATTACTAATATCCATAAATATAGTTTTCCAATTCTGTATATCTGTCTAAAGTGTCTTTGACCTTGAACACAGAGTTTTTTGAGCAAGCCAATAAAAAAATCCAATGGTCAAGGTCACTTGATTTTTCACTTGCTGGGTGAGCCAGTATTTTCACATGGCCAGCTTTTTGTTGCATTGTGGTGTTCATGAAACAGAGACGACATCAAAGTACTCATAAAAAAATGATGGTCAAGATCATATGCTAAATGGTACTCGAATTTTCACTTGCAAAGTGACTTATAATCAAATACATGGGAGGTTTTGGAGCGAACCGGTATTTTCACATGGCCAGTTTTATGTTGCATTGTTGCATTCATGAAACAGAGACAACATCAAAATATTCATTTAAAAAAAGCAGTCAAGATCATTTGCTAAATGATGCTCAAATTTTCACTCGCAATGTGACTTACAATCAAGCCTTCCAATAAACAAATTAATTTATGTACCTAGCAATGCTTTCATTTTAATTTTTAATCCATCATACTCTAGTTTATGTATAAGTATGAAGTGTATGTTTTATTTGTTTAATATCTGAACTGTGGTTTTTTATTGTATGTGTGAAGTTTGTCATTTATTTATAGTACCTCAGATTGTGTACAGTTGGTATATAAATGATTTCAGTTTTTTGAGGTTGTTATATTGGTTATATATTTTGTAGCTAGTTTCCATATTCCACTTGGTTTTTTTTATATGTTTCATATATTAGCATTAATCATTACAATTATTATTGGCTTTTGATTATTAATGACTTTTTATGTATTGGTGTGTGTGTGTGTGATTGTGTAGAGTTTTTCATTAACTGTGGATCGGCATCTACGATCAGTGCTTCAGTGCGTGGGTATACAAGAGGATGGGCAGGACTTGATACCTGTGCTCATTACTTGCCAGAATGATGTTACCTATACCTGGATATACACACCAGTAAGACTGGACCAACATTCTTCATAATTAAAGTATTAATCAAGATTTGTCTCATCACTGAGATTAAGCTTATTTACTTTTGTTATTTTGCATAGATTGTTGACAACCCTGTGCATATGGTTGCATAGTTGCACAATCCTTACAATCCTGCACATATAGAAACCTAGTTGCACAATCCTACAAATCCTGTATGTATAGAAGCCTAGATGCCCCCCCCAAAAAAAAAAAAAAAAGAAAAAAAAAAGGAAAAAAGAAAAGAAAAGAAAAACAACTTGAAACAATTTCTGTACAAGGCAAGGCATACAGTTCTTTATACTGGCAAACCATTTCTGCTCTGTTTGCCCTCATTCTGTGTTTAGAACTTCACACCACAGGGTTTCTTTTCTCTTTTTTTTCCTTTTGTCTTTATTAGTGAATTTGCAACAGCTGTCATTTTAATGAAACATGAAATTTACTGTATATTTTGACATTCAGTGTAGCCTTCTGTAGTGTTGATTTTTAAATTTGTTTTCTAATACATCCAGGCCATTGACTGACATTTTTATTGCATTTATTGTGATTTTCTTTACTAGTTTTTCTAATACTTGTTTTAATGACAGACCATTTATAGAAATTTTGTTGAATTTTTTTCTGTACTAGTGGACTTTTAATACTTAAAGACTCCAGCACATTAAAAGATAAGTCTTCTCTGCTATTGGACTGCTAATATTTGTCACAATGGATCTAGGCTATAGATAGATATTTTGTAGCATTTGTTGTGATCTTCTTTACTATTGGATTGCTAATACTTGCACAATGGATCTAGGCTATTGGTAGATATTTTGGTATCATTTGTTGTGATCTTTACTGTTGGACTTATTTGTCATAATGAATCCAATTATTAATAGATATTTACATTGCATTCATGTGGTTTATACTTTATCAGTAATTTAAAAGATCTACTGTTGCAATAACACCATTTACTACTCATTATACATAATAGCTTAACAAATGCATGCCATTGATAGATTACTAAACTTGTGAACCTATGATGCCAACACCACCTAGTTAATAGTTATGATTATTATTATTAATAATAATTAATCATCCATAACTAATTACAAGTGATGAGAATCATAATTTATGTTATTAATAATTCTCCAGCAGACACTACTTGTCTCTCTCACTTGGCGGATATGTGGGCGCTGTAAATGTTTTCTCTCTTCCACGCATTAAAGACAAACATTTACTATCACACAAAATATTTCTGGAGGTGGAAAACTTATTAAAGGAGAAGATAAATCCATCTTTTAATTTATATTTAGCGAGCCCCCATCCACTCACTTTCTTTTCCACTTTCTTATGGCTATCAACGTGTGTAAGAAGTTCAATAAATTTATTAAATCAACAATCAAATCTACATGAAATACAATGATAAAGATTACTTGACATCAATATTTCCACGAAACCACGTTTGCAGTCTTATTTGCTAACACACAACTCAATAGATTAGTGTCAATACAAATCACAGGATAGTTCTTATCAGAGAACATAAATGGAGTTTAGAGATAGCGATAATATTTTCTATGTAACCTTTTATTAAGTAGTTTTTTTGCGCGCTTTTTGTAATAATGCCACAAGTTTATTGTTTACATTATTACCGTCAATTCCATGTGTTTCCCTTCTCATGTTGTAGAGTAATAATTAGCTGCTATTCTCTCAAGGCTAACCTCCTTCACCATATTAGTTCCCTCAAGCAGAACAACAAATGTAGTAATTTCCAGTAACTGCCTTGTACCAGAAATTGCTCAATGTAGTCAGCATACTTTACCACCATACATCAATGGAGTGCAGTGTATTTCTTACATTTACACACTGTAATAGATACTTTTTGCATCTACCATGGTCATAGCAGCTTATAATCAGTAAATCAGGAGATTCAGATCAAAAAGGAAAGTCTGCTTTTTCCCTGTAAAATATAATCAGGGAACAAATGCTAAGTTTCCAATTTATTCATTTTTAACTCTTTCTTTCTTTGTGTTTGCCCCTCTTTTTTTGATGTCTCATTCTTTGTTTGCCAATACATCTCTCCTTCTCTTACATTTCTTTAAGTTTGTCTTTTTCTTATTTTTATGCTTATTAGTATGTTTATAAAGTTTATACATCTCTTGCATCTCCTTTCATTTTTGATGTCCTTTTCTCTGTTTTACTCTTCTTTGTTATTTTTGTCAGTATATCTAAAACTCTTATTTGAAACATGTCTTAATTGTGTCTTTTACATGTTTTTCCATCTTCATTGTCTTAAAATTGTGTATTTCAGTCATGTTCTATCTTAATTTTTTCTAAAATTCTGTTTTTTTTCACGAATTTTTTCCAGTTTTCGTTATCTTATGACTCAGTGTTTTACACATCTTTTCCATCTTCATTATCTCTAAACATGTCTTGAACAATATTTTACCATCTTCAGTATACCTGTCTTCATTATCCCTAAACATGTCTTGTACAACTTTTCCCAGTAAAACATATTGCTTAAGTTGATTCTTGTGAATTCCATTCGAGTACCAATACTGCGGGAATTGTGGCTTGAGTTTGGCTTCAAGAGTTCACGAAGATTATTTTAGGTGTTCCTTGTGGTGTGTTGAGTAAACGCACATAAAAAATCAAAAACATTCCTCCTGATGTGTTTGATATCGCATGTGAAATTCAGGACAATTCTCTACGGCATGCTTGGAGAATGCATCAAAGATTCTGGAACATTTGTGTAATGTACCTATAGAAGGGACATGTGGGACCTCCCCTAAATATTAAAGGCAGTGACTTGTTGCAAACCTCAGGACTGTGACAGGCTATGTGTATTGATTTTAATTATTTCTCTGAATCTCTTCTCTCATTTCCGTGATGATATCCATGAACTTGATTATATATTTATGATATTGACTGCTTATGTCTATGGTAGGATAAACTGAATGATTCTCCAGCATTAATTGAACATTGTTGTGAAGTGATGTAAATGTCAATGCTCTTTTGATTATATTCATATGTTGTATATTTGATTGTTGATTTAATAAATTTATTGACCTTCTTACACATATTGATAACAAAGACAGATTTGTCTTCTCCCTTAGTAAGAAGATTTCCATCTATGGAAATATTGTGTATTTCTTTAATGTTGTGGAAGAGAGAAAACGTTTATAGTGTCTGCATATCCGCCAAGTAAGAGAGACTAATGGTGTTCTCTGGAGAATTATTAATAAATGAAGATTTTCATTACTTGTAATTAGTTTTGGATGATTAATTAATAATAATAATCATAACCATTAACTGGGTGGTGTTGGTGTCACACTATGCATGGTTTGTTGTCAGTGTATGGTAGAGTACTCACATTGAAGCATATCCTTTTCTACTCACATAGTTATCGTCATTTTCTCCTTGTTCTCTGCTCACATAGTTATCGTCACTTTCTTCTTGTTCTCTGCTCAGTCAACGTTACTTTCTCTTGTGCTGGGCTCACATAGTTATCGTCTCTTTCTTCTTGTGCTGGGCTCACATCTTTATTGTTAATCTCTCTTTGTGCTGGAGGGGGGGGGGGTTGATGATACACTAAAACACCGTCGACGTCATGGTTCACTCCAACGGCTGTCCTGGTTTCTACGACGGCTGCTACAACTTCACGCTCTTGCTGCGTTCTTCGTTAGGCCTAATTTCTCAACTCTTATTACGTTCTCTCTTCTTCTCTTCTTCCATTTCTCCTCATTTCATTGCGTTTCTCCTCTTCTCTTAACTTCGTTTCTCCTCTTCTCTCACGTTTCTCGTCTCTTCTCTTCTCTTAACTTCGTTTCTCCTCTTCTCTCATGTTTCTCGTCTCTTCTCATTACGTAACGGCGAACCTTGCCATTCTTCGGCGGCATGCCACACGCATGACCGCTGACTGCTTCCATGTGATAATACCACCTTTATGTAATATTATCCACATTTACAACATCTCCCGTGCGCTGTGACATTATACTGCCAAATCATCACTTCTTTTGGGAAATAATCGATCACCCGCGGTCTTTGCACAGAGTCTTTGAAAACCCACAGATGACTATCTGATTTGATTGGTCCATCTTGAACTGTGGACGGCCCTGAACAGCGCGCCTACAAAAACAGCTGGGTAGACATCTGGCACTCTGTTGCAGTGTCCAAGAACTCTCCCTCTGGTTGCCTCCCAGAGTCGTAGAAAGCCCCTGATCCAAGAAAGCAGGGAGAAACTCTAATAGGTCTTTCCACCCCTCTACAAAATGCTACATTTTCGAGGTTTCTCATCCGTTCCTGGCTCCATACAGTTCTTGCACATCCCTTAGAGAGCTGATTAGAACACACCCCCATCCAGCACCGCATGCTACCCCCATCCAGCACTGCCCTGTACAACCAGCACGGCATTGGGCATTGTACATGCTGAAGAATATTCTGACCATTCTGGCCACACTCAGGCCGTCCAGTGCCAAGTATCAAGTTCCCAGTTGGCACCTGTGATTTACGTATCCATTTGCCCTCCCTAGCTAACTCTCAGAGCATGCACTAAAATCTCAGAGCAACAGTCCTACTCGTATTTTATTTTAAAACTACAGTTACTATGGCAACTCAGGGCCACCTGGCAAGCCATACATTAACACGCAGCAAGAAATGGTTGTACACACAAATTAACACATTTAACTGTAGTAATGTAAATCTTAACTTTCCAATAGCTCAAATTCTATTTCAATAAGTAATTTCACAATACAATAATATCAACTTAAACTACCAAACATCTTATAGTGGTGATTCTTAAAAGTTTTTTACATTTCCAAAACCAAGAGCCTGCTTTTTTCACGGACAAAATTGATGTCCCAACGCTTTCTCACCACTGGCCGCCATGTACTCTATACTGACACAGATTTATGGGCATGGGTCCTGACCACAGAGGGTCAGCCAGCGTTCTCCCTCAAGTTAATTATACATTTTCCCTTCTCTGACACGAACTTAAGGCTAGTGTTTCCAACTTAGTTTTCACGTTGTTGACAAAAAGGTCATTTTCGCCCCTGTCCCTCTTTTAATTAACTTAGCTGTTTCGTTAATAGTTTAGAGTTAAAAAATACTTAGAGGGGGAGAAATTTTTTTTATATTAATATTCCCCCATTATCGTGACAGTAATAATGCACTATAACGAATATTTAGTAGTTAATGATATAGCACATCTACAAGTGCCAATGCAGGGTATGGGCTACTGGTGTTATATATACACACACACACACATATCAGCAACTGTTTTGCCAATAATGAGGACTCAAAGGGAACAATTTAAAAATTTTTACAAAACTAAATTTTTAAAAAGAAAAACAATATTGGATATATACTTCATACTTATAGGAAAACTGCCTTGCAGCCTTGTTTGACATAACCTATGAAAAAATACATGTGTTAAACTTAAGGGCCCCACACACCTTTATACCGGGGCCCAGACTTTCTCTTGGCGGCCCTGCTCAGAATGCACCTATTCAATCAAAACAGCTCTTCTTCTCTGCACTTCTGTCTGTCCATGACTTTCAAGCACAAATAAACTTTTTCATAACATTTTGACTTATAAATATTACAAATAACACATCATCTTAAAATTATATATTAGAAATGAAAATTAATATTAAAATTATATGGAAAAATTTCCCACCATACTACATTCTATATACAGTTAGTTTTCTATGCATTTTAAAATTTATTACACTTAAATTATGCATGATTTTTTATAAGTGCTTGATAAGTGTATTACTGACATTAAAGCATAATTTGTTGTTGCAAGTTAAAGTTTTATGATTTATTTCAGTGTGTGATGAACTTTATTACTGACACAAGGCATGATTTGTTGTAGGAAAAGCAACTACAGAACGAGCAGTCAGGCCTGTGCCTGCATGCTATGTCTGGCCCCAAACTGCTGATGCAAACATGCCAAAAGGGCGATGATGCACAGGTCTGGAGTTTCAAGGAGCAAGGTGTTACATCTCTCTTGGATGATGATGTCAAGAGGAACTATAATGAAATTCCTGCCATGCCTTCCCTACGCCAGAATGAAGAGACTGCTAAGGACATACAGAATGGTCCCAGTGACAAGCATGGACAAGATGGGAAAATGAGGGAAGAAGAATCGTCTGCTCAAGACCATGATGATCATGTGATACAGCATGGTCCTATACTAGGAAGGATCAATCTCTTTCCCAAGGATGGTTTGATGCATGGCGATTCATTGAAAATGCCAGTTGGGAATCGTTCTTCAGTCTTATCAGACTCTCACATTCGTGCAAAACTTGTTGAATCTGTTGGACTAACTAAATCACCTGCAACAAGGAAAGTCTTTATTCAAGGCAAAAACCCTTTTCAAGTGGCTATGCAGAGACAGGAAAGACAGTTGGTTAGAGGTAGGACTCCTAACACTTACGTGCAAGATCGAGCTGCAACTGTAACAGAGAAGGCACGTGCATTTCCAAAACTACCCAGGGGTGCTGACGTCAATAGTACACCTAGAATTTTAGCTCGAAAGATGACACCAGCTAAAGGTCAGGCTCCAATGAAACGTGGCCAGGTAAAAAAAAGAGCAGAATGGGATAATTTTTTCGGACACGAAGGGCGGCAGATTTCATAGTTAAGGACATACAGCTTGAGGAGGTTTTGCACACATAAGGTGTTTAGTTCCTGCAGAATACAGTTAAGAACATGCAACATGGGGAGGCTTTGCACACATAAAGTGTTTGGCCCCTGCAGAATACAATTAGGAACAGGCAACATGGGGAGGCATCTGATACTTTCATAATTGACTGTTCTTTGCTGAGAAAAACTTGTAAGCAAATGCCACTTTGATGCCTTTCATGTACTTCCTTAAAAGGAAGAATGCAGAGATACAGAATTAATTTTAAGAAAGCACTGTCTACAAGTAATGCAATGATTTGATCCATAAATATGTTAGGTTTGGTAAAGGATAGCATCAAAATAGGGCACTGAGATGCTGACCCTCCAACCGTGGAATAGAGACTTTAAAGCCGAGACAGAGAAACGAAAATGGCTCTTCTGTCGTTAACTGCATGCAACCCCGTTGCATACAATAGCTCTCTTGAAGACTGAACTTTTCACTCCGCCAGGGTGTATGTAAGCAAGCTGCCTCGATGCTTAATACTTGGCGGTTGATGGTTGAAAAAATGGGTGGAGAGAGATATTTCCAACTCTCCTTAGTAAATCTCCGTATACGTAATGAGATTTTACCTCAAAAATGAAGTTAACATCTTCATATATATATTTCACGTGTTCATCACAAAATAGAAAAACTTCTTTTTCCTTCAAACAAAGACTGCATTCTTGGACAAAGTTGCTGTTACAAAAGCTTGATGTTACATGGAGAGAAATGCTTCTTTGTCACCAGTTGAATGCCACACCGCATGACATGATGTCATACAGTGGGCAGGTATTTTAAAGTGTTCCCATAGTTTGTAGTTTCTTGCTGGTTGATGTTATGTTTCTCTCTCAGATCTAGCCTTCAGTTCTCGCTACTTACACTATTTTATGGAACTGCAGAAGGTTCTAGAATCTTTTAGTCTTGTGACTAATAATTCACAAATGCACGCATTTAAAAAGTGTATATCTTGCTATCTAGGGCAAATCTAATGCACAGTAACTATTTAGCTTGTCAACAAGTACACTTATGCATACACACTCATCTATAAATATAAGTGATTTATTCATAAATATATATACATATAAAACCGTCCTTCATTTTATATATATATATATATATATGCGTAAGATAATACACACATACTAGGTCTACATACTGTCTGTCTTATCTAGATTAGACTGGTGAACAAATTAGCGTTTACATATTACAGTTATCTATGCGTTAAGGTATGAGTTTGTTATAAAAATCGCGTTTTCAATAGCGAATTACTTCCCTTAGTCCATGTTGGTGGTTTGTGCAGATCATGAAATAAAATATAATTTTGGCTCCATGCTGTTCCCTGTGACACGTGTACATGAATTTCAAATTTCAGGAACCATGCCAGGATCGTATCACATATATATTCAAATTCATACACGATCTCATCCCCAAAATGAAGTTAATATTTTTTCTACTCTTTTTCTCATACTTTGAAAAAAAAATTCGTGTGTAAATGAATATACGAAATTTCGGGAGCCATGCCACGACCACGTTATATCCGAAATCATGTTATCGCGGGGTTCCACTGTAACTCTTAAGACTTCAACTTTGGGTTTGTAGTCAATTTCTGTATTATCTATTCTCACTTTAGGATACTCATTTTCATATATTCTACACTTTTGGAAGATGATGACCTGAGTCTTGGCTGCTGCTAGTTTAAATCCATTTTCCATGAATCAATGTGTCATTGAGTGTTAGGTTATTTTAGAGTTCATGGATGCCTTTGGTTATGGTTTTCTTTCTTTGTTTAGATTGTAGTACTTTACCCATTAGTTATGTGTCCTCAGCAAAGTGTGGAGTCTTTAGAGATAATTTGGTTAAGATCATGTACCATAAGGGAATATAAGAGTGGACTAAGAGCACTACCCTGAGGGACCCCATTATCATGTTTTAGATAATTTGACAGTTTGTTATATACTTTGACAGCTATTTCTTTGTTGTTAAGGAAATCCTTTATGACATATAATAGTTTGCCAAGGATTCCCTGTTTAGTTTATTCAGGAGTCCTATATGCCATATGCCGTTTTGGAACTGCACACAGCTGCTTTTGTAAGTATTTATTCTATTTATAATGTCTTGGTTTAGGTGGACTAGATGGTCTAGTGTTGATCTACCTGATGTAAAACCACTTTGGGGGTTTCCTTTCTGTTCACAGATTTTAGTAAGTCTGATCTTACAGATAGTCTCATGTTTAACCTATTTAGTGCAATTGGTTTCTAATTATTAGGATCATGTTGCTTTTTCCTGGTTTGCATATAGGTATTATATGTGATTTCTTCCTTGCTGAAGGAAAGGAACATTCATGGTGGATATGATTTAAAAGATTAGTGATTTTCAGATGGAGATTGGGATGTGCTTTATTTAGCATTTGGTAGGCCCTGGAGTTGACCCATTTGTCTTTTTCTTGGGTGCAAGTATTGGTTCATTAGTTGTCATAGTTTCATTTAGGTCAGGGTTAGTATAGTTATTATTTTGGGGTAGAACAAAATTAGTTTCTGTGTTTGTTTTGATGGGAATAAATCTTTGATCAAGATTACTGTTAGAGCTGTGTTACTCAAAGGTGTTTGCATAAATGTTAGCCATATCCTCTGGGTCAGAGTAGATTTGTTGTTAATTCTTTGAACTCATTCCCATCCCTCTTTTAAGTTAGTGTTTAAGTCTAAACTATCACAAAATTCTTGCCAATTTTTAGTTTTTGCCTCATTTATTACTTGTTTGGCTTCAGCATTTTTTGTTGTTGAATATTGTTTTATTTTTTAATAAGTAGTTGCAAAGTTTGGCAGGCATGTTTGTGCAAGCTATAATGGCCATGATACTTTCTTAGTTTTAGTAAAATTACATGTATTTATAACCTGAAGAAACAAAATTTTATTTCATGTGTACAAAATAAATTTGTTTAATTATTTCTAAATATATGACCCAAACAAATATTTAATACTAGACAAAAGCATATTTTATTTAATTTGCGGACTGATACACAAGACATGAACTGAATTAAACCAAACAGTAAATTTGTTCAGAAAACATAACCAATGATTAAATAAATGTATGAAAATACATTTCTCATTCATAGTTGAGTGAATAAGATGATTTTCAAACATCTGAAGGTCAAGAAAGTTTTATCTGCAAACCATACAATGTTACAAATTGTTTGGCAGCTGAGATTATAATGATGTGACTTTGATTGTGTTCATGGTGTACAAAAATTTCATTTCAGGGTTAATGAGATCTCCAAATTGTTAACACATTATACCACTATATACTTAGAATGGTTTAATTAAATTTTGTATGGCTTCAATATTAGGGTTCTCTGCAGTGCCTCATATTATCATTTTGCTTTGGAATTTGGAGTAATGGACATTCAACTGTACTTGTATATTGGACACAAGTGTTCACTCAGAAATTTAGTTTATTAAGAGAAAACTCAGTATAAAATGTACTGTTTTTAGCATAAGTGAAACTTGTACATAAGGGCTGCATCTACATTAACTTGTTCAAGGTCAAATACTCTTTAAAAAAAAAAAAAAGGACCACATATCCTTATTTTATTTATCATTATCCCATAGGTTTGACTTAACACTGAATTTATGAGTCGTACTAATGTATGTATGAATTTGGTACATTTGCGCATGCACACACACACACACACACACACACACACACACACACACACACTATTAAAATTACTATTGATCAAGATTTCTGAAAACTGTATAAGAAATTAACATATGCCCATACCAGTAAAAGATTAAAAATACAACACACACACACATGTAACTATATGTAAAAAGAAACGAGCTGGTTTTTTATGTTAAGGCAAAATGTCAGAAATCAGTAACACATAAAAATATTGTTATTTTGGTGTGACAAGTCAAACATAATCAAAGCACTCGATAGATAAAAGAGGTTAATGTCACTTCTTTAAAGTAATAACTTATTGATCAGAATTCTGATTGGTCAGGTGTGGGCAATCACTTTGTCTTTTGGGACAATGACTTTGACATTTGCTGTACTTAATCAAAATACTTCTATAGATTTATTTCCACAGTTGATGTGGATTCATGATTGTGCTTAAAAAAATTACCAAAGAAATTGTTAAAATATTTTAAAATTTCAATGGTGCTCAGGCTTGCTACTTATCGGTTGAATTATTATTCTAATGACTTCATTATCATTTATTAGATTATTTAGATATTGATTTTGTAAGCTATAAGATCAAATTCTCAAACTGCATAATTAATCATTGTGATCTGATCAACAAGAGATGTATTAATACTATGCATTTCATTTATAGGAATCTCTACTGGTAAGTTTCCTATGGAATTCTTACAAATATTTTCTCCTCAACATTTCCAAACGCTTCTCTATCTTATTGTTTTACAAAGCTTTACTATGATTTGTGCCTGACTGTATCTGATTTGTGTGCATGTGTCTAGCCTTGAAAAATATTCTTTTATTTTTACACATTCTCAGCAAATTCACTCAGCAAACTTCTTAGAGTATATAACAAGATTTTTCACTTTTTAAGCTAATGTTATTTTTAAATGTAAATAAACTGGATATATGTCTGTAAAATATTATTATTTTGCAAGTTTACATTCCATTCTTAACATGGCAAGAACTATTGTAATAACATTTGTATTAGAACAGAATTACAAATAAAAACATAAGAATTTTACTGATTTTTGTTGTTGTTGTCAACTGATTCCATTAAATGGTCTTCCTAGTAGTGAGAATTTTATTTTCAGTTTGCTGGTTCTTCCTATCTAATAAATAAAGCAGAAAATGTCTGTATGTTTTGATTCACAGAAAGAGAACTAGGAAGTTGAAATATAGCTTGGAGACATGATCTGGCCCTGGGATGGACATAGTAAGGGCAAGGGTCTCGCCCCAATACTTGGGGAGGAGAGATATGAACATATATGGGATGGGTATTAAAATGACAGCTGCTGGAACAGAATATGGAGGCACATTTTATCCCCAGGATTAGGGTCCACCAACTAAATTATTTATTTTCTATACCTGTTATTGCAAACTAAAATTTATCACACTTATATAATTACATGTATTGCTGAATCATTAATGTGTACTGTGGATACATTTAAAGTAGTAAAATGAAGGGAAAAAAGCATGAAAAATTATGTATTGTAACAAGTGGATAGTGAATGTAAAATGATAGCATACTATAGTATTTTATGTCCCATATTTAAAGCATGAGAAACCACTCAAAAGTCTGGGTTCTGGCCATAGTACTGTTACCAAATGCTTGCTTAAACGTTTCGTAGATCTCCAAAGTAGATTTTTTTCAAGCCTGAAGCCGATATGCTATTTCTTTCAGTCTGCCATTTCATTTTAGAATTGCAGAATGCCACTAACAGGAAAAATGAACAGATGAACACACCATCAATATGAAACTTGGCACAATGCTTGAGAAAGGATCTTTTAAAGCTAATTAGTGACACTAGTAAATGTTACTTCCAGTCAGTGCTCCACAGAGACTTTTGGATAGCAGCTCATTAATTAAGGTGTGTATGTAACATCTTGGATAAAGGCTGCCATGTATAAAATATACTGGACAAGTATATTTTATATTATAAATATATTAACATCATGTACAAATACACTGTCACATTTATTACTTTTTAGTCATTTACACAACACAGCCTCATAGTTCATACTTATTTTAATACATCAATATCAAATTAAATAAAAAGTCTTGTATATGTTCATGATGAACTTATTTTTATATACATACTTATTTTAATATTCATGCTTAACTTATTGTAACATCATTATTAAATGAAATAAAAGGGCTTGTTAATGTTTATACTTATTTTTAAATATAACTATCAAATGAAATAAGCATATTTGTTTTAATGTTCATGCTTAACTTATCAGTAACATTGCTATCAAACGAAATAAGGCTTGTAATTGTTCATGCCAATGTGTATATATCACTGTCAAATGAAATAAAAAGGCTTGTTAATGGACACGAATTATGGGCTGCACAAATGTATTCCAAAAACATATATAAAACAAGGCAATCATTGGCACATATTAAACCATAATCAAGATTTTATGACTGACAAGAAAAGATAACATTTTGTACAATATTTGTTGCAGGATGTAAATATGTTCTTGTAATACTGCTAGATATATTTAATTATAGGATATTTTGGGTGTACAAACTGATCATGTTCAAAGAAAAGTGTTTTTCAAACAAATTCATTGCGAATGAGACATCCCAATGACTCATTATTATAAAAGATATAGATATCATAGTTAACATAATAGCTATAGATAGCACAATTAACATCAACATTAGTTAAATGTAGATAACATACAATTTTTGTTGCAAGGACATCCACTGATTGTCAGTATAACAGGTCACATAACTTATTTAATTATAGTGTGTCATTCTGAACAAACAATGCAAATATCAAATTTATGCTTATAATAACAAATGTGAGTTCTAATTGTCATTTATTTGAACTCCTATTTTATTAACATATTGTTTTAGTTCTTTTATAATAATAATAACTGTATTATTATTTTTGTGTGTGCATTTAATGGAAATTATTGTTAAACCAAATATCAAACTATTTTTTTTTTATCTCCAATTTTGTATCCTACACAAACCATTTATTTACTGTCTGTGAATACATATATGTGGGACCTAGAATTAACATCTCATGACTACACAGCACTGAAAACAATTATATTTGTGAACAATGTTAAATAAATGATATTTCAATGAAAACTAGTCTAAATTTAACTATGTTTTACACAACTTGTCAGATAATCTACTTGGACTGCCTAGAAAATAACTTGGACCAAGTGAGATTTCCAAAAATATTCCAAGTGCAACCAAATTAAAGGCATTCATTTTCTAACAATTAATTTAAGTCTTTGTTTCATTATTCATAAAGAAAAAGACAAAGGTTTTAATTTTCTAACAAATATTTTATTTACTGAACAAAGATATTTATTTTCTTAAACTTACTCCACATTTATTTATCTATTATTATAAATATAGCTGAAGGTATTCCTTTAGGGGAAAAAAAATCCATCCCCTTTATACACATAAATTTTAAAGATATTTTATAATATAGTCACTATAAAATTAAATTTTAGTAGCACTAGAAGTTTCATTATTTCCCAAACACATGTAAGTAATATATTTTATACTGAAAATGCATTGGAACAGAGTATTTGCCTTCTACTTTTATTTATTGTAGCAATAATAAGACCATTTTATATACCAGTATTTCTTCTATTTTTCTATACTGTCATTTTAATTTGTGTGTGTGTGTGTGTGTGTGTGTGTGTGTGTGTGTAATATAAATTTATACTATATACACAAAGAACAATTCATGCTTATCACATTTAACAAGAGCAAGAGACAGGATGTTGTCAAATCACATCAAATGCCCAGAGAAATAAATTGTGTTCATAAAAAGAATCAATATGTTCATTTAATACAAAGACTTGAAAAATATAACTAAGTGATCAATGAAAAATTAATTAATAAACAATAGTGTAAGAATATCACAATGGCTGAAAGGAACTAAAACAAAATACAACTTTTGCAAGCAATAATCTTGAGTGAACACTTATGTATGTATAGGTGCCTGCATCTAGGCAAGAAAAAAAATTATATCTGAATAAAAAGTAAGCTGTCAGTTGTCATAGCATGATATGCGTACACACTATTTTTGTTTTGTGATACTGAATATAGGCACACACACTACTTTTGTTTTGTTTATTTAATATATGCACAAACACACACACAATTTTGTTTTGCTGTGATATTCAATGATGAAGACTGGCACTAATGTGAGTCTGGGCGACGTCACAACCAACTGGTGATTTTATCAAAATCATGCTCAACTAAAATAACTAGCCATATTTATATTGACAGGACAATCTTATCATCTCTATAAAATGTAGAAATTCATGTTATATTTAGAGTATATTTTAAACTTTTACATATACATTATTACTGATGAAACAGGATTTTCCTAAGAAACAAAAATGAAACTGAAGTTGAATTAAAAATTTAAAAACAACACAACAAGTTCAAGAAATTTAGGTACCAGTACAACATTTCTAGCCATAATTTATTGGTCTCTGATTAAAATATTCATTTTCTAATAATTATATACCCATCCATCTGCT
The DNA here is from genome assembly GCA_028829895.1 of Sinotaia quadrata. NCBI lineage: Eukaryota > Metazoa > Mollusca > Gastropoda > Architaenioglossa > Viviparidae > Sinotaia > Sinotaia quadrata. The sequence goes on along the minus strand of CM054177.1, from coordinate 51,482,861 downwards.
ATAGGAAATGTTAATGATATATATTCATTGTCTGAGAATTATCTACTTGAATATAAAGTTAATGGTAACAATTATGGCAGACAAGTTACCAAAAAGTTATTGTTTATTTAAAAATAAGTTTTGTCGCTATTCATGCTCATGACAGTTTAAAGACCAATTAAAGAGAAACCACATCATTCTCACATATTTAAAAAATAATTACAAGTTTCTAAAATGTTTAGGCAAAATTAAGAAGTCAATGCTTGTAAAAGAAAAAATATTGTTAATGCTTTAAGTTAATATAAATCAAAATTTTCATTGATGCCCAAGTAGCACATGAAGTATGATGGAATAAAGCAGCAAATGTTAATCCTTTAAAATGAAACTGACACCTTTGATTAAAATTACTAATGGATAGGTACTGGTAATTTAAGAGATATAATTTTGTTAAAGTCATTCTTATTTCTGCTTAATATTCTTTAATTATGTTAATTATATCAGAGTAAACAAGTGATGAAAAGATTTGTTTACGTATTTTTCCTACAACCATGTCACTGCCAATTTTTAATGTCACGATGTCAGAGGTCTTAAAATATATGCATTTTAAAACTCAGTAAACTGTTGCTTGCATGTTACATTAAATCATGTTAATAATATATTCATGCTGATAATGTTTTGCTTCAACACTTTTGGGATTAAAAAAAAAAAATGTCCAATGACCCTCTTGTGTCATTATCCTCTGTACACAGTGGGCAAATCAAATATCTTGCTGAAACATATTTTAATTGATTTTGTTACAATACCTATTAGGATACAGACTTTTGAAACTTGTGTATGTAACTGACACACCAACCAACTAATTCAATTGTTGACTTTCACTTCACTTCAACTGGTCTTTTTATAGAGTGAAAAATGTATATTTCTTAGTATATAATATAAAATAAATACAAAGATATGCATGTTTGGTGTCCAATTTCACCATACATTGCATCTCTTAGTGCTTTAATAGATTAGTGAGTTATAAAGACTCTAACAGCATTGTTGAATATTTTGTTTATCATCATGATACTAAAAATGTTAATGTGTCTCAGTTTAGTGATAATGCCTATAGTGTTTTGTTATCAATTGCTATCACAATTTGTGTGATATATACATTTTTATCATCACAATTATGCTAAGAGTGACAGATATTTTATAACATTTATTCTAAGAACAAAAGTATGGTATATTTTGTTAGTGGTCACTACTATACTTTATGATAATGTGATAGGCATTTTTTTTACTATCACTATTATGCTAAGAATGATAGTATTGCATATTTTTAAAGGGCTCACCATTATACTAAGTGATAGCAAAACTGTTGAGGGCTCACCATTATATTAAATGACAGTAATACTTTGTTGAGGGCTCACTATTTTCTGACAGTAACACTCTGTTGAGAGTTTCACTATTATACTAAGTGACAGTAACACTCTGTTGAGTGTTTAACTATTATACTAAGTGACAGTAACACTTGAGGGTTTAACTATTATACTAAGTGACAGTAAGACTCTGTTGAGGGTTTAACTATTATACTAAATGACAGTAACACTCTGTTGAGGGTTTAACTATTATACTAAGTGACAGTAAGACTCTGTTGAGGGTTTAACTATTATACTAAGTGACAGTAACACACTCTGTTGAGGGTTTCACTATTATACTAAATGACAGTAGCACTCTGTTGAGGGTTTCACTATTTTACTAAGTGACAGTAACACTCTGTTGAAGGATCACTATACTAAGTGACTGTAATACTTTGTTGACAGATCATCAATTTACTGAAGGTGAAACTTTGTTTAAGAATCACCAGATTGCTAGATCACCATTAAGCTCAGAATGATAGTTTGATATTTTTCTCGGGATCACTATTATACTGATAGAGTGAACAGTTCTGCAGTATACAAAGTTAACACAAAGAACATTTAATTTCTAGACACCAGTTAAGCACTCAAAATTTCTCTTCTGGTCATTTTTCACTTAAATCCATTCTCAAGATAATACAATGCTGGGCACTGATAACAGCCAATCATAGATCAGTCACGATGTAAAGTTTAAGACAGAAAATTTGTCAAAAACTTAGGTAAGGATAACATCTCAAGTGTCTGTGAATTAACGAGCGATTTTTAGTGTACCCTATAATGTCTTTATTGATTCTAACTAGTCATATTTTCAAATGTTTATACACATTTGTTAATCTTTAAAGATTAAGTGAAGAGGAATCTAGGTCAACCATGCAAATGAGCTATATCAAAAGATGTAGTATTCTGATGATGATGATATATATATATAAATTTTGAAGTAATAGTCCCAATGGATACTGCAGTATAAGCAATCAAATGAATGTGTTTCTATGAGATTTTTAATGTTACTAATGGTGACAAAGGGGGCCAAAAAGTCACCCTTTTATACTGTCTAAAGGAAACAAGCTCTGCGTGTAAAACCTCATACTAATGCAAGCCTTAAATGCACAAAGAAACAACCATGACAGGACTATAGCTCAGAGCATTTTAGCCACTTTGTGTCATCAACAGGCAATCTCATGCATGAACAAGAGCTTTGGTTTCTATTTCACACTAAAATAATAACATTGATAAAAGGTGGTGGTGGCTACTTAAACTTAGACAGGAGTTTTTAGAAATGTTGACATTTACTGATATATGTGGGGTTTGAAGTGGACTGTTCATGTGGTCCTAGATACATGAGTCACACCATATGCACATTTAAATGATGCAAATTAACTATATGTGCTTGGCAGAAGGCAGACCAATAATAAAAAGAAATAGAATGAGAAGATATGAATCTGCTGTCCCTCAGTCTCCATTCCCTCATGCCTCTTGCCACATTGAGTTCTGATTCAAATATTTAAAGACATACATATTTTTTGTATTTAAGTGACCCCTAAATGCAAGCCAACTATACTTACTTCATTTTGATGCACAGTTAAAGAAACAGCCTCCTGTTACAATATTGACAGTTAAATAGGATGTACATTGAATTTATTGAGATCTCCTTGGAAATCATTGGGGCAATGTACTAATTATCATCATTTATTTTGGCTATAAGCGATTTTCTCTCTATGCACTGAGGTCAGAATGTAATCCTTGTATAAGACGTGATTCTACTGTACTGGTAAACTTAAATACTTTCAAAATTCTAACCAGGTCTTAAGCATTAAGAAATGTCTCTTTGTTTTAGATTAAAAATATGTCTTGAACAGTATAAAATTTTTATTATTACCAGGTAGTGTAAACTTTAAGTATGCCAGGAGAGAGATTTATTTACAAAAAAACATTGAGCAAAAAAATAAACTGCCACCAGGTAAGCATCAATAAATGGCCTCTGACATCAACATCACTATTTACAACACAATTTACTGGCCACTGACATCAAAATCACTATTCGTAGCACAAATTGTGTCCACTGACATCAAAATCATTATTCATAGCACAAGTTGTTAGCCATTATAGATAACTATGTGCTTTTTGTAAACAAGACAGCAAAATTTATTTATAGAAATATAAATTATAAAGGCAATACCAATCCTATCTGTGTCCTGCACTGCAGGAGGTAGGTAAAAGAGCAACAAACAAGTGTAAATTGAAATCAGTCTAGAGTATGGAAACCAATAAACATCATTTTTGTGCAAAAATGCAAACTTTTTTATTTAATCTCAACAAATCTTGCTACTAGCACACAAGCCGATACATTTTAAATAAATGCTTACGGCATACATGTATACACACAAAACTCCACCATACATTATGTTGATTTCACAGTAGTTTTCGGTTGGCCAAAAAAATCACAGTTGGGGGTTTATGAAACTGAAAGTTTTATTTTTGCTTGGCCAGAACTATGCACCTGCACAGACATCAACAAAACAACATAAGTTACAGGACAAATGGAAGGCTCTTAAAAAGTAAGAACTATACTTTACCAGTCCCACTATAGACTGCTTTTATTAGCAGTCAAATTAGCATACAAGTCCAATGTTTTCAATGCTACAATAGGGTGATCATGTGGATCTTCACATTATTTATTTACATTTTCTCTATATGTATGTTTACTTTTTTTTTTACATTCATCCAAATTCATGAAAAATTAAGAGTTACAAAAGAAAATGTCCATTTGTATCAAAAGTAACAAGATCACAATTCATGATAAAGATAATTTTACTGGGAGTGTATAGTACAGGGAAAAATGAACAAACAATTAAATTTGTACAATGGGCAAGCATCCAATAACTTGCCTCTAAGTGATCTCATAGATACAAATAGTCTCCACAAACAGTGACAGAAGGCTATCTATCCAAAAGTAAAGGCTGCCTTCAAATAAAATCTCAGTCTTTTGCTGGATAATCCAAACGATATGTAATTTACACAATCTTTGCAACTTCACCTTTACTGCCACTAGCATGTGGATAAGTTGTTTTCATGAAGAAAAGTACTCTGGCTCACTTTAAAAGTCTCATTTTCATGAAGGTACTCTGGCTTTAAAAGTCTCATTTTCATGAAGGTACTCTGGCTTTAAAAGTCTCATTTTCATGAAGGTACTCTGGCTTTAAAAGTCTCATTTTCATGAAGGTACTCTGGCTTTAAAAGTATCATTTTCATGAAGAAAGGTACTCTGGCTAGCTTTAAATGTCTTGTTTTCAATAAAGTTATTCTGGCTAGCTTTCAATGAACATAATTATATATATAATCTCACTGTCACTGAAGATGGTAGTTTAAATATGCAATCTTCAAAACCAAGCCAGCCTGTTGGAAAGCAGAAAGCACCAAAAGATGTTGCACAGGTGACCATAATCTCAAAAACAAATTAAAGGCAATCATACAGTTTTCATACAGAAAATTGAGCTAAACTGTAAAACTCCAAAAACATGTTCATGCAAAACATGTTCGAGGTGAATTTGGTTGCCTAACAAACAATAGTAAATTAAAAGAGTGTCAAAATAAATGAATCAATTAATTGTAACAGCTTTCAAATACTGAAGATATCTCTAAATGTGCAATCAAAAAACACTATTTTTGTGGATCTAATCTGTCATGCATATAGGAACTTATGTAGAAATGACACATTGTCAATGGTAAACTGTTTTGAATGCTTCAAGACAACAGTGGAAACAGGAGAAAAACTGAGAACTCCACTCCTAATGGCATATTCCAAAACTTACTAGCTGATGCAGTAAATAAACAATAAAACACAAGTGCCATAACCACAAAAGTATCAATTTCTGTCATAAATAAGTATGACATGAAGAAAGCAAATTCCTCTTTACATTGAGCTTTTTATATCTTTTTACGTCTTGCAAATTATGCTCCCAAAGCAGTGTTGTCATCAACCAATGTCAAGTTATGTCCATAAAACAGTGTTGTCATCTACCAACCTTGTAAGTTACAACCACAAAGCAGTTATCTCACATTCCAATCTGTGGTTTAATTCAACAAAGCAGTGTTGTCATTTACCACATTATGCCCACAAAGTAATGGTGTTATCAACCAATCTTGCGAGTTATGCCTCTCAAAAGTGTTGTCATCGACTAATCTTGCAAATTATGCTCACAGAAGAGTGTTGTCAATGACCAATCTTGCAAGTTGTGGCTACAAAGCAGTGTTGTCATCCCCAATCTTGCAAAGTTATGCCCATAAAGCAGCATAATTTCCCCACAATCCTGCAGGTAATGGACCACCTGCAGTAAATAACCGCACCCCTGTGTCATCATATGCATGTGTATAGATGGCATTTGGATACACATTGTCAAAGAATATATCTCTGTAGTTCTCATCATGTCTCTGAAAATTCATAAACATCAAAGTTACACACAACATTGAAGGCAGGTAACTCTCAACACTTATAACTATCAATCAAAAATCAAAAATCAGATATAATAATAAATTTCCTCTTCAAACTTAACAAGAACAAAGAGTAAAAACACCTGTAAAATGCAAAGTATACCAGCAATATTTTTAATCACTACCATATCAAACCAAGTTGTACATCTAAAGACTGGTCATGCATTTTTCTATTTTTGATCATAAACATATCCCCACTTGTCAAACCAAAGAGTACATCTAAAGACTGGTCATGCATTTTCATACTTTTGATGAAACATGTCCCCACTTTGTAAACCAAGCTGACAACTAAAGATTAAGAAGAACTATGATTAAGTGCTCAGTATATGACCTTTGCTGTAATTCAGGTCAAGTCATTATTATTTTCTTTTAAATTTCATTACTTCTTAAATACATGTCTTTTAAAAAAGAGGTATAAACATGATGTTAACTACTGCAAGAAGTGAGAAATGTAAATATCCAGGTAACAAACTAAACAGAAATTGAAGCAAAAAGTCAATGATATGCACTTTTCCACTCAAAGACTAAGTAAAGTAAATGATGCATGTAGAACTATTCCTACCTAATCAAAATTAGATAAAATCTGTAATACAAGATGTCATCAAAGAGTAAATTTAAATTATTCACTTCACAATGTAATAAAAATAATTGACTGAAGATGAAATTTAAAATATGTATTTGTTGTAAGGTTTCAAAGACATTAAAATGAAGTCAACTCAAACTGCATTTTCTACACTAAAGCCATTATTAGATCCATATAGTGTCTCTCCTTATCGTGTAGGCACATTTTAATGAGAATGTTTATCTAGTCTGAATCATCTGTCCAATTCCATCTGACCCTTGTAATCTTACAAATCGTGTAAAAAAAAAAATAGTAATCATGTGTGTGCTTATTATTGATCTTTACAATTTACCTCATTTGTTATTCTAAAGAAATCTAAAAATAAATTTGGCTGGACTATTTTAATATATTGTAAATAATTTTATTTCAAACATTCTGACTCAGTTGAAAATGCTAAAATTCATTATTTTGGCATTATATTAATAAATAAACAAAAAAAACTTTTCAGCCCACTTTGTCATGGATCTAATCTTGATCAAGATCCAGAAAGGAGGTAAATAAAGATTTTCTAGGAATTTTCTTTTGGCAATCAAGAAATCAGTGACATAAACATCCTGAACTCAGCATTCTTAGAAATACAGTGGCTCTCTCAGGAACTTTTCAACCAAAAATCCAACCTCCACTTTTCAAAATATACTGACTTTTGTCAGGAATTTTTCCACCAAAACCCAATCACCACTTTTAGCAATAAAGTGGCACATCTTAAGAACTTTTCAACCAAAATCCACCATCCACACTTCTGAAGCATTCACAAAAGTCCTTTTCTCTGGGAAATTTCTGCAGGATGCTTTTAATCAGCAATCTAAGATCTACTTGAAAGAATGATTTTCATTGGTTTATTTGTCTGATATTCTTGAAAGGAAAAGATGTATTTCTCTTATTTTATTGTCATTATGTTAAAGAAGCTTTAGAATTTTCAACTGTATTTTATAAAACTAAAGTATTTTTTATGGCCTAGGAGATAAATTTAAAAACTCAATTACATTCATGCATTGCTGTAAAATGCAAGTACTTTCATGGCGTAGAAAATAAACTTAAAAACAAGTAAGGTTAAGCATTGTTATAAAATGTAAATATTTTTAAGGCCTAGAAAACATTTTTTTTTAAAATGAGTACATTTAAGCACTAGTAACCTTGTTCTTAATTGATTTTGTTTCTGATTGGCTTAATTATTTATTTTACATGGTCATAAAGAATAGTTCTAAAGTGGATACGTTTCTGTACTGTACAAACATTAAACTATCAAAAGAAATGTCATTTAATATTTTCTTTAACTTTTGTAAAAAATACTCACCAGCCATCCGTTTCCAACAAACAGCTGACAGGAGTGTCCACAGGGACTCTCCAAATATCGATCTGCCCGCAAATCATAAAACATAACCACACCAACACCTGTCCCAATAGTGATGATGTCCTTCCGAAAACTCAGTGACCGGATTCCTTTACAAAAAGATAGATTGTATTACTGGGCCTATTAAATAAATAAAACATTTCTGAAAACTCAGTGACCGGATCTCTATAAAAAAAAAATAGATTGTATTGCTTTGCCTATTAAATAAATAATAAATAAAACATTTCTGAAAACTCAGTGACTGGATCCCTTTAAAAAAGATAGACTTATTACTTGGCTGATTAAATAAATAATAAATAATACACTTATGAAAACCCAGTGTCCAGATACCATTAACAGAGAGAGATTGATAATTGGGCTGATTCAATAAATATTAAATAATACACTTTGAAGAAGTAATTCCATATTTTAACAATGTGACTAGGATGGAAGACAAAGAATTGTGAAACTTTCAATGCTGATCAATTGACATAAGGTTAATAAAATCATAAATAAAGTAAGCAATAATTATCAAAAATATTCTTTTAGTTCATCTACTTCAATACTTTGTTTTGTGATGACCAAGCCTTTCATAAAATATTTCTAACAAAATCATTTATTACTTCCTAATAAAACAACTGTTTGCCTTTCAAATTTATTAAGGAAATCAATAGATCAATAAATTCCTGCATTATTTATTTTACTTCAAGAGAGACATTTTTTGAATATGCTTCATTTAAAGTTATATGTTTATATACATTAGTATCTAGTTTTCTATCACTGGATTCCTTGCTGTTGTGAAATTTACTTTCTATTACCTTGTATAAAACTCCTTTCTCTTGGTCTAGCTGAAATGGACTGACATCCTTTTTTCCGGGAGTCAACAAGAGTGACAAAAGAATGGGATCCAACAGCATAACAGTTTTTTTCTTCGCTTACAGCCATACAAACATTTTCACGTGCACAACTCATTCGAGTGCTCCAAATCTATAAGAAAGATGTGAAACAATTTAAATATTTTCTTTAAGGAACTAAAAGGAAGTCTAAGCTCAGCGACAAAACATGCAGAGGGGCACATAATTAGTAAGCTAGTTGAAATTTAACTTTCTGGTAAAATGTCACGGTCGGAGGGTGGGGGGTGGGGTAATCAAGAAAATTAATTTTTTTTACCTCTCCTGTCACCTCATACAGTGTGTTTGCTTTTGTATTCATCATTTTGGAATGAATGTAGTGTCAGTACATGCATTGTCAGTGAGTTGTGTACGTGTATGCTTATTATGTGTTTTTAACATTTTAATTAAATTTATTCGTACATTTATTTGTGTTAAGATTAGCTAGTTATGTTATGAGTAGGTAGAAATTGTATTTAGTCTTTTATAGTTCTTTACTGTAATTTTTGTACAGGGATTATATTTTGTTATAAGGAGTTCTTGTACCCTAGGATGTAATGCGCCCATACAACAATAGGATTTATAGTAGAAAGAGTCAAGCTGCACGTTTTTGCCGTGCGGGTTTTCTAGAAGTCCATGGTAGGTCCATGGAGAAAACTTGCCAGTTACATAAAAGAACATTGTCGCCATTTTAGATTCAGTGTGTGTATTTCGTCCGAGCTGCAGAGAGGTGTAAGAGTGCATATTGTTTTCTACAATGAGTTTCGGACGTCCTTCTTATCTCTAAAATAAATTGGAGAAGAAGGACTTTTCCCAAATATTCTCCAGGTATTGTGCGGAGTTGGTGTTTGTTTTGTCAAACACAATTCTTTTTTTTGACAACCTTCATAATATTTTGTCAGTACTCTACAGTGGATCCGAGTCTCGACAGGGCAACTAATCGGTGACCTAAGTAGTACTGAGGGAGAAAGACTGGGCTGAGAAAAAAAATATTCGATGCCAATCATATTTTCTACGGTCATCACCGTCGATGACTTCCATGTTTTTCAACAGGGAAGGGGGTTCCAGCGTTTTTCAACAGGGAAGGGGGTTCCAGCGTTTTTCAACAGGGAACAGTACATCGAGTTTTCATTTGCGTACACGAGTGTGTACGTCCATTCATCAGTGTGTTCATTGACTTTGTGTTTATGCCAGCGTATTAACAAGTTTGTACATTGACTTTGTGTTTATGCCAGTGTGTTGGCAAGTTTATTCATTAACTTTGTAACATTGTTTTAATGCCAGTGTGTTGGCAAGTGAGTTCACATCTTCATTCTCTGCCGACACGTTTCCTGCATAATTTCAATGTTTTCTTTGAAATTTCTAAGTTGGAAAAATTAACTTAGGGGCGCAATAGTACTTCAAACCAAATGGCTATCATGTAACCCCTACACTTCTTGGTACTTCAAACAAAATGCTAACTCCTAAATACCTTGGTACTTCAAACTAAACTTGGATATTTCAAAGCAAATAGTTATCATGTAAGCCAGTGTCTCCCAAAGTGTGCACCATGGGATATTCCAAATTTTTATAACTGGTAGGTATTTTATTGACTTTGGGTACCATGGAAAAATTCCTGATGCACTAAAGGTAGTGTGAACTGAGAAAGTTTGGGAACCACTGATGTAAGCCTAAACTCCTTACTACTTCAAAGCAAATGGTTATTGTGTAATCCCTAAATTCTTCACTACTTCAAAGCAAATGTTACTATGTGACCTTGAAAGTAATGAACACAGAAAAGTGAAATAGGAAACAAAACAAGAAAATATTGGCTGCCATAAGCATTATTTTTACCTAAGAGATTTATACAATTTAGAATGACATAGGCCCACTCAGACCCTTTTAACCTAAGAGATCTCAAAATAAGGAATACCTTAAGGCTGCCCAAATCATTTTATCTAAGGGATCTACAAAATATGGGATGCCATAAGTGTGGCAAGACCCATTTTACTTAGGATATCTCAAAACATGGGATATCAGATTCAATGTACCAAAGAGATCTTACAAATCTGAGATGCCATAAATCTGTCGTAACCCATTTTATCTAAGAGACCTACTAAACATGGGATGTCATATACCCACACCTAAAAGATCTACAAATTATGGAAATGCCATAAATCAACCCAGACCCACATTTTAAGAGATTTACGAAAAAAGTTGGATGCCATAAACCCACCAGATCCATTAACCTAAGAAATTAACATTTGTAGTAAATAGCCTTAAGACCCAATATTTCCTCTCTGACTCTCAGAGTAAATCATTAATTATCACGGCTCACTTTGTTTTTTCATGTCTACTTCATTGTTTTCTTTCTCACAACTTACCTGTTGTTCACACATCAACCTATGATTGTGCAGCACCAAGACAAGATGAAACAAATCACAAAATTAAATGATACAATAAGAAATAATTTAGAAATAAGTACATTTTCCCTTTATTTTCAACAATAGGTAATGAATTACAGATAAAAATAAAAACATTTAATATGTTGTCCACAGCAAGCACTTACCTGAGTGAATGTTTCAATATCCCATAGTTGGAAATAAGCATTAAGACTCAAAACTGCCATTTCCTAAAAAAATAAATAAATAAAAAACATGAAGGTGTTAAAATAAGTAATAAATTATTGATTGTGTTATTCTTAAGAAATAAAGAACAGAACACCTGTGACTGTTATTCTCGAAGAATCTGGCACATATAGAATTTCCCCTCTTTTCAATTTTCAAGAACTGCTTTACCCTTTAATTTTTCCTTTTCATAGTACTTCCATTGTAAAGAGAATAAGTGTCACCTCTTATTTTCAAGAGATGCAGGGCAGGACTGTGAATTGATTTTTATAAACAAAAAGGAAATTGAGGGGGGGGGGGGAGAGAGGAAAGGCAGGACTGGGAGCCCCTTGCAAGAAAATAAAAACTACATCCAAATTTGGTTAATTCTGTGAGCCAAATTGGTACTGTGAAATGAAAAACAAAATTTATTTAATTTGTCATACTGCTGTATATTAAATATAAAAATGAAACACACACACACACACACACACACACACACACACAGAATATAATCAAATGTGAAGTCAGTTTTGCTATTACTTTGCTACAACTTTTAGAAACTAACCAAAATCATTGTTTCTATTTCTTCTTAAATGAACTGCCAAATGAACTAATGACTCAATGAACCAAATAGATTAATAATAATAAACTGCAAACCATTAACAGACAATTTTAGCATGTGAAAGTGCTAAAAGATATATTTATTAACTTTCAACTCATGTTAATTGCTCCAACAATTAAATTAATAATCTGATATTTCCACTGTACATACATATTATAAATAAGTTTAATCACACAAAGACATCACTGTGTAGCTTGGTTAGTTTGAACAGTAAATAAATAATAAAGTTTAATCACACAAAGATACATCACTGTGTAGCTTGGTTAGTTTGAACAGTAAATAATTCAGTTCATCATACAAATAGATGAACATACACGAGTCATATAGTTCTACATACATAAGCCAGAGCCCATAAGGGACCACAATAATTCTTTGGGCAAAGAAATTATAAAAAGAACTCACAGTATGTGCCACTTACTGAGAGTATGTCTCTTAGTACCTATTTTCTGCTTGGTGCTTGGAACAGTTAAAGCATTCTGCAAGCCGGTGCAGATTGCAGATTTCTTGAGGATGTCAATTGTCTCCCATGTTTTTACTGATGGCCCTATTAGCTCCCGTCATCCTTTAATTTGTCTCCATAAAAAGTGAGCATATTTTTCTTATATTCTTGATTTGTTGACACCTGATCATCCTCATAAGACTATGTATCTTTTGTAAGTGGATGCCACCCAAAATATTTTGACTACCAATCCTCTTGTATAAAAAGTACTACAAATACCCTGTAAATTTCAAACTGACACTGTTTATTGTGTGAAGTCATCACTAGCAGACAACATACTGAAAATGTTATCTTTGTTGAATTTTGATTACCCCTGACCTCTAACTACACACAAATGTAGGAGAAAACAGTTTAATTCAGGAGTGAAATTGCATTTTCTTAATTACAGTTAACATTGACTTATGAAATAAAATTCTGGAAGTGCTTGAAAGGACCCATTTGTTGAAGTATACTTACCAACCAACTGTTTCATTTGAGGGGGAGAGAGGGAATTATAAATAACAAAAGTAAACTTGCCTTTTTTGTGTGATTGATACTTAGAGCTCGAACTTTGACAGCTTTCTCACAAGTTTTGGAAAAAAGAGGTTTCTTAATGGCGTACTCTGGTATATACAGAGAGGTCATAGGAGAGGTTTTGTGCTCATCCATTTCATCTACTCGCCATAATGCCAAACGGCTGTCCCTTGAACCTGTTCACATACAAATTTGTCATAATTTATTAACATAACACAAATGCATCTGTGGTTTTGGGCAACAATGATGTCAACTTTCATCAATGTTGTCCTTTCCAAAGGAAAATGCAAAATCATGTTCAAAGATATTTTCTGATTCAGTCTCATAGGCAAACAGGTTGGTGGAATGATTCAATTATTTAACTTACCCTTCTATTACAGGCAAAATGTTTGGTGGAAATGATTCTATTATTCAACTCACCCTCTTATACAGGCAAACAGGTTGGTGGAATGATTCTATTATTTAACTCACCTTCTTATCACAGACAAACAGGTTGGTGGAATGATTCTATTATTTAACTCACCTTCTTATTACAGACAAACAGGTTGGTGGAATGATTCTATTGCAAATTTTGGTGATCTTAGTTTGCTAGATGGTGAATTAAGTTTTAAAAGAAATCTTAAGGTAAAATTAGGATAAATTACTAGAGTTTGCTATTTTTAAATATTATTATATGTGTGACAGTCTTTATCAAGGATCCATTTTTTATATAATATTATATAATACTTCCTCATTTATTTAATTATTATTATTAACTTCTCCTTTTCACAAATATTACTTCTAAGTGGGATTAAACTTCTAAGTAGAAAGGAATGCAATCTGTAAGATTACCTACTGATCTGACTGGGTATTACATAAGTTATTAATTCACTCACATCTGCTCTGCACAGAAGTGCACTGGCTAAAATTCCATTAGCAAAAGATTTGTTGCTATTTCCAGTGGGTGATAAATAAATGTGTGTGCAAATTTTGCCTAAGTTATCTATTTATTAAAAGAAAAGTTAGAAATTAATTGACAACTAAAAGAATGAAATTACATGTATGGGCAATAAAAATAAACTTTTGTATAGTTCAAAGGCCTACTCTGTGTAATTTCTGATTATAAATATAAAGGTAACAGCTAACCTCTACTTGCAAAAGTCAAGTAGTGTTGCTACCCCTATGTCTGATGCACTTTGAAATCATTAAATAGCCATATTATTTTGACCAGCAACAAGAAATACTAGAGTTTGATTGCCTAATGGTGTTACAAGAATTTCCTACAAATACTGATGGTGGCAAAAAGGAGAATATTATTGTTTTAGGAGGTCCATTGAGCTTGCCATAGTGAGGGAATATGGTAGGTAGACTTTTCTGCACTTGTCTGTGAATGAATTTTGTACTGGACAAAGAATCATTTTATATCTGTTATCTGTATATTTGGTTTGAAATGCTGTCTAAAACCTTAACAAAGTTGATTTTGTTTTCAGAAAAGATACAGAATGAATTAGAAAAATAATACTGGATATATAACTTAACTGGTGGTGATGTGCACATTCAATTAGGGGATACTGAGGGGGTGAAATAATTGTGCAGTGCACTGAAATTCATGATATGACACAAAGGGAGCCAATATTCTTGAAGTCTGTGGCAGGAAAAACTAGTCTTTATTTTCTTCATTAAATTGTAAGGGCCTGGAAAACAGAGGGGAAGACCTATCCTGAATAAATCTGATCTTCAGAGCTGAAGCAAGATTAGCAGGTAGTGGAGATTCTATGCGATATTTTAAGTCTAATGTGACAGTAGAATTAAGTTCCCATTTTAATTTTATTTATGTAAGTGACTGTGATGGAAGTGTAATTGAGAAAGCAATATTTTGGAAAATAACATTGCAGAGCCTCTTAAAAAAATTCAGCCATATCTGTATGTTGGATACTACTTATGTAAAGAGTCTGAACTATATTGTTTATCATTTCTTCATTTTGTGGACCTTCAAAGTGAGATATTTGTGCAATTTCAATTTGAGCACAATTTTATTCAAAAAATTAAATACTGAAAAAAATCATAACTTTGGTTCTAAGAGAGTTAAATCATTGATTTTAGTACCATTGAAATCAGCAGGAAAAGTTCTGAATATGTACTTTTAAATTATTATTAATCATTTTGTAAAATGTTTGGCGTACATATTAAAAGTATTATAATTATACAAATATTTAGCATTTAATGTACTGTACATTGAAAAATATTTTGCAATGCATTTTTAAAAATAATGATTGGTATGACATGTTATCGTTCAAGAAAATAACAACATTTTTTTACCTGTCACAATAAATTCATCATCAATCCATTCCATGTCAAAAACCCAGTCAGTGTGCCCTCCCTATTTAATGAAATAAAGGTATAAATTATCAAGTTATTTTTCTTCTAAATTATAATGGTAATATAAAGTATAATTATGATCATAAATATGCAATCTGCCTTTTAAAAATATTATTTCTTCACAAAATTGACTGTTTGCAGATTAAAGGAATATTAAATGTTGCTTCAATGTCTTATCACATCTAAGAAAACCTTGATACAGTAAGTTTGTTGGATTATTTATAACAATGAAAATTAAAGAAAATGGCTACATGTATGTGTATCACAAAAAGATGTGCCATTTTTCAGATCAAAATGAATTTGTATTACAAATAATTACAAAATAAATAAACACATATTCATGCAACTTTCTTATGCATCTTTCGCATCAATTCTGAATAAATAGAATATCAATATATGATATTTCAAAGCATTATTTTTAAGAAAACACATTTCATATAGACCTACCCTTAGCGGTACACTTCCCCTGAGATTGAGCCCTATATCCAAGATATTTTTAATGTTTTGTTATGCTAAATTATTTTCAAACTAAGGCAGACCAAAATAAAATGGAAAATTGCTGAAGAAAGAAAAAAACTGTCATTAAAACACTGCAAAATACAAGACTGAAATTTCAAGACCTTGCTGTTTCTATATTAGTACATGTACTTTTAAAAATAATAATAAAAAAACTGCCTATTGGAAGAAAAATTTATAAAGTTATTTATTATACTTGAGTTCAAAGTGGTGTCCTCAGATAGTAATCTTCCATAATTAAAAGAACATAGATTTATCTCATTTTATAGATAAGGTAAAAAATATTTTCTTTTGTGCATTAAATTTTTTTAAGAATTAAAAGACTCACTTCTCCAACACAAATTGGGTCAAAGGTTGGAAGACGATAGACAGCAATGTCATTAGTATGCAAGGCACCAGTGGCTAGCATGGTGCCAGATGGGTTGATGGCAATTGCATGAATTCCACAAGGAGAAGTAGCTGGGATGCTCTCCTCACTAGACTTAAGAGATGGAATCACAGTTTGTTGGCCTGAACAAACATCCATCACTATCAACTGCACAAAGAATGCAAATGTAGAACCATACATCCTAACAAATTCATTATCTGCACAAATAACAGGACACTATGTAATTTACTTTTAAATATTATCACAATTTTCTAAGAGCTACTTCTAAATACAGAGTAGTATTAACCCTTTAAGGTGCACGCTTTTCCTTTTTCTAACTCTGAAGGGGCAAGATTTTTCAGGGTTTCATGAGATTTAGGGTTACAACTTACATTAGTAAAAACATCATATCTTAGGTATTAGTGCATATATTTCAATGAAATAAAATGCAAAATGAAAGGAAATGAAAGCAGCTTTAATAATATCCTTAATTGAAATATATTTTCAGGTGTTAAATTTGAATCCATGCATGAACATATATATTTACACACAAAAAATTATTGTCCAGTTATTGTCCGCTTATTTTCCAGTTATGTACACATTTGTTGATGCCAGGAACACTGTCCTCAGAAGACCAATACATCTCTTTTCTCGGCAGGTTGTGAATTCCTATAAAAATCATAAGTCCAAAATAGTCCAAAATAAGCCTTAATTTCAGTGGCATTAGTTTCCTTCCAAACTGGATCGCCATTTTGTTTTTCCACGATTTTCGGACGTGCGTACTCATTCGTTTATTCTGCTATCTTGTAAAATGTTTCTTCTTTGAAAAACTGGTAGAAGAAAGCCAGCTGAGTACTATCATTAGTTACAGTCACATTCGGCCCCGTTTCTGTTATCAATTCCAACATATTCAGTTCTAAAGTACTACTATTCCAACTGTGTGCGTCTCCAGAAACCCCTCCCCCCTACTCCTCTTTGATATTTTCAGAAACTGATGCACTCTCCTCCAAAATTTGAAAGATGTTACATGTGCGCGCTACTGACGCTAATGTCACTTCTAATCCTATCGTCCGATTCAAAATCAATTCTCTTACCTCATTATCCAATAAATTGAATCCAGTAAACTCCTCATTATGGCTTGACAATTCTAAGAAATCCATTTGAAACACCAAACATGAAAAACAAAGAAAACTTTATGAAAAAATTGAACGCAGCATGGCGAAAACATTTCAAAATGTGCTTGAATCATCGTAGAAACGTTTGACTTCCTATAGACACAGGAAGTCTCACGATTTCTTGAACAAAATGAGAAGAAAAGAACACTGGTTGATACGGATGCTTTCGGACGTTTTGCCCTTTTGGTAGTAAAGACGTTTTCGGCCGCTCTGCCCCTTATAGGGTTAAATAAGTATTATTAATTTTTAGTCTACCTACCACTTACTGACTATGACAAACCAAAAAAGCTACTTGTATTGTTTGTACAGAACAGTACTAAATAACATCACACATCACTAATTCACTTAATCCAACAAACTTACTGTCCCAAACCCAGGTAGAAAGGAGGAGGGTTGGGCGTGGGGCTAGCAACCCCATCCTGTAAAATCCCACATGCTACAGAAACCAAAGCATCAGAAGAATCCAACCAGTGCTTGAATCTGGGAGATGCCTCTACAAGAGGACAGATGACGCAGATTGGTGAAAGCCTTACGGAAGCCAACCAGCCGACGAATCTCCTGACGATGAAAGCAACAACAAAGATCGGAACTTGGAACGTACGAACCATGTACAAAACTGGAAAAGCAGCTCAAGTAGCAAATGAGATGAAAAGATACAACATCTAAGTACTAGGAATTTGTGAGAGCAGATGGAATGGATATGGCATGACATTACTTGCCAGCAGAGAGAAAATCCTCTACTCAGGACACACAGATGAGAATCATGACCACATAGAAGGAGTTGCCATCATGATGTCCCCAGTTGCTGACAGAACCTTTATGGAATGGCAGCCAGTCTCCCCTAGAATCATGACAGCAAGATTCAACTCCAAGGGAAGAAAAGTTATATTCATCCAATGCTACTCGTCTAATAGCAACGCTGACAAGGAATCAAAAGAAAATGTCTACAATTCCCTCCAGACAGTAGTTAACGACTTACCCAAGAGAGACATCAAGATGCTGATGGGTGACCTAAATGCCAAGGTAGGAAAAGACAACCTTGGAAAAGAATTGATTATGGGAACCCAGGCCCTTGGAGAAATGAATGAAAATGGTGAGCTTTTCATGGACTTTTGCACTTTTAATGACATAGTCATTGGTGGCAGTGTATTCCAGCATAAAGACATCCACAAAGAAACCTGGATGTCACCAGATGGTAACACCAAAAACCAGATAGATTACATAACTATCTCTAGGAAATGGAGACGAAGCCTGCAGGACACAAGATCCCAACAAGGGGCAGATGTAGCCTCAGATCACCACTTGGTGATTGGAACTATCAAAGTCAAGCTACGAGCTTTTAGAGACATAGCCAATCGACCTCACATCAAGTTCAACACCCAGCGGCTGAAGGAGAAAGACTACAGAGACACCTTTTCACCTCCCTGAAGAACAGATTTGAAGCCTTGAACTTGGTGACCAAAGAAACACCCCTGGAGGAACACTGAGCTGCCTAAGAGACACTGACAGACACATGCCAAGAAGTTCTGGGCAAAAGAGAATGGACAACCAAGGAATGGCTCTCCAGTGACACGTGGCAACTGATAAAGAACAGAAAAGACATCAAGCAACAGATCAACAGCAACAAGAACGAAGAGGAAAAGAAAATTCTTCAAGATAAGTTTACCCAAATGAACAGAAAGTTAAGAATAGTGCCAGAAAGGACAAGAGGCTCTTTTATGATGCGCTAGCAACAGAGGCAGAACAAGCAGCAGGAAAGAGGGACCTCAGTACCCTGTACAAGGTCAACAGGACTCTCTACTAGAAGACAAACGTGAACAAACAAGTTAAAGACAGAGAAGGAAACCCCATCAGTAAAGAGCAGGACCAGAGACAATGATGGGCTGATCACTTTAAAGAACTCCTAAATCAACCCCTGCCATCAGTGACACCAGACATACCCCCTGCAGACTCACCACTCAAAGTCAACACCAACCCTCCCATGAAAGCAGAAATACTAAAAGCCTTGAAGATCTTGAAAAATGGGAAAGCAGCCAGCCCAGATGGAATTCCCCCAGAGGCACTCAAGGAAGACCTTTCAACCACAGTCAACATGCTGCTGCCTCTACTGCAGAAGGTTTTGAGTGAAGGAAGAGTACCAGCAGACTGGAAAAAAAAGACACCTGGTAAAACTGGTTAAAAAAAGACACCTGGTAAAAAAAGAGACCTAGGATCCTGCAAGAACTGGTGTAGCATCATGTTACTGTCAGTACCAAGCAAAGTACTGACCCGCATTATCCTTGACCGTCTGAAAGATGCAGTGGAAGAAAAACTTAAGACAAGAACAAGCCAGCTTCAGGAAAAACAAGTCGTGTACAGATCAGATAGCAACACTCCGAATCATCACTGAACAATCCTTGGAGTGGCAGTCAATGATGTACCTTAACTTCATCGACTTTCGTCAAGTGTTCGATAGTGTGGACAGAGAAAACCATCTGGCAGTTCCTCCACCACTATGGAATCCCTCAAAGTTTCATCACCCTGATCCAGCAACTTTATGATTGCCAGGCGTAAATGGCGATGGATAGGACAGACCCTGCGGAAACCCCTGCAGGACAGCACTCGGCAGGCTTTGCAGTGGAACCCCCAGGGAAAGAGACGGGTCGATCGCCCTAAGACTACCTGGAGACGATCCTGCAAACAGGAAATGAAGAGCTGCAACTTGTCATGGGTGAACTGAAAAAGACTGCCCAGAATAGACTTGGAGAACAGTTGTTGAGGCCCTTTGTTCCACGGGGAATCCAAGAAGATAAGTCATCACTAATTCACTTACTATGATATATAATAAGAGCTACTTTGATGGATCCAGAACAATATTAAATAAGTACAATACTAAATAATCAGACTACATATCAGACACTCAGTTACTGGCAATGCCATACCGTAACTGTTTTTAAAAAAAATCTAGCTATCAAATTTGCAGCCATGATTACTTACTAAGCACAAAAGATTATTAATCAATAAGACTAAGAAGATAGAATGTTCACAAATTTATTTTTTTTGTTACTTTTGGGAGTAAAGGTAAAAGATTTATAAAATATATTCTATAGAGCTCACCTGATTGCATTTGGTACCAAAAACCAACTGTTTATCATTCAGCCATTTTGATGCAAAAATTTTGTTCATTGTCCCCATATCAAATTCATGCTCATGCAAAAGTCCTGGCACTTGATGAGAAGTGTATTCTGCAAACAAGGGACTAGGGTCATGTCGATGCTGCCCATACTGACGCAACTGGAGGTAGTGAAATGCCTCCAAACTAATATTTTGAACAAGACCATATGAATGGTCTTTAAAATACATCATCTTCCCTGCTTCTTTCTGTGAATCCATCAGTTGTGAGAGAACTTCCACAAGCCTCATTCCTGAACATAGTATTCATCAATTAACCTGTATGCAAATAAAATAATTCAATGCATTTCACTTCTGTCTGTATACAGATCCAGTAAATGATGATTTGTGCACATATTAAAAGCTACATTAAGTTTACACCACACACATCTTTAGCATACACATTACATGCAATCCAAGATAATTTGGTTGCATACATTTCCTATAATAGTATGTATCCAAGGAAGTCTGTAACAGATCTGGACAATGAAATCTTCTGGCAGATATGAAATCAATTAACTTCAAGTTTTATAGCAATTACTGAATTAGTGAATTTATAAATATAATACATTTCTGTTTTCTGCAATTAATAATTTTCAAAATCTGTACCATACATAATAATATTTTCTTTAAAAATTTCTTATGTCAATTAGTATCTTATAAATAAGATTAAGTGATGTGACAAATGATAAGATACATTGCTCTTATAGTACTAGTACTAGTAGTAGTACTAATGCTTGCAATGTACAATTACTACTGTCTTTAGCAATAGTACTTTTTTAGTAGTAATCATAGTTATAATCATAATCAAAGTCATAAACAGTATTACTATTACTAAGGAACAGGCATCAATGAAAGTAGTTTTAAAAGTTAATACAATTAGAGATACTGACTTCAACAGTAGTAATTTAAACTAGAAGTACAGTATTATGATATAATAATATAGTATTCTTAAACTACAAGTACAATATTACTAAAAGTGGCTTTAATTTTAGTACTTTAAAATTTAGTAAACTAGGGGTACAGTATTATTAAAATAGTCATTAACAGTAGAAGTTTAAAATTAATAAACTAAAAGAATAGTATTATTTACTAAATTAGAATGTTAATACCCTGGAAGTATATTTTTTTCTAAGATAATGGTTTTAACCAGATAGCTGAACAAGCTAATAAACCAGAAGTAGAACCAGAAGTAAACAATATCCCTTGTTTGAGTGTATATACTGATATATAAATTATTAAACTAATTTTACTCACTTATAGTGTCATAAATTATACACTACATATATTTATATTTATTCAATTAATGACAATATGGTAACAACAAAAACTGGGTGTTAACTCTGTCTGATTTTGATCATTTATTACATGGACTATCTGTTATACAATAAGTTAGTCTAAGTCTTACCATTATACATGTATATTATAAATCAATTTATTAAAAAATTATTTGCATTAAAAATTAAGAAAAAGCACCATTTTCTCATTAATAATAATAATAATGGGTGAGGGGAGTTATATTTATTGAGATAAGAAAATAAATTTTCTTTAGTTTAGTGTGAGTCAAACTTTATTCACATTGGTTAAGTCAAACATTTTTCCTTTACACACTGCAATAAAAACAAAAGCAAAATATCTATTTCTCAATGCTACTTGCTCAATCAAGAGACAGCAGCTCTCTAGCTCATGCCAAATAGTGTGAAATGCAAATTGGTTAACACAAGAAATGATGCTAATGAAATTAATTTTGATGCTTCTTGAAAATTAGTTCTTCTGTACAGGGTTTAATCCCAGCAACAGTGTAAAGAAAGAATGCTCATTAAAAGAAATAAAGAATAAAAATGTGGTGAATCAACGGCTGATTGAAGAGTAGCTTAAAAGAAACACATACATTTCCACTCTGGATAACTTAATAAGCTGTAAGCCCTTAGTTTTACTGATCTTGTAAAGATAGAAATAGACTAATTTTTTTTGTTAAATATTGTGGTACTCTAGCACAGTATCACTATCAGTACAAAGCAGGGAAAATATAATAAGTAGAATTTTTAAAATCTCAAACCTTACAAAAGTGAAACCAGCTGATTTCTGTGACTGCATGATTCCAACTGTATGTTATAAAAGACAATGGAGTATTTTAAACTTTAATCATGGTGTTTGAATGAAATTATTAAAGAAAAGAGAAAATAATAAATGTTTTGGCAAAACCCCTAACAAGTACTTTTGTTTAAAACTTGATTTTTCTCATAAATAGGATTATTTCCAAAATGTCTGGGAATGACTGATTGATGGTAATACTATGGAGTATAGACTTTTTAGAATCTTTGCATAACTCTCACTAAATCTCAGCTAAACAAAATATTTTCTTAAACCCACTCATTCTCTCAGCATTCTGGGTTATAAAGCTTAATCAGTTTTTTATTGCTCCAAAGTTTAAACTAATTAAAGGATGCCACTGTGCAATCAGTAAAATAGTATGCTGTTGACAAAACTATAGTATAAGTATAAAAGAATTTCATTCAATAATCATACACAAAAAGTAACTAACTCTTCTTTGAATATTAATTTACTAATATTATTCTATTAATTTAATTTTTATTGAAAAGGCAATAACACCAACATATTATTATTCTATTTTAAATTAATCAATCACCTTATATTTTTTAAATATTAAATCAGCTAATGATCTGGTATAGTTACATTTATTTTGTATCTATACATATTCTAAAAGTCTGCTATTTCATTAAATTACATTAGCTTCATTAGTTCATATAATTTATAAAACTCAAATAATTCAATTATTATTAAGTTTACATTGCAAATCCTTTAATGCAAATTAAAAAAATCTTACTGCTATCACTTCTAAAAGTGCAATAATAATGACTAAACCTTTCTTTTGTCCTTATTACTTCTAGTTTAATTGATCTTAGTTGTCAAGAGATTTAAACCATTTAATACAACTATTAATAATGTAATATTAATTTAGAATAGGTCATAGTTCGTACTCATA
Source organism: Sinotaia quadrata (assembly GCA_028829895.1). Lineage (NCBI taxonomy): Eukaryota > Metazoa > Mollusca > Gastropoda > Architaenioglossa > Viviparidae > Sinotaia > Sinotaia quadrata. Next base: position 51,459,357 of record CM054177.1, on the reverse strand, counting down.
GTCATACAGTCTTTAAAATCAGGTTAGTTGTTACTTATTAATTATTCAAAATCATCTTTAAAAAAGTAAAATTTACTTAACACTCGTTTGGATTGAAATTTTTGTCATAATCAATACCATTACCACTGATGAGTAATAATCTAATATATACATACACACACACACACACACACACACACACACACATATATATATATATATATATATATATAATATATATATATATATATATATAATATATATATATAAATATAAATCAAATACTAAACACAAGAACTATTGTTTGGGAACAGATTTTTAAAAAATAATATTAATAGTACTTAGAAATAGCAATCTATTTTTAAAAAAGGGGGGGGGGGAGCTTTAGATCCATCTATAATGGTAAGTGTAACAGAACAGACATAATGATAATGTATATATAGGACCTACGTAATGAGAGTTCAAAATAATAGAAATAATCTACAAACTGATAGTTTAACTAAGTGAAACAGAAATAACCTACAGTACATAGCAACTGAGACTTTTCGGTTTTGGATTATTTTAATGTTATTAATATTAAAAGGATATCAAAACTTGTTTGCGATAAATTATATCGCATGGAATGTGCCCAAGAATGTATGATAATTAATTTGACTGTTAGTTTGTTATCAAATCAAGGAACATATGCCAGCTAGATTTGGTAAAAGTAGCTTATTATTTTTTTCAAATACGTTACGAAATAAAATGTGTCAATAAATATTTATTTATTACAACAATAATTTTACCATAGCATGTATTCCTTTTCTTACAAACCACTGCGAGTATTTCAACGAAATCATATGCGTATTTACTTATTACTATTTACTTTTTTTTTTTTAATTAGAAGATAATATGAAAATATTTGAAATCATACCATCCATCACTTATTCTTTCCTGGCATATATTCATGGTATAACTCTGCGGCGGAAACGCCCAGAGCACAAAGGATGACATGAATGACCCTGTAAAACCAACATAAACTTTCCTAACAATTTCAGTATGTCATTTCATGCACGACAACCGCCATTTCTGAGTGAATGGGACACAACTCTCATGTTTTTCCGTTGAAAGTCCCCTTCATTGCGTAATACAGGAGAAAAGAGAAGATTTTAAAAGTTTGTAAAATACCACTTTCATTTGAAGACAATAAAGATTCCAAGTTTGCCAATGGTTAGTTTTAAACACTTTTAATTTACTAAATTTAAGAACAATTTTATAGCATATTTCCTTTTTGAACATTAGTATATTATATACCATTACCAGTATAAGTTCTACAACATAGCCCTAATATTAGTAATGCCCTAGGCCTATTTGATATGATAAAACTACCTTAATTGCAAACACTTACATTTAAATACTTCATTAGGTGTGATATTAATAGTAAATTTACTGTAACACTGTAATACTAAAAAGTAGTATGCATATATTAGTATAACTATAAATATACACGATCAAAAATTACTGCTATGTGGACGTTTCAGCTAAATAGCTTTCACGAGGACACATATCAATAACATGAAAAATGAAATGAAAAGGCATAGTTATAGATTTATGAAAAACTTATCTGAATAGACAGCGGTTCTGTTAAGATTTTTGTCTATACAACTATATTAAGTCATACTCTTAATCTTATCGTTCATTTGCATTATTATAAATATACATGTATTTTAATATTAATATGTACATCACTTCATAATTTATTATTCTAATAAAAACTTTTGAACCGAAACGTCAACTCTTGTAGTTGAATTTTGTTTGGTATATATATTTGTTTATTTTAATTTTTCATAGATTTCTTTTTTTTAAATGATGATCTGTCCTGTTTAATTTTATATAAAAATTAGTGACAAATATATAATTTATAGTAGTATAGTAATTTGTATTACTATTAATAATAATAGAATATGGCTCATTCTCTGTCAGTCTGTGCAAGAGTACCATTTTGTGATAAGAATTGCAAAAAATAAAGTTGATTAAATTTAATTATTTTACATGTTAAAGCCTACGTAATGTACAACAGGGCTAATACTCACATAAAAGAAAAGATAACAATTATAAAAATGTGATTGTTTCTGTTGAAACTTAGAAAGTAAGTTTAAAATAAGCAATATAATTATCTCATTTTACAACGAATATATTTTCTTTATTACTTATTAGACTAATTATTAACTTAATCCGGATTCATATTTATTTAAAATGGGATAGAGAACTATAGTATAAGTTGCTATAACTTCATGATTCATCCCATGGAAACCTTATTCATCTTTCACTGACAAAATTATCAGTCATCATAAAATAAGCTCTTTTTTCTCAACTAAACATAAAACGGACCAAGTTATTATGCTGTGAAGTTAATATTAAGTAATAAACACATATCTATTTAAATAAAATATATCTTTAATATATAATAAACTTAATCGCGATGTTTGTATTATTGAATGTAATTGTAATTCACCTGATTTTCTACCCATACTAGCTCATGTTTAAAGCATACACACACCTGTGAAACTTTAAATGCAAAAGAAACAACATGGATGTGTACATAAGTACGTAAGCTATTTAAACTGTTAATCATTTTAATCAAAATATATCAAGATTATCAGAAATCTTAGCTGCTTTGAAACATCCATGATTCCAAAAATTTTCAAGCCATTTGATGTCATCATGAATGTGAACTTAATGGAAACAAAAGTTATTTTTCTTATGTGGTACTTAAACTCATCATTCCAAGACAAAATGACATGAGAATTATCTTTCCAGAATTTATAATGTAAGAAGCAGTTCATGATATTATCCACATTGTTTTATAATTATATTTACAAATTTATGAAATTTTTTCTCACGTGTTAAAACAGAAATGAAGTCAAATTATTGTTCCCAAAGCTGCATATTTCTTAGTATAATGAATAAATTTGAAAAAACATTAGCATATGAATATTTCCTTAAATGGATTGTTTAAATAGCACATGGCTTTTATGTATGACATGTCGATGCTCTGTAAAAGAATACAAGTTTTGGATCCAATTTTTGTGGAAACTAAGCATGACAAAATAAATGTATCTTTTAAAATATTACTTTTTTACGAAGTTGACCATTTGAAGGTAAAAGGAATGTTGATTGTTACTTTAATGTATTATCATATTTAAGAAAATTTTGACACAGTAAGTTTATTGGATTATTTATAACTATTAACAATGAAAAATAAAGAAAATGGCTCTATGTATGCATCATTACAAGTCACAAAAAGAGATGCCATTTTTCAGTTCAAAACGAATTTGTATTACAAATAATTACAAAATAAATAAATACAAATTCATGCAGCTATCTTATGTATCTCTCACATCAATTCTGAATATAGAATATAACCACCTGATATTTCAATACTTTATTTTTAAGAAAACATTTCAAATGCATCACCCTTTGTTGTACATTTGCCCAGAGAATGAGACACACACACACACACACACACACACACACACACACACACACACACACACACACACACACACAATTGATACAATGTTCATGTGTTTATTTTTAGAACATTGGAATGGATTCAAAATCTGTAGGGATGGCAAAATATCCCTTCACAGCTGCTGTTTACATTGATGGAGATGCTAGTTGTCAAGAAGCAGCTTCTCTTATTATCAAGCGGCTTCATGATCAGGGATATGCAGGATGCATTAACAGCCCAGCTACGGATGCTGGCAAACAAGAACTGGTTTCTGTTGACCAAAGCATCAATTTCTGCAAGGTTATTATTTTCCTTTTAACAGAAAACTTTCTTCAGTCACAGCCTTGCAATTTCATTCTGTACACTGCACTTAGTCACAGGCAAAATGGAAGCATTATTATACCACTGATATTAGGAAAGAATCCTAGAAAACTTCCGCCTTCACTTAAGACTTACAACTGTCAGAAGTTTAGAAACACAGAGCAGTTCTGGAAAAAACTTGCTGCATCTGTCACATGCATATGCAGCTCTTCATAGAGAAAACCAGAACTGTGTTCCCATCACATGAAAAGTATTCTGCTGCAAGAAAAACTGTTCAGAATAAAATTCTGTAATAGATGAATGCTGAAAGACCATATAAGGTAAATTTATACCATTGTGAATCACAGTAATGTCATAAAATAATAATATACATTTTTCTGGTGTTGTCACAAATGAATCCTTACAGGTTGATGATAGAAAAATTGAAAATAAAAGTCAATATCTGGTGTGCCTACATTTGCATTTAAGAGGGCAAGTAGATATCTCACTGAGTAAATAAATGTTTGCATTTCTTGTTCCCATTCATGCCCCTGGTGACAACAGTTTCTGTAGAGTTAATGGCTGATAAAATAATTTGTGCCAGATATTTGAATGCTCTGATACCTTATTCTGCAAGACAATTTTATACACTTTGATCAGATATGTTGCTCTGATACCTCATTCTGCAAGGTAGTTTTTTGTACACTTTGATCAGATTTTATGTTGCTCTGATACCTTATTCTGTAAGGCAGTTTTGTACACTCTGATCAGATATTATGTTGCTCTGATACCTTATTCTGCAAGGCAGTTTTGTATATTTTGATAAGATTTTATATTAAATGTTTTGTCTTCACTGATGCTAAATAAACTGAAAGTTATACATCTTGAATTTGAGCTTACACTATTTGTTGTTAATAATGTATTAACTTTACTGATATTAAATAAAAAGTGAAAGTGATGAATTTTGAAATGCAGTTTGCATTATGTTTTATTAATAATGTATTTTAACCTTGCTTGTTTTAAATAAACTCAGGTGATGCATCTTGAATTACAGTTTACACTCAATAATCTCACCTTGCTGGTGCCTGTGGTGTGACCTTTGACAGGCACTATTAGAAGTTGCATCTTGTTTTCCAGTCATGCTTTGTTTTATATATATATATGTGAATGACTATTTCATTTCAGGAACTAATTTTATGTCTGAAAAAAACACCACACTTGACATTGGAAATGGAATAAATCACTACTTTAGTTCTTTCCAAACATTTGTTAATTAAAACTTTATGTTTGGAAAATAACCAGGAAAAAGATTTCATTCCTTCTGAATATATACTATACATATATTATTACTAATGCATGCATTTCATATTTTCATACATACATTTGTGTATATGAACATTAATTATAGAAGTTCTAAAGAGCACAGTATCAGATATTGTGCATTCAAAATTGTTAAGCATTTTAGAATTATTCATAAAAAATTACATCATGTATAGCTATTACTTTTCTTCAGAAACCTTTTTTTTCCCCACATGATTGTAATATAATGTTCATGTATTAAATATTATATTAACATTTTTTCTTAATTTAGATTTTTACAATAATGACATGCTCATAAATAAACAGAACAAATTATAATTTTTGCTTATGCTTTTAAATAGATGATATATACATTTAACATTTTGAATTCATACATTTTACTGAAATTTTATTTATCAATAATAAAGTTTTAAATAAATGATCAAAATCTTCTCTTTATCTATATTCCACCACTGGTGATATGTACAATTATGCTTAAGGATTGTTTCACTTCTAGCCTTTGTATGTTTGCTACAGTGGATGGCGTGAACATAGTTACCACAGGATAACAAAAAATTTAGAGTGTGTTTAGTTACAAACTTTGATTGTTTCCAAAGGGTAATAAGAATGAATAATGTGATTTTATTTACAAACATTGTTAGCAAACAATAACAGAGCATGTAGTGTTTGTTTATTTAAAAAACATTGCTTTGTTGTTTCAAAACAATAACAATGAAAGGGTCTGTTTGTAGAGTCAATTTATTTGCAAACATTGGTTCAAAGTTACTGAAGGATAACAATGAATATAGGATCTATTTAGTTATGCATATTGTTATACATGTTTCATTGTGATGAAAGACTAACAATGGATAATATTGAATGTAGAGTTTAAATTTTTTTTACATTGTTATAAAAAAAATAACAGATATATAGTCTATTTATGAACATTGTTCTGTTGTTACCATTGGATAATAATGAGAGTCTGCATTTTGCATTGTTTCATTGTTACCAAAATAACAATTTGTTTATTTATAAATATTGTTTCATTGTTACTAAAGGATAATAATTAGATTCTATTTACAAATCATGCTATACATGTACCTTCTTATCTGATTGTGAACTGAATCCCTTTCTGTTGAAGTTGTAAATAATGTTAAGAATAATATTCAGACAAACCTCTCTCTGAAAGGGGTTCAGATTCTCTCCTAAGAGACCTGTAATTTATATTGATATAATGTATTAATTTAATATAATTAATGATGTTGCATAGGATATTTTATATAAATCTTTGTTATACACACAGATGAATTTATTTGTAATGTTATACTCTCAAAATATTATGCTTCTTAAGCTATGAATCTGTCTTTACCATAGTTAGTTCTCTAGGCAATAGCAATAAATAAATAAGACATAAAAATTGTTTACAAAATCAATTTCAGAACAATAAATAAATAAAACTTAATATTGTTTAAGAATCTGTTGTTTTTTAAATAGTAACTAGCATAAAACAATATAATATGCAAATTTTGTTTATCTAAAAAATGTAAATAATATCAACCATATTAAAAATAAATCACATGATGCAATGAAAGCAGAAGTATCACATGGTTATTATTATCCATCTTGCCACATTATGTGTCTTGTCACTCAAGCTCACTCAAGCTACTCTCTGTGACTGCCTTCTCTTTCCAGGCATCATCATTATATCACACCCGTTCTAGGCTCTAAACTGAGGGGTTGTTACAAAACAAGACTCCTTTGTATACTGTGGCACAAGGAGTTTGTACAAAAATAAAAACACTGCGCTCTAAATACTGCAGTACAAACAGTATCTTTTATACATGCAATACAAAGTTTTATACAAAGCAAGACTTTGCTCTATATGCTACAGTACAAAAAGTTTATTCTGAACAAGATTTTGCTTTGTGTACTACAGTACAAAAAGTTTTGTATGCAACACATCTTTGCTGTGTATAATGCAGTACAAAGTTTTTGTACACAACACAACTTAGCTTTGTATACTGCACTACAAAGAATTTATATGCAACAAAACAATGCTCAGTATACTGCACTACAAAGAGTTATTACTACAAAGGAATATTTTCTTCTGTATACTACACTACAAAGAGTTTGCATTTGACAAGACTTTGCTGTGTATTGTATTTGAGTTGACTTTGCCCTGTAATCTGCTGTACAAACCTTTATATTCAAGAAGACTTTGTTGTGTATACTAGAGTACACAGTCTATAGTACAAAGAGTTTGTACAAAGCAAGATCTTATTGTGTATACTGCAATACGCTGAGTTCGTACAAAGCATGATTTTGTTGTGTGTACTGCAGTACACAGAGTTTGTACAAAGTAAGATTTTGTTGTGTATACTGCAGTATACAGAATTTGTACACAGCAAGATTTTGTTGTGTATACTGCAGTATATAGAATTTGTACACAGCAAGATTTTGTTGTGTATACTGCAGTATGCAGAGTTTGTACAAAACAAAGTACCTTGTTTTGTATGCTACTATGCTTTATGGGTTGGTCTTGTCTGGATTTAATGCACTCTAGACAACATTCTTAGTTCAAATAATTTCAATTAAGTTTTAGAACAATTTAGTTTTAAGTTTAGAACAATTAAGTTTTAAAATAGGGATAGATAAATTTACTCTGCCACCGTATTTAAATCTATTAAATTAAATTATTCATTACATGTAATGTGAGATGGCAGCAGTTCACATTCATGTTAAAAGTGAGGTATATATTTAATCTATTTTTATATAATTAAACTATTTTGATGTGTGTTTTTTCTATACTATAAAAATATTTTCTTTTTTTTTTTAATTCCACGTGTATTGAGTAAATGCACGCGAAACTTCAAGAATATTCCTCATGGTGTGCTTGATAGCATGTGAAATTCAGGATGATTCTCTATGGTGTGCTTGGAGAGTGTGTCAAAGATTCTGGAACAGTTGTGTAATGTGCCTCTAGAAGGGACATATGGGACCTGCCTAAATATGAAAGGCAGTGACTTGTTGCAAACTGTGTTATTGCGAAACACTTGCCAGCCCCACCATCTTCAAACAGGGTAAGTGCATTGACTTTAACTGTTTTTCTAAAACTCCATTCTCATTTCTATGATGAAACTTGATTATATATTTATGTTAACTGATTGCTAATGTCTGTGCTAGGATAAAGTGAATGATTGTCCAGCATTAATCAAACATTGTGAAGTGATGTAAGTGTCAACACTCTTTGATTATATTCATATGCTATATATTTAATTGTTGATTTAATAAATTTATTGAACTTCTTACACATATTGAAAACCATATGTTGGAAAGACAGTGGGTGGATGGGGGCTCGCTAAATATATATTAAAGTACAGATTTGTGTACTAGAGTGTAAGTGTATCTTTGTTACACTTGCTGGCAACATGATTACTGGGGTTTCACTACTGTGAACCTCAGTTCTAGAACCAATACAGTGAAAGCTGGGTCTGATTTGGTCTTGAGAAACTTCAGGCAGAATTCCTGGAGCAGTGGATTTGGCGTGCCTAAGGGCGCACGTTAGAACCGATATCCAAAGGCAAAGTGAGCTGCAACATTGTTAACAGAAAATTTTTTCACAGTCTGCAGCTAACGTCACAAAACAGGTAATGTAGAATGAACTATTTACATCTCTACTACTCTCGCTTTGATTCTGTGATGAGAAATTGACTTGCAATTCGATTATTGATTGTTAACTTGATTATTTTATTGTTAGGATAGAGACTATGTAAGTGGTGGACATTATCTGGGCGTTTATCCTCAGTAGTAGTATAAGTGTCGTGCTCTTTTTCAACTGTAATCGTTTGTATGTTTAGATTGTTGATTTAATAATTTTGTTATTGTTTCTTATTTGTCTTCCATACCATATTATCTAAATTATGTTCGGGGGAATATTGGGTTGAATGGAAGCTCGTTAAAATAAATTAAAAGACGGGTCTAATTACTCCTTAAGTAAGAAGTTCCACCTGCGGAAGAAATTTTGTCAGTAGAACGTCTATCTAAATGTGAGTAATTGGTAGAGTTCTGCAGCGCCAGGGGATCCGCCAAGAGGGAGACAAGCTGAGTGCCTTATTGGGATTTATTATTGACATGTGAATTAAGATTCTAGCCACTTGTATTTAGTTATAATTAATTAATAAACATAAGAACACTGGTGTACGTCACAATTAGAAAGATATTTTAAGAACCTGTATATATATTTGTTACTTATTTTAAATACGTGTATATATTTCTTACCTATTTTACATACATGTATTATTATTTAAAGAATAAACATACATATGGCGGCTTCAGCCACCCCCACCTACGGAGGGCGGTTGAGGGTGTGCGACCTGTTTCACTCCCTTCCGCCAGCCCTCCTGCCCTCCACCTCAGACGCACCGCGAGGCTGTGGGGATTCCCCAGAAGCAGACCAAGACCGAGAACATCGTGAAGTTGAAAGGTCTATTGCGGATTCTGGAGTGAGTGAACAGAACAACATATACATACATATGAGATATATATATATAAAATCTGTCTCCTTGGATTCCATTGGAGTGTGCAGAGAAGAGCAAAAAAAAGTTCTTGATCTTATTGCTGGAAAACGAATAAATAATGACGAGGAGCTGGGGTGGAAGGTTCACGTAATGGGCGCAAAGACCCCTGGCACCGCTTAGTATATAAGTATGGTGCTGGTTAGATGTCTTGAACATAATTGTATTTGTTAGTTAGAATTAGGAAGCAGTGCGAATACATGTACTAATATACATATGGCTTCACCTGACAATTATGACGTCAGCAAGTGACTAGCATATAATGCAATGTACGTTACTCCCTCAAGAAATGTAGTCTTTGTCTCTTGTGAGAATAAGTTGTACGTGTTTGTGTGTGTGTGTAGTCTGTATCTCTTGACTTCTTGGTGTGTGAGAAAAAGTTATACGTGTGTGTGTGTGTGTGTGTGTGTGTGTGTGTGTGTGTGTGTGTGTGTGTAGTCTGTATCTCTTGACTGCTTGGTGTGTAAAAATAAGTTGTACATGTGTGTGTGAAGCCTGTATCTCTTGACTGATTGGTGTGTGAGAATAAGTTGTACGCGTGTGTGTATGTAGTCTGTATCTCTTGACTGTTGGTGTGCGAGAATAAGTAGTACGTGTATGCATCCGTCCGTGCGTGTGTGTTCGCGAGTGCACTGAAATAATATACAATGATAGCAATGTACTAAAGGGCAGAGAAGCCAGATGGATGACAGTGATCAGTAAGAAAATGGAACAGGAAGTCGTGAATCTTTAGTGGTATCTTCCAAATAGTTTAGAAAGTAAATATCACGTAGTAGTCGCGTTTAAATGGAATAAATATGAGTGAAAATATTTTTCTGTAGTTATATTTCAATCGGAAAAATATATGAAAGCAAATATCAATTCGTATTATATTTAAATAGAAAAATGTACATGAATGTAAACATCAATAAGTAGTTATGTTTAAATAAATTAAGTAAAACCATCGTGCCTACACATACATACACACAAACAGTCATAAGCACGCGGACAAAACGGAAGCTAAACAGCGGACATGCCAGCCACAAGCGAATCTTTCTTGCGCCAGTTAGGTTTGAGAACAACAAGGATCTCTGTTGTCAAAGTTGATTTGTTGTTATATAGTGAAAATACTGAACAAACAGCTCTTAACCAGAAAATTTCCACTGGAGACATCATTGATATAGTTCCCTGTGCTAATCCAAAGTCATGGCGTGAACTTTGTATATTAGACGGATTTAAGAAGTCATGGCGTGAACTTTGTATATTAGATGGATTTAAGACGTCATAGCGTGAACTTTGTATATTAGATGGATTTAAGACGTCATAGCGTGAACTTTGTATATTAGATAGATTTAAGAAGTCATGGCGTGAACTTTGTATAATGGATGGATTTAAGACGTCATAGCGTGAAGTTTGTATATTAGATGGATTTAAGACGTCATAGCGTGAACTTTGTATATTAGATGGATTTAAGAAGTCATGGCGTGAACTTTGTATAATAGATGGATTTAAGACGTCATAGCGTGAAGTTTGTATATTAGATGGATTTCGTGAACTTTGTATATTAGATGGATTTAAGACGTCATAGCGTGAACTTTGTATATTAGATGGATTTAAGAAGTCATGGTGTGAACTTTGTATATTAGATGGATTTAAGAAGAGGAAAAGAACGGGTATCTTGAATGGCAAATACGCAATATAAGTCGTCATTCAGCCAATATTAAGTACACAACTTCCAAACAGAACCACCGAAAATAGTCTAGTCATCTTATGCATTGACAATACCATACAAAATCATCTAATGCATTGACAATACCATATATTATGTTCATTGCTGTGCGTGTTAGTGTTTAGCGAAGTAAAGTGAATATAATACTGTGAATGTTAGTGTTTAGCGAAGTAAAGTGAATATAATACTGTGAATGTTTGTTTGTGTTTAGCAAAGTAATTGAATAAAGCACTATGACAAATGTTCTTGTTTAGCGAATTAATGTGAATAATATTGTGTGTTTAGCGGGTTGATGTATATACAGTACTTTGACTAATGTTAGTGTTTAGCGGGTTGATGTATATACAGTACTTTGACTAAATGTTAGTGTTCAGCGGGTTGATGTATATACAGTACTTTGACTAATGTTAGTGTTTAGCGGGTTGATATATAAAGTACTGTGACTAACGTTAGTGTTGTTTTTTTTTTTTTTTTTGCTTTCTCTTTAAATATGCGTGAAGTAATGCAAGTGATATTGTTTTTTGTCCAATGGCAGATTTTTTTTCATTTCTATTCAACAAAATTAACGTTATGCAATGAAGTCGCAAATTATTCTTTTTAGGATTGAAAACCAACTCTTCATTATAATGATAATTAACACTTCTTACTTAGTCTTTGAATTATTTATTTCCTTACCTACCCAACACGTCTGTACCCGAGACTTCTAAAGCTTTTGTAACAAAGGTCATAAACATCTTGACATTCGTGACGTTGTTAGTAATTTTATTCTACGCGTGAGAATACACGTTGTTAGTATTTTTATTCTACGCGTGAGAATACACGTTGTTAGTATTTTTATTCTACGAGTGAGAATACACGTTGTTAGTATTTTTATTCTACGAGTGAGAATACACGTTGTTAGTATTTTTATTCTACGAGTGAGAATACACGTTGTTAGTATTTTTATTCTACGAGTGAGAATACACGTTAGTATTTTTATTCTACGAGTGAGAATACAAGCCTGAGTCAAACAACATCGAGGAAGCTTTGAGACTTCTACGTGTCTTACATTCGCGCTCTCGTCGAATGTCAAACACCGTCCAGACAGCTTCGTAGACCCTTAAGTACCTTAAAGTGATTATATGCTATGTCCCACAGAGATTGAGAGATGTCTGATGACACTGAGACATTTCTCACTAGCATTCAACAGACGCAACAACCGAGAGATATAGAAGACCACATCAGCTTCGCCAATGAGCAAAATTTTAATTAACATTTAATAGACTCAACTCTCTTTGTGGGAAGAATCTCACAATCAGTTTTCTTAATCACGTTATCATTAACATTTAAAACTGGACAAATTACCCCTAAATAATACTTTTTCTAGGGGTCATTTAGGGGACATAATAGACATCTGAACACAGACACACGATGTGGCAGAAGAAAGAAACATAGGAACGAAACTTATTAAAATAAAAAAAATAAAGATAAAAATACCCCTTTAATTGAAAAATATTTGTGTATATGAAAAGAAATGTTGGTACATCATTTGAATTCTCACGCATTCATTGCTACGTGCACACACTGGAATTGCAGTTCACAGACATTTTGCCTCTAATGCATATTTTTTTTGTTGACACGTCATTTTGTCAGCATTTGAGTAAATGAAGAACACTCAACTCCTGTGTCCACATTTGAGTAATTAAGAACACTCAACTCCTATGGCCACATGAGAGGATTTGATAATGGAAAGGTTTCCTCGTCTTGTCCACATGAGAGGATTGGGTAATTGAAAGGTTTCCTGGTCTTGTCCACATGAGAGGATTGGGTAATTGGAAGGTTTCCTGGTCTTGTCCAATGTCAATGAGAAGCATCAAAAGTACCCGCCAGTGCCGTTATATCACATAATGCTTTCACAACCGTAATATATGCGAGACAATCAGTCTTTAGCAAGGCGGTTGAATCACAAGTAGATTGCACATAATATTGTCAAGGTAAAAAATCACAAGTACTGTGTAGTTTCTAAGCGGATCGTTAAACAACACATTCATGGCATTGTTGATACATAAATACATTTTTGCACCATTGAAAGCAAAAGCAGTAGAAAAAATAAAAATATAATGAAAATCTAAATGTAAAGTAGAAAATATATAATTATATAACACATTAAAATTAAGAAATGTATATGCCGTAACACTTAATACATTTATAAGCATTAAATATTAATTCTCAGAATGCGAAGGTCACACATTCACTCCCTTTATGTTGAAGTTAAAAGGAAAAGTTGTAAAGTTAATGTTGTAATAATTGCATACATATATTTTTTCAGATCTTTCGGAGATCACAGCCAATCAGGGATACAGACAATACAAGTCATTAAAATAGTCATTTTAAAATAATATCATTCAAAGGTTGTCATAAATTGAGCAGAAAATCATTCAAGGTTACTAGGATAAAAGCTGCTGTGTACACTGAGCACTGACCCATAAGGGCACGCTTTAAACCTTTTGTGCTCGACAGTTAATGAATTTTTATGCTACCTCATCCATAACTTTGTAAATAATTTGCAGAGTCATAGTTGACTAGAGAGTTCACATCAGTGAAAACGATCTATTCCACGTTAGTGAAAACGACTTGTTCTAAGTTAAAGGTGAATCACTGTCAATATCGCAGAGATACTGCATTGCTGAATAGCTAGTTTACTTGACAAAGTTTCTTCTCGATTTCACCCACTGCTGATTGCAGATGGATAAAGTCTTTGACTTGGACGGGTGATATGTGAGCGACAGTTTCAATTCTATCTGCGTACTGATTGGCTGAACCAATGGTGACGATGACCAATCTGACTCCTTGAAACTGAAACCGCATTAACTCTTTCTCAACAGCGTCGAGGTCTTGCAGATGTGTGGATACAAACAGCACAATAACTTTATGCGCATGCGCACGGGACTTGTTGTAAGACGTGAGGAAACCGTACAGACGAACTCTTTGCAAGAGCACGTGCAAGCCTTGATATTTAGGCGACAGCAAGAACTCCTGTCAAAGAAAGAAAAATCACACAGTGAATAAACCGCCACACAAAATCCTGGCAATAGAGTTTCATGAAAAAGAGAAGATTTAGAAAGAGACTAATTGGCATACAAATCAGCTATTTCGTGTGTGTGAATGTATTTAGCAAGTATAAATTAAAAGTGACGTAATTTACACTCTTAAAAATTTGTAATACATTTGACTTACCTCTAACTCTGCTGCCTTAGCCCCAGTTTTAAGGTCAAAGTTGTTTCCCTTGTGGCAATTTTCGCGCACCAGTCCAAACCGAACTAGGTCAACCGGGAATTCCATGGCTTCTAACATGGCGTTTATTGTGGCGGAAATGATGTAGGTGTCATCTCTACTGACAACCGCCGCATCATAAACAAAAATTACATCTGTAGCTTCGACTATCGCTGGACAGCCTGCATGCGAAAACCCAAACATAATCGTAAGGAACAAGGAGAAAAGATCAGTTTATGAAGCAACAACTTTAGGTTTGGAGAAGTAAGGAGTCACTAATAAAATGGATCAAGCGGTCGTTGGCATTAAGTACAAATATTTGAACATGTGCAGGGCCTGCTTATATACAATACATTCTCGATGTCAATTTAAAGGGGGGGGGGGGAGACATGTCCTGCATACGCCGATTTTCCTGCCAGAGTAGATAAGGATCGGGTAAAATTCTCTGGAATAGATGGAGGCAGATTAAAGGGCTAACTAACCAAACGTTACACATGACCATGGGTTTATTCGATTTTTTATTTATGGATTTATTTATTTAATTTTGGGAAAAGTGAAAATATTATATTATGTGTGATATGCATTGTTTTCTTTTTACTTTGCTGCATTATATTTTTCATTATTGTTCCTAATGATAATTATTAGTACTACTACTATTTCTGTTCTTTCACGATTACTACCATTAGACTTTTAGCATTCTGCCTTATAAATTTCCCTTCCCTGATTTACCTACTTGTACTCTTTTTATCGCTACGTTTCAGTGCAGTTTATTAATAATAAATTTCCCTTCCCTGATTTACCTACTTGTACTCTTTTTATGGCTACGTTTTAGTGCAGTTTATTAATAATAAATTTCCCTTCCCTGATTTACCTACTTGTACTCTTTTTATGGCTACGTTTTAGTGCAGTTTATTAATAATAAATTTCCCTTCCCTGATTTACCTACTTGTACTCTTTTTATCGCTACGTTTTAGTGCAGTTTATTAATAATAAATTTCCCTTCCCTGATTTACCTACTTGTACTCTTTTTATCGCTACGTTTTAGTGCAAAATGTATTAAGTGGAATCGGTAAAAATCTACCTTTTTAATTCATAGTAGACTAATACACATGCAACCGTCTAATATCTTAGAATTCCATCCCTTTGTCTAACAATGACTTATAGTTTACTGTGCAGTGGGTGTGCAGTTATCAGCTTATTTAGTTCACTCAGACACTCACGCCAGTGCCGTCTATGGGTTTAAGTACCTCTGGTATAGTTGCTTGAATGTTGTTTTTATTTAGAAAAATCAGTTAATTTTTATCTGCTCCTACTTATAGGCAATCTGTATTCTGCTCCTACTTATAGGCAATCTGTATTCTGCTCCTATTTATAGGCAATCTGTATTCTGCTCCTATTTATAGGCAATCTGTATTCTGCTCCTACTTATAGGCAATTTTTATTCTGCTCCTACTTATAGGCAATCTGTATTCTGCTCCTATTTACAGGCAATCTGTATTCTGCTCCTACTTATAGGCAATTTTTATTCTGCTCCTACTTATAGGCAATCTGTATTCTGCTCCTACTTATAGGCAATTTTTATTCTGCTCCTACTTATAGGCAATTTTTATTCTGCTCCTACTTATAGGCAATCTGTATTCTGCTCCTACTTATAGGCACTTTTTATTCTGCTCCTACTTCTAGGCAATTTTTATTCTGCTCCTACTTCTAGGCAATTTTAAAAATGTTCGACTATTACGAGATCCCCACAGCTAGAGGCTATTTGTTTGTATCGTGTACATTCACTACCAAGTCGAAGTTTAGATAATCAGGATTGTTCCTGTCTAGTACCAAGTCGAAGTTTAGATAATCAGGACTGTTCCTGTCTAGTTCCAAGTCGAAGTTTGGATAGTCGGGATTGTTCCTGTCTAGTTCCAAGTCGAAGTCGCAAAAAGTAGGAGTGGACTACACCATGATAAATTTCAAAACTAATTAAAGTAATTTAAGTATAGTTCATTTAGTAGAAAATTAGTCTTTTACACACATTTAAGTATAGTTCATTTAGTAGAAAATTGTCTTTTACACACATTTAAGTATAGTTCATTTAGTAGAAAATTAGTCTTTTACACACATTAAGTATAGTTCATTTAGTAGAAAATTAGTCTTTTACACACATTTAAGTATAGTTCATTTAGTAGATAGTCTTTTACACACATTTAAGTATAGTTCATTTAGTAGATAGTCTTTTACACACATTTAAGTATAGTTCATTTTGTAGATAGTCTTTTACACACATTTAAGTATAGTTCATTTAGTAGAAAATTAGTCTTTTACACACATTTAAATATAGTTCATTTAGTAGAAAATCAGTCTTTTACACACATTTAAGTATAGTTCATTTAGTAGAAAATTAGTCTTTTACACACATTTAAGTATAGTTCATTTAGTAGAAAATCAGTCTTTTACACA
Organism: Sinotaia quadrata; assembly: GCA_028829895.1. Classification (NCBI taxonomy): domain Eukaryota; kingdom Metazoa; phylum Mollusca; class Gastropoda; order Architaenioglossa; family Viviparidae; genus Sinotaia; species Sinotaia quadrata. The sequence goes on along the minus strand of CM054177.1, from coordinate 51,442,304 downwards.
CATTATGTATAGTTCATTTAGTAGAAAATCAGTCTTTTACACACATTTAAGTATAGTTCATTTAGTAGAAAATTAGTCGTTTACACACATTAAGTATAGTTCATTTAGTAGAAAATTAGTCTTTTACACACATTTAAGTATAGTTCATTTAGTAGATAGTCTTTTACACACATTTAAGTATAGTTCATTTAGTAGATAGTCTTTTACACACATTTAAGTATAGTTCATTTAGTAGATAGTCTTTTACACACATTTAAGTATAGTTCATTTAGTAGATAGTCTTTTACACACATTTAAATATAGTTCATTTAGTAGAAAATCAGTCTTTTACACACATTTAAGTATAGTTCATTTAGTAGAAAATTAGTCTTTTACACACATTATGTATAGTTCATTTAGTAGAAAATCAGTCTTTTACACACATTTAAGTATAGTTCATTTAGTAGAAAATTAGTCTTTTACACACATTAAGTATAGTTCATTTAGTAGAAAATCAGTCTTTTACACACATTTAAGTATAGTTCATTTAGTAGATAGTCTTTTACACACATTTAAGTATAGTTCATTTAGTAGATAGTCTTTTACACACATTTAAGTATAGTTCATTTAGTAGATAGTCTTTTACACACATTTAAGTATAGTTCATTTAGTAGATAGTCTTTTACACACATTTAAGTATAGTTCATTTAGTAGATAGTCTTTTACACACCAGTAAAATCTGTCTCGTCGTTAACGAAATCTTCTGTAGAATAAGATGGCGCCTCGACTGCAAGTGAGAGAGAGAGAGAGAACAAGTTATCATTATTCTGGAAATGTCATCTATAAAAGGCGTTTCTTAGGACGCCTAATACAAAACAATATCATATTAATTATTAATATTGCACCCATTATTACCTGATATTATTTAATTTATTACACCTCCCCAGTGATATTTGACCATATTGTAATTGAACATCAGGAGATAGCTGACCATATCTTATAAATGATAAAGGACAATATTTGATAACAGAAAATCCGCTAATGATGATAGAGCATGAAAACAGACAACCAGGATATGACAGAAAATATCTGTAAGATGACATGCTATCATGACCTAACAATGTAATAACAAATTACTCCAGATAAAATTTAAATACTTGTTCACATTACATTTACTAAGTACCTAGTAGTAGTAGTAAATATCATACAGTATAATAATAAGTGCACTTGTATGCCAGAGAAAAAGAGATCTATCTATATATCTGTGAGAGGGAATGTGTGTGTGTTGAGATATCTACATATCTGTGTGTGTGTTTGAGTGAGAGATGGAGAGAGAGAGAGAGGGAGAAAATCTATGCAATTACCATCACAAGTTTTGATGGCTAGAAGTTCCCTAATGTTTTTTAAGCCACCAAAATTGTCCACGTGAAACACAAAATTTTCGTCAGGATCACTAGCTATGTCCATCAGCTCTTGCGCGTCTGTCTGTGAACCAATCCCAACAGCAAAGACATACATTCCTTGATCACGCGCTATCCGGGCTTCGAGGAGAGTATGAGTCAGGTTGGCTGATTGGCCGTCAGTGAGAACAATAATTATATGCGCCACCTCAAGACGTGCAGTGGCAAACATTCTCGTCCTGACGACATTGAAAGCGAGGCCTGTGTTAGTTCCACCTATACAAATACAATAAACAAAATGTACACAAACAAAATTACAATAAATAAAATATTTAATATCAGTTTGAATGATAAGTTTCAATTATACATGAGTATTTATGAAATTTAAAATAAAGTTTAACAAATTCAAGTCAGCCGCACGTAAGCACTTATATATACCCGTTTTCATTTATGCCAAAATTAAGGAAATCGGTACCGGTTAGATATGGCGCTTTCATCAAAGCATGTTTGATGTTTGCCCGTGTCTGTGAGTCAGTGAAAGTGTACACTTTGTGCACAGAGTCGCTGTACACGGCCACACCGATTCGCGTGCGAGTCGAACTGATGTCAAAGAGAGGCAGAAGCTGTGCGACAAAGTGAAGCTGGTCCTGGAACTCAGTCTGCCCGATGCTGCTCGATGCATCCAGCAGAAACACCACGTCTGCTGGCTTGCCGCCACATCCTGTGCAATGACGTCATAATGTAGGAAATACACCTTTTCTCTAAGTCCTTAACTTTTCTATTGGCGTCTGAATGTTTTACATTAAATTTATTGTCTTTTCTACAATTGAGGACAAATAAGGATAGATATCTTATATTACAATGAATACATTATTAGAACTATATATCTATTTCAGTTAGGACGGAATGATGAATGAAGACGGAAAATACTGAGTAATGATATGATTATTTCCAATGATGGGGAAGGTAAATTGCTTTCTTCCAAAAATCCAGGAAACATAAGGTTACATGAAATACGGACTACAGGAAATATAGATTTAAAAAACTACACAAAGACTACAAGTTCCAAGACTACAGAGAGACAGAAAAGTCAACACTGTGGAGAACTTACGTTTCGTTGCAACGTCTTTTGGTCTGTCCCATATCACAACGTCATGTGGTGAAGACTCGGTGTTGTTTTTTTCTGGAAGTAGTACAAATAAATAATATCCAAAAGAATGGTTGTATGAAAGCGATGAGTAATCAAATAATTAAGTTATTAAATTATCCTGCGGATATCAGATATAAAAGTGAATTCAAGAAATGTTCTTTTTTTAAAAAAAAATGCGTGAACAACCTTTAAGCTTTGCAATCAAATGTATCATAAATTTGAAAATGTCAACTTTTATATTTCTGCGAGTAAAATGTATCTGACATTTGGAAAATGTCAACAACTTGTGTGTCTGCATATAAAATGTATTAGAAATTATTCTAGGGTCAAAAGTATTGTAATATTACGGTGAAAAGGGAAAGCACATTGTACATGTATTAATGAAAGGGGCGGGGGGACGGAAGAATGATCTTTTTGTACACCTGTAACTAACACTTATCCTTGCAGTAGAGTACATACTATAGACAGTCGAAATGCGTATATATTTAAAACAGTTACCTTTGTAGAAGTGTATAATAGTACAGATAGGTGTGGTAATGTGTATACATTTACAGCAGTTATCTTTGCAATACAGACAGATCGTAATGTGTATACATTTACAGAGTTATCTTTGCAGTACAGACAGGTCGTAATGTGTATACATTTACAGCAGTTATCTTTGCAGTACAGACAGGTCGTAATGTGTATACATTTACAGCAGTTATTTTTGTAGTACAGACAGGTCGTAATGTGTATACATTTACAGCAGTTATCTTTGCAGTACAGACAGGTCGTAATGTGTATACATTTACAGCAGTTTTTGCAGTACAGGCAGGTCGTAATGTGTACACATTTACAGCAGTTATCTTTGCAGTACAGACAGGTCGTAATGTGTATACATTTACAGCAGTTATCTTTGCAGTACAGACAGGTCGTAATGTGTATACATTTACAGCAGTTATCTTTGCAGTACAAACATGTCGTAATGTGTATACATTTACAGCAGTTATCTTTGTAGAAGCGTACAGCAGTACAGACAAGTCGTAAAGTGTATACATCTACAACAGTTATCTTTGTAGAAGCGTACAGCAGTACAGACAAGTCGTAATGTGTATACATCTACAACAGTTATCTTTGTAGAAGTGTACAGCAGTACAGACAGGTCGTAATGTGTATACATTTACAGCAGTTATCTTTGTAGAAGCGTACAGCAGTACAGACAGGTCGTAATGTGTATACATCTAACAACAGCTATCTGTGTAGACATGCACTGTAGTATAGAGATGCCGAAATTCAAGCTAAACCGGAAGTGCCTACCCGACCTATCACATAATGATATTAACTTACGTTAAAAGTAGTCTACATTTGAACCTATCTCTAGGACGGTCGACCCTTACCACCACCACCACCACCCCCGCACCTCCCGGGCTAGGATGTGACATAAATATTATTCTAACTTGTTTCCAACGGACCATCAGACTTGTAAATTTTGATCGGTGCTATATTTCTTATGCTGCGTGTGTATCGGGCTAAAAGTATTTGTTGCAGGATTTGTAAGATGAGAATGTTTGTAAGAGAAAAAAGAGTTTTAGAGATGAAATATGCCTGAAATTTAATGCTTCCTTAATTTGACTTTTGCAGAGAAGCAGCCGTTTTTTTCTTTTTACTTCAGGCAACAACTTGATGACGTTGTGTGATAAACAAGCATTATAGTCAAACAGTCAAACTTATCAGCAAACGCTGTTGTACGTGGATTCATGTGAATTTCGTTTAAGAGGAAATACGGCACGAATTTGAGGCTGTGTTTGGTCTCCAGAATTCACAAAGATTATTTTGAACATTCCTCGTGGTGTGCTGTGAAGTTCCAGACAAACTGACATTGACTGTGGGATAGGTAGGATTACAGACTGGCTATATTAGTGACTGCCGGATAGGTAGAATTACAAGGTACAGCACTACACACTGACCATACTAATATGATTATCGGATATGAAGGGTTACATGGTACAGTGATACAGACTGACTATACTATGTTCGTCGTATATGAAGGGTTGCATGGTAAGTGCTCTACAGAGTGACTAAACTAAGCTGCCGAACAGAGCAGGAATACATGTTACAGCACCACATAATTCATCATTCATAAGTACACACGCCAGTTGATTAAAAAAATGAATTGAAATATTAAAATGATGTGCATAAAATTAAATAATAAAATTAGAAATCACTTGCAAAATTGCTTTAAAATGTAAAGAAATTATTTACTTTTTTGACAAAAAAACAGTTCTCTACCACAAAAATCAGAAAATAATAACCAAACCAACTTACTGTGACAAGCGCTGCTCGCCAAAGATTTTTCGATATGTTTTAAAGCATCGTAATTGTCCACCCGGAATACGTGTGTCTCAGTCGGGTAGCTTGCAATTCCATTTAATTCATTTTCATCAACACCTCCACCCACACCAATGGCAAAAAGTTCGATGCCCTTGCTGCGAGCGATAGATGCTTCGAGTGTCGTAAGAGTCGTGTTGTCGGAATAACCGTCTGTGATGAGAATTATCGCGTGCGCAGCCCAAGGACGGCCTCCATTTTCAACCTGCATGTAAATACTACCTTAAGAATCACCCAACTTGTTTAAACTGAATTTAATTTACATGTAACACTTTTATGACTGCAGAAATTCAGTAAAACGTTACAGGCTTCAGTAATCGCCATTCTTTTATTGGTAAAGACAGATTGGGTGTTGAAATTGAGCGCCACCTTGCGGAAAGAAATAAAGCTAACATGTCTACCAGTAATGTCATCGCATTTCTGAGAATGGACTTCACTGATTTTACTTCGCTCCTATGAAATGAGCAGGCTGGTGTTTCTCGATAATACCATTATAAAAAAAATTGTCATATTTCAAATGGAGTTTGTTTTAATTTAAATATAGATAAATAAAATAGTCACTTTACATTCAGTCAATCAGTTCATGTATTATTATAAAATCATTGAAAATTGTCATATTCAAAATTATGGTATTCATCGTGTATCAGTTTATTGTTACACCATATAATTACATTCTTTATGTTTGATAAATAACTCTGTAACTTAGGTATCAGCTGTCTAAAATTAATTAAACTACAATGCTTCTTGATCAATATTAGATTGAGAGATTGGTGATAATTATTTATAATGATGCTATTTAAAACATATATTTGGAATCAGTATAGCAATAATGTTTTCTGTTTTCATCTTATTTCATTAAAAATAATGGTAACAACATTTTGAACTATGTACCCAGGATATGTTATAGTTCTAACCTTAAACATTTCTGTGTGTGCATAATGAATGGCTTTTCTCGTCTTCGTCCCGCCTGTCATGTACTTGATCTGACCAATAGCGTTCAGCAGACTCTCTTTGTCCATGTGCTGATTCAAGGCCACGTCCAAGCGCAGCTCGGTGCTGTACGTGACGACCCCCACTCGGATGTTGTTCGAGCCAATCGTGAAGGAGTCGACCAGCGTGCGCAGGAAATCGAGCTGCGCAGCAAAGTGGTGTTCGTACAGGCTGAAGGAAGAGTCCAGCAGGAACACAACATCGGCCACCTTTTCCTGGCATCCCGTACTTCCTGTTTCATATTTCACCAACACAAACATAAGTCATGCGTCTTATTTCACCAACACAAACATAAGTCATGGTCTTATTTCACCAACACAAACATAAGTCATGCGTCTTATTTCACCAACACAAACATAAGTCATGCGTCTTATTTCACCAACACAAACATAAGTCATGCGTCTTATTTCACCAACACAAACATAAGTCATGCGTCTTATTAACCGTCACGCCTTTAACATAATTTACCAGGAAATACATATTAAAAGTGCCTCCTTTTATATAATTCACTAAAATATATACGTTAACATATTCTGTTACATAATTCATCAACAAATGCATATTAACTGTACCTTTTACTATATAGTAAGTCAAGAATAAAAAAACAGTTTAACTGTTCCTACTGTTACATAACAATTGAACAATCATATATATAGTTTTCCAGCTCTCTCTGTGTATGACGCTAAAGCATCATTGACCTTCGAGCATGTGGGAATTCTTTCACATGGCCAGCTTTATGTTACATTGTCACTTCAAAGTACTCATTTAATAAATCGATGGTCAAGGTCATTTGCTTGAATTTTCACTCCCAATATGAACTTATAATCAAACACGTGGCCAGCTTTATGTTGCATTGTCGCGTTCATGCGAATGAAAAATAAGAAATTAGTAATTGTTAAATAGTGCTTGATACTTTCTTCTTCCCTTACAATATAAGTACAATTTTGGGGGGGCAATTAGGCAGTCATGAATGAAGAAAATCGCCAAGAGCGGACGATTACGTTTAAATGGTGCAAAGATGGAGGGCCCGACAAAGCCAAGAAACTCTCGATCATCTGAAGTTGCAAAATACAGCAAAAATGTCTCAAAGTCGCGAGAGGGAAACACTTGCAGAATTCCAAGGCCGACCGCAAGCTGGTGCACGTTCTCACCGGGAACGACGAGCTCCTAGCAATACATTTCCACCCGCCATACTCTAGTAAATAACCTCCCCTTGCTCATTTCTGTTCCTAGCAATACATCCATTTTAATTTTCCACCCGCCATACTCTAGTAAATAACCTCCCCATGCTCATTTCTGTTCCTAGCAATACATCCATTTTAATTTTCCACCCGCCATACTCTAGTAAATAATCACCCATGCTCATTTCTGTTCCTAGCACATCCATTTTAATTTTCCACCCGCCATATGCGTGAAGAAATATTGCTAAACCAATCAGTAATGCAGTTTCTTTTCAGTTGTGCCAAAAACTATATTTTATACTTTTTATCAAGTATTGGTGACTGCACTGCTCATTTCGTGTACCTCTTGGAAGTTACTGAATTGATTTCTAAATAACTATAAATAGTTTCTAATGGTATGCTCTCACCCCACCCCCTCATTACTAAACTTTTCCTTATCAACTTTACCACTAACGAAATAATAAAAGGGGTGCTTGTACGTCACTCACAAGAAAATGTCTTTCATTGTAATGAAGTTAATTTGAGAATACAGTCGCAGGAAGTTAATGGAGACAAAAGCAGATAATGCCGTCACAAGAAATTAATAGTGACAAAAATAGTGTCGTAAAAAGAAATTAACCTGTAACAGAAATAGAGGGTCGTAACAAAAAGCTAACTTTGTGACAAGGAGGGTGTATTGTCAAGAACGAGGTAGAGTTTGATAACAAGAATAAACTAGAACAGAGTTTGATGACAAGAACATGCAGAGAATATGTTGACAAGAACGAGCTAGAACAGAGTTTGATGACAAGAACATGCAGAGAATATGTTGACAAGAACGAGCTAGAACAGAGTTTGATGACAAGAACATGCAGAGAATATGTTGACAAGAACGAGCTAGAACAGAGTTTGATAACAAGAACGAGCTAAAGAGAGTTTGATAACAAGAACGAGCTAGAACAGAGTTTGATTACAAAGAGTTACAAAAGAGTCTGACGACAAGAATGAGCTAGAAGAGAGTCTGATGACAAGAATGAGATAAAAGAGAATTTGATAACGCGTTAGAAGAGTTTGATGACAAGAACTTGGAGAAACTGTGAAGAGCAGAATGAACATACTGATTAAAAGCGTGATGATAAGAACTAAACAGAGTGGGAAAATGTAAAGAAGTGTGTGTGTAGTGACCAGGAAAGTGGTAAGAGTCAAAGTGTTATAAGGATCTTCATATGACATACCTCTTGAAAACGGCAGGAATACCTGAAATAGAAGGAGAAAAAAAACACATTTTAAGCAAAATGAAGCAATAAATTTTAGAAAAATATTTTCTTTTAATTAAAATAATAGAAATTACTGTTTAAATTAAATTTGTGAAATGTAAATAAAAATTTTACTGTTTAAATTCAACTTGCTAAGTGTAAATCTATTTATATAAATCAAACTCAAACGAGTTTACTAAATGGTGTTAGTAAAATTTAAACTTGTTGAGAATTGTTAATTTGTGGAAGTAATATTTAATTATCTCAAGTATTAGCAATTCTATTTCTCACCCATAACTATGTACGAATGTTAACTTCAGAAAGTAATATTTAATTTAGTCCAAGTTTTCTCTCTATGTATATTAGCAAATCTAACTTTATTTTCTATCCGTAACTAATTATGAATATTTACTACAGAAAGCAATATTTAATTTTAGTCCAAGTTTTCTCTCTCTCTATATGTTAACAATTCTACTTTATTTTCCACCCGTAAATAATTAAGAGTATTTACTACAGAAAGCAATATTTAATTTAGTCAAAGTTCTCTCTCTCTCTCTCTCTCTCTCTCTCTCTCTCTATATATATATATATATATATATATATAAAGTAGAATTGTTAACATATATATATATATGTTAACAATTCTACTTTATTTTCCACCCGTAACTAATTATGAGTATTTACTACAGAAAGTAATATTTAATTTAGTCCAAGTTCTCTCTCTCTCTATGTTAGCAATTCTAACTTTATTTTCCACCCGTAACTAATTATGAGTATTTACTACAGAAAGCAATATTTAATTTAGTCCAAGTTCTCTCTCTCTCTCTCTCTCTCTCTCTCTCTCTCTCTCTCTCTCTCTCTCTCTCTCTCTCTCTCTCTGTTAGCAATTCTAACTTTATTTTCCACCCGTAACTATATACGAGCTCCAGTGCTACTCCACGAATGACGTCACGCGATATCGAAATAGTGTCGACACTCGCTGTAAAACTGAGACAGAGCCTTTAGTTACTCAGTATTGCCCTACTCAAATATGTAGATGTCTGTTGGATTTGTTGCTTGTGATTGTCATTAATTTATGTCTTTACCAGTTATCTAATAGATATGTAACGACTTTTAAAACGTGAAGAGACAGATAAGAATAGTCATAAGTAAACAATCAGGCAAACAATCATTCATTCAGTAAATCAGTCAATAATTCAAACAAGCATTCAATCAAACTATCAATCAGTCAAAGAAAAAAGAAATAAACTTATTTTGGTTGGACAGAGTCTCGAAATGTTGGACAAGAGAAGTATTCGGTTGATAAGAGAGACTATACATATCATTCAGTAAGTATGAAGATTGAAACATTCCCAGTAAACATACATAGTGGAACTTGAGAGGCGACTGTGGGGAAATGAATTCCTGTCTTTCATATATGTAACGTTTGCTTATCAACACCACCCAACAACAACAACAACCCTACCTTGATCCCTCCCCATTCCCTAGCTCGAATTGTTGCTCTATCCTCAATGAAAATAATTGTGAAATCAACACGTACGCCTCTGACCTCATCTGAAGGACACGCTTGTTGCCTTGGATACAGACACCTTGTAGGAATCTATATTCCGGCCTTCTCCCGTTGCTGTATAAATCGACGCACTCTTTTTAATTTTTCTCGCTTTTTAGATGCATTTGCAGTCAGCATTATAAGCGGTTCAAGCCTTCTAAACCAAATCGTGTCAAGTCTTCTAAAACCAAATCGTGTCACTTTTTCCAAAACCAAATCGTGTCTATTCTTCTAAAACCAAATTGTGTCAAATCTAAAAAACCAAATCGTGTCAAGTCTTCTAAAATCAAATCGTGTCAAGCCTTACAAAACACAATCTTGCTAAGACCTCTAAATTCCAAACCATGTTAAGTTCTCTAAACTCCAAATCCTTCAAGTCGTATAAACCAAAATCATGTCCAATTTCCTAAAAAGTATCTTGTCAAGTCGTCTAAAAGCATAAGCAAAATCCTATCAAATCTTCAGAAATAAATCCTGTCAAGTCCTCTTTATAAAAAACCTATTTATATCTTCTAACAAAACACTCATGCCAAGACTTGTGAAACCAAATCTTGTTAAGAACTTAAAAAATCTCAAGTCCTCATAAATTCAACCCTGTCAAATCCCATATAAAAACAACAAATTCTGTCAAATATTCTAAAACCAAAATCTTATCAAGTCCTTTAAAAACAAATCCCGTTATGTCCAATTTTAAAAAATCCCGTCAAGTCCTCAAAAATATCCTTGAGTGTCCTCTACAACAAATTCCGTAAAGTTCTCTAACTGCGAATCCTGTCAAGCTCTCTAAAAACAAGCCCTGTTTAAAATAAATCCTGTCAAGTCATAATAAAAACAATTCTGTTTTATATGACTAAATCATTCAGCGCCAGTAGCTGGCTGACTTTCTATACTTCACCCAAGATCGACAGGCCAGTCCCAACTCTTTGCGGAAATTAGGTGCCAAAAAAAAAAGAGAAAAAAAAAGAGCTATTGTGTTGGAAATGAAAGTAAAGAAAACAAGTATTTCGTGTTACCGTTCATTCATTCGGCGTTCCGTGTCGAGTTATCTCTAGAAACATCTGTAGAACATCAACACAAGGGAGTTCGTATGGTCTAATAATGGATGTAGTGACTCAAACACGCCCTTTCCCTTCCCTACTCATGAGTTCTGGGTTTTTACGCAAAAAAACAGTGCTTATTGTTGAGAGAAAAGAGAAAGGTCGTTAACGCATAACACTAATCTCTTTTCAAATAAATATATATCCATTTACTTACAAAACAAGGGCGGTAAGCACTCTACAAAGGAAGAGGTTTGTGAGTGTCCCACAGGACGAGATTTTAACAATGCGCCATGCAGGGAGAGAGGTTTGTGGGTTGCATTATTGTACGTGTCCACAGGACAAGGTTTTGTTTTGTTCTAAAAAGAAAAAGAGGTTTCATTACTAACTTTGTCATACAGTTCGAAGTTCGAGCGTGTGTCGTAACTGTCGTCGATGAGGGATAGAGTTTACATATGCACGACAGCTACCACATCTAGGAAATTGATTCTATTATGTACTAGTAGAGATTTTTGGTGTATGCAATGGAATAAGCGATTTTGAATTTCAAACCAAGTACTAGAGCTTGTAAACCTGTGCTAGTTCATTAATAGGCCTACATGGGCAAATGAGTGAGGACACCATGACTTTGCATTCACTTATAGAGAGAAATAATGTAGGCCACATCAGCTGCACGCGAGAAGTGGGTTACTTTTCGTTCTAGAAAAGTACGTAACAATACTGCATGCCTTGTGTAGACCTCAATGACGACCAAAGTGCATGTATTGTGTAGACCTCAATGACGACAAAAATGCATGTATTCAAGAAGACCTGTTGCCTGCAGGACAAATGAGCGACGCATTAACATAGTAAGCACAAATCAGAAGATTACTCCAAATTCTCTCCCTTCCTCTCGCTCAAGTGGTCTGGTCCTAGACCCGTGAAGATGAGAGATGAGATAAGCGTTATACTTCTTTCAAAACCGCCCTTCGTACAGCCCACACCTCCCTTTGGCGATTGCGGCCCGGATAGCCCGGAACCGGGAGATGATTTGTATCGTAGCAGTGTCAGCGTTACGTGTCTGACTCAGATCACAAAGATTTTGCCCAGTTCCCGTCGCGAAGTGATTTTCTAAATGTCAGGAATCCAGCAGTGTGGACGCGAGTGGCCACTGGGTTGACCGACCCACAAAGAAACTGACGCCGATAAAAAGCAAACGCTCGTATGAGGCTAGAATTATTATTTTCTCATTCAAGTGGTCAGTTTATAAATAGGCCAAAATTAATGTGAATTCATTTTGTTTTATAGGCTTGCAGTAACTGAAATCTAATTGAAATCGTCTTTATTTTATAAGCCCATAGCAACTATTTAAGTGAAGTATTTTGTTTAGGCTAACAATAACTGTTCAGTTAACATCGTTTTTATTTTATAGGCCTATAGCCACTATTTAAGTAGGCTAGCAGTAACTATTTAGTTAAAATCGTTTTTATTTTTATAGGCGAATAGCAGGTACATAAGTGAAGTAATTTGTTTTACTCTAGGTTAGCAAAAACTATTTAAGTGATATTAAGTGATGTCATTATTACAAGTCAACAGTAACTACTTAAGCAAAAGTAATTTTTGTACAATAGGTCAACTATTTTAAGTAAAGTCCTTTTCATAATACTAAACAACACTAATTCTAAAGTCATATTGATTCTATAGGCGTTCTGCCGTTTTAGTGTGAAGTACGAAGACGTCCAATGCACAGCGTGCCATTAACTCAGTATACAAAACTGCAACATACACAGCGTGCCATTAACTCAGTATACATAACTGCAATATACACAGCGTGCCATTAACTCAGTATACAAAACTGCAATATACACAGCGTGCCATTAACTCAGTATACATAATTGCAATATGCACAGCGTGCCATTAACTCAGTATACAAAACTGCAATATACACAGTGCACCATTATCTCAGTATACATAACTGCAATATACACAGTGCACCATTATCTCAGTACAACAATTTTGGTCATATAAACTAAGAAATGGGACAAATATTTATGAGAAAAAATTCTTCTGAGATAGATTAAAAATAACTGCAGAGTTTAACAGTGTGGTAAGTCCAGAAGCACAAACATGTATTAAGATTTTTCAGTTTTCGTTTTATTTGATTTCAACCAAAGATATGTATTAGGAGTTCTTAGTTTTCATTTTATTTGACTTCAACCATCGATATGTATTAAGACTTTTCAGTTTTCCTTTTATTTGATTTCAACCATAGATATGTATTAGGAGTTCTTATCGGCACCCCCCCCCCCACGTTCAAATTCTCATATGATTAAAGAAATGAACATATTTAAAAGAGATTACGATAAATATGTTATAACAACAGATCTTTAAGATAAAATGTTAAAAAGAAAACACGATGAACATATTATAACAAAAGAGCTTTATGATAAAAGAAATACACTGTAAACAAAAACATTTTCAAAGAATTCGTGAGCACTGTATTCGTGCATTTGAGTAAAATATTGTAATTTTGAGACACTACAATAATAAAATTGTATATTATTGAAATAACCGATAATAACCATAATCATGTATTGACGATTGCTGATAACAAGCAAGTCGATATTCATACATGTATTGCAGATTGCTGCTCTAGTCCGCTGGAAATATCGGCTGGCTAGTAAGGGCTTTACGCCCGCTTTCAACGTGCGTTGATTTCGCAGACGGGTGCCTCAGTGCACGAGGATAAAATTTCAGAGGAGCAGGTAGGGTAAAGAATGGCAGTTGGCAGATAATGAAGACGGGGTGTTGAGGAGGGGAACTCTTGCCTCATTTGAAAAAAAATGTGCACCACATCTATTTATAGACTTAGACAGATCTCTCCATTCAGTCTCCAATGATGGCAACCGCTCATGAAAATTAGGTATTACAACATCTTTAAAACTCTCCTCCTTTCCCATACATACATAAAAACACATATATACAAACACACATACAAACAAACACATAAATACACACATACGCACATACAACACAGGCAAATGTGCGCAAGCAGTCAGAAAATTAGACCTTAACAGCAATCACATATTCAACTGTGAGTATTTTTGTATGCCTTAATGTCGCTAATCTTTTTTTTTAAGAGTGAAAGGCTGACATTTAGCAAATTAAAAATTCCTTCTACTTATCCCACTAACTTCAATCGTATAAAAGGCCGGTAATCGCCCATGGCTCGGCGGAAGCAGGAAGCGCCCCCCTACACTCAATCAATCAAAAACCCATGGCCCATTTGACCCACACTCTTGGACATTGTTCCTCAATCACAGTAATACCCACTAGGCATGTGCTACTTCAGTGGTTTCTCAAGCAGACACATAGCATACATTAAGTGAAGGCACTTTTAATCTAGATAAATTGAAAGTACAATTCTTAAAAAAAAGTACGTTCGTACTTACAGCTGAAGTGCAGGCCACAATTAAAAACACTGAACAAAAGCCCATTCTTCAAGGATAGGGTTGTTCCCAGCTGTCGGTCTGTGCTTGGTTGTTGTAGTAAAGAGCAGTTGGGTTCACCAAAAGCAATCGAAGTTCTACCGAAGAGCAGCTCTAGAAGTTGAAACACGTTGAGTCGAGGATCGCGGTCTTTTAACTCTTCATGGGAGAGCGGGCTTCTCGATTTCATTTCGTTGTTTTCCGGCACAGCGGCTTTTTATAGAATTAACTGGATGAGTAACGCCGTGAAAAGACCACGACCCGGTTCAATTTCAACTTTGCTCAGATTTCAGTCCGTTGCTGACGTTGTGCGAGGACGCACATCACTGACAGTAGTCTAACGCGATATTCTTAGTGTTGGACCATGTCCAACTCGATCTAATGCAAACTGTGTGCACTCGATATTGCAGTCGGGAAATCACTCGAGGTCAAAACGGGCGTAGTAGCTTATCCATATATGGGGAAAAGGTGGGAGTTGTTTCTACCAATCGGATTTCGAGGTCATTGTTCAACTGAGAGGTACGCAATACAAAGTATAGCATTACATAAACGTCATAAAGAAACACTTGCAAGAAACAAAATACTCAAGATTGAAAAATAAACCCAATTAAAAAAAAGTAAGTTCATCCGGTAGGGACTGCTCTTCTATGTACGGGGTATTGAATTTTGTGGACTCTTACCTGTTGAAACTGGTTTATTAAATTACTTTTATTTAAAATCACTGACTGGTAAATGCACAGGGCAACGTGTGTATAAAATACAGACTGAGAGTATATTAATATTAATATTGTTATTGTTATAGAGCTATTGTTAGAGAGGACAAGGTGTACATGATAGACTGAAAGTAAGCCAATATTGTTAGAGAGAACAACAGAAGGTACACGATAGACTGAAAGTAAACCAATATTGTTAGACAGAACAACAGAAGGTACACGATAGACTGAAAGTAAACCAATATTGTTAGACAGAACAACAAGTGGTAAGTTAAAAGAGACTAATGATAATAATATGATTATCAGGTAAACAAGATTATCCGACTACCCAATACAAATGTTCCATTCTAACATATACATGGTTACATGGTTCATTATATAGACTGACTATATTATTATGACTGTGAGAGTAACAGCATTTCACGGAACAACATTATAGACTGAATGTACTAAGACTGTGAAAGTAACATCATTATAGACTGACTACTAATATGACTGTGAGAGTAACAGCATTTCACGGAACACTATAGACTGTCTCAATACGACTGTCGGATAGGCAGGTTTTCATGATGCAACACTATTTACTATGATAATGGAACTACTAGATTGATGGGGGTTACGCGGTATAGCATTATAGACCGTCTATATTAATACATTTTCAGTTAGATAGGGTTACACAGTGCAGACGATAAACCGACTACATAAATAAAAATTTTAGATGGGTAGGGATGCAAGGACCTGTTTGCCCAAAAAGATATTTACAAATTGCACCTCAAGATACATATTTCTTTTGCTGCTCTTAGAATGCTCCACTCTACCCACTTGCTATTATCATAATATGATACTTGACACCAGTCGCCAAGCAGACAGAAGATCGACTTGTGTAGATATGGCACTAAAAAATGCGTCAATGTCTGAGTTGAATGTACAACTGCTTTGTCGCTCGTAAATACAGTCTCCTCAGTGAGGGATGAGGTAAAACTGTGTACAGAAATTATACTAATAGTGAAATTAATTGGCTGAAATGCGAAGTTGCGTTATTTTTTAGTTGTCACCCACCAGTCATCTAGAAATAAATCTCAACCTTACAGTAATTTAGTCGTCACCAGTCATACAGAAATAAATCGTATCCCGTATAGTTAATTCGTTGTCATCATTCATATAGAAGTAATTCTTAATTTGTATAGTAATATAGTCGTCACCAGTCTACAGACGTAAATCTCTTCTAGAATAATAATATAGTTGTGACCAGTCATACAGACGTAAATCTTCACCCTTATAGTGATATAGTTTTCAACATTTATATAGAAGTAAATCGTAACCCGTATAGTAATACAGTTGTTATCAGTCACATAGAAGTAAATCTCAGCCAGTATGACGATATAATTTTTACCAATAATACCAGTAAATCTCAACTAGTTGTAACCAGTTAAACAGAAAAGTACATTTTAACCTGTATATTAATAAAGTCTGTGACATTTCTCTGGGGCACCTTCACTCGTTATGGTTATTTATTTAATAATTAACAACACACAATTAATTTCAGGTGATCTAGAATCTTAATTCATAGTTATTAATAATTCTCCCAAAAGACCAACTTGTCTCTCACTTGGCAGATATAAGGGTGTCGTAAAACTCAGTCTTTACACAATAACGAGATAGACGTTTTACTGTCGCTTAATGTTTCTACAGGTGGAAGCTTCTTACTAAAGTAGTAATAAAAATTCGTCTTTTATTTATATTTAACGAGCCCACATCCACCCACTATTACTCCAACACAATGTTTTAATATATATGCATGAAGGTCAATAAATTTATTAAATCAACAATCAAATTTACAACATATATCACCAGTCATACAGAAGAAAATCTCCTTTAGCACTGTAATATAGTTGTCACCAGACGTATAGAAGTAAACCTAAACTATTATGGTAATATAATTGTCACCAGTCATAGAGAAGTAAACCTAAACTACTATGGTAATATAGTTGTCACCAGTCATAGAGAAGTAAACCTAAACTATTATGGTAATATAGTTGTCACCAGTCATACAGAAGCAAATCTCTAAACAAGTATGGTGATATAGTTATCACTTGTGGTACAGAAGTAAGCCATACTTTATGGTAATATAGTTGTTATCACTCATGCAGAAGTAAATCTTAATATGGTAATATAATTGTCACCAGTCGAAGGAAAGCAAATGTCAACCAGAATGGCGATATAGTTGTAACCAACCATAGTGAAGTAAATATAAACTAATAAGGTTATACGGTTATCACAAGTCAGAGAAAAGTAAATCTCAACTAATATGGCAATATAGTTGTCACCAATCATACATAAGTAAATCTCAACCAATACGATATTATAAAATTGTCACCATTCATACAGTAGCGAATCGCACTACATAATAATGATGTAGTTGTCAAAGCTATAGAGAAGTAAATCTAATTCAAGAATGGCAATATAGCTGTCACCAGCCATAGAGAAGTAAGTCTAAGCTAGAATGGTAATATAGTTATCACCAGCCATGGAGAAGTAAATCTAAGTTAGAATGGCAATATAGCTGTCACCAGCAATAGAGAAGTAAATCTAAGCTAGAATGGTAGTTATCACCAGCCATGGAGAAGTAAATCTAAGTTAGAATGGCAATATAGCTTGTCACCAGTGATACAGAAGTAAATTTAATCTAATATGGTAATATAGCTGTCACTAGTTACAGAGATGTAAATGTCAACCAAGAGTTACTGAAAAATAATTCAAGAAAAAAGCACGAGATATCGGAATGAACCCAAACACAAATGTATAAAATAAACATCAAATTTGAAGCTCTTAAATTAACAACAGTGAAGTACGAATTCTTGGCATTTCAACGATTAATTATTATATTTAATTACTTTAGCCGATAGCAGTGAAATATGTTTTCTTGTCATTCAAAGGATTATTAAACCGAAACAATGACGTATGTATTCGTGTCAGTTAAACGATTCCTAAACCTGAGCATTATAGTATACTCAGCAGATATCCATGATTACTGTATGAACGCCAAGGAATAGCTGTCAGATACTCAAGTTACTTAAAATAAAGATTGAAAGAAAGAAAGTTTTATACTGTATGACGGTTATATACATGAGTAACAAAGAGAGTATTTCATTGAATGGTCTATCAAAGTTACATATTATATCAATATCAAACAATAGACAAACTGCTAAGCCAAAATACTTTATTGTCACTGACATTTTCCTTTACATTATTGTCAAGGTCTTTTGTTGTTACCGCTGTTGTTGCACAGAACGTTTTTACAACATATTCACGGATGTTCTTGCTGTATATACAGCTCGCAGTCAAGTGTCTTAATGTGTCAGTAGTTTGTAATAAATAGGTGTACATAGTATATTCCAAAGTCTTTTGTATGTCAGTATTTTACAATAAATATGTGTAGACAGTGTATTTCGAGTGTCTTAATATATCAGTATTTGTAATAAATGTGTTCACAGTGTATTTCGAATGTCTTAATATGTCAGTATTTGTAATAAATGTGTTCACAGTGTAATGCTGCAAGATGTGCATCTGCTCTCAGGCATATGTCTTAGTGTGTCGTGTCCGAAGTCTGTAATAAATATGTACACAGTGCATTTCAAGTACTTAATGTGTCCGTACTCTGTAATAAATATCTATATAAAGTATTTCAAATATCTTAGTATGTCCGAAGATTGTAATAAAAATCTACACAGTCCATTTCAAGTGTCTTAGTGTGTCCGAAGTGTGTAATAAATATCTACACAGTCCATTTCAAGTGTCTTAGTGTGTCCGAAGTCTGTAGTAAATATCCACACAGTTATTGCTTCAAGTTGTCAATCTGCTTGCATTGAAGTGTCCCCTTGTGCTTGTAGTGTCGGTGTACGTGCGTTTTGCTAAAAGAAGTGTATATCTCACAATGTTAGAATTCTTCCAGCTGGTATAAAGTTTCGTTTCAGTGGACTTTCCTTCATATTTCTCCCAGTCCTGGACAGTTCCAGCAAATGTACATTGTTCTAGCAACTATTTCCTTGAATGTAATCGATTTTTGTTGAGCAATAAAAAGACACATCTATAAACAATAAAATCATTATAACTCATTTTCGTTTCACTTATCTAAAACTTCATATATTCAGGCGCACCCAGCGACATCAGTGATAAAGGGAAGTAAGTCAAGTGTTATATGAAGTTCGCAAACCCATCTCACCTACTCATACACACAATTAGGTCTGGCTAGTTTCCAAAATGAGCAGTAGTTGCTAGCCCTATCAGATGAAACTCTTCTTTTTAAGCATAATAATTAGGTCTGACTAGTTTTACAAAGTGGGTAGAGGCTGTTAGCCCTATCAGACACACCTCTTCTTTTTAAGCATAATAATTAGGTCTGGCTAGTTTTCCAAGGTGGGTGGTAGCTGTTAGACCTCTCTACTAACTACTATCAGCTGCAATGTAATATCCTTTTGAATTAGTCTACTATATATACTAACTAAATATCTACTAATCTTTTCATTCGTCTATTCAAACCATTATATATATATACATGGACGAAATATGAAAATCCGTCTTTCTAATATTTGTATTCTATTATTCTTCAGTCTGAAGTGAAAAATTAGTGTGGTTTGTATGCACTCCGTTGTATTGGTAATTTGAATTGGTAAAACAACAGAAGACAAAGTCTATTATTCCCCTTTATGAAATGAAAAACGGTGTGGTTTGTATGCAGTCTGTTGTATTTTGTTTACTCTATACTTAGAATTGGTAAAACAACAGCAGATAATGCCCAAAATGTCGTCATCAGCTTTCAGAATGACGTCACCAGAACAGACCGAGAGATGAAAAGGTAAAACGCAAAAATGCCATAGGTACCCCTGACCACCTTCGATCTCTATTCCGTGCCTAAATAATAAATGTTTGTATGGAAATGAGTATGTTTGTATCTATATGAGTAATGTATGTATACGAGTATGTTTGTGTGTATGCACATCTCTGAATATATTTATGTATGTTATGTGAGTGTGCTTATATATATATACACGCGTGCGCGTGTGTGTGTGTGTATGTGTGTGTGTGTGTGTGTGTGTGTGTGTGTGTGTGTTTATAAGTGTGTATATGAATATGTTTTTATGTATGTAGCCTCTGAATATATTTATGTATGTTATGTGAGTATGTTTTTTTTTGTAAGTGTGTTTATGTATATGTATGTTTCCTCTGAATATATGCATGCATGTATATAAGTATGCATGTGTGTATGTGTATGATTATATTTGTATTTATGTATGCATGTTTGTGAGTATGTAGGTCTCTGAAAATTTGTATGGGTTATACATAGTTCCTTTTTAATAAATCTATATTTACTTATGTTTAAATATATGAGTTTTCTTTAATTATATTTTACCTAGTTATTTACAATTTTTCATTTTTATTGGTATTATTTATTATTAAATATACTGTCAATTGATGCATTGCGCACAGTGTAATTTTGTATAAACATGGCGTATTCAGGCTTCTTTTAAGAACAAGGATGCTTTTGCTGGTGAGATTCTGTGTACATAGGGATTTATATCTGTTACAAGGGAGTGGTACTTTAAATAATACATGTTAAGCAATCTGATGACTTGATTAATGAAACGATGGGTTACACTTCTACAATATTTATATTTCCTTAATATTTTTCTTAGGGCACTAAGAATTTTACAGCTTGTTGTGAGATACAGCAGGGCACTCATGAAGGGGCATGTTCTGAGAGCTGTTCACTGTTTTCATGATACCCAAGATGCCACTGTCTCTTAGTGAAGTCTGTCTAGTGATTTCATGATACCCAAGATGCCACTG
Organism: Sinotaia quadrata; assembly: GCA_028829895.1. NCBI lineage: Eukaryota > Metazoa > Mollusca > Gastropoda > Architaenioglossa > Viviparidae > Sinotaia > Sinotaia quadrata. The sequence goes on along the minus strand of CM054177.1, from coordinate 51,421,389 downwards.
TCTATTAATGAAGTCTGTCTGGTGATTTCATGATACTCAAGATGCCATTGTCTATTAGTGAAGTCTGTCTAGTGATTTCATGCTACTCAAGATGCCATTGTCTATTAGTGAAGTCTGTCTAGTGATTTCATGCTACTCAAGATGCCATTGTCTATTAGTGAAGTCTGTCTAGTGATTTCATGCTACTCAAGATGCCATTGTCTATTAGTGAAGTCTGTCTAGTGATTTCATGCTACTCAAGATGCCATTGTCTATTAGTGAAGTCTGTCTAGTGATTTCATGCTACTCAAGATGCCATTGTCTTTTAGTGAAGTCTGTCTGGTGATTTCACGCTTGTTAATCAGCATGATTACCGTCTTCGAATTTCTCACAAAGACTACAGCTAGGTGCCGACAATCCTATTTCAAATCTTTCCATAACCCTTTGACCCCAGAGCGAAATCAGCGAGGGGAAAGCACTCCCATTGAATGGGTGGAATTACGTGCCACGTGTTGCCCACACTACACGATAAAATGGTAGCGACATTTTAAGTGGATCGGTCATATTAGTTGCCTAGTGTATTACTCATGAATTAAAAAACAAAGATGATAAAACATTTTACAGATTTTCATATGTAAGTTATTGTTGAACCCGGATGCTACAATTTAGAGACAAAAAGTGCTTTGTGTAATTACCGTTTCAACAGTTATGGAAAATTCAGGGAAAACCCAACAAAAGCAGCATGTGCATACAGTTTTAATGACATGCTGATTGTAATGACCACTATCACTCAAAGAATATTAGCGAATACCATTTCACAAACTAATTCTACATTGCAAAATACCTTCCACCTGATACGATTTCATTGAGAAGGTTTAATGTAGGATTAGTGAAGGAACTTATAATTTAATAAAATTAAACAGAACAATTGCAAGGTGAGAAAGTAAGTACACGCCAGGCCAAGGGTTTGTCTCGAAGACATGCTCAAATTCGCGACATTCAGCACACGCATCATAGCTTCAGAAATCAATCTTAACGCAATCCCAGACGCCGAAACAGACATTTCAGTGGAAAGGAACAGGTTTGTCATTTTTTCTAAAGCCGCTTTGCTGTTGTTGTCCTGTTAGTCGGTATACTTTTTGACATTGGCTACGAAAGTGTCCCCGCTCTTTCCCTCCCCCCCCCCTCCCACCGAAAGGAGAAGTGAAGTGACTGGAAAGAAAGGAAACGAAAACAAAATTAAGGTCAGATGGGTGGTGAAGCCTGGTGCACCTACACCTGCAGTTTTGCGACATCAATTTGGCGTTAAAAAAAAATATCACACCTCGGAAAGAAAAATAGAAACGTAAGAAGGCATCTGGTTTTTATTCCCCGCCTTCTTAACAAGTGCAAACACCTCCATTGTGCGTCTTTGTGTTTGTTTATTTTTTTTCATACGATTACTTTGAATGCATTTATAATGCCGACCATGACTACAAGTACTACGTACTGCAGAGTTATAAGCATCCTTTATCAGTATGCGGGGTTCCTTGTACGGTGACTTAGCGTGTGCTTGTTTGAAACATCGCCGCATGTCTACACAACATTTTGCTGCAGATCTGAAATAAATGGCTGTTCATGAAACGCCACGACTGTCCAGTGTTAGCTACAGAAAACACTATATTTAGACTGAAGTTAGTTTTTAAAAAAAAAAAACGTCACGACTGTTCAGTGTTAGCTATTGAAAACACGATATTTAGACTGTTACTTTGTTAGCTAAAGAAAATGCATAATTTTTCGACCGAAGCCAGCATTACAAACGTCACGCCTGTTCAGTGTTAGCTATTGAAAACACGATATTTAGACTGTTACTTTGTTAGCTAAAGAAAATGCATAATTTTTCGACCGAAGCCAGCATTAAAAACGTCACGACTGTCTAGTATTAGCTAAAAGACGACATGTCTTGAGATATAACAGATAGTTTTCAAAAATTAAACAGAACCATAAGGTAAGAACATATATCGTGTCTCAATATGTATGTTAAAAGTCTAACAACTATAGGTGTATAACAATATCAGACGACATAAAAATAAAAGTTCTATATTAATAGTGATAAGTCGATATCAACAATGAATTTGAGTCTTTATCAACAGTAATAAACCTATGTTAATGATATAAGATATAAGGTATGAAAGATCAACAGTATTAAGACTTTATTAATGGTATAAGATGTATGGTAAATTTGTGTCCACAGTAATAAGTTAATTTCAAAAGTGTAATTCTATATTAATAGTGATAAATCTATATCAACAGTGAAGAGTGCATATTATTACATATATGTGCATATCAATAGTGATAAGTCAATATTAAATAAATATGTTCATTTAATAAATATGTTCACATTCTCGTGATCAGTTTATATTAACAGTGATAAGTGTATATCTTTGTGACGGATTCTGACCAAATTCTGTGTCACGAACTCCTGACCCATATCTGAGAAATTCGAAATCATTCGAATGAATTCCTTTGTTAGAATCTTTCCCGTTGTACACCAGCATGAGGAAAACAACAGAGAGTTCAACCTATGTTATGCAACTTTAGACGATAGTCGAGAAAGTTCGAATCAACAAGCATACCATGTGACCAGTCACGTGACACGTTCGTACACTTAGTTAAATACACCAAAAAAACGCGGTAAACTCCTCACTCGCACACAGACCGGCCGGACACACACACCAGCTCACTTGTTGCTAGTCGCCGATATTGCTGAGTTGGAAGAGAGAAAGAAACCCGTGTCTTGTAATAATCTACTATTGAGAAGGTAACACGTCTACTTCTTACAATATTATTGCATTTACTAATTGTATTTTTGTATATGAATTGATGTATGTATTCTGTGCAGGATTATTGCAATTCTCTCCGAATGTGAATGTACGTGATTCGATAAGGAATGACAAAAATCTGAAAGTTCATTGTATATAAATTAACTGCAACCTTTATCTTTTAATTTGTATAAATCTTAATTCTCTTGTGCCGCAGGAATGTCTGTGCACGTTGCGAATTTTTCTTGTAATTCAAATTGTTTTTCTTGCATGTAATTTCAATGTTAATTTGTATAGCGCTCATGCTTGATTTGAATTATAATTTTATCTCCTTGTATGAATTCCATTTTTAATGCTATAAATGTTTGAAAATTCATACGTTCATGTAATGTTAGAAGTAACACACATGTGGACTGTATTGTATCTTTTAAATATAATTATATTGTAAAAGACATGATAGTCAAAGATTTAAACTCTGAGCATTTATTATCGATCACATGCTTCAGATTTGCAAACGTAAAATCTCTCATAGGAATTAAAATTCTATTCCAGAGCGGGTTTTTCTTTTCGTCGTTCTCTTCATATGCCGACTAACATGTCTGCATATTCTTTGCCCTACGTTCTACGTGGAGCATGCCTTGTAATTAACCTTGGTCGGACAATGATTGGACCAAACCGGCCTTAGACCACGTGGCATCCATGACTTACTGAGCAGATGAGTACCGCTCTATACTACTGAAGCAAAGACAGTATTGTGCAAACAAAAACTTTCTCGTAACATAAACTCTAGCATACCGATAGAGCACTGAGATAATTGCCATTGTTTAAATCTGGAACCGTGCCTTCGTGATTAATTGTTATTGTTATATGTTAATTATTAAATTCATATTTAATTTGTTAAAACCTCTTTCGTAGTGATTCTTATGCATATAGACCTAATTCGTGGTTTGGATGGGGAACGATTGAGCTAAATGTAACATTTTGAATGCATATTAATTTAAGAGAGTTTTAACGGTTTCCAAACCGGGCTATTGTACGCAACTTTGTCAGTTCGTAAATCTGTTTGTCTTGACTACAAAGACGCATTTTTAACATAGACGAAAGATAAATTTGAGCAACCAGTCTGTTTAGGTTGGAGAGAAGAAATTAATTTAATTATTAAATTAAAGTTTCTATAAATTCCTAAGCAGGGTCTATAAATAAAAACTGGACACGTAACAATCTTCAGTTATAAGCCTATAATTAAAAGTGATAGATAGATATTAGGAGAGATAAAAATTAACCAGTAAATGTGATACGTGTGAAACTATGGTGTTGTAACTAAAGGCACGTCTACAGTCACAAAGTTGCGTGATTGGTCTTTTACCAGACAGACAGGTCTAAACTCGATTTCAGTCACACTCAATCACACCTAGACAAGTGAAGACAGTTCATAAAAACAAAAAATCTAATGAATGAACAGGTAACATTAAATACATAACACAAAGGTCCGATGAATAAACTGGTGAATTAATAACATAATAACAAGGGTCTGATGAATAAAATGGTGAATTAAATATATAATAACAAGGGTCTGATGAATAAAATGGTGAATTAAATATATAATAACAATGGTCTGATGAATAAAATGGTGAATTAAATATATAATAACAATGATCTGATGAATAAAATGGTGAATTAAATATGTAATAACAATGATCCGATGAATAAAATGGTGAATTAAATATGTAATAACAAGGGTCTGATGAATAAAATGGTGAATTAAATATGTAATAACAAGGGTCTGATGAATAAAATGGTGAATTAAATATGTAACATTAGGGTAGATTGAAACCCTTGGCTGCTAAAGATAAAGCAATGATACGGTTTGGCACATTAGACATGTATATTATAAAATTTGCATATGGTATTGAGAGTACACTCTGTTAAGTTGATGACAAAATATCAAATTATCGTGTGTATTACTGACAAACTGTCGTGCATTTTACCGACAAATTATCGTACTTTTTAAGTGACAAATTATCGTACACATTACTAAGAGACAGATTATCACACACTTTAACAGATAAATCAACAGACATATTAACAGACAAATTATAGTACACATTAAGAGACAAATTATCGTACACATTAACAGATAAATTAATTATAGTATTATAGTATAATTATAACAGATTAACTCCAAAATGGTTGTACACATTCACTGATTAATGTCGTACAGTAAGTACACATTAACTGTCAAATTATCACACTCAGTAACCTGGCATATTAATGACAAAGTATTGTACACATTCACTGATACAAGTCTCTGTAGAGTGAAAATTAAAAACCTCGTCCAGTAGCTCTCTTAGCAGGAGAAAAGAACGCATAAATGCAAAATCTTTTCACGCATAACTATGACTTAACCGTGAACACATAGCTATCACATAAACGTGAACACATTACGATGACATAAATGTGAAGCCATAACAACGACACAACTTGGAACACAGCCATGACATAACTATTAACGCACATCTATGACGACTGTAAACACATAGCTATGACGTAAATGCCGTAATATCACTGTGATCAAGCCATGTGAGCACATGCTATTTTAAGAGTTACATAACTGTGATACAACTATAGTAAATAACTGCGAACAAATATTTTAACATATATACTAATATATGACTATGATATAACTAGACAATAGTTATAAAAATATAATTTATTCATAACTAAATAAATAAATGTAAGTACACTACAGTGTAAAATAAATGTAAGCACACTACAGTGTAAAATAAATGTAAGCACACTACAGTGTAAAATAAATGTAAGCACACTACAGTGTAAAATAAATGTAAGCACACTACAGTGTAAAATAAATGTGAGGAGTTAACTGTGACATACCTGCGAGAACATAACTGTGACAGAGATGTGAGGACGTGACTGTGACAAAATGAGGACATAGCTGTGACATAGATTTGAGGACACAACTGTGAAATAAATGTGAATTGAATTTGAAGACAAAAATGTGAAATAGATATGAGGACATTACTGAGACAAAATGAAGATGTAACTGTGACAAATTTGAGGACAAAACTGAGGCATTAACGTGAGGACATTACTGTGACAAATTTGAGGACATTACTGTGACATAAACTAAGCACGTAACTATGACATAAATGTAAACTCATAACTGTGAACACACAAATTAGATTATTGTGAACACAACCGTCATACCTGTGAATACAAAAGTCATAACTGTGAACACACAACTGTCATAACTGTGCACTACTAACTTTGAGTACAAAACTAAACACAATTATGAACTAGCACCTGTACACACCTGTCTACAAATGATGTAAATGCTCTAAAACTTCATTTTCTAAATAGTTCACTTCAAGTGAGGAAAAACTATCGCAGACGGACCAGATATGAACCCGTCTCGATGTCGGGGTCTGTTCTAAATCACTGCAAAGAACGCACTTAGTGGTCACGGATGCACAACATCGACGGCACATAACGACTTCTGTTTGCCCGTACCTATCTAGCATGCCTTTGTGATCTTCATAATGACCGGCGTTTTGCATAGGCGAACTAAGGACGAATTTGTATTTCAATAAAGAGAGAAACATTTTATGGCGGATCATTATCAAATCTCGCACAATGCGCGTGGCGTCTCACATTCCGCCGTCTCGACTGTAGTGTAATGTGAGCGTATCACCCATTCGTTCGTCTGCTGACCTCTTTTCCTTCTGAAATTGTGATTGTGAAGATATAGGTAGTGCACTAAATACTGTAGAGTCGTCGTTTAAAATGAATTGATGCTAAGAGTATGTGAAAAACCTATTCTTCTTCTGTCAGGTTCTTGCTTTAGAAGTATCCTAGACCGACCTGGGAAGGTATCTTGCACTTTGTCGTAATTAGAATACTGACTTGCTTTAGAAGTTTCCTACACCGGCCTGGGAAGGTATCTTGCACTTAGTCATAATTAGAATACTGACTTGCTTTAGAAGTTTCCTACACCGGCCTGGGAAGGTATCTTGCACTTTGTCATAATTAGAATACTGACTTGCATAGTTAAAACGTGCATATGATCACAGCGATATATAAAGGCGGAAATCTCAGAAGAAAAGAAACTAAAAACCAACAATGCTTATATTTTCAGACCAGGATATGATAAAATATTCTTGTCTGGTGCTTAGTAAAACTGCGCAGAAAATAAGCATGCCGAGCTTTTAGACATCAAAGACAACGGTTCTCATTGTCCAACGCACCTTTGTTGCAATGGAATTTGTGGTAGACAGCATTGCTGAGACCATGAATAACACATTTGTTATATTGAGAGAGGAACAAAGTACCTCTTATTTTCATTTAAAACTGTTAAAAAGGTGACTTTTATCTGCTTTTTTTTTTTTGTTTTTTACAGCCCATGATAAAAAAAAGTGAGTCTGACTACCGCTAGCCAAGGTTATGTTGTTACATAGAGTGGCTACCTGTGGCGGAATAAATTTGCCTCTCCCTATTTCTGAATTTAATTGTTATAAAATTGTTAAAGTTTCAAAGAAACCCGACCTTGGGCACTCCTTATGATGATATTTTTGTGTCAGAGTTGGAGTACACACGAATTAAGGCTATGCTAGAAATTGCTAATGTAGTGAAAACCAGTTCCAACTGGATGAGTAGTTTTCATTATCCAATGATTAGGATTTACGAGAACGAGGCCAGCCAATGGGCTGTGATCAAAATGTTTACCTACTGTAGAAAATTCTTTTGTCTAATCACTTGAATTTGGTGTGGCAAGAAGTCTGGTCATGAAAGGCGGCCGTTAGATTAATGATGGTTTAAGAGGCTGATTGATAGAGAATTTCGAGCATTTTTGCAATTGATGTATTATAACTTCTTTTTATTTTGAGATGTATTAAATGAATAGTCTATTGTTTCTATATTTTGTAAACTACGATCCTTATATGCAGTATACTAAACATTTGACATTGTTTCTAGTGAATCCACTCATAATACTATAATGCTGTATTTATTAAGAATATATCGGGCTAATAAATAATTATTTGTTATGCATGTATCAGGCTAATAAATAATTATTTATTTTGCATGTATCGGACTAATAAATAATTAATTATTATGCATCTATCGGGTTAATAAATAATGTTGCAGGAAACTGTAAGTTGACATCTGAATGTAAGGAAGAATGGAGTGAAAAATGGAATAAACTGGAAATGTAGCGTTTGTTCCCTGATTATATTTTTACAAAGAGAAAGCAGCCTTTCCTTGTGTTTCCTTGTTGAATCTCCTGGTTTACTGATTGTAAACAGCTATACCATGAAAGGCGTGGGAATCACTACTAAAGTGTGTAAGTGTAAGGAATATACTACATTCCATTGATGTATGGTGGCAAGGTATGCAGACTACATCAAGTAATTTCTGGTACAATGAAGTTACTGGAAATTGCTACAGTTCTTGTTCTGCTTGAGCGAGCTGGTACATCGAATGAGGAATTGAGAAAATAAACAGTGAATCAGCATTTTTACAATGTGAGGAGGAAACATGGAATTGATGTGGACAATAAACTTGTGACTTTGATAAGAAAGGCACGCCCCCCCCCCCCCACTTCCCCGAAGAACATACAATTGCAGCTTTATCTATACAAGGTTATGTAGAACCTATTATTGTTTGTCTCTTATAACTCCACTTCTGTTGTCTAAAAGGAACTATCCTGTGATTTGTATTAAAACTAATCTATTGAATTCTTTGTTAGAATATAATACTCTATAGATATTAAAATTAATTAAAGATTTCATGAAAATATTGATGTCAAGTAATCTTGTTCATTGTATTTGTTATATGTACATTTGATTGTTGATTTAATAAATTTATTGTTAAATTTATTGTTCTTCATACACATAATTTATTGATAACCTTATGTTGGAGAAGGAAGTGGGTGGATGGGGGCTCGCTAAACATAGATTAAAGAGGATTTGTCTAAGTTTTCCACAAACGGAAATATTGTGTGACGGTAAATGTTTGTCTTTCATGTTGTGGAAGAGAGAAAACGTTTACAGCGCCCCGCATATCCGCCACGTGAGAGAGACGTGTGATGTTTGCTGGAGAATGATTAATAACCTCAATTAATACTCTCATCAATTGTAATTAGTTATGGATGATTAATTAATTAATAATAATCATAACCATTAACTAGGTGGCGTTGGCGTCACACTAACACTGACTATTGTTAGTGCGTTAGTTTGAAATGTTGCTCTAAAAGAACCAGTTCTCCGTTAATATAATTACATGCTATGACAGCGCTCTCTATTAATATAATTACATGCTATGACAGCTCTCTCCATTAATATAATTACATGCTATGACAGCGCGTTAGTTTGAAATACTGCTCTAAAAGAACCCGCTCTCCGTTAAAAATCCAGAGTCAAGTGCACGGCCACCCTAAAGACGTCAAGGTATCTGTATGTTCAGGATTAACCACCCCCCGGGTATTCATTTCCCTAATTTCTGTGGGTGTCACAGTGTAACGTTCTTCGTTACTTCAGGTATGCGGCATCCAGTCACGAACGACAGTTTGTTCAGTCACCGGAACACTGAGAATCTACAAGGGGGCGTAATTTCCTTACAAACAAACTGTCGGCACGCTGTTGACTTTTTGACGGGTTACGCTAGTTGCAAACTATGCGCGGGTTTCCGCTGGTCAGGGATTTTCTTTGACTGTGGCATTTCAAGGCCCTGGTAGTCTGTCAGACGGAAATACCCACTTTAGAAAGAACCAGAGAGGCAGAACATGGGCAATGTCTGGCTATTCCAGTACTGTTTGAAAACGATCCTTGAAGTAGGACGATTTCCGTTACTGATTTCTATCTCAGTATTTCTTTCCAGTCTGATTTTGTGCTCGAGTGCGTGTGTATGTTTAGCGTTCTGTCAGTGTGTGTGTGTGTGTGTGTGTGTGTGTGTGTGTGTGTGTGTGTGTGTGATTGCGTGTTTGTGTGTGCATTGTGCTGTTTAGTGTTCTGTCAGAATGGGTGAGGTTTATTGCTTGAAATAGTGTTCTCTCAGTTCGTGTCTGTGTGTGTTGTGCTGTTTAGTGTTCTGTCAGTGTTTGTGTGTGTGTGTGTATGTGTGTAAAATTTATTTATATATTTATTTTGCAGTGGTGTTCTTTCAGTGTTAAAGTATTTTGCTCTTTGAAATTGTACTCTGATTTAGGTGGAAATGTTTTTGTAGTTTGAAGCGATAATCAGTTTATATGTATGGGTTATTTTGTTTGGGATGGCATTCAGTCAGTGTATACGAGTTTGGCTCCAGTCAGTGTCTACGAGTTTGTTTGCATTTTGTCAGTGTGTAGGAATTTGTTTGCATTCTGTCAGTGTCTAATAGTTTGTTTGCATTCTGTCATTGTGTACAAGTTTGTTTGCATTCTATCAGTGTGTACAAGTTTGTTTGCATTCTATCAGTGTGTACAAGTTTGATTGCATTCTTTTAGCGTGTACAAGCTTGTTTGCAATCTGTCAGTACGAATGAGTTTGCATTATGTCAGTTCATACGAGGTCTTTTTCTTTCTGACAGTATATACGAGTTTGTTTGCATTATGTCAGTGTACACGAGTTTGATTTCATTCTATCAATGTATACGAGTTCACTTGCATTCTGTTGAGGTATACGAGTTTGTTAGCATTCTGTCAAAGTATACGAGTTTGTTTTCATTCTGTTAGTGTATAAGAGTTTGTTTGAATTCTGTCAGTTCATATGAGTTTGTTAGCAGTCTGTCAAAGTATACGAGTTTGTTTTCATTCTGTCAGTGTACACTAGTTTGCTTGCATTCTGTCAATGTATACGAGTTTGTTTTCATTCTGTTAGTGTATAAGAGTTTGTTTGAATTCTGTCAGTGTTTACTTGTTTGATTGCAATAGTGTTTATATCACGTACATGACTTCATTTTAAATGGTGTTCACTTAGAGTGTATGAATGATTGTTTATATACATTAATATATTTCAGTTTGTGAATGCACGACTACATCCATTAATACATTTCAGTATATAAATGTCCGAATATAACCATTAAACAATGTCTGAATATAACCATTAATCAAATGTCTGAATTAACCATTAATACATCTCCATTAGTAAATGATCGGCTTTATTTATTAATACATTTTCAGGAGTTATACAAAATAGTACGAGTTTGAGATTATGTGAATCACTGACTAGACACATGGGTGTATACATTAAGGAAGCAGCATTAAGTTATATTAATCTTTGAATAATATAATATTATAATATTACATCACTGTAGTATTATATTAACAGTTTTATGATTAGGCACTGGAAAGATGAGAAGAGTTATTGAAGTGGCAAATAATCCTTTGCAAAATCCCACTTCTTTAATTCATAAATGAAATTATCATTGTCTTGTTATTAGACGCACCCTCTTTCAAGCACCCTATAAGAGTTTAGAGAAGGGTATACGGTAATAAAGTCAAAGTGACGAATGGTATCAAGTAGTGGTGTCAACGGGTACCCGGGACCCTGGGTAATAAAATTGTAGATCGGGTACCCGTGATAAAGTGGCCTTTGGCACTGAATTGGGTAATGTAGAGTGGGGTGTAAGGGAAACCGACAGAGGCAAGCCAATCACGCGATAGATGAGAGAACTGACACTGGCTGTCTCGATTTAGCACACTCCCCCCCCCCCCCGCTCCGGTCACATTCGCATCCCGTTCGTAGATGGCGGCCTGCTAGCCCTGGCAGCTGTTCCTAGATCTAATTATGGACTACATAGATCACTGTACCTAGATCTAATTATGGACAACATGGATCACTGTACCTAGATCTAATTATGGACAACATAGATCACTGTACCTAGATCTAATTATGGACAACATGGATCACTGTACCTAGATCTAATTATGGACAACATGGATCACTGTACCTAGATCTAATTATGGACAACATAGATCACTGTACCTAGATCTAATTATGGACAACATGGATCACTGTACCTAGATCTAATTATGGACAACATGGATAACTGTACCTAGATCTAATTATGGACAACATAGATCACTGTACCTAGATCTAATTATGGACAACATGGATCACTGTACCTAGATCTAATTATGGACAACATAGATCACTGTACCTAGATCTAATTATGGACAACATAGATCACTGTACCTAGATCTAATTATGGACAACATGGATCACTGTACCTAGATCTAATTATGGACAACATAGATCACTGTACCTAGATCTAATTATGGACAACATAGATCACTGTACCTAGATCTAATTATGGACAACATAGATCACTGTTCCTAGATCTAATTATGGACAACATGGATCACCCTAGCTCGCGCCGTTTCCTGTTAACACGTGTAGCAAGCATGTTAATAAAACCAGTAAACAAACTTGTCAGCATTTTAACGTCAATAAATTAAATAATAAGATTGTAATATTTTTAATATGGATAAGACATTGTTTTCATGCCCAAATGATTGAATAGTGACTGGTGAAATGCAATCTGTGCGATGAAATTCTGTCGGTAAAGGGCGATTGAACTTGATGCCCTATTTTTAAATACGTTATTGTTGTTGACATTTTATTTAGTTTTAGTTTAGTTTATGTAATGATTGATCATATTAAAATTAAAGTTTGTGTTGTACTTATTAAGATCATAATTAATAGTAAGTCACTAGATGCATACCATTGGCTACTGTGTGAAATAGAGCACAAGCTTAATGGTTAAGTAGATTTGTGTAGAGATCACCATTTGCGATGGAGATTATGCTAATTTTCAAGCGGGTACCTGGGTAATAAAGTTATCCTATAAAAGTTTAGAGAACGGTATACGGTAGTAGAGTTATCCTATAAGAGTTTAGAGAACGGTATACGGTAATAAAGTTATCCTATAAGAGTTTAGAGAACGGTATACGGTAATAAACTCAAAGTGACGAATGATATTGCCACTTGTCGGTGATTTTCTGCCTCCTTCAACGGAACTGTCTACTTAAGTTGTTTTAGCATAAAGAGTTACATTTTATCTACTTAAGCTGATTTAGCATAAAGAGTTAAAGTTTAGGTACTTAAGCTGATTTAGCATAATGAGTTAAAGTTAGGTACTTAAACTGATTTAGCATAAAGAGTTAAAGTTTAGGTACTTAAGCTGATTTAGCAGAAAGAGTTAAAGTTTAGATACTTAAACTGATTTAGCATAATGAGTTAAAGTTTAGATACTTAAGCTGATTTAACATAAAGAGTTAAAGTTTAGGTAAAGCTGATTTAACATAAAGAGTTAAAGTTTAGGTACTTAAGCTGATTTAACATAAAGAGTTATATGTTATCCACTGGTTTAGCTTCAAGAATTACTATTTAATTCAACTGACTCCAAAACTTACATTACATTTTATATAAATTGAGTTTGTATAAGGGAATACTATTATTGCATAGGGTATGGATTAAATGGCTGCATTTAGTCTACATAAACTTATTTAGTTTCAATAGTTAATAATTAATATTTCCACTATTGTTGCTTTAAAAGTTACATTCTCTCAATTTACATGGTTTTATTTTTGGAATTACTTTTTATCCATTTCATCTGGTTGGTTTAAAGAATTAGATTTTATCCATTTCATCTGGTTGGTTTAAAGAATTAGATTTTATCCATTTCATCTGGTTGGTTTAAAGAATTAGATTTTATCCATTTCATCTGGTTGGTTTAAAGAATTAAATTTTATCCATTTCATCTGGTTGGTTTAAAGAATTAGATTTTATCCATTTCATCTGGTTGGTTTAAAGAATTACTTTTTATCCATTTCATCTGGTTGGTTTAAAGAATTAGATTTTATCCATTTCATCTGGTTGGTTTAAAGAATTAGATTTTATTCATTTAAACTGGTTTGATTTAAAGAGTTACATATTAATTACAACTAGTTTACAGAATTAAATTTTATCCTTTTTTGGTTTAGAGAATTACATTTTGTTCATTCAACCTGGTTGGGTTTAGAATGTTCATTTTATTTATTTTTTTCTGACTTTGATAAAATAATACATTACATCCATTTCATTTAGTTTGGTTTAGAGATTTCCATTTTATCCATTTCAACCGGTTTGTCTGAGAATTATAATTATCAGTTTCACTTGGGTTGGTTTAACTTTAAAGAGTTACGTTTTATTCATTTCTACTGATCTACGTGGGAGATTTATATTTTATCCATTTGAACTTTTTTAACGTAGAAAAATACATTTTATCATTCTCCTTTTCCTTGGAGTATTAACTTGTATTAATTTCTCTGGTCTGGTTTAGATAGTTACATTTTACTAGTTCCACAGCTTGCCGTAAAGAGTTGCATTTTACTAGTTCCATAGCTTGCCGTAAAGAGTTGCATTGTACTAGTTCCATAGCTTGCCATAAAGAGTTGCATTTTACTAGTTCCATAGCTTGCCGTAAATAGTTGCATTGTACTAGTTCCATAGCTTGCCGTAAAGAGTTGCATTTTACTAGTTCCATAGCTTGCAGTAAAGAGTTGCATTTTACTAGTTCCATAGCTTGCAGTAAAGAGTTGCATTGTACCCATTTTCTGGTTTGCCTTAAAGGATTACATTATACCCATTTTCTGGTTTGCCTTAAAGGATTATTTTTCATCTAGATGAATGTCAAGAGTAACACGTCATTATCCATTTGTACTAGGCAGGATTACATAGTGATAAGGCTGCATCCCTGATCTCCAAACATTCATTTCACCACTTTGTCCAGTCAAACTATGAAAACACTATGGCTAAAGGAAACAAAGTTTACAATATCTAAGGCTGAATAAAATTTTAAAATATGTCTTGAAAGAAATTCCTGATCAGGCGGAGGATGATATAATGTATCGTGAATAACAAAACACTCGTCAAGAACTTAGTGATTACGAATATGTGCCCGTTTCTACTACTCATTGTGAGTGTATGTCCGTTTACTCTTCTACTCGACACGAACTTTGTCATTGTGAGTGTATGTGCGTTTACTCTTCTACTCGACACGAACTTTGTCATTGTGAGTGTATGTCCGTTTACTCTTCTACTCGACACGAACTTTGTCATTGTGAGTGTATGTCCGTTTACTCTTCTACTCGACACGAACTTTGTCATTGTGAGTGTATGTCCGTTTACCCTTCTACTCGACACGAACTTTGTCATTACAAGTCTATGCTGTTTCTTCTTCTACCCTTGTCAAATACTTGCTTTTAGCGGAAGCAAATTTTGCTGGAAATAGAAAAATCAAACAAAAATGAAACTCCATTAATTTTATTGAACAGTAAGCTGCTATAGTTGTAATTTGCTAAAATCTTACTAGTAAGACCTTGACTCTATCATATTCACACGAGACGTAACTTGCTACAAATATTTTAAGATGGCAACAGTATTCAAATAGTCTCATATTTACAACGAATTCAAAATGGAAGATATTTATATTAGTATGTCTTTATTACATATAAGTAAAAGTGGAAAATATTGATTATAAGAGTATCTAGAAGACAATAAAATAAAGTTAGTAAATTTTAATATTAGCAATGTTATGTCCATATCTTTTAAAATAGTAAATAAATATACTTTGAATGGCATTAATAATAATAATAGTAATGATGATGACGGCAATAATAATAAGAAAAAGAAAATAATAGAGATTATAGTTGGCCTTTAAGAGAGCACAGTGAGGATATGTTTGGAAACAAACGACTGTAAAATATAAAAATGGTGATCGATGGTGAGGGCGCCTGACACTTTGCTCATAGAATATCACCCACGCAGACCTCTTAACATATACGGGTGTGCGACACTAGGACCCAGGTCAAGATTTATTTTGAACAAATTCATAATCATTTATCAGAATATGCCAACATAAATACTCAACAGCCAATGCAACACCGGATGCTGGAGGGACAGACCGGAAATGAGGTCCGCAGTATGTTCATGCGACCTTTTGCGCATCCAGTCATTTGAGATTACAATAGACGTCACTAGAGGTGTGACATGTCATTTAATGAGCACACAAAAAAACCCCCAAAGTGTGAATCATTTTTAGGAAAGTGATGAAATTAGTAAACAAACAAATAAGTATATGTTTTGGGGCACAGTTCATATCTCAACTCAGTACAGTCTAATATTAATTAATAATGCAAGCCATAGAAAGCGAAGTCCAGCGCCTTCCTTTACACAAACATTGTGTAAACATTTTGAGTAATCAAAAAGACATAAGGACTTTGTTGGGATGAAATAAATTTCAATGTTTAAGAATTTGTTTTATTTATTTGTTTAGTGAGGTGTTAAATAATGCCTTGATTATTTGTTATGGATGCAGACATTCTTGACAGAAAGTCCAAACGAAGGAATGAAGAAATTCTGACAAGTCAAATAGTCGTGCAGCTACAGTTTGTATTTAATATTTTAATCCATGAATGTCTTTATTTTCTTTCGCCACGATTTTGGTATATAGATACACGCCCATCCCTAGGGAAAGACGAGCAAAGAAACCGTCTTGAGCCCCTTAGGACATAGATAAAAGAATTTGTTTCTTTCAACATTTATGCTACTTTCTGTGTTTATTTTTCCAGGCTTTGCCTGCCTCTTGACCTTCTCTAGTTATGTTTCTTTGACACCGCTAGGGTTGGCATTCTTTAAGGGCGAATTACTGCTTCTCTGGAAATGTATCTCCTTCTATTTCTTTATTCTTCAGATAATTATTATTGTTATTGTAGTGGTGAAAAAATTCGTTGTTAAAAGTTGTCTAGGAAGTAAAATATTTTTCCCTCTCACCCCCACAAGCGACACCCCTTTGTAGCCTCATTTAGCGAAGAGTTAAAGATATATTAGTATCACTCATGACCTGACAGAGATTACGTATACATTAGAAAGGGGGGGAGAGAGAATGTGTGCTAGGGCAATCTCTGGGCTGGAGTACAGTCCAAACTGGCACCAGATGTGATTGGATTATCATGGAAAAAAAATACTGAGATTTGTGGGTGAATAATTGTTGAAGTAAAATCATGAAAACATGGATAAGTAATTACTGAATTTAAGAGAATGGACAAAGAATAAAACTATATAAGACTATATGAGACTATATAAGACTATGATACTATATGAGACTATATGAGCCCAACTAAAGTTTAGGACTGACGAACCCAGCTGTGATCTAGAGAACTGATATGAATAATTCAGACTGTACGTGTTTTGTTAATTAGAATATTCAAAGATCGTGCTATTTCTTAATTATAATTATTTGTAATTATGAACGCTGATGTATGTTTTCTTTTATAGGGATGCATTGTGTGACATTAGCAAGTAACCTATCAGTCAGTTTACTATGATGTAAATTGCAGAGCGAATTTACTATGATGTAACTTGTGGAGCACACGCGTAAAGTAACAAATCAGTCAATTTACTATAATGTAACTTGTAGAGCGCACACGTAAAGTAACCTATCAGTCAATTTACTATGATGTATCTTGTAGACGCACACGTAAAGTAATATATCAGTCAATTTACTATGATGTATCTTGTAGACGCACACGTAAAGTAACATATCAATCAATTTACTATGATGTATCTTGCAGAACGCACACGTAAAGTAACCATCAGTCAATTTACTATGATGTATCTTGCAGAACGCACATGTAAAGTAACATTCAGGCAATTTAGTATGATGTATCTTGCAGAACGCACATGTAAAGTAACATTCAGGCAATTTACTATGATGTATCTTGCAGAACGCACATGTAAAGTAACATATCAATCAATTTACTATGATGTATCTTGCAGAGCGCACACGTAAAGTAACCATCTGTCAATTTCATTTTTTTCTTTGTAAATTGGGAAAGTTTGAAATAACATTTTGCCTTATTCATACACATAAATGAATAGAAAACTAGAAGACCAGTATTGTGAGTTGTAATGATGAATTGTTTGGATATATGTAAAGCTGATACGATTATTGTCTTGTAATGACAGCCGATGGTGTTAACTGATGACGTTATCTATAATAATGATGACTACGTCATCGCCAGTCTTTAGACTATAAAGCTGGCTAATTATATCTATAATAATGATGACTACGTCATCGCCAGTCTAGACTATAAAGCTGGCTAATTATATCTATATTCTTTAGACTATAAAGCTGGCTAATTATCTTTAATAATGAAGAGTCTTTAGACTATAAAGCTGGCTAATTATCTATAATAATGAAGAGTCTTTAGAGTTTAGACTATAAAGCTGGCTAATTAATTATCAATGAAGAGTCTTTAGACTATAAAGCTGGCTAATTATCTATAATAATGAAGAGTCTTTAGAGTTTAGACTATAAAGCTGGCTAATTAATTATCAATGAAGAGTCTTTAGACTATAAAGCTGGCTAATTATCTATAATAATGAAGAGTCTTTAGACTATAAAGCTGGCTAATTATACGCTAACGTCCTTTTGATCTGATACAATATCTATACTGAAATTATCATTGATTTTGGAGTAGTGATATTTTAAGAACTGCGTTATAGCTCTCTCACTGTTGCCATAAAGCATGTGAATATCATATGATTAAAAGTTAGATTACATGTGCTGTTATTCCCTTATTTAATCTATCTGGATTTTTGGTGTGGATACCAGATTCTTGGACCGGGAGTACAGTCATGACTATGTAATCCGAAGCCAAAGACGGAGAACCCAGAACCATCGCGTCAGAACGACGCTGACTCAGAATCGACCGGGTAGGAAGCTGTGCGACTACGTCATCGCCAGTCTCTCGCAGCCATCGATGTCGGGTGAGTCAAAAAGAAAAAGCTCAGAAGCACTGATGAACTCTGTCTACAAAACTGTATAGTTGGAGTGTAGTGTGCGGGTTATGGCATGTGTTCGCTTTAACACATTGTAACTTATAATTTTTATTTTGTTATTTTGATCATTAAATTATTGCTATCTTTTCCCACATTTTAATTAATTATTTTTAAACTACTACTAATTGAGATCGGCTGGAACGACCCGTGTATTGGATGAACAAATGTCAGTTAATTAAGAGTATACACTGATCCTTGAGGTAATGTTAACTGCTCATCATTAAGTTGAATAATTTGCCCATTAGAGTAGTGCAACAGAGTGATTGGAGTAGTAGACTTGACCTTGAGGCTGTTATTAGTTTTCATATTGAACTTCTAAATAAAATATGTTAATAGTTAATACTATAGCAGTGTCGTATTCTAGCTAACATTTAACAGACACCTTCAAAAGTAATACAATTAATATGTGTGCCAGTGAGTAACCAAGTGTACAGATATATTGATAAACACACAACAAACATCTCTCAATGTATGCATGTATTCATACTTAAATGCACACATTTCTACCTTTAAAAATGGATATAAACCTTTAAAACAAAAGTTCTATAATGCGGTATAAAACACCTAGTTAAAATAATGAGTTAAAAAATTACTAATATAAAAACTATAAAAACTTGAACATGACGATGAAATGGACGATCCATTTCAGCAATGTTGTTACAGCGCGTGAATTTCTGCCTAATCTTGTTCCTCTGTTCACAATGATCAAATGTCTTGGATTGTTTGTTAGAGTTAAGGTTCTTGCTATTATATGAGTAGGAGTGGGGAAACAAGCAAGGTAAAACCGTGTAACTCCAAGACGTAGGAGTGGGGAAACAAAAGCAAGGTAAAACCGTGTAACTCCAAGACGTAGGAGTGGGGAAACAAGCAAGGTAAAACCGTGTAACTCCAAGACGTAGGAGTGGGGAAACAAAAGCAAGGGAAAATCGCGTAACTCCAAAACGTACTATTGGAAATATATAGCAAAACGTAAATGTATGACGAGAGAAAATAGAAATGTCGTCATAATTAAGTCTTTCAAATATTACTGCGTAATATCATGAATTCATTTTCAACTTAAGCCATACTTTTTCAATCCTATATTTGTACAACAGTGCGTTTCATTGGTCAGCATCGAATGGGTCAATGCTAAGATTTAACATGAAGCTATATCTCGGACCAATATACCTAAAACAGTGCTTCCCAAACCGTTGTCCGTGGCTGCATTATCCATTATGTATTTTTCGATATTACTCATAAGGTGGCCCGCAGTTTATATGTAGTTGTGAAAGTGGCAGCCCGCAGTTTATATGGGGTTGCGAAAGTGGCAGCCCGCAGTTTATATGTAGTTGTGAAAGTGGCAGCCCGCAGTTATGGGGTTGTGAAAGTGGCAGCCCGCAGTTTATATGGGGTTGTGAAAGTGGCAGCCCGCAGTTTATATGTAGTTGTGAAAGTGGCAGCCCGCAGTTTATATGTAGTTGTGAAAGTGGCAGCCCGCAGTTTATATGGGGTTGTGAAAGTGGCAGCCCGCAGTTTATATGGGGTTGTGAAAGTGGTCGCCCGCAATATGTGGTTGGAAAAGTGGTAGCCCACAGTTTTTTATGTAGTTGGAAAAGTGGTTCTTATATGTTAAAAAGTTGGGAACCACTGGCCTAGAAGACGTTTCTTGTTGCTCGGACTGTGTTAGGATTCGTTGTTGTTCGATCTGGTCATCTGTCAAAACACTATTAGTATATCCACCTCGTAACATGTTTTAATCATGGTCATGATGATGATGATGATGATGATGAATTTCAATAATTGTAGCATGATATTGAGGAGAATAGAATTATATTTTTAATGCAAAGAATTAATTGAGAACAAGCAAGATGGAAAAACAGTAAGAAAAACTTTAGAAACTTGCATGCATATGTCTTATAATGCCTTATGAAGAAAGTTCAAGATATGGTGTGGTAGAACGAGTTTGTGTCATGAGGAGAAAGAAATGAAATCTGTTTGACTTGAGAAAGTATGTGAAACATCTCGCACTTATCTTTCTTTATTCATGTCAAGCCGCGCCGTTTTGTTTGCACATACACGTAGGCCCGTCGAGATAAGTTTGTAGTTTACACAGACGTTTTCTAGATTTCTTTCTTTAATTATTTCTGAGGTTTGTTTAAGAAATCTTTACGGAAGCTTTCTCGCTAAATTTCTTGATTTAGTTCGAGTATTTCCGTTATCTTTCTTTTGAACAGACACTAATTTCAGGCCATAGAATTTGCCTTCTGATTTTGTGAGGATAAAAACACCAACAAATCATGACATTTTTTAAGGCCCTACTTTACAAACCGCCTCTATACACACAAAGCAATAACTATAGTCAAGTGTAAGATTTCAAGGCCCTACTTTGCAACTCACGTCTATACATAAAAAGCAATAAACATAATCAATTGTATGATTTCAAGGCCATACTTTACAAACCACGTCTATATACAAGGCAATAAACATAATTGTGAGATTTCAAGGACCTATAATTTAATTTGCAAAACCAAGCCTCTAAAGCAAAACAATAAACATTTCACGACAGTACGAGAAGGCACTACAGAACCACTCGAGGAAGTATTAAAGAATAAATCTTGAGAAAGTGTTAGACAACGAGTCTTGAGAAGGTAAATTAGAGTACAAGTCTTGAGAAAATATTAGACAACAAACTTGAGAAAGTATTAGACAACGAGTCTTGAGAAGGTAAATTAGAGAACAAGTCTCTAGAAAGTATTAGACAACAAATTTGAGAAAGTATAAGAGAACCACACTCTGGCACAATCATATTATTTCGCTCGTCAGATGGCTGTGAACTGCACTCGGAATATACTAATCGTATATTGCAATGTGAACAATATCTTTACGTCTACCAATTCCAGATTGATCATTTCACACAGATAAATTCTGATTGTGCAGCAGACTTCTTTCATCTCTAGCCTCCCATCTTGATGAGTTCACCGGGGTCATAAAGACAGTCACGTGATCCGACCGAAAAACGTAACCTGTACTTTATATAGGTCAGATTAGATATGCCATCTACTTGGCTTTAAATTTCCTTCTCCTCAGTAAGGATTGACTCAAGGGAAACAATTTAGAAAGAAATACAAATAAATACGTAGATCTTAGAGTTCAAATTAGACGAGTTCAATAAATTCGATATATCCAGAATGTAGGCCTGTACACTTCATGTGCCGGGTTTTATTTAATGACCCTTTTCACAGTGTCAGACACAAAATTGTTAAGAATGGAATTTATTATATTAGCTCTAATACTAACAACAGCACAGGTGTCTTAATCTATCCTTCAATCTCTATGCTAGATCTGCTCTTAGGGATCCTTATTCATCTAACATAGCAACAGACAAATTAGCTGACTTGCTTCGAATTGGCAACATTATCTTTCCTTTTGATTAATTATAACTTATAGAACATCCACATATTTCCGGCTCAGAACCCCCAGCTAACTCTTCTTTGTCACACTAACACATTAGCCAAAATGAGAATGCATTCTACGATTTGTCATGAAATAGTTGGTTGCTTAAATTTTAAATAACTGTTTTGTTAAAGATGAAATAACTGGTAGGTTAAATTTGAAACAAAATTTTATTTATAGATGAACTAATTGCATGGTTAAAGATGAAATAACTGGTTGGTTAAAAATGAAACAAAATTTTATTTATAGATGAACTAATTGCATGGTTAAAGATGAAATAACTAGTTGGTTAAAATGAAGCCATGTCTGTAAAACATACAACTCAGTTTCAAGGTACTAGAAATGCTGGAAGAGGTAAGGTTGTCATATGTCCGATGCTAGTGTCAACTAAGAACGTTTATGTACAAGTATTGTGTACTGTTATCTTAACTAAGAACGTTTATGTACAAGTATTGTGTATTGTTATCTTAACTAAGAACGTTTATGTACAAGTATTGTGTACTGTTATCTTAACTAAGAACGTTTATGTACAAGTATTGTGTACTGTTATCTTAACTAAGAACGTTTATGTACAAGTATTGTGTACTGTTATCTTAACTAAGAACGTTTATGTACAAGTATTGTGTACTGTTATCTTAACTAAGAACGTTTATGTACAAGTATTGTGTATTGTTATCTTAACTAAGAACGTTTATGTACAAGTATTGTGTACTGTTATCTTAACTAAGAACGTTTATGTACAAGTATTGTGTACTGTTATCTTAACTAAGAACGTTTATGTACAAGTATTGTGTATTGTTATCTTAACTAAGAACGTTTATGTACAAGTATTGTGTACTGTTATCTTAACTAAGAACGTTTATGTACAAGTATTGTGTATTGTTATCTTAACTAAGAACGTTTATGTACAAGTATTGTGTATTGTTATCTTAACTAAGAACGTTTATGTACAAGTATTGTGTATTGTTATCTTAACTAAGAACGTTTATGTACAAGTATTGTGTATTGTTATCTTAACTAAGAACGTTTATGTACAAGTATTGTGTACTGTTATCTTAACTAAGAACGTTTATGTACAAGTATTGTGTATTGTTATCTTAACTAAGAACGTTTATGTACAACTACAAGTATTGTGTACTGTTATCTTAACTAAGAACGTTTATGTACAAGTATCGTGTACTGTTGTCATATAAGTGCTACAAGCCTAAGCATGGGGCTGGATCCAGTCTGTCTTACAAAGTTACTATCAGGTGTATTTTTACGATAATGTCTATTTCCTTCACTAAAAATATTCAAAATATTAATAACATGTCGACACGATCCAATACGTTCTTAAACGGAGACTCGCCATATCTCAAGCACTCCACACATTATCATTAGACTCGCCATATCTCAAGCACTTGCACACATTAAAGTAATAATTAGACTCGCTGTTACGTTTCCAGTATTTATTTAAAGACCCTGCTTAGAATTTTTAAAAGACTTTAAATATAATTAATTCTTCCTCTCATATTCTACGCAGACTGGTTGCTCAATTTATTATCTGACTAATTAAAAGTGCGTCTTGTAGTTCAGACGACAAATTTACAGACTAATAAACTGCGAACTTTTAGCTAGATTTGAAAACAGTTAAATCCCTCTAAATTAATATGCACTCGTCATCAATCTTTCTGCTCATCCGCCCCCATTCAAATCTAAGAATTAATCTAATTGGTCTATTGTGCATAGAAATCAACTACTAAGAGGTATTAACAAAAAAAATAAGATTTAATAAGGTTTAACAAATTAACAATAAATCGAATGCAACGCGAATAGTCTTCACTCTGTCTTTACGCGCCTATGCCTGATTTTTGTCAATCTAAATTGCCAGAAAAGTGTTCCTTTGAGATCTGTACACTTGATCTTGCACTTAGCTCTATTCTTGTATCCTTGGTCTCAACACTCAGTCATGCTGATTCGTTCCCTCAGTCCCCCTTTAACGACACACGTGGTGCATAAGGAATGATGTCCCTTTGTTAGTGGCTAGGAACTGGAATTTTTGCAGCATGGCCCTCAGAGTGGATTTCGACACGCTTATACCAATAAGCTAGTGCAGGTGAGGCATGGTGAAACATGAACCATGAGCCGACCTGTGGATGCAACGTGTTTGGATATAATTCTCAACCTAACAGGTCCTACCTAGGCATGGCTCAGTTAAATGCGCTGAACAAAGAGTTTCGACCTCGCGTCGCTTACAATTAGATTTAGAAAAAATATAATCGTCTCACATGTGTTCCATTTAACAGTCATGACGTATGAAGCAATAAAATAGATACAACGTTAAATTAATGTTCATACAAAGAGGTAATTCAAACCGACAGAGCGCTTCACAATTTACAATTAAAATTACACGCAATAATTGAATTACATGAAGAATTCATATCGAGCGCAGCATTCTGGCTCTTAGTGAATTAAAACAATATAAATTAAAGTACAGAAATGGAAAAATGGTTACAATAAATTTATATTCCGTAACATATAGGTTTTCAGCTATTTCTCTGAACCATGCTCAAGTGTATATGGAAATCATATAATACATAGCACAATTACATACTTAAACAATACATAAGCAAATACTATTAAATAAAATGATACCTTTGAGAGAAGTCGAAGGGTACCTTGATTCTCTATGGCGTCGGCTGCCTCTACGACCCGAGTAGCTGATGGAATTAGCTAAAATGTGCTCGAAGTGAGGGAGCGGAAGCGTGTAGGTACATATATAGAAAGGTATATTGCGTATCACGTGACTGTTCGCAAAGCATGTGGTTGGTTCGAGAACTGGACAATGGTCCTAAAGTTACATAACATCTTGACCTGTTCTAGAAGCACCTAGAAAAAGGAAGCTTTGAACAAAGGGCCAAGGGTTTCAAATATTCGAATTTGAAGTAAACAAGGCAATGTGGGTCATCAGGTCGGACATTTTTATCAGACTTGTGACACCCCCTTGCTTTTGAGGCGTTTATCTTGCCAAAGATAAAATGCCTCCTACAAATTATGTATGATAAAATGTAGAAGTCCACAATGAAGAAAAATTTACACACAAAAAAATTTCGACATTCCTAGAAATAAAGTGTGCAACTATATTTCATATTTACAGGAAGGAATCCGTAGGGTTCAGTTAATTGATTAAACAACATTCTATCAGCACCGGCACTTGATGGCATCAAGCACGACTCATGTAATCTGCGCCAACATTCAAAGAACCTTTGATGTAATGAATATTTGCGTCATACTGTGTCAGAAACAAAGACCAACGCATTAAACGGCTGTTTGTAAATTGCGCCTGTCCGAGAAAGGCCAACGGCTTGTGATCGCACTCAATGACAAAGGTTTTTCCGTACAAATAGTTTTCGAACTTTTTTATGGCCCAAACTATTGCAAGACATTCCTTTTCACTGGTGGAATATTTCTGTTCAGTAGTTGTGAGTTTACGGCTTGCATATGCAACTGGGTGTTTGGTGTCATTGTGTTCTTGTAATAACACTGCTCCTAATCCTGTGTTGCTAGCATCAGTCCTTAACAAGAATGGTTTTGTGAGATCTGGCAGTTTAACAACTAAATCTGAAGTCAGTCTAGATTTCAGTGTGTCAAAAGCGTTTTGGCATGCATCAGTCCACACTACTTTTGTAGGCATATTCTTACGTGTCAAGTCAGTCAGAGGACATGCAATGGCACTAAAATCTGGTACGAATTTTCTGTAGTAATTAGCAAGACCAAGAAAACTTCTAACTTGTGTTTTTGTTAGCGGTTGTGAAGTGTCCTTAAGTTGTGCTATCTTAGCTTCACTTGGCGACATAGTTCCATGACTCAACTTGTGTCCCAAGAAGTCTAAGGAGAATTGTGCTATTTCACACTTCGTAGGGCGGGCAGTGAGGTTGGCTTGTTTTAATCTGGCTAGCACATCTCGTAAGAGTGTTAAGTGCTCCTCCCATGTCTGGGTGCCTAGAATTAAATCATCCATGAAGTTCTCAACTCCACGTCCGTACAGTGGTTCTAACAATGACCGCATCATTTTAGAAAAAATGCTTGGAGCGTTTGAAACTCCGAAAGGCATAACTTTCCATGTGTAGTTTCCTACTGGTGTAGTGAAAGCTAGTATGTGTCGATCAGTGTCCTTGACCTTGATTTGCCAAAAACCGCGTGACAAATCTATTTTGGTATAGTAATGAGCGTTAGCTAGCTTAGTGAAGATGAGATCCGGATCAGGAAGAGGTTCGGCACAAAACTCTGTCACTTGATTGAGTTTGCGGTAGTCTACGCAAAAACGGAACGAGTTATCACGTTTTTTAATCAACACGATGGGTGATCCGTAGGCACTGTCAGTCTTCTCTATGACCCCTAGATCTAACATAGTCTTAATCTCACGTCTAACGTCATCTATCTTAGCGTGTGGCAACGGATACGGCTTCAAACGTATCGGTTTGTTGTCAGTCAGCTTCAGTGAAAATTCTATTAAGTCTGTCAACCCTGGTTTGTCTGTCAGAGTAGATGAGAACTCATTAAGCAATTCATTCACTTCTTTTTTCTGTCTTTCTGTCAAGGCTTCATTTACCCTAACGTCTTTGACAGTTTCGTCCGTCTGTAGAGGACAGTTTGGTAAAGTACCAGTGACGCAATCAGTCTCCCCCTCGTCTTCTGTAACTATCGTCGCTACGACAAAATCAGCTTGAGTGGTTTGATCCTCACGGCTTATGTACCTTTTGAGTAGGTTGACATGAAAGATTTTCTCTCTCTTTCCTGTCTGCACCTTATAGTTCAGTCCCCCTAGCTTGGCGGTAACTACAAAGGGCCCCTTCCATTTCATCTGAAGTTTGTTATGTGCTTCAGGAAGCAACAGTAACACTTTGTCATTAACTTCAAATTCTCTAGGTTTGGTGTGCTTATTGTAATATTCTGCCTGTCTAGACTGAGCTATCGTCAAGTTTTCCCGTGCTATCTTGCCTATAGTTTCAAGACGGTTTCTTAAGTCAGTGACGTATGTATAAGTTGTCTTAACTTCGTCATCTGTCTTTTCATCAGTCCAAAGTGCCTTCAAAATCATCATCGGTCCGCGTACAGTACGTCCGTAAAGTAGCTCAAATGGTGAAAACCCGGTGGAAGATTGTGGCACCTCCCTATATGCAAATAGTAGGGCAGGGATGTATCTGTCCCAGTCTTTCGGTTTATCTGTGGCGAGCTTTTTAAGTGCTGTTTTTAATGTCCCATTGTATTTTTCAATCAGACCATTTGCCTGGGGGTGGTAGGGTGTGCAAGTAAGATGTTTGATGGAAAGTAAGCGATTTACTTCCTTCATTACGTTGCCTATGAATTGACTCCCCTGATCTGTCAAAATTTCAGTAGGAATTCCAACACGACTCCAAAGACCGAAAAGGGCTTCGGCGACAGTTTCAGTATCAATATTTTTCAATGGTACTGCGTCGGCGAATCTTGTTGCGTAATCAATAG
Source organism: Sinotaia quadrata (assembly GCA_028829895.1). Classification (NCBI taxonomy): domain Eukaryota; kingdom Metazoa; phylum Mollusca; class Gastropoda; order Architaenioglossa; family Viviparidae; genus Sinotaia; species Sinotaia quadrata. The sequence goes on along the minus strand of CM054177.1, from coordinate 51,393,818 downwards.
TGGTCAGCACGTATCGATTACCTCTCGTTGATGTGGGTATTATAGGCCCAATCAAATCCAATGCTACGCGCTTGTAGGGTTCACTGATCAGTTCAGGCTCTCCTAACGGTGCGGGTCTGATTGAATTTTTAGACTGTGTTCTCTGGCATGTGTCGCAACTTAACACGAATCTACGGATATCGGCAATGATGTCCGGCCAATAAAACTCACTTGTAATACGACTAGTTGTTTTTTGTACACCCATGTGTGCACCAAAAAGACTCTCATGACCTAATCGTAATACGTCATTTCGTTTGGTTTGTGGAACGACTAATTGTTTCCGAAATTCGTCTCCCACTTTCGAATAGCGGTACAATAAACCCTTTTTCAGAATAATGCACGCTTTCTTATTCGAATCGTCAGTGTTGACGTCACTAACAGGTACAGCTTGTCTGCGTAACTTGTCTAGTGTTTCGTCCTCAGCTTGTAATATTTTAATCTCGCTAACTGTTGCTTTATCTACGGCTGGTGCGGCAGACATCGGTGCAGTTACAGATTTGTCTTTACTACTCGCTGCTCTGGTTACAGCGTTAACCAGTGGTGGTTCGATTGAAGTTTGTTTTTTGCACGGCAAAACATACTTGCAACCAAGGATCACGTCATGCGGTGAGTTTTCCATAACTGCCGCTTTGACTGTTCCTTCTACAAAGTCTGAAACAATCGAGACTTCAGCTACTGGTAAAATGTCTTGTTCGCCGTTTGCAAAGGTGACAGAGATTGTCTCCCCTGTGTAGTCAGTACGGTTAACTAATGATGCATTTACAATAGCGTCTAGCTCACACCCTGTATCAAGCAAAGCGATTGTGTCGTGACCGTTTGCCTGTACTGGTGTTCGATTCGACTTTTCTGTTTTAGGTGTATGACTTTCTACTGCGTAAACTTTAGCTGTTTTCTTTTCAGGACATGTTCGTGAAAAATGGCCACTATCACCACAAGTGTAACATGCAAGATTCTTTTTATCTTTCTGTTTGTCGGACTTGTTTTTAGTGTCGGGTTTAGATGTTTTATCGTCACGCTCACTAGGTGCCTTCCCGTCATTTTTCTTATCCTTTCGAGTCTGCGGTTCGTTCGGTCGAGACTTGTTGTTCGCGTGTGCGTTCGAGAATTGAGAATGTGCGTCATCAAAGCGATCGGCGGCGTTGCCTATCTCCTCTAGCGTAGATTTTTCCCTTATTGCTAAGTGAATCAGTAGATCTGATTTGTATGACCCGAGAATGTGGTCTTTTACCATTTCATCCCTAAGACCTGCGTACGTCTGTGGAGTTTCGGCTAGATCTATCCATCTTTGGAACAAGTCAGCTACGCGTCGTATGTACTGTGCGTGCGTCTCTGAACTGGTTTTAGTGGCCTGTTTAAACTTACGTCGGTATGTATCTGCTGTGAGTTTGTAACGTTTCAATAATGCGGCCTTGACTGTGTCGTAATTATCTGACTCAGAATCGCTAAGCTTATTGAACTCGTTTTTCGCACTGCCCTGCAATAACCCCGATAAATTTATCGCCCAATGTTCCGCTGGAATGTTTGTTGCTCTGGCTAACTTTTCAAACGTTTTTAAATACGCGTCTATTTGATCTTTGTTCTCATCAAATGGGACCATATTTATCTTTGGAATGATGTTTTCAATTCTACTGTGATTATTTCCATCGCTAGAACGCGAATCACCACTGCTTCTGCGGTCACGGTTTGGATTGGTAACTTCTAGTTTCTTCACCTCCCATTCTAACCGTTTTATTTCCGCGTCTGCCGCGATGCGTTTGGCTTCTGTGTCCGCTGCGATGCGTTTTGTTTCAATGTCGGCTAATCTTTCAGCTTCTAACCTTCTTCAGTTCGCGATTAGCTACACGTTCCTCCCTTTCTATCTCTTGTCTCTCTTTTTCCGCTTTCTCTAGCTCAGTTTTAATGTAGCTAGTCAGTTCGTCACCCTGATATCCTAACACGATACCGGTTTCTTTCAGGTCTTCGAGAACCTGTTTGCGATCCATTTTACTGTCTTAGCGCGCTGGCTACAATAAGAATGTATCTTGTGAATTGTGTGTTTTAACCGTCGGCGATAACTCCGCTTATCCCGAAAATAACTTTTAGGCTACGACCTTACAAAAATTATTTAATTTACTCAGAACACCTTCCGAAATAAATTACGCGTTAACTCTTTACACGTTTCACCTGCTTGTCACAGTGTCCGCTGTTCCAAGACTTTCGTAATGTCACGGCTCCTACCATACAACATTACACATTATATCTAGCACCCTAAATATAATAGTCCGAAGTCTGTTACTACCGATAACTCTCCTAGCTGGCGGTATAACCTTCGACTCCTCACAATGAAGTACTCAGTAACACAATACTAAATAAATCATTCAATAGCTAACATGACATATTTAACTACGCTTAAATATATCAACATTAACTAACATGCACGCTACTCTGCAAAAGAATACATGCACATGTCACAACAAAAGCAAAGAAAATCAGTGATACAAAAATCAAAAGAACAATTGGCAATTCTGTTCGTTCGTTCGTTTCTAGGTTATGATGCGCCCTATGTATAAAAATGTTACAATTTACAATTTAATACATATCAATCCCGCGACGACCCACACTTGTTACGTTTCCAGTATTTATTTAAAGACCCTGCTTAGAATTTTTAAAAGACTTTAAATATAATTAATTCTTCCTCTCATATTCTACGCAGACTGGTTGCTCAATTTATTATCTGACTAATTAAAAGTGCGTCTTGTAGTTCAGACGACAAATTTACAGACTAATAAACTGCGAACTTTTAGCTAGATTTGAAAACAGTTAAATCCCTCTAAATTAATATGCACTCGTCATCAATCTTTCTGCTCATCCGCCCCCATTCAAATCTAAGAATTAATCTAATTGGTCTATTGTGCATAGAAATCAACTACTAAGAGGTATTAACAAAAAAAATAAGATTTAATAAGGTTTAACAAATTAACAATAAATCGAATGCAACGCGAATAGTCTTCACTCTGTCTTTACGCGCCTATGCCTGATTTTTGTCAATCTAAATTGCCAGAAAAGTGTTCCTTTGAGATCTGTACACTTGATCTTGCACTTAGCTCTATTCTTGTATCCTTGGTCTCAACACTCAGTCATGCTGATTCGTTCCCTCAGTCCCCCTTTAACGACACACGTGGTGCATAAGGAATGATGTCCCTTTGTTAGTGGCTAGGAACTGGAATTTTTGCAGCATGGCCCTCAGAGTGGATTTCGACACGCTTATACCAATAAGCTAGTGCAGGTGAGGCATGGTGAAACATGAACCATGAGCCGACCTGTGGATGCAACGTGTTTGGATATAATTCTCAACCTAACAGGTCCTACCTAGGCATGGCTCAGTTAAATGCGCTGAACAAAGAGTTTCGACCTCGCGTCGCTTACAATTAGATTTAGAAAAAATATAATCGTCTCACATGTGTTCCATTTTAACAGTCATGACGTATGAAGCAATAAAATAGATACAACGTTAAATTAATGTTCATACAAAGAGGTAATTCAAACCGACAGAGCGCTTCACAATTTACAATTAAAATTACACGCAATAATTGAATTACATGAAGAATTCATATCGAGCGCAGCATTCTGGCTCTTAGTGAATTAAAACAATATAAATTAAAGTACAGAAATGGAAAAATGGTTACAATAAATTTATATTCCGTAACATATAGGTTTTCAGCTATTTCTCTGAACCATGCTCAAGTGTATATGGAAATCATATAATACATAGCACAATTACATACTTAAACAATACATAAGCAAATACTATTAAATAAAATGATACCTTTGAGAGAAGTCGAAGGGTACCTTGATTCTCTATGGCGTCGGCTGCCTCTACGACCCGAGTAGCTGATGGAATTAGCTAAAATGTGCTCGAAGTGAGGGAGCGGAAGCGTGTAGGTACATATATAGAAAGGTATATTGCGTATCACGTGACTGTTCGCAAAGCATGTGGTTGGTTCGAGAACTGGACAATGGTCCTAAAGTTACATAACATCTTGACCTGTTCTAGAAGCACCTAGAAAAAGGAAGCTTTGAACAAAGGGCCAAGGGTTTCAAATATTCGAATTTGAAGTAAACAAGGCAATGTGGGTCATCAGGTCGGACATTTTTATCAGACTTGTGACACTCGCCATATCTCAAACACTCGCACACATTAAAGTAATCATTAGACTCGCCATATCTCAAACACTCGCACACATTAAAGTAAATATTAGACTCGCCCTATCTAAAGCACTGGCACACAGTAGGCAGTTTGCATTACACAGAACGTTATATCTTTGAGTGAATGTAATTCATAGTAATCATTAGACTACTAGGGGAGATGGTTCATTTCATACGCAAACTGCACGCTTCTCCTCTAGCTGATTTTCGTTTTACGTTTTGTTTTATTAGACTAGATTATACTACACCCCCCCACCACCAAAACCCCGTTCCACACACTTTTGACTTGATAAAAGGACAGTCGCTGCACCACGCATTAAAAATAGACGTTACTCAAGACGAGTAAACCTGTTGAAAATCGCCTCCATCAACTTACGTTGGTAATTTCCCAGGAACAGCTCTAAATTTGGTCTCTAATCTTATGTTGCTCTTTACTTGCCCACGTAGCAGAGAGAGGGGGTATCCAATGACCTGACCTCTGACAAACGGAAACAGTTTTCGACAAACACGATAATCGGAGGTACATTGCGATGAGTACCCAACGACCTCAAAGTGGCACAGTACTTGACTCCACTCATATCATCTTTTCACTGGGTAGCAGTGATTTGTGGTTTTGAAAGAAAGAAAACACGAGACACAATTTTATAAAAAGTAATTAGAAATGAGATATGTGAATTGGAATAACAAAGATCGAGCATTAATGAGTGTCACGCAGCAAATAGGATCGAAAAGCCAAAGGAATAACTGAATGCCATTGCCGGTTGATGTCGAGATGCTGATCTCGAGTTGCAAGAGATATCACAGCTACATCTCTTGTTATCTCCACAACGACAGTTACACTCAGTAATAATCTCTTCAACCCTGGCATTGCTGAATGTTACAAGTTTATTTTGTTTTTATTTTACAATCAAACTGTAATTGTAAACAACATACAAACTCACCATCAGTATCATCGGTGAGTTACTTGCATAATGTATCATCCAGAAGTTTCCTCCCCTCCCAAACTCCCCCTCTCCTGGTGCGCAGTCATCAATTACTGTGCAAGGTGAGTACAATGAGGCCAATGACCTTTGCTGTAGTGATACACAGAAGGGGCTTTACTGGATACCTCTCAGAAACTCTTGCAGGATAATTATTAATACATCACCATCTGGCCACTGAAATAATGGGTCAAAAACTCTTGCAGGATAATTATTAATACATCACCATCTGGCCACTGGTCTGATGGGTCAGAAACTCTTGCAGGATAATTAATAATACATCACCATCTTGCCACTGGTCGGATGGGTCAGAAACATTTGCGCTACATGTTGACCATGTTCAGTAACTAAATACAGTAATTAAGCTCAATAATTAGACAGTAATTAAGCTCAATAATAAACCTCAATAATTAGACAGTAATTAAGCTCAATAATTAAACAATGATTAAGCTCAATAATTAAGCTAAGAAATTAAGCTCAATAATTAAAAGGTAAATAAGCTCAATAATTAAACAGTAATTAAGCTCAATAATTAAACGGTAATGAAGCTCAATAATTAAGCTAAGAAATTAAGCTTAAAAAGTAATTAAGCTTAATAATTAGGCTCAGTAATTAACTTCTTAAGCTCAATAATTAAACACAGCAATTAAGCTCAGCATTTAAGCTTAAATAATTACACAAGCAATTAAGCTCAATAATTAAACACAATAATTACACTCAATAATTAACCACAGTAATTAAGCTCTATAATGAAACACAGTAATTAAGCTCAGTAATTAAACAGTAATTAAGCTCAATAATTAAACACAGTAATTAATTTCAATAATTAAAAACAATAATTTAAGCTTAAAATTAAACACAGTAATTAAGCTCATTAATTAAACAGTAATTAAGTTCAGTAATGACTGTGTTTAATTACTGATCTTAATTACTTCAAGTTCAGTTATTAAACACAGTAATTAAGCTCAATAATTAAACACAGTAATTAAGCTAAATAATCTAACACTGTAATTAAGTTCAGTAATTAAACTAAGTAATTAAGCTCAATAATTAAACACAGTAATTACGCTCAATAATTAAGTTCAGTAATTAAGTTCAGTAATTAAACTCAGTAATTAAGGTCAATAATTAAACACAGTAATTACGCTCAATAATTAAACACAGTAATTAAGTTCAGTAATTAAACTCAGTAATTAAGCTCAATAATTAAACAGTAATTAAGTTCTGTAATTAAACTCAGTAATTAAGCTCAATAATTAAACACAGTAATTACGCTCAATATTTAAACACAGTAATTAAGTTCAGTAATTAATCTCATTAATTACGCTCAATAATTAAACACAGTAATTAAGTTCATTAATTAAACTCAGTAAGTAAGCTCAATAATTAAACACAATAATTAAGCTTAAAATTAAACACAGTAATTAAGCTCAGTAACTAAAAACGGTAATTACGTTCAGAAATTAAACTCAATACATAACTCAGTACTTAAGCTCTTGAATTGACCTCGGTAATTAAACTGAATAATCAAACACAGTACTCTTTATTTAAACTCAATAATTAAACTCTCTACTTAAACTAAGAGCAGATGGTAGTAACATTAGGAACTCTTTCCTGAAATCTTATAAGTGTCGATAGATAGATAGGTTGTGTCGTAACATTAGGAACTCTTTCCTGAAATCTTATAAGTGTCGATAGATAAATTGGTTGTGTCGTAACATTAGGAACTCTTTCCTGAAATCTTGTAAGTGTCGATAGATAAATTGGTTGTGTCATTATATAGGCGAGAATAAGAACGCCCTTGAGAGGTAAGTTGAAATATTTATTAATTTTTCAATGTTGCAAATTTAAGTTATTTTAGAAAAGTGAAATATTTCTTTCTGTTTAATGTTTGTTCAACTTTATTTGTAAACCATAATTATCCTCTCATCAATTACTTAATTGTACAATCTTTCATTGAAGTATGATTCTCTTTTAATATTTTGCTTGCGAGGCATTATAATTATAAATAATTATTTAAAAGATATTTTCTAGCATTTTAATGATATGATTTTTACTTTTGGAAGACAAATTCTGTTATAATCTGTGTAAGCAGTTCAATTATACATTTATGTGACTGAATATAGCAGGAAATGCAGCTAAGTGTTTATTTTACTGTTTACTGCAACCAGAATTATTTACCCTGATAATATCTAAATGCAAATACTTTTGTCTTAGCTAAGAATGTCTATGTACAAGTGGTGTAAACTGTTGTCTTAGCTAAGAATGTCTATGTACAAGTGGTGTAAACTGTTGTCTTAGCTAAGAACGTCTATGTACAAGTGGTGTAAACTGTTTCTTAGCTAAGAATGTCTATGTACAAGTGGTGTAAACTGTTGTCTTAGCTAAGAATGTTTATGTACAAGTTGTGTAAACTGTTGTCTTAGCTAAGAACGTCTATGTACAAGTGGTGTAAACTGTGGTCTTAGCTAAGAATGTCTATGTACAAGTTATGTGTTCTGTTGTCTTAGCTAAGATGGTTTGTGAAAGAGTACTATGTTCTGTTTTTATTTTTTTTAGATAAGAATGTCTATATACAAGTAGTGTTTACAGTTGTCAAATTAGAATGTCTATGTACATGTATCGTGTTCTGTTTTTTTTTTAACTAATAATGTCTATGTACAAGTAGTGTTTGCAGTTGTCTTAACGTGTCTATGTCGATTAGTTTGTACTGTTTTTCTTTTAACATCAGTTTCTCCTGTTGTCAAGGTTGAAGGGAAAGACCATGAATTTTCTACACCACTTTCTCCTGCTGTCAAGGGTGAAGGGAAAGACCATGAATTTTCTACATCACTTTCTCCTGCTGTCAAGGTTGAAGGGAAAGACCATGAATTTTTTACATCACTTTCTCCTGCTGTGAAGGTTGGATGGACCGTGGATTTTCTATATCACTTTCTTGCGCTGTCAAGGTTGAAGGGAAAGATCATGAATTTTCTACATCACTTTCTCCTGCTCTAAAGATTGATGGGAAATACAATACATTTTCTACATCACTATCTCCTGCTCTAAAGATTGATGGGAAATATAATAACATTTTCTACATCACTTTCTCCTGCTGTCAAGGTTGAAGGGAATGACATGTATTTTCTATATCACTTTCTCCTGTTCAAGGGAAAGAACTGATGGCACATAAGTGTAGTACTTTTCGCTGTAACGAATCGTGACTGTGTTTAGAATTTGTCTGATTGTACCACTAAAATTGAATTAAAATTCTTTGCTTGCGTTTCATTAAATTTAGCATAAAGAACTAAAAGCGAGGTTAGCAAAATAAATGTTGTTAGAGAAAATGGCATTGACACATCCATTGCAAATAAGTCTGCACATTTTATTGCTTGTCTGAAAAGAAGAGCGGTCCATATAATTTTTTTTTTTTGGCGTTTATTACAGGTATGTTTTTTCATTGTTTTCTTTTTTTTACCAACATATACATTATCACTCATTTTGAATGATCCCAACGTTTTTACTATAGACTTTATAAATACTGTAAGCTTTGTGACGTAATGATCCAAACAAGTCAAGTTACTATAGACTTTATAAATACTGTAAGCTTTGTGACGTAATGACCCAAACAAGTCAAGTTACTATAGACTTTATAAATACTGTAAGCTTTGTGACGTAATGATCCAAACAAGTCAAGTTACTATAGACTTTTAAAAATACTGTAAGCTTTGTGACGTAATGATTAAGCTGACCCTAGTGTTCAGAGCAAGTCTCGTCTAGATGACTGCGCCTTTATTGCTGGTTGGCAATAGCCTAGATGAAAACATTAACAATCTTATTATTTAAGTGAAGAAATATAAAACTAAAACCATTTACAGCAGTGGCTCTCAACCTTTTTTGACGGGACGCCCTCTTTGTCATCTCTCATGAACCTCCCATAAAATAAAGAAAGAAGGCAAGAAAATTTAAATTAAAACTAAATTAAAACATGGAACCCAACCAAAACCTCCTAAACTCAGGTCTTTCTATTTAAAATAAATCAATTGATATTTGCATGAAACATAATAGGGACAATCTCCGTGATTTTCTGTTTTGGGGGAATTCTTTTGTCTTATATATGTACGTAATATATTGTATACATACATTGTAATAAATGTTGTCATATAATATGTTATATAATATAAATTATTTTATAATATTTTTTTATCATTGTTTATGGTAACTTTACGTATTTATTTTATAGTAACTTTACGTAGTTATTTTATTTATGGTAACTTTACGTAGTTATTTTATTTATGGTAACTTTACGTAGTTATTTTATTTATGGTAACTTTACGTAGATATTTTATCATGTGGTTAATGGACTCTAAAATATCGTCTATTAATTCAAAACACACTGGATATTGTGGTTAATGGACTCTAAAATATCGTCTATTAATTCAAAACACACTGGATATTGTGGTTAATGGACTCTAAAATATCGTCTATTAATTCAAAACACACTGGATATTGTGGTTAATGGACTCTAAAATATCGTCTATTAATTCAAAACACACTGGATATTGTGGTTAATGGACTCTAAAATATAGTCTATTAATTCAAAACACACTGGATATTGTGGTTAATGGACTCTAAAATATCGTCTATTAATTCAAAACACACTGGATTATGTGGTTCCCTGTCCCGCTTGTTTGAATGAACAATGTCTGTTATTCCGATCCGTTATCAAAAATAATAGGGAATGATTTTTTAAAAAGTAATTTACCCATGCAATAAAACTATAAAGTTACTGAACATTTCCAATCATGTCATGTCCTTTAAATTGGCAGACCACCCCTGACAAAATGTTTAAAATTTAGTCTAACTTTGAGCTCTCAAACAATCAGAGATGCACATTCGGAACACCTCTGAAAACCCAGAACATTTCCACAACATATCTGAAAAACCAGAACATTTCCACAACACCTCTGAAAACCCAGAACATTTCTGAAAAACCAGGACATTTCCACAACATATCTGAAAAACCAGACCATTTCCACAACAACTCTGAAAATCCAGAACATTTCCATGAAACGTCTGAAAGCCCAGACCATTTCCACAACACCTCTAAAAGTACAAACTATTTCTACAACCTCCAAAGTCCAAACCATTTCCAAGACACCCCCGAAAGCCCAGGATATTCCATATTCTTGCTTAGAGAGTTTAGTAGTTCTTGTATGTGTGCTTGCGAGGCTTGCTGTTAATATTCCACATCTTAAAGTGACAGACATGGCATAAATAATATGCTGATGTATGTGATGCGTTGATACATGTGTACATATATCTCTATATGCTGATGTATGTGATGTGCTGCTGCGTGTGATCTTTATTAACACGAATTTCGAAGTCTGGAAAGTTAATGCAGAAATCAAAAAAATGGTGATACAAGAATTTAATGTATATTTTTACTGCATTAAAAATTTATATCAATATCATAATGTGTCTTGTGTTGTAAACTATATTTCGTGCTAATTCTTACCCAGTTTTGCAAACAATGTGATTTTATTGTTCACATCTATCTCAGTAATGAGGAGAGAGAGGGCATAGCCCATACACGGGACGCTTCGCGTCTTGCTTATCTCCATTTGTTATTTATTTATTGTAGACGTTTGTGTTCCACCACCAACCCCAAAGCACACACACACACACACACACACACACACACACACACACACACACATACGCACGCACGCACGCACGCACGCACGCACCACCTCCGCTTTTCTGGATTCGAGGACAATCTACGCAATAATATTGACGTCATGGAAGGTGACTAAAGTTTTTCCTCCACAATGACAGTAATTTATCCACACACACTCCACCCTCGCCCCCCCCCCCCCCGCCCCCTTGGAAAACCTAGTTGTCTGTGTTGAACAATATATTCACCTACGTCAGAGAGGGAAGGGTGAGCGTGTCTCGTTGTATGTGGGGGTAAGGGGGTGCATATTAAATATTACGAGTATGTCCTCTGACAAGCGGAAATAGTTTGCGGCAAACACCGCAATTGGAAGTAAGTGTACTCTTATTGACTCTGAGCTGACACTTCAGACGTTGGTTTAGTGGACAGCAAACCACTTGTAAAAACGTCAGATTCTCCCACACACGTGAGTTGAGAAATAAAAAAGCAACTTGAAACTTTTGAAAAGGAAAGACATGTTTTACCCGATGTTTTACCTGATGTGAACATCGAAAACGTGAATGAACAAAGATGACTGAGACTGGTGTCCACCTATCAGATAACGGTTTAATTTGTCTGTGAATATTGAAACCTTTTGTAATGAAGATTGTATACCAATCCTAAATCCAAGTCACTCCGCACAATTTATAGAGCAAAAATCTCGGGTGTGTAACCCACCAATCCACATCACTCTGAGAGTTTGTTTGGCCTCCACCAAGGGACTGAACTCTGGAACGCCGAGTTATTGATAGAACTAGAAGCCAGTATAATATTGCCTGCGATGGTGAAGTTTCTCATACCTGGGTTTGCTGATAAGAAATAACGAGGTTGTGTTGCAACACTACGAATGAAAATGTAAACTAATATAAAATGTAATACAATAAATTAAAATACATTATGATAAATTATTATTAATTAGTTATAATTTAGAATGTTTTTCTTTTCTCTGAGAATTTGACACAATTTTATTTTTGCAAAATACAAATTTATGAAATAATCTCTCTCTACACGCTTGTGACAAGGGGAGATAAAGTGACATGTGCGTTATAAGAAGAGTAATAATCTTTAAATCTCCCTATAGGTCTGAGAGAGGAGAGGGAGAGGTGTAGTTTATGAAAAATAGCAATCGTTATATATCTATCTATGTCTATGAGAAGGAGAGAGAAATGTATTACAAATGTTATCATGATTTTTATAACTATTGTTATATAATATAAATTGTATATCACCATATCTATTGGATGATGACAGACATAATCGTTATATCATATTATAAAGTTTAAGAGAAGCAGAGAGACAAGAAGACATATATTCTTGATAATTTTGATTTCTATGTATACGTCTATGTAAAGGAGAGAGAGTGAGAGATGTGATACATTGCAATCTCTATATTTACGTCTGTGACAAGGTAAGAGACGTGTATTAAATGCATAACAGTATTCTTAATTTGTGAGAAGGGAAAGACAAATGGAAGACTATAAATAGCAGACTCGGGGAGGTATGTGCTATATGACAAACAACAATCCTTGTATGTATCTATAAGTCTATCAAAAGGAGGAAGATGTGTATTACATAATAAATAAATTTTTTTATATCCACCTGTAAGCCTAGAGAGAAGGAGAGAACTGAAGATGATAGAAAGGCGAAGTGTGTGTATGTGTGTGTGTGTGTGTGTGAGAGAGAGAGAGAGAGAGAGAGAGAGAGAGTGAGTGAGTGAGTGAGGAGTGAATAACAATAATAAAAACAGTAACAATAATAAAACAATAACGATAATAAAACAGTAACAATAATAAAACTAACAATAATAAAACAGTAATAATAATAAAAAAACTGTAACAATAATAAAACCGTAACAATAATAAAACAGTAACAATAATAAAAATAATAGCAAGAATAAAAGATAAAAGGAGATAACTTGTCAGAGGGTTTACGGGGAAGATTGAAACTACTTTTACCAAGTCAGGATTCTGAAAATAAAGATTAAAGACATTTAGTCAAAAAGATATAAAAGATATTATAACTAAGTTAATGTTTTAAATATGCGCGGAATGACTATTAATAAAACATAATACTATTTCAGGACATTTTCGCAAGCACACATTTGTTTTTCGTACACAGCAAAGCATGAGATTTAAAAGATTTACTGTACCAGTCTTCATTGGCCTCTATATGTGGAGTGTGTTCTTTTTAGGGACTTAATCAAAACTTATGCCCCACCCCCTACAATCCTCACCACGCGCTCGTGCTCACTAAAACTCACTATAGCATACTTCTTATAGACGTCAATCAAAACTTATGCCCCACCCTACAATCCTCACCACGCGCTCGTGCTCACTAAAACTCACTATAGCATACTTCTTATAGACGTCAGTCAAAACCTCATTCTACAGTCTTTATCATGCATAGTGTTCAATAAAATTAATATTATAATGTGTTCGTTATTATTATGAAACACATAGCCGCGAACGAATTTGCACTACGTCACAATGTCAGATAAAGGGAGACAATTTCGTACATATACACAAATGAGAATACGAAATAACTTTTAAATGCAGTACTGAAGTTTTAAACACTTTCCCCACAGCAAAGATAACATCACAGAAAAAACTCAGTTAAGGATAAAGCTCAGATCAATGAAAAACAAAGAACAAAAGACACTTGTGTCACTCATCAGAAAGAGACCACTGACGTAACAGAAAACAAAAATTGAAATATTAATTAAATTAAGAGGAAAATTATAAGAGTGATGTCATGTAACAAGGAAAGATAGTAACACTGACTCATTAGGCACTGAATGTTAAAAACCTCAGAAAGAGCATGGATGCACCAACGAGATGCAGTCACCGAAACAGAAGAAGTCAAAATACTGTGGGACTTCGAGATAAGAACAGATCGAATGATTCCTGCACGAAGATCAGACATTGTAGTTTTCAATGTCCAACAGAACAGTAACAATCATTGATGTCACTGTTCCAAGTGATAGAAACATAAAAACAAAAGAAAGAGAAAAAGTAGAAAAATAACAAGCTCAGATTAGAAATTCAGAGACTGTGGAATGTAAAAGTAGAAGTGATACCTGTAGTGATAGGAGCTTTAGGGAACATAACAAATTAGTTGGAAGGCTATGTGAATAAACTCCCTGGAAACCACAAACTTGCCCCACTACTCAAAGCAGCGCTCCTAGGAAGTGCCCACATCCTCCGTAAAACCTTGGATCTCCCAGAATCTTGGTAAGATTTCGAGACCTTGGATCACAACCGACAGTCAAAAACAGAAGTCGTGGAAAGAAGCTGAAAAATAATAAACTTTAGAACTGCATGATGAGTGAAATTTATGATACTAATTGCTCTGGGAAGGTCCTTTCTATTCTACCTGCAACTGACAACGTGCAGCCGAACGAGGAAAGGCGTCATTTGGACAATGAAACATGCAATCAGTTCTGGAAAGTGTGGTCAGAACAAGAAAAGGGAAGTAATTCATAAATGTGTGCGCAGAGAGGGCAAAATAAGAAAAGCTAAGTAATTCATACACATGTGCGCAGTGTGGTCAAAACAAGAAAAGGGAAGTAACTCATAAATGTGTGCGTATTAAGAATACTGATGAAGCCTGTTACCGACGGATGGCGGTTGAAGGTGTGCACCAAAGTGGTGCGACCTTCACCCCTTTCCACCAGCGCTCCCGCCCTCCACCTTGAACACAAGTGTGAGTGAGGCTGTGGGTCTCACTGGAGCACTCCAGATCAGATAACGTCTGATGACGAAACGCAAGCTCCAGTGTCGAAACACACACACACACACACACACACACACACACACACACACACACACACACACACACACAGTTCAGTATTTTGTTTTATTTATTTGTCCTTAACCCATTTCCTAAATGTTTTTGAGCAACAACAAAAAATCCTTTCCATTCTTCTTGCACTTGACCAATACAAACTGGCCTGAAAGGCTCTGACACCAGACTGATGGCACTAGACTAAATAAAACTGACCTGAAAGGCTCTGACACGAGACCGGTGGCACTAGACTAAATAAAACTGACCTGAAGGCTCTGACACCAGACTGGTGGCACCAAGGTGACTGCACGGCATGAAGGACAGTGGAAAGTTAACGCCGACTGAACCAGCGTGTCCACACAAGATGGACAAAATATGTGGAAACAGGGTAGCAACTTTGGTCGTCGAAATTGTTCCAGACACATACCACATTCCATCTTACTGTTCATATTTTATGCACTGCCCGCCATTTTTTCTTGCTTTTCAAAACCGATAACTCTCTGGCGGGCTGTGTCTCGAGAACAGAGTCTCGCTAGTGTGACTGTGTCAAGCTGTTTCTCTGTTTTAATTTACAGGTCAAGGGAAGTAAGCGGCGTGGGTTTTTCTCGTTTTGCTTTTGTTGATAGTTCATGATTTTGGTTCTAGAAATGCCAGCAAAGGAACCCCATGGACTTTTGATTAGCCCAACCACTAACACCGCAACTGTATTCAGCTGCCTTGGCACTTAACTCCTCATTACAACCACTACTGTACTCAGCCATCGTGATCATCAAGTCCTCTATACATCCATTGTCATCCACTGCTACACTAAAGTGTATCATACTGTATTGCTTAAGTAAACTGTATTCAGTTATATTCAACCACATCAACCAACCTTAACCCCCCTCACCCTGCCATCATTACCCTGTTAAACTCCATCAATTTAATTAACTACATATCTCACCCAGCCATCATTACTACGTTATACTCCATCAAAGTCCCTAACTATACTTTGCCTCAGCGATCTTAATTTAGCTACAAATCTCTGGTGATCAAATGACACATTATAATCATTTATATTTTAGAACCAAGAAAATTAAAACAAACCACAGTAAATTTTAAGGGAGAAAAATGTAAATTTACAGATATTTTTTACAATTTTAAGATGATCACACACGTACACAAACGAACATGCACACACATTATTTTTGTTATTGGTATAAAGACAGACATTTTACCAACCGACACAAATTTGTTTCGATTCTGCAATTAAATTATTGTTGCTTATACAACCGCCACGACTAAACTGCAAAGATTTGTACATCAGAAAGAACCCCAAATGATTTAGTTGTCAGTGTAGCAAGTTATCTCATTGAACCACACTGTATCGGGCACATGAAGGCTATCAGTCTGTCTTTCATGACATTGTATCGGGCACATGAAAATTAGGTAGTGGTGGAAAGGTTTTGGTGTTGTTATTGTGGTACTTAATGTAAATTAGGTAGTGGTGGAAAGGTTTTGGTGTTGTTATTGTGGTAATTAATATAAATTAGATGTGGTGTACGTATCATTACCATGACCACGTGGTCATTAGTTTCTATATTTTATTTTCCAGTTAGTTTTGTATTTGGTGTTTCAATACCTGATGAAATAAACATAATGAAGAAATTCCTGAAGGGGTAGTGAATTGTTTGACTAAGGACGCTGTGTAAAATAGCGCTTGTAGTGTAGCGAAGTTTATTGCGAGACGCTAGTTCCTTTCTCACACTACAAGCGGTAGTGGTAAAAACATTGAATAGTGTTGATGTGAAACAATTAAGTATGGCATATGCAGTCATCTGTCCAGTCAGTGTTATATTATATAAATAGCTGATGTGGAGTTTTCCAGTCAGTGTTATGTTATATTAATTGCTGATGTGGAGTTTTCCGGTCAGTGTTATGTTATATTAATTGCTGATGTGGAGTTTTCCGGTCAGTGTTATGTTGTATTAATTGCTGATGTGGAGTTTTCCGGTCAGTATTGAATTTGGTGTTTCTATTTCTGATAGAATAAACATATTGTAGAAATTCCTCAAGGAATAGTGAATTGTCTGAATTGTTTAAAATAGCGTTTGTAACATAATGGAGTTTATTGCTCGACGCTAGTTCTTATCTTTTAAGTTACAATAAGTGTCACATGTCCAGTTATATTTAACGACCCTGCCGCTATATCAGACTCTAAAGTTTCATCTGACAATAAGTAATGGTGACTACAATAGTGTTATTGTGCTATTTAATTAAGTGTAGTCTATGCAGTCATCTGTTCAGTCAGCATTTTATGTTAGATTAATAGCTGATGTGAAGTTTAGTGTGATTTTCTCGGTTAATTTAAAGAAGTTTAAAGTCCCGATTTGCGTGTTAAGCAGTAAATGTGTAAGATCTCGATTTGTGTGTCAGGCTGAGTTAAGAGGTTTGTTTATATTGCTGAAATCTAAATCTAGGAAACACGAGATTAATGTGTATCAGGCTGATTTAAGATGTTTGTTTATATTGCTGAAATCTAAATCTTGGAAACACGAAATTGTTGTTGAATGAAGCTTTCATGTCGTCTTTTTTGTGTGTAGATTCTGTAATGTTGGCGCATTTTAAGGAACTTATGATTAGATCTGTAAATTTAATTAATTTTTCATTTCCTATCATTTATAATCAACAATAACACAAAGATGTCTAGTGTTTGAGTGACATTTTATAAATTGTTGAAGACTATCAGTCTTTACCAACTAGATTCAAATTACATTATTCTATTTGTAAGCCTAGGATAATTAAACCTATTTCATTTGATGATCTGTACTTGACACACAATATTATATTGTTTTACTATTTTTCTCTAACTTGTTTATTTGTCTGAGAATGCCTGTAGATAAATAATTGTCACTGTTTGATCGAGTTGTAACTGCCGCGATCCTCTTGTTTGTCTTTTCACGTCATGGTGAGTCTGTACCACGTCACAAAGCCTGGAACTTTATATAGGGGTGGGATAAAACGGCCCGCTAGATAAAAGCGATTAGAAACCATTGAATAGGAGATGCACCCGCCTTTTTTGTTGTTGTTGCCTTGTTAGGATCATGTAGCCTGAGTGTGTAGTGAGAAGTAAGTCTGGAGATATTTTTTGATAGTTTTTCAGATCTATTTGGGAAGATTTTATTGGATGAAACAACTGTGCACCAAAAATTTTACTCTAGAATCCTTACAAAATTGAGGTGCTACTCTCTCTCTCGCTCACACACACATACACGCGCGCGCATTCAGCGGTTATTCTACCGACAACCTGAGTGGCTTATGCATAAACATTTTTTCCTACAGAAAAAAGAAATCTTAAAAATATATTTATATAGTAGTTTAGATTAAATTCATGAGCAGCGATGGCGGAGTTACGAAATGAATCAAGTGATCTAGAAACACTTTGTAAGTTAGAATTCTCTAAGCGAGATGGTTGGAACATCTTAACAGCTAAAGCATAAACATTTCGTTAGTTTTAGAGACTTTTCTCACAGATAATTATTTTCAGCTCACACACACCAACATATACCAGTGTATACACACTTTTAGACATACATAGCTGTACACACACACATTCTCACACGCGCATGCACATAGTTTCGGTCACACACACACACACACACAAACACACAAGTATGCATGTGAATTTTTATTAGCTTAGTCTAAAATATATTTACGTAAAGCCAAGATAAGAAATATGCTGTAAAAAGTTACAATCAAAGTTACAAATAAAATTTTGTCGCAAGCTAAAATCATGAAAAATCAGGAAAATCACCGCGTCCAGAGACTAAAGAAAATTAAGTGAAAAAATAACAGTTTTGAAGTTAGGCACCCCCAGAAACAAATGTTTTATATATAGCAAGTGATTATTTAAGATTATTGACTTTTTTGCTTTGTTTTAATGGCTGGAAATTGAATGCATTACTTAAAAGGATTGCTGACGAATACCTTTTAAAATCACCATAAGTCTTGACGAGTTCTTTCCCTTCTACATTTATTACGTTCGCTAGAAAAAGTTAGAAACTCGATCTAACTCAAAAAGTACGTAGAACTTAAATATTTCTCTGCTCGCAGGTAATCTTTAAATCATCATAAATCTTGAAGAGTTCTTTCCCTTCTAAATTTATTACGTTCGCTAGAAAAAGTTAGAAGCTCGATCAAACTTTCAAAAAGCACGCACAACTGAAATATTTCTCTGCTCGCAGGTGATCTTTCTGGCAGATTACAGACTGCGTCACGATAGTGATCTCTACTCTCTACTCGTGACAAATTTTGTACTTCGTGGAAGTGATTTGTTTTATTTTATTTGAAAGTAAAGAATAAAAACAATGAGATGAAATTAATAAAAATCCAGTTAGATATGAGAGATGTGGGTAGGAAAGGACAGCAACAAGAATGAATGTATTTGATTATACAAATCGCCCAGTATTGCTTGAGCTCAAAGTAATTTGCATCCCTCTTGGCATAATTTACAGTTGTATTTTACTTTTCCAATCGCATTGTAATATTGTAACAAACATATATAAACTCATCTTCGATATATTCACGTGTTACACATTCCACCTAACTTCCACCTGGCATATTCCAAATCAGAAAGAGATAAATTCCTTTGACCTTCATATAAGAAATTATTGACCACAAGCGAAATTACATCTTGTCTGAAGGTGCTTTCTTAGGTCTCAGACTTATACCTATTTTTCTGTAAGCGGAAGAGCGGGAGTTTAGAGGTAAGACCGGGAGATTCTTACGCTAAAAACGGAAGGTAGGTAGGTATGCTAACTTATATTGCAGTCCATCACCTGTATTTATTTACTGTTCTGGCTGTATGTCTCAGGGGACTCGAGCTATCTTCTAGAACTGTCACTCTCCTATTCTACATTATGTATCATTTATATTTCTAATAAGTGGACCAGCCTGGTGTGTTTTCGGGAATTAGCCAAAGGTTACGGGCGGCCCGGGGTGGTGGTGAATTAATATCTTGCCCATCTCACAGCAAAATGTCACTTAGCCTGACACCTTCTCTAAAAGCAATAAATGAAACACATCAGCAGACTCAGACAATACCTACCCAAACTCGAGAGATGGAAACCAACAGAAAACATCATTTGGCAAATCCCACCAAAGAACAAAGTAAACTCCACCCAGACTCATATCTGGAAAGAAAACAGACTTTCTCACAAACACCATCAACTTTGACAGAGGAAAAAAAAGCTGGACACCAACTACTACAACAGAGGAAATCAAAGTACAGACGACCACAACCAAAAATGAAGACAACAACAAGAAGAAAGACTTTAAAATCGTCAAAACCCAGACGAGGAAAACAGAAACGAAAAGAAATTGTACAAACTGAAGATTGTATAAATATGTCAGCTGAAATCGGGGCCGCCCTCGATGAGTACACAAGGGCGCTTGAGACCCCACCTCTCTCACCCTTGCCAGAGATACCAAGAGCAACATTGACGGCGACAACAACTACAACAGAACAGGGTGGAAAAGGTGATGGCGCCCATCACAGTATGTATGAATACAGCCACAACAGCGACCCCACAACGTCAAAGAAATCACCACTACCAATGGCAGCGACAACAACGGCATCACAGTAAGCAGCAATATTCGCAGAGGGGATATTTCAACCACTCCATTGCGAACATGATCCGCCAGCGCCCACCCGCCCTAGTGCATCCCAACAGACACTGGAGACAACCATATCTGTATCTGTGACAACGACTTCAAACACCACCAGTGAGGAGGTAAAGGGGTTGAACAACCCGGGCGTATGTACACACTAGGTAGAAACTTGGTGTGCTACTAATCTGGGCTCTGTAAGACACCCACCCACCCTTCCAACATCTGGGACTGCTACTATACCAACATCGACCTCCACTACACTGGCCCACGGACTACTGGGCCAATGGATGCCTGTGGCTGCCAGACATGATTTCAATGAAAAATAGGCTGCACTTCATCATCATTATGCAACTTTCTTTTCTACTGCCTTTCCACCCTGTTTTTCATCGTATTTAACTCACTCAATAGTGGCACACCTCGTACTGGGGGGGTGGGGGGGGGACAAAATCGGCAGAAGCCCCTATCAGCTCAAATTGACGTTGACATGCTTGTGTGTGTCTGAAACAGCAGTTCTCTGCATAAGTTGAATAAAGAATAAAGCTGATAGAAGTGTTCTTGCGTCGGCTGTCACTGTTGCTGTCTATTTGGTGTGCAAGATTAGAACCTACCCCATCACAAGTGGTGCTGCGAGCAGGATGGATTCAGAAGGACGCGAGAAATGGCCAAACATTATTCCGGCTCAACTGACGAAAGGAGCAGCAGCCATTAAATATCAACAAAGCAATGAGAGATGCCAGCCACTGACAACCTATGCGACCATGAGAGATGCTAGCCACTGACAACCTATGCAACCATGAGAGATGCCAGACAGCGACAACCAATGCGGCCATGAGAGACGCCAGCCAGCGACAACCAATGCGGCCATGAGAGATGCCAGCCAGCGACAATCAATGCGGCCATGAGAGATGCCAGCCAGCGACAACCAATGCGGCCATGAGAGATGCCAGCCAGCGACAATCAATGCGGCCATGAGAGATGCCAGCCAGCGACAATCAATGCGGCCATGAGAGATGCCAGCCAGCGACAATCAATGCGGCCATGAGAGATGCCAGCCAGCGACAATCAATGCGGCCATGAGAGATGCCAGCCAGCGACAATCAATGCGGCCATGAGAGATGCCAGCCAGCGACAATCAATGCGACCATGAGAGATGATAGCCCGTGACAACATCAACAACAGCAACGAGGTCGGGGACAGCCAAGCATGTTACAATGTATGTAAGGCTGTTAACTAATTTAACACCGGGTTTCAGTGCAGATGACCACCAACTACAACTTGGACGAATAAAAAAAAAACTTTCTCTCTTGTGATAAAATTACAGGTAAAAAATGATATAAATGACCTGTTTTATAAAAGAATAATAAGAACGAGTACCCCCCCCCCCAAAAAAAAAAATAGCGACAAAACATTTGTGCTTTTGGCTGCAAGGCACTATTTTATTAATATTATTTACAACATGTGACTTTTTTTTTATTAGTACTAGTAGATGCATGTGTATATTTGATTCGTATTTAATTTTACATCTTGTGTATTGGAAGAAATGATTATTTCAGTTGTAACTTTCATTAGGGTAAAATTTATTTATGAGCCGCATTAAGGGGTTGAAATAACTACTTAATGATATGAAACATCTACAAGTGCCGCTGCGTACTACGGATTACGGTTAAATATACATATATGCAACTGTTATGCCGATATGCTGGTACGATACCGTCAATTTGACTCACGGCCCCCCACTCGGTAAATAGACTGAGAAATAGATTTTAAAATAGAATATATAAACGGACAGAGAATAAGATGTAATAATTAGGCTGTCACTACAATTTAGGACAACAAAGAAGTTATACATTACAATGAATACACTAATAGATAATGAGGCTGAAACATTTAACAAAAAAAATAATGAAAGAAAAGTTTAACAATATTTAAAAGAACAAAGAAAAATACATTACTATCCCATTTTTTCATCACTGACATTGAAACTTAAAGTCTCTTCAAGTTCAGTCAATTATAACACTGCACACACTTCAGCCAGAATCCTTAACCAGACTTAACTTCAGCCTTTTTCTACAACCTTGAAACTGGCAACACTTACAGGATACGTCACACAAAGACTGGCAGATGCTCAACAGGACACGTCATATGAATAACATGAAAGCAGACACCCAAAACCCACATAAAAGACTTAAGAAGAAAGATAGAAACCCTGCAACATATGTATTGCAGACCCTAAATATATTGCAAATTACTACATTAATACTTAATGTGGCAAATGCCTCTGCAACAAATAAAAGTTAGGCGTGTTTCAAGAAGGAAAGATTCCTAGTAAAAACTAACCATTCACACAATACATATACGTTTTCTAGCAAAGGGTCTATCTCTTCCTTTTACAACCCGTTATAGGGAGGGACTCAATACCGTCTTAACGCCTTACCTGAAGAGTTGTTTGAACAGACTAAAGAATTAGAATTTCCATCCTGCTTTTTTTTTTTTAGAAACCACAGTATCTACCTAGAGTCCTAGACTAACTATTTTACTCAATCAAATTTAAGAATACACCTAGAGATAATTAATATTTATGATTTTCTGACATCTACACCCACATTTTGTCAACAGACATGTCACCTATCCCCCAAAACAAGCCCACAATTGCATCAGATTAAAAGTTGCACAACTACACATAACTGGGTCGAACAAGACTGAAGATCAGAAACCGTTCAAGATGACCGTGTAGATATCACGGAGCTAGTGTTCTCACAAAAATAACAATACTCCTGCCCCATGGCTACTAATCTACGCGCACTCACTCACTCTAAACAAGTTGTCTCCCTCTTCACTCCTGTCCATTCTGGACTTTCCATTAAAAAATAACTTTACCACAATATGATTATACAAATTACAAAGAATATAAAAAAATTATAAATAAAAAAATGAACATTTATATGATGGAGAGTTTCTCATCATAAGACACTACCATAATTAGAGAAAAATACACTATTTAGAAATGTTTAGTTGTCAAAGAAAACTAAACACTTTTCAGTAATACCCCATTGTCAAAGAAAACTAAACACTTTTCAGTAATACCCCATTGTCAAAGAAAACTAAACACTTTTCAGTAATACCCCATTGTCAAAGAAAACTAAACACACTTTTCAGTAATATTCCATTGTCAAAGAAAACTAAACACACTTTTCAGTAATATCCCATTGTCAAAGAAAACTAAACACACTTTTCAGTAATACCCCGTTGCCATAGAAAAGCTATACTAAATATCCATTACTACTCCTTTCCCAATGGAATAGTACACACATATCCCACTCCACTCTATAGAAAACTACAAACTAACTGTCCAATATTAAAACTACAAATTTACTGCGTAACATTTCTCCATTCCTTACAGAAAACTACAAACAAATTGTCCAAATTTAAAACAAAGGCTAACTGTCCAATATTATTCCACTCGCTGAGTAACGTTCATTTCACGGATCTATCAAAACAACTGCTCCTTGGTAACCAACCCAAAGTCGACCCAAGCAATCTTTGGCAAAACAGCTTGGTCTGCTCAACGCCAAGTTGTGGGTGTACAGGGTATTGACATAGACGCAGCCATCCGTGTGATCCACCATGTGCACACTGCTATAACTTGAAACGGCAATCAGTAGCAGTTCTCTGTCATCTATCTGGTAGAAGCACACATCGGCCATAATTGAACATTTTTTGTTTCCTGGTGGTAAGTAGCTGTATTGACCACATTTGTGACTTCTGTTCGAATTCTCTTCTTTGGCATACACTGAAACATTTTGACCCATAGCGAATGAAAAATAAATCTCGTCAGACGACACGTCAAATTTACAGTCTCTATCATATTCACAGGGCACTATCATGACTTCTTGAAACTCACAGCGCAATGGTGACAGAGATGTACAAGTAACACGGACAACGCATGTTTCCTTCTCTTTCTTTGTCAACGTATAGCAGACCGTCCCGTGTCTTTTAGCAACAGTGACTATTTCTGTGCTTAGATTAAGCATTTCACAACGATCAATCCAAGAATTGTTGAAAGTGCAATAAGAAGTTCTAACGCATGTCAAAATATTATCATCACTGATGTTTTGTAATACCTTGTAAAGGTTCTGATTCAATCGTCTGTCTAGTAAATGGTTCTCATCATTCAAAAGTTTTGTAACGTTGGATATGTTGTCAGGTCTGTACTGAACCCATATTCGATTTTCTCCGACAGGGCATATGCTTGAAATGACTGCATTTGGATTCCGTGAATAAGAGATCACCTTAGGAGCAGTCTTAACGGAAGATACATTTCTTGGAATATCATTACTCATTGATGAACTATATTTAGAAGCAAGAAAGTAAGAACGTTTTCGCTGACTTGATTGTACAAGACCAATAAAAGCTCTGATACAGTTTTGGTTGATAGCTGTGCTGTCATGCAGACATGAGAATAATGCGTTGTTTCGTTTGAACTCTTCTTGAAACTCCGAAAGTTCTTTACAATTCAGTGTTGATTTGCTTAACTCTCTTTCCAGAGACATGGCATCTGCAATATCCCCAGCGTCCAGCACACGTTCGATATGGTCGCACTGTACAGAGAGCATGGCAGTCAGGTCCTGAATCTCATCTACTCCGATCTTTAGTGACGTCAATAAAGTGTCAGTAGATGACCTCAGACTTTCTAATGCGTCATCTCGTGCACTTTGAACCCACTGTATTAGCGTTTCTGCACGATGTCTTATTCCTTCTTGAAAGTTTTGTTGCAGATTTTGAGCCTCGCTGACCTTTTCGGTACTGTTTGCCAATACAGCTTCGCAAAGTCTCTTCTGATTCCTGCGCGTTTCCAGCAGTGATTGTAATTTGGCTTTCACCTTTGCATTGGTATCCACCAAATCTTCTGTTGCGTGACCTTCATGCAGGGTCAGTTTACACTGGATGCAGATATTCAATTCGCACGCAGTACATCGTAAGATTACAAGCTGATCTGCATGCTTCGAACATTGGCGAGATTCTTTCATTGTCGTGGCTACTTCTGTCTGACCAGAGGGGTTCTGGATTGGTACGGTAGTGTGGGAACGGCCGAATGTACAGGAATCATGGATACGCTTGCAGGGCTCGCAATAGAGCTGTTGGCACTGCAGGCACTTTTGTGTCGCCGTTTTTTCCTCGACACACACCTCACACCGTCTTTCTGTCTCGTCATCTAAATCTGACTCAATGTAAAAGTTTGTCTGAAAAATTAAAGGCCAAAGTTAAAAAACAAGATATACATGTAAGGCACACAAAAACATAGTGCTCTATTATCTATAAATGGTATATAAACAGTGGAACGAGTCACACTTTAAAAATAATTCAAAAGCAAGAAATGAAAAGAAATAAGCACACAAGTTCATCTTGAAGTTGTGGGGCGATAATTCATTTACAGGACTGTAACCAACCATTTTAGTAATATATTTGCAAAAAATCCTTTGAAAAATATTTTATCATCAAAGAGAGAATATAAGCTAGGCCTAACTTTCGATCCTTGAAGAGAAGATATTGATAGCACAACCTTGATGTAAGTACATTATGTACATTATCTAATTAAAAAATATTGGCTCGGCTATAACAGGCCACATCCTACATACAGTCCCCAAATATTGGTTCAACTAATGTGTCATATCATGCATACAATCCCTAAATATTGGCTCATTTGTAACGTGTCACATCATATAATATAATGGCTCATTTGTGATGTATCATATATATATTATGTCCTCAAAGCACCTTAAAGTACTTATGCCAGGGTGTCAAAATTATGTTTCTGTGTAATAACTTTACATATGTGGACATTTGTTGAATGATCTGTCTAACGTCCGGCCTGTTTCCAACTTTAACTAATTCCGCAGTCGGTTACTGAGAGACTTTATATGTTCTAGAAGGGAGAGAGATATGTGTGTATAGGTAGGTGGCAGTGAGTATTTGGTAGATGTACCAGGAATACTCTTTCTCGAGCGGAGGTCAAAGGTCTCTCGAGAATTTTAACAGCCAAGAGATATTTAGCGTGCGCATCCTAGAGCCCAGGGGACCCGATTTATCCTCCCTTCCAACGGGCTATGCACTAGTTTATCACCATGAGCGGTTAAAGATCACCAGTAAATTTATCCTCGAACTGGGATCGAATTCAAGTCAGTTGACTGAGAGCGTTTGTTTTCAAGGCCTTTATGTTATGACGTAAGCCTACTGTTTCCAACTTAAACTTTTTCTACCAAGTACATTATGACGTAAGCCTACTGTTTCCAGCTTACACTTTTTCTACCCAGCACATTATGACGTAAGCCTACTGTTTCCAACTTAAACTTTTTCTACCAAGCACATAATGACGTTAGTTTAATATTTCCAACTTAAACTTTCTCCAACAAGCACACAGTATGGCATAACAATATTCAAAACGCGGTCACATTTATAAATAAAACATTACGCTTTCTACTGACCTGAAACGCTCCTACGCCGGCCGGCGGGACGATCGTAACAACACGACATGAAGGACATTGAAAAGATGGCGCTGAGCTGGCCAAGCTAGCCAGACAAGACTGGCAGAAAGTGTGAAAACACGGCAACAACTTGGGCCGTCGGAACCGCTCCAGACATATGGCACAGGTGTCTTTCTTGACTCGAGAACTAATTCTTCCATCCGCTGATGCCATTTTGCTTTCTAAGTTTAATATATATAAAGAGAGAGAGATTTATGTGTATGTGTACACGTCCCTTTTCCAATACCGTGAATTTCCTACTTTCAGTTTCACTTCTGATGTCACGGTTAAAGGGAAAGAACTGATAGTGCTGAATGTAGTTTTGAGTTACTGTGACTGTGCCTGACAATAATTCGACAAAGAGAAGTACAAACGAAGTGTGCAAGCTAACCTAAAATAGAGGAAGTGTATTCACAAATCGGCCATCCAAACAAGTAATTAAACATTCCTACGTAATTATACATCCCTACTTATATTTTATTTATACTTTGTAATAAAGATTTTTTAATTCCTAATATATATATATATATATACATTATTTTATGATATATTTGTATTATTATTCAAAGTAAACTTATTTTGTCTCAGTTATTTTATCATGTGTCTAGTTCATAATAGTCTCTATTAAACCAAGCACAAACCACGGGTAAAATATGTGTCTAATATTACTACGAATGATTATTAAGTACTTTTGTTGTGTAATGAAATTCATGAAGTTCATAAAAATTTCAAATCGTGTACTACCCTTTAAATTTGTAGACCATTTCTGACAAGAACAAATTGTATCTTTGTCTTAACTTTGAACTCGATTTGGAAACGACTCCTATCAGCAATACCTCTGGAAGTCCAAACCTTTCCAGAACGTTGCTTACAGAATATAGTTCTCACATTTGTGGCATGACCTTTTATATCCATATCTTTAAATAACAGATGTGCTTGTCTTGTAAGTTTTCACAGTTGTGATATGACCTATTCTATCCATATCTTTAAATAGCAGATGTGCTTGTCTTGTCAGTTCTCATATTGTGGTATGACCTATTCTATCCATATCCTTAAATAGCAGATGTGGTTGTCTGTCACTTGAGTGTTTGTAATCTTTGCCAGTAGTTCAGTGGTCCCCAACCCCCGGTCCGCGGACCGGTACCGGTCCGTGGACCAAATGGTACCGGTCCGTGAACCCAATGGTACCGGGCCGCCCAATTTTATTTTTACTCTGGTGTATTTCTCTCGGGTTTGTGCGACTTTCCATGGACGAGATTGAGTCTGAGCATTCATTCTCCCAGTTGGTGCACGATCATCTGTCTTTGCTTTTAAAGAATTCGAGCTCTACTTCCCAACCACATTAACCCACTTCGCTTCGGACTACCGACGAACGCACTCCATACATTGGACCGCCGGGAGGAGAGTCATGTCAAAGCGCCACACCAGACAAATCAGCACTAAGACTCAGCCCTTTTCAGGGCTGGCAAAAATGCCACTACTGCCTACTCCACCAAGTGACATTTTACGCGATTATGAGTCAATCACAGAAGATGCGGACGGCCCTTTCTGTTTCACAAACGAGAGCATAGCCCAGCTGAGACAGATACGGCAAAAGAGGTTTGAAGAGGTGCAAACATTAAGAAGTACAAAGGAGAAAACTGGACAAAATACTGCTGTGAAATCAGCAAACCAACCGAAAATGGGGGCATACGAAAAGTTACCCCCTTCACCTTCACACTAGAAACTAAAATCGTTGAACTAAAAAATGCGTTCACTAATTTGCTGTTGACCCTCTTCCACACAAAAACAGAAGATGAACTTACACTAGACAACAAGCCATCTTAACCGCAATTGGTCTCCATAAGATTTTAAACAAGCACCTGACAAGACAACCCGAAAAAAAACTACAACAGACTGTGAAACACAGACAGACATCTTCTGGAAAATAACGCCGACAACAAAAACACGCTCTTCACAAACGGAAAAGGAGGAAACAACGCAAAAACCCACACAGGAAGACGGCACAACTCAAACAGTCAAAGGAAAAAGCCACGTTTCCACCCAAACTCTACAAGCCACTACAAGAGAAATGGAATAAACACCAACATCATCTGGAAAATTCCACCTACGGCCAAAGTGAATTCAACTCAAACAGCAAAACAAGAAATCAGCCAGGCATTCTCGCAAACTCCAAAACCCACAACAGATAATAAGGAAACTCAGACTACAAGCTCTATCAGCAAAGAAAAAGAAATTAAAACAACTACCACCGAAAATAAGAAGAAACGCCAAAAAATCTCCAGCACACAAACGGTACATATCAAGACGCAAGAAAGAAAAATACAAACAGAAAAAGAAGTGAAGACAACTGACGCAAAGACCGAAACAGAAGTCGACAACGCTCCAACTACACCACAAGAAACAACAACAACGACTAAACCAACTGCCCCCAATCCACAGCCAGAGTCACCACCAGGGACTGCAACAAAGACAACTACAACAGACACACGAGGAAACACTACAGAACGGAGCCCCAAATCAAAAAGAAGGCGCCCGCCACAACACATCAGACGACAACAACAGTATCATCTACTACAGCCACAACAACAGAATCCACAACAACAACGGCAGCGCTGCGACAACAACCACCGCCGACAACAACAACAACAACAACAACAACAACGGTGGCAGCACAGAGCAACATCACATGCAGTGGGGATATTATAACCACCCCACTGCAGATCTAATTCAACTAATGCTTGCCGCCAACACCCACCTACATACAGCCCAACGGATACCGGGGACATCAACAACAACAGTGCCAACGACAACAACAACAACACTGGTGAACATTACAGGGTGGGGAGTGAACATCCTGGGCGCACATACACACTAAGTACAGACGATGTGGTATTATCCTGGGCTCTGTAAACCCCCTCACCTGCCAATACAACAACGGCCACCACAGCACTTAAATCCGTATTGCCATTTCCGAATCCTATTTGTGTGAAGCGGGGTTTTCTGCAGTGACAGCAGCCAAAACAACGGATGGACATAAGCAACTCACTTCGGGTGTAATTGTCTCCTATTACCCCCAGATGGAACCGTCTCGTTGCAAAGAAACAAGCTCAGGGTTCTCGCTGATTTAGCGTTCTAGTGAGTTAAAATGTTAAATCACTTTATATTCATTTTTTGGTGTAACTGTATTTTAATTTGAAGGCACGTTTAAATACAATTAAATTAAAATTATTAAATCAAAACAATCTAAAATATAAACAATCAACGTCCCCCCACATCATTGGGCCGCGGTAAAATTATCAAGCGTTGACCGGTCCGCGGCAAAATTATTAAGCGTTGACCGGTCCGCGGCGATGAAAAGGTTGGGGACCACTGCAGTAGTTGATGCAATGAAAAATACCCGATGTGTCACGTGAGGTGGTCCTATTCAAAGCCGAACTATAAGGTCTGGACTTTCTAGGGACTGACGATGGAGGAAGTGTGTGACGATAAAATGGAGATACATTATATAGCTTTAATAATATTATACACGCATGAAAGTGTCTGTTGTTTTTACAGCTCTGTTTTTCGTAAAGTTGTTTTTTTTACTCAGTTTTGTAGACTGTTGTTTTTATAAGCTCCATTTCTTGTAAAGTTTTTCTTTTTTACTAAGTTTTGTATTGGTTTTATTGTTCAGATTTTTCTTTCTTCTAATTATATTACTGATTAATACATTAACTTAATTACTCATCAAGCTTCCGGTGTCCACACACTATCACACTCGCCCTTCTGATTTTTACTTAAATATCAGTATAACTCTCACTCACTACGCCCTTGTGATTTTTACTCACGACATAAAGATCAGTATAACTCTCACTCACTACGCCCTTGTGATTTTTACTCACGACATAAAGATCAGTATAACTCTCACTACGCCCTTGTGATTTTTACTCACGACATAAAGATCAGTATAACTCTCACTCACTACGCCCTTGTGATTTTTACTCATGACAAAGATCAGTATAACTCTCACTCACTACGCCCTTGTGATTTTTACTCACGACATAAAGATCAGTATAACTCTCACTCACTACGCCCTTGTGATTTTTACTCATGACAAAGATCAGTATAACTCTCACTCACTACGCCCTTGTGATTTTTACTCATGACAAAGATCAGTATAACTCTGTCTCACTCACTACGAGAGACGGGGTTTTCAGTTTGCCGGTAAACAGGACGACTTGCGCCCTACTTCGTTTGCTATAAATTTATTGTGGATGTTTCCGTTACACTTCCTCGTTCGTACACGCACACACCACCACCACCATCTTTCTTGATTCTAGGACAATTTACGCAATAATACTGACGTCAAGGCGAGTAAACTTGTTACCTTCACAATGTCAGTAATTGTCTTCACCCTCTGCCTCCAGAAAATCTAACAGTCGTGTTGAACATATAATTATTCGCCTACGTCAGAGAGGGAAAGGTGTGTCTGCGTCTATGTGTGTGTGTGTGTGTGTGTGTGTGTGTGTGTGTGTGTGTGTGTGTGTGTTTTGTGTGTGAAATATTATGTCATCTGACAAGCAGAAATAGTTTGCAACACATAGGGCACCTGAAAGTCAGTGTTAGTGATGCTCAGGTGACACTTCAGACGTTGCTTTTAGTCGATTACAAGTCACTTATAAAAACTTCAGATTCTCCCCACATTGAAGCAGTATTTTGTAGAGAGAAAACAAAGAAGAAACTTTTGAAAAGGAAAGACACGTTTTACCTGACTTTAACATCGAAATGAACAATGATGATTGAGGCTGGTGTCGCACCTCTCAGCTAATGTCTGTGAATATTGAAACCTATTGTAATGAAAATTGAATACCAATCCTAAATCTAAGTCATTCCGCACAACTTACAGATGAAAGATTTTGGGTGAGTAACTCACCATATTCATATCGCTGTGTCTCGAACTGAGAGTTTGTTTGGGCTCCACCAAGGGACTGAACTCTGGAACGCCGAGTTACTGATAGAAGCCAGTATATTGCCGGCGATAGTAGAGTTTCTACATATCTGGGTTTGCTGATTACAAATAACGAGCTATTATTGTAATTCAGCCCTAGGAATACAAATGTAAAGTAATTTAATAAATGTAAAGTATAGTGCGATAAATTATTATTTAGACATTTTTTCTTTCACTCTGATTGTATTCTTGCAACAACAAAAAATAGATATGTATGAAGATTTTCATAATATTAAACAAACACATTCTCATCAAATCATAAGATGAATGTGTATGACAAATGACAACTTTAATGCTATCTACACGGCTGTGAGAGAAATGTGCAATAAATGATAATTAACAAGTTTCAAATCTCTCTAAGAGTCCCTGAGGACACAAAGAGGTAGATGTGGTAGTTCATGATATTTATCTATATATCTATGAGGCAGAGTTAGATTTGTATTCCATATGATACATAATTTTTATATCTGTGTATACGGCTATCGGAAGGTGAGAGATCTGAATTATACGAGACATATTCTTTATATATTTCTATAAAGCATAAGAGAAGCAGAGGTACAGGAAGATGCGTATTTTCTGTGATAAATAGCAATCTTTACATCTATGTATACGTCTTTGTAAAGGAGAGAGATATGTACTGTATGTATAACAATCTTTATTTCTATCTATAAGTCTTTGACAAGAAGTACATATGTATTTAATGCATAACAATCTTTATTTCTATCTATAAGTCTTTGACAAGAAGTACATATGTATTTAATGCATAACAATCTTTATTTCTATCTATAAGTCTTTGACAAGAAGTACATATGTATTTAATGCATAACAATATTTATACCTATCTTATCCGTGCGAAGATAAAAACAGATATCTCTACTATTGTGGCTTGGCCACACACCTTACGATTTTATTAAATTCATGAAAATAAAAATGTCTTAACCCATAATGACAATATTACATTTAATAATAATAATCCAAATAATAATACTATTTCAAACATATTACTTTAAATCTATATAAAAGTAGTGATTTCAATTAGTAGCCTTATAACTGATATTTTAATTAAACTTAGCCCCGAGTTTCCCAACTCGTCCAGTTATGTAATCTCTACTTCGTGTACCTAAAGTATTAGTGTCCAGTTATGTAATCTCTACTTCGTGTACCTAACGTATTAGTGTCCAGTTATGTAATCTCTACTTCGTGTACCTAACGTATTAGTGTCCAGTTATGAAATCTCTACTTCGTGTACCTAACGTATTAGTGTCCAGTTATGTAATCTCTACTTCGTGTACCTAACGTATTAGTGTCCAGTTATGTAATCTCTACTTCGTGTACCTAACGTATTAGTGTCCAGTTATGTAATCTCTACTTCGTGTACCTAACGTATTAGTGTCCAGTTATGTAATCTCTACTTCGTGTACCTAACGTATTAGTGTCCAGTTATGTAATCTCTACTTCGTGTACCTAAAGTATTAGTGTCCAGTTATGTAATCTCTACTTCGTGTACCTAACGTATTAGTGTCCAGTTATGTAATCTCTACTTCGTGTACCTAAAGTATTAGTGTCCAGTTATGTAATCTCTACTTCGTGTACCTAACGTATTAGTGTCCAGTTATGTAATCTCTACTTCGTGTACCTAAAGTATTAGTCCCTACGAGAGGACTGTGTCCCTCAGCCTACAAACGCTCAGACCAGATATGAAATGTGTCACCCAGAGTAAGGGGAATCTGGACAACCAATGTCAGAAAAATTAAATAGGTATGTTAGATAGATCTAAAATTAGACTGCATTTCAGACCCACTGAGTGTTTCCTATAGTGAGTGACTATCTCCAATTTTTTATTTCCCAGACTTAATAATTTTTAGTTTGTGGACTTGTGTGAATATCTGGATTATGTAATCTCAACTCGGTATCATGATTTCTCTAACTAATTATTAAAAGTAACATTTCCTTCATTTTCTGCTGATTTATATGCCATTCATTTTGTATTTGTAAATGCTATTTAAGATTTCTGAGTGACAGTAAGTAGGAAAGTTTTGTCCAGCTTTTCTCTAATCTATAAAATTTGTCTGAATGAGTGTACAATATTTCAATTAAATACATGACTGGATGCAATGCTCAAAAAAAGAAGTAATACTATTTTCACGCCAATCTGGCACCTTGTTTTGAGGGAACAACAGCAAAGAAAGATTTGTTGCTTCCCCAATTCAAACTCTGTAGTTAACCATTGCTGGTCCGCACTAAGACACCAGACCATGTCTTCATTCTCGGGAACCAGAGAACAACATGCCGACATGGTAAATAGCTGAGGGGACAAGTTTTCTTCTGGTCATTGAAATAAAAGATAAGTCTAAAAAGGAAAGACTCAGAAAGACCTTGCTATTGCTATCACACCAATTAAAGTCTTTCATTAATAGTGATGACATTGAGCCATATTTTATTCTGATCCAGCTGGAAATTTACATTGTTATTTCCATTTTATTTAACACCATTTTCTTTATTAAATTCCTTTAAAATTATAGCAATTGACTCCATTTCTCATCCCATTATGTTCATATATGTCAGAGGGACTGCATTTACAATGGTAGTGTGTAAGGGGCTTGAGTTAGAATAATTAATATAAGTTTTAGTATAAGGGAATGTGTGGGGCTTAGAGCTAGATTAATTATATGTTTCAGTATAAGGAAGTCTTGGGGGTGGGGTGGGGTAGAACTAGATTACATATTATATGTTTTAGTATAAGGCAGTCTGGTGGCTCTAGCTAGATTAATTATTATATGTTTTAGTATAAGGCAGTCTATGGGTTAGAGCTAGATTAATTATTTTATGTTTTAGTATAAAGCAGTATGGAGGTGGGTGATAGAACTGGATTAATTATTATATGTTTTAGTATAAGGCAGTGTGAGGTTGGATGGTAGAACTAGATTAATTATTATGTTTTTGTATAAGGCAGTCTGAATTAGATTAATTATTATGTTTTTGTATAAGGCAGTCTGAACTAGATTAATTATTATATGTTTTAGTATAAGGCAGTCTGAACTAGATTAATTATTATATGTTTTAGTATAAGGCAGTGTGAGGTTGGATGGTAGAACTAGATTAATTATTATGTTTTAGTATAAGGCAGTCTGAGGGCAGAAGCTAGATTATTATATGTTTTAGTATAAGGGCTAGATGTGTGTGACGTTGTCATTCATTGTCTTTCCTTTGTTTCTTGAAAGTACGTGCGTGTAAGTGGGAAATCGGGTTAAGTTTTCTAGCAAGTATGGGAGAGATTAATTAAAATAACACATGTATACACGTCACAACTATATGATGCATAACAATATTTATTTCTATCTGCAAGTTTATGAACAGCAGAACAAAGCGATATATACTTTACGATGTATAACAATCTTTAAGTCTGTGAAAAGTAAAGAGATTTTTCTTATATAACATATAACAATCTTTATATCCATCTACAAAAACTATGAAAAGGAGAAAGATATACCTTAGATAATAACAACTTTATATCTGTCTATAAATATGAAAATAAAGAGATGTTTTATATAATAAATAACAATCTTTATATCTATCTATAAGTCTATGAAAAGGAAAAAGATGTACATTAAATAATAAATAACAATATTTATATCTATCTACAAATCTATGCAAGGTAAAGAGATATTTTTATATTATAAATAAAAATCTGTATATCTACCTATAAAACTATAAGGAGAGAGACCTGAATTTGATGGAGAAGCAAAGAGAGAGAGAGAGAGAGAGAGAGAGAGTGTGTGTGTGTGTGTGTTGTAATAGAGAGAGAGAGACAGAGAAAACGAACAAAACTTTTCTCACGTAAAAGTTAAGACATGGTTTTAGTTTATTTACAAATTTGCTGTTGCTGTATCTCTACACAGTTAACACGAAGAATAATTGTAAAAACAATAACAGCAACAATAAGATAATACATGAGATAATATATCAGAAGGTTTTCGAGAAAATAAAAATGTAAAGGTTAAATATATTACTGTGAAGTCAGTGTTTTAAATGTAAATGGAATGACAATTATTAAAACATAATATATTTTATATATATAGAATGACAATTAAAAAAACACATACTATATTTTATGAAATTAAAAAATACATGGAATGACAA
The DNA here is from genome assembly GCA_028829895.1 of Sinotaia quadrata. Classification (NCBI taxonomy): domain Eukaryota; kingdom Metazoa; phylum Mollusca; class Gastropoda; order Architaenioglossa; family Viviparidae; genus Sinotaia; species Sinotaia quadrata. The sequence continues at coordinate 51,357,836 of CM054177.1, read as the reverse complement.
TTATTAAAACATAATATATTTTATGACATTTAAATATACATGGAATGACAATTTTAAAAAAACATAATATATGTTATGAAATTTTAAAATACATGGAATGACAATTAATAAAACAAAATATTTTATGACATATAAATATACATGGGATGATAATTAATAAAACATAACATGTTTTATGGCATTTTCGCAAGTATACTAAATACACTTTTTGTATATAGTAATGTAAGTTTAAAAAAATGTACTTTTTCTGATCTCTATGCGTGGTTGATCTCTATGCGTGGAGTGGATCATGTTCTTTGACATGTTTCCTATGGACTTCAATCAAAACTTATGCCCCGTCCTAAAATTCTCACCACGCCTTGTGCTCACAAAACTCATTGTAGCATACATGTACTTGAGCGTCATCCCACAGTCCCTATCATGCACATTATGTCAGAGCAGAGTTGTCTGTCCCTATTTTAAAAATTAAATATTATATTACTTGTTTAATATCAGCGTGACATGACCTTCGGATACTGTGTGTTTTGTAAGTACCAGAGTTAAAACAACAACAACTCATGAAGAGAATGTGCTAGAGGTTGCTTATGTAATCTAAAGTGGTCTTAAGTGGACGAGTATTATTATCCAATGGTTAAGATTTACAAAGAACGAGACCAGCCAATAGGCTGATATTAAAGTTTACTTGCTGAAATAATTCTATTTTCCAACCACTTTGAATTTGGTGTGGCTGAAGTCCTGTCATGAAAGGCGGCCGTTAGCTTAATAGTGAGTTAACTGACTGATTGAGAGAGAATGGACTTAGAAATATTTCGTGTATTTTGCTATTGGTATACTTGCATTTTATGTAGAGATGTATTAGGTAGTGGACTATTACTACCACAATTGTGAATTATGACGCTTGTATGTATATAGTATGTTAAACAACTGACATTATCAGGCAAAGAAATATAGTACTGATGATGTGAAAAGGCAAGAAATATGGAGGAAATGTCATAAAACAAAACATGATAAATAATATTAATGTCCCAGGCAGAGGAAAGATATCAGATCAATGAAATAAGGCCGAGGAAAGATAGACTGATTTTTAAAAAGGCAGATGATTAAGATTAAAGACTCATTCAATCACACATCGGTAGATATTGACATCGCAAGTTAACAAGAGGTTAAGTTAAAAACTGATGTTACTAATTTGGGAAAGATAATAAGCAGTCAATACAGTAGTGGTGGAATACAGATGATAAAGTGTTCTCACAAAAGATTATCAGGAAATCTATGACGCACTTTCTTTCTGTACTATTGTTTGTCTAAGGTAAGGTTATGAGTAATTCCTCCTGTCTGTGGTAAATTTATGATGTACTTCCTTGTGTCTGAGGTAAGTCCATGATGTAAATCTTTGTGTCTGAGGTACATCTTATGATGTACTTCCTTCTGTTTGAGGTAAGTCTAATCTATGATGTATTTCTTTTTGTCTGAGGTATGTCTTTGATGTACTTCCTTCTGTCTCCAGGAAGTCTAATCTATGATGTTCTTTGTGTATTAGGTAAGTTTCTGAGGTAAATCTATGATGCAATTCTTTGTGTTCCAGGTAACTCTATGACGTTCTTCTTTGTTCTGGGGTAAGTCTATGATATAGTCCTCGTAGATTTACTTTTTTGAGTCTGAGATGTACTTATTTGCATCTGAGGTAAATCTATGATGTACTTATTTGTGTCTGAGGTAAGTCTAAGATGTACTTATTTATGTCTCATGACAATTTTGTACGGCCTTGAGTCTGAGGTAATCTAAGGTATACTTCCATTCCTAATTATTATTGCGTGTCTGAGTTAAAACTATGATTTACTTTGTTCCCTATTTATTAATTTGTTACTGGGTTCAATTCCTTTATTCCACAGTTCGGATCTAATCTAACTATGTCTCCGCCGTGACAACCAATCCAAAGTCGGCCTAGACGATCTTTCTTAAAGCAAACTGGCTCATACAGGTTAACGCTTTCTGTGTCCAAGTAGCCGATTAGCCCCAAACTCTCCATATAATCCACTATATGGATAGCATTATCATGCCAGACTAGTACTAGCAACAGTTCTCGCCCTTTTATCTTGCAAAAACAAACGTCAATGGTCTTTTTGCTTAAGTTTTTTCCTGACTTACTCGGAGAGTACTGAGTGCAACAATGGGCAGTTTTAGAACTCTCGTCTTTTGCAAATACAAATGCAGGTCCAATTCCTGCTACAACAACCAAGTATGTCAGATCAGACGACAAATCAAAGCATTCAGACAATTGAAACCCTGCAGTATGCTTCAAAATCATAACATCTTGTACCTCTTCCTTAAGTGGAGAGAGAGATGTGAAAGTAATTCCATAAACCAGGGGTTCTTTCAAAGAGACGTCTATTGCATAACAGACGGCGCCATGTCTTTTAGCTGCAGATCGAATTATATGGCTTAGAGCAAGCGGCTCTTTGCTTCTCATCCAAGCATTGCTCTCTCTCCCTCCTGCTTCTATTTTCGTCAGTAGTTCCTCGTCTTCGTTTACATTCTGCAGCAGCGTGCGAAGCTGTTGATCAAGTCGCCTCTCAAGCTCCTGTCCCTTATCATTCAAAAGCTTTGTGGTTATAAAACGTTGCTGAGATGACATAAGTTCATATGTTACCCACACACGATTATCTCCAACAGGGCACATACTTAAAATGTTAGCGTCTGCATTGCTCGTGTACTGAATGACCTTAGCAGACTTTTGTTGTCGACTTTCTTCAACAAGCTCATGTTTCTCTAAGTTGCTCCTGACAGTTGCTCTGAAAGAATATTTCGGATAAAACGTTTGCAAAAGACCGATGAATGATCTGATGCAGTTTGGGTTTACAGCTGTGCTATCGTGCTTACATGAGACGGACACATCATAATTTTCTAAGTCTTCTTTAATTTGCGTGAACTCATTATTATCTAGTATCAGTGTACTCATCTGTTTTCCCAAGGACACGATGTCCGCATCATCATCAGCATCCAACACACATTCAAGGTGGTCGCACTGAACGTCAAGAGAGGCACTCAAGTTTTTTACTTGATCAGCACGTTCTTGAAGTGACGTCACCAATTCTTTCATGGATGAGCGGAGATCTCTGACTGCGTCATCGTGAGCAGTTGTGACCCATTGGTTGAGCAAGTCGGCACGTTGCGTGATGTCCTGTTCTAAGTCTTTTCCAAGACCCTGCAATGCGGTGACTTTGTTGGCATTGATAACCAGGGCAGCCTCACATAGCCTCTTCCGGTGCCTGCAAGTATCCAACATAGACACTAATCCGGCCTTCACCTTGATGCTTGTATCAGCCAGGTCCTCAGTAGCATGACCTTCATGCAAGGTCAGTTTACACTGGATGCAGATGCTGATGTCGCATGCTTTGCAGCGCAATATTATCGGTTGGTCTGGATGTTTGAAACATTGGCGAGATTTTTTGCCAGAACTCGCGGATGCATGAATAGCAGACGACTGGACAGATATGACTGTATGGGACCGACCAAAGGTGTACGAATCATGAACACGCCTACAGGACTCGCAGTAGAGTTGTTGGCACTGTAGGCATTTCAGTGTTGCCGTTTTTCCATCAGCACAAATGTCGCATGGCTTTTTATTGACTTTGGCATCATCTTTCATTTCTTCAATGTAAAAATTTGTCTGTAAAACATTTACATTTTCATTTTTTATTAAATAATAGAAATACAAACGAAAATCATAACTATGGAAATAAATGAAACACTAGAAACGATATTGTGACAGAGCAGAGTTGTCTGTTTTTAATTAAAAATTATATTATTTATTTAATGTCAGCGTAACTTGACCTTCGGGTACGGTGTGTTTTGTAAGTACAGAATTAAAATAACAACTCATAAAGAGAATGTGCTAGAACTTGCTGATGTAATCTAAATCAGTCTTAAGTGGTTGAATAGTTTTTATTATCCAATGGTTAAGATTTACAAAGAACCAGACCAGCCAATGATCAAAGTTTACCTGCTGAAATAATTCTATTTCTCTAACTACTTTGAATTTGATGTAGCTGAAGTTCTGTCACGAAAGGCGGCATTAGATTAATGGTGAGTTAACTGATTAATTGAAATAGAATGGATTTAGAAAAGTTTTGTTCATTTTGCTATTGGTGTAGTATGCTTGTGTTTTATGTAGAGATGTATTACGTGAGTAGACTATTACTTCGACAATTGTGAATTATGATGCTTGTATGTAGTATGTAGGTTGTGACTTGAATGAAAGAGTGGAGTTAGAGATTATAAATTGGAAAACTTAGCATTTGTTGCCTGATTATATTTTACAGGGAAGATGCTGCCTTTCTAGAATTTCTGGAACTTCTAGAATTTCCATGATTTCTGGACTTAATGGTTCCCAGTTTATTGATTTATAAACCATTATGACCATGGTAGATTCGAAAAGTCTCTACCTCATTGTGTAAGAATGGGGATACACTGCATCTGTTGATTTATGTCAGCAAAAGTGCTTGACTGCAACATGGAATTTCTGGTGTAAAGAAGTTACTGGAAATTGCTACATTGAAGGAACTAAAAAGGCAATTGAGCGCCAGAATAGTCTCAAGAGAACAGCAGCTCAAGGAGCATGTAACATTCTGCATCATTCTAGAGGAGCACATGAGGAATTGAAAATTCTATTGTGAATAATAAACTTGTAACATCGTTATGAAAGTGCTCAAAAGACTATTGTGGCATTGCCATTGACAAGGTTATGTACAAAACTATTATTGCTTATCTCTCTATAAATCCATTTCTGTTTAATAATAAGAATGATCCCATGATTTGTATTGATACTAATCTGCTGAATTATGTGTTAGGATATAAGACTGTATAAACACTGAAAATATTCGAACATGATTTTGAGGAAAAATTGATGTAAAATAATCTTTTCATTGTATTTGTTATGTATATTTGTTATTTAATACATTTATTTACCTTCTTACACATAATGGTAATCATGTGCTGGAGAGATAGTTGGCAGATTAGGGGCTCGCTAAATATAGATTAATGACGGATTTATCTTCTCCTTTGGTAAGACGTTTTGCACCAATGGAAATATTGTGAGACAGTAAATGCACCTCTTTCATCTTTTGGAAGATAGAAAACGTTTACAGTATAGACAAACATTTACTACCACACAATATTTCTGTAGGTGGAAACGTTTTACTAAGGGAGAAGACAAATCCGTCTTTAATCTATATGTAACGAGCCCCCATTCACCCACTTTCTTCTCCAACATAAGGTTATCAAAATGTGTAAGAAGGTCAATAAATTTAACAATAAATTTATTAAATCAACAATAAATATACATATATAAAAAATACAATGAAAAAGATTACTTGACATCAATATAACCATGAATCCACATTCAAGTATAAGAATACCTATACAGTCTTACATCCTAACACATAATTCAATAGATTAGTGTCAATTCAAACTATGGGATAGTTCTTATCAGAGAACAGAAATGAAGTTATTAGAGATAAGTGATAATAGTTTGTACATAACCTTTTTTCGGAACTGTCTCAATAGTCTTTCATGCATTTTTGTAACAAAGTCAGAGTTTTTTTTGTCCAGTTATTACTTCTCAATTCCATGTGTTTCCCTTCTCTCACTTAAAACACTTATTAACTACTATTCTCTAGAGGCTAACCTGGAACTCCTTTGTGGTATTATATTTGCTCCCTTAAGCAGAACAACAAATGTAGCAATTTCTAGTAACTTCCTTGTACCTGAAATTGTTTGATGTAGTCAGCACACCTTGTCACCATACATCAATGGAGTGTCATGTATTCATTACACTTACACACTGCGATAGAAACTCCATGCATCTATCATGGTCGTAGAGGTCTATAATCAGTAAACCAGGAGATTCCAATAAAACAAGGAGAAGCTGCTTTTTCCAAAAATATAAACAGATAACAAACACTAGTTTCCAGTTTATGCCATTTTAACTCCATTCTTTCTTACATTCAAATCTCAAATTACAGTTTCAAGCAACAGTATTTATTAGCCTGATACACTCATACAGCATAATAGTTTATGAACAGGTTCACTAGAGACAATGTCAAGAGTTTAGCATACTATATCTAAGCATCATAGTTCACAATTTGTAGAAATAATAATCTGCTTACATAATACAACTCTATGTAAAACACAAGTATAACATATCTATAGCAAAATGCACAAAAGGTTTCCAAGACCATTCTCTCTCAGTCAGTCAGTTAACTCACCATTAAGCTAACGGCCGAGTTTCATGTCTGGATTTCTTGCCACTCCAAATTCAAGTGATTGGACAATAGAATTCTCTACAGCAGGTAAACATTTGATCTCAGCCCATTGGCTGGTCTCGTTCTTGTGAATCTGAACCATTGGATAATAAAACTACTCATCCAGTTGAAACTGGTTTGCATTGCATCAGCAATTTCTAGCATATTCTAAACTTGAGAGTTTAATCCAATTCTGACACGTACAAAAATACACCATAAGGAGTTTCCAAGGTCGGGTTACTTCGACAATTTATATAACAATTAAGTCTAGAAAAAGGGATATGTAAATTCACATATATCGGGTCTACATATTGTTGATAAAAGAGAACCAAATAGATGTGGGTCTTATTTATGGTTTGAACAAAATATAAATACACAGTGATTTTATGATAGATGAGACCTAAATAGCAGGTATATTGTTCTGTAGTGAGAAATAAAATGCACAACAAGCAGTGTTACTGTGTAAGTAAACATGCATTCATGACTGTAACATTCACATTGTCTCCTTCTGTATTAAACTTATCAAATTATTCTCTTCTACTGGGAGGAGGTTAAATGAATATTATAAGTGACCAAACATAATTTTTTTAATTTTTTACAAATATTAAGTACTAAGTGGACTGTAATAAGATCAATTTTCATTTTCCTCCAGACAGAAACCACACGCCTATAGGTCCTATCCAACTTATACCATAATGTCCACAATGACTAAAAAATCTCAATTATTTATTTATGAAATCTTATATTTAACAGGAGCCAGCCTTTGCTTGTATTGGCCTCTCAGCGCTCACCCACCAAATTCTATCTTTCCACACTGTCTTTCTCTCACTCACCAAACCTTCTCTATCGACTCACTACCTTTCTTTTTTCGCTCACTTACTCAATATTGCTTTTTCGCCTCATTTCTTTTCGGTCAGTGCTCATTTACCAAATTCTGTTCTACTGTCTCACTCCCATTCGAATAAAGCTCGCCAGGCCAAATAATAATAAAAATAGCAATAATAAACTATAGAACTGCATGATGAAAGAAATTCATGATACTAATTGCTCTGGGAAAGCCCCTTACTTCAATTCTACCTGCAACTGACAACGTGCAGCCGAACGAGGAAAGGCGTCAAATGGAAAATGAACAGGTCGCCATGTACGCAATGAGGTCAAAGCAAGAACAGGGAAGTAATTCATAAATGTATACGCAGTGTGATCAAAGCAAGAACAGGGAAGTAATTCATAAATGTATACATAGTGTGATCAAAACAAGAACAGGGAAGTAATTCATAAATGTATACGCAGTGTGATCAAAGCAAGAACAGGGAAGTAATTCATAAATGTATACGTAGTGTGATCAAAGCAAGAACAGGGAAGTAATTCATAAATGTATACGCAGTGTGATCAAAGCAAGAACAGGCAAGTAATTCATAAATGTATACGCAGTGTGATCAAAACAAGAACAGGGAAGTAAATAAAAAACGTGTTCGTAGTGTGGTCAAAACAAAAAAAGGTAAATAAATCATGTGTACGTATACTTGAAGTAACTTAAACAGACCTGAAAAGCTCCAACACCAGACGATGGCAGCACGGTGATTGCACGGCAGGAAGGGCAGTGGAAAGTTGACGCCGACTGAACCAGGGTGTCCAGGCAAGATTGACAAAAAGTGTGGAAACAGGGTAGCAACTTTGGTCGTCGAAACTGTTCCAGACATATCGCGCATTCCATCTTACTGCTCGTATCTTTAGCACTCGTATTGTTTGCACTGTCCGCCATTTTTTTTTCTTTTTTAAAGCCGATAACTCCCTGGCTGTCGGCTTCTCTGGAACAGTGTGCCTCGCTAGCGTGAATGTGGCAAGCCTTTTTCCTAGTTTACAATCACAGTCTAAGGGAAGTAAGCGACGTTTATGTTCCTTCTTGCTTTTGTCGTTAGGTCATGATTTGGGTTCAAAGAAATGTCAGCAAAGGGACTTCATTTACTAGTGATTGGCCCAACAACTAACACCCCTACTGCTCCCAATCACCGTGATCACTAAGTCCTCAATACATCTACTATCACCTACATATAGTCCACAACTAACACCCCTACTGCTCCCAGTCACCGTGATCACTAAGTCCTCAATACATCTACTATCACCTACATATAGTCCACAACTACTCTGGTGTTTCAAACCACATCCCTCAACTATACCCCGCCACCACTGAGCAATTAGTTGTACTCCATCACATTATTACCCCATTACACTCCATCACATAAGAATATTACACACTTTATACTCCATCACATTATTACACCGTTATATGCCATCACATTATTTCCCTGTTATATGCCATCACATTATTGCCCTGTTATATGCCATCACATTATTGCCCTGTTATATGCCATCACATTATTGCCCTGTTATATGCCATCACATTATTACCCCATTATACTCCATCTCATTATTACACCTTTATACTCCATCACATTATTGCCTCGCTATACTCCATCACATTATTGCCCCATTATACTCCATCACATTCACTATATTTCTTACCCGGCCATTATACCCTTTATACTCCAACAAATTACATCAATCACCCTACCATCATTACCCACTGAGCTATGTAGAAATGGAAAGGGCATCCAATGATAGCAAGCGTTGTTGATGTGTCGCTAACAGAAGTTTCAGTGTGACCATTTTGAAAATACCAATCAAACACAACAGTGCTGAAGATACCATTTTTGAAAGTATTGACTATTTTCAAAATATGCTAAGTTAACATTGTAAACTATATAGTCATATTTAATTAATTTTATTAGACATTTATTATTCTAATTTTTGTTTTTAGTACTGGGTAAACACTTTCAATGTTTTAAAAGCTTGAAATAAATATTTTTGAATATATTAATTTGTAACATTACACTCACAGAATACTAACACTAAATAATGTCAAAAATAGTTTGCCAGCACATCTAAAAACAACTGTTTGCAAATAAAATATGAATAAAATTCTAATCAGTTGGTTTTGTTTTAATTTGTATGTATTTTAGGTTTATTATTATGTTTTTCAAAATCAACGCACATATTACATATCTTTATCCATTAATATATATATATATGTATAAACTTGCAAATATATTTATATAAATTATATAAAGTATACACGTGAGAAAGAATGTATATGCATGAAAATGTATTTAAATGCACTAAATATAATTTTGACTCATTTTACCTTTCTCCTAAGTTTAGCGTGTTCTTCTAACTTTGTTAGTGCAAACTTTAAATACCATTAATATCACAATGACTTTGTATTTCAACATAGCATACATTAATATCACAATTACTTTGTATTTCAACATAGCAAACATTAATATCACAATTAGAAATTGTAACTCCAAATGAAAACTCATTTCATTACAACAATGAAAATGGTCGATACCATACGTGTAATCATATCCACCACCCCACCCCCCAGGTAATATGGACGTTTGGTGACAATATGCTTGCCTTTGTGTCCTCTCCATATACTGAGCTCAGTATCATTATCCCGTTATACTCCATCATTTCCTAACTACATCCTTCACCTTGCCTTCAATATGCTAAGTTACACTCAATCATTTCCTAACTACATCCTTCACCTTGCCTTCAATATGCTAAGTTACACTCAATCATTTCCTAACTACATCCTTCACCTTGCCTTCAATATGCTAAGTTACACTCAATCATTTCCTAACTACATCATTCACCTTGCCATCAATATGCTAAGTTACACTCAATCATTTCCTAACTACATCCTTCACTTCACCATCGATAGGCTAAGCCGTTGTACTCCATCACATTTCTTGACTACTTCACCTGATAAATATTTTTATCGAACTTCTGGTGATCAAATGACACATTACAATCATTTGCATTTTTTGAGCGAAAAAATATTAAAACAAATCACAGTAAATTTTAACAGTGAAAGAAGTAAATGAACAGATATTTTTTTTCAGTTTTAAAGATGATCACACACGCACACAAACGAACATGCACACAATCTTTTTTGGTTCTTGAGATAAAGACAGAAATTTTACCAACCAACACACTTTTTTTTTATTCTGCAAGTGAATTATTAATACATATCAATGCTATTCGTCACGATGAACTGGAAAGAGTTGTTATGCATCATAAAAACCCAAATGATTCAGTTATCAGCGTAGGAAGTTATCTCACTGAATCAGATTTTATCAGGCACATGAAGGCTACCAGTTTGTATATCATGACACTGTAAGTCGTCTAAAGTGCTTCTACGATACAGGTGTGCATTTTCCAAACGTGTCACGTGGGTACCACTGTGGATCTAAGTCGTCAGTTGGCGTGCACTGGAGTCCTGGCCCACAGGGACATAACCCGTAATAGTTGGGAGTTGATGGTGAGTACTGTATCCTGAGCTCACACCAGGGGGCGTCCTCGGTCTTGTACGGCAAACAGTAGTAAACAACGAAGTCTCCGTCGACAACCAACTGTCTTTTCCCCAGCGCGGGTGTGATGGAACAGCAAACTTGATCCAGATTTCCACAATCGTCGTTTGTGCGACATTGCATCCATGATGTGGGCGACCACTCTGTCTGGAATGAAAACATGCTTGATTATTTTCCTTATGACCCTTGTTTGTAATTCTAGTCCTCAGCTTGTCCTTTGGATCCAGTATTTGCAATATAAATACTTTTCATGAACTTAAGAGAAATTAATTTCAAGCAGTCCTTTATGCACCAGAATATATTTACGTTAAAACTGAATATCTAAAGTATCATTAAGATATTATTATGAGGTCGGCATTGCGTTTATCGTGACCGCTTCATTACTATTACCGCGCGCGATTGTTTTCTTTCAATTCCTTTTTCTCTGGCTCTGTAAAAAATAATATTATACACTTACATTTGTCAAAACAACAGTATAACACTATTTTAAATTTACATTTAAGACATCAATCTAAAAATACTAAGAAGCATTTTAAAATCAAGACAACAGTATAACACTATTTTACATTTACATCTAAGACATCAATCTAACAATTTGTTAAAATGCTCAGAAATAGTTTAAAAGAAGAAATAGCTGTTGGAAGATCAGCAAAAGAACACTTAGTAAACATATATTTTTTTTCAAAACACAAGGCTTCTGGATTTCTCTTTTATGACTGCAGGCGAGACACACATTTATCGTCGCCATCAGGAGATAGCTTGTTACGTTATATACATATAATGGTCACGAGACTCTTCGTACTACCGGTAGGAATTCGAATTTGAAAGATTTATATTGATTGGAGATGTTTGTCTGTAATCGTACTGATTTACGGCTTTGATTGAGATGTACATAGATCATACACTAATGGCTTTGATTGGGATGTACCTAGATCATAGACTTATGGCTTTGATTGGGATGTACTTAGATCATAGACTTATGGCTTTGATTGGGATGTACTTAGATCATAGACTTATGGCTTTGATTGGGATGTACTTAGATCATAGACTTATGGCTTTGATTGGGATGTACCTAGATCATAGACTTATGGCTTTGATTGGGATGTACCTAGATCATAGACTTATGGCTTTGATTGGGATGTACCTAGATCATAGACTTATGGCTTTGATTGGGATGTACCTAGATCATAGACTTATGGCTTTGATTGGGATGTACCTAGATCATAGACTTACGGCTTTGATTGGGATGTACCTAGATCATAGACTTTGGACTCTAGTCGTTGCCGATTACCTAAAGTCTGTTATGCAAATAGATCACCCATGACGTTTGTTGTTTATAATGGAAGAAAGAGGGTATTATCCACTACAAGTAACTATATTGTTTAGGTTTTTGGAAATACATCATAACTTTGCTAATTGTTTAAAATATACAATTTAGTTATTGTAAACTGATCCTATTTTCCTAATAGCTTAAAATATACAGTTACGATGAATTTTTTGGATGGTGTGGGTGGTGGTGAAGTATAATACTGAAAATGGGGGTGGGGTGGTGTCTGTTAAATTTCTTTTTAAAAATACAACACCCACCCCAATTCAATCAAGAATTTAGTTTCTTTCTTTCTTTTATTTGATTGTTAGCTATTGTGTGTGCGTGTGGTTGTACGTCTGTGTGCCTGTGGATGTACATCTGTGTGCCTGTGTGAATATATGTCAACATAAGGAAAACACGAATGCACTGGAAATGTGGCAAGGTATATTTTTTTGCAGATAATAAAAGAAAATAATAATTTTAATAAATGAAATATACACAAAAAAGGAATTTTTTAAAATTAAAATGTGTATGATAAGAAAGTAATACGATTACGCAGATATTGCAATTATTTTTTTATGCGATCCACGTCTGCGTTTTGGGTAACCTAACTCTGGACAAGTCAGTCTAGTTTAATATCACTAATGTAGTATTAGGTATATAATATTTACATTATATATTAAAGTCAATGCTTTACCTGTGCAAATGACACAGTGACGAAAACAAACATAAGAAGTAACGCTGCCATTTTGTCTGTAACCATATCTCGCCACGAAGACTGGCCTAAAAGTCTGAAACCCGGGGCTTCATAAACTCATTGCGTGTACCTATATTTAGATTTCATACTGATAGAAAGGGCATCCGTTAGATTTTAAGTATTAATAGCAAAGTGCAAATGGTTAATTTACATGGTCATTGCAACAGTTAGGTTGACCGTTTATATTAAAGTGAGCAGTCAGATTACGTGTTCAAAAGCGAAGTGCTTACAAAAAGTGCTTACAACAACAGTTCATATTCATAGCAAAGTGCTTATAGCAAAAGTACATGGTCATGGCAAAGTACATAGAGTTTGATAATGTGTTCAGAAAGTGATTAGAGCAAATATATGTTCATTAGTAAAGTAGTTACAGCAACACTAAATGTTCATAGAAAAGTGAATAGAGTTATATTACACGTTCAAAGTTATTAAAGCAAAAATGCATGTTCATAGCAAATGAATAGTTAGCAAAATGCCTGGGTAAAGTTAGATTGCATGTTCATAGCAAAGAGTGTACAATTACAAGTGTAAAAATGTGTGTAGTTAGACTATGTGTACATAGCGAAGTATTTATGCTTGCAGTTAGCTTACACATTCGTATCATAGTGACCACATCTGAATTACATTAGATATGTAGATAGATAAGAATTTTTTTTTGTCTTAGTTCAAACTCCTTTGTAACGAACGATTGACCTTGACATCATAATGATTCCACCTCTCGTCGCCTAGCTTGAGAGTAGGCGTGGCTCCCCGAGTCCGGTGTGCTTCAAAGGAAAGCTTTATTGGTCTCCTGGAGTTTATCTCTGCACATTGCCATTAGGGTGCCAGCATTTTCCACATAAACAAGATTTTCCTCTCACATAAACAAGTTTTTCATAAAGAAAAAAAAAGCTTAAAAGAGATATGTATATAATTATTAAATTCACGAGCAGCGATGGCAGAGTTAAGAAATGAATCAAGTGATCTACAAACACTTTGTAAGTTAGAACCTTGAAAGCGAGAAGGTTGGAATACCTTAACAGTTAAAGCATAAACATTTCGTTAGTTTTATTACCACCTATAAAGGAGACCTTTCTCACAGATAATTATTTTCAGCTCACACACCAACACATGCCAGTATATACACACTCACTTACACACACACACCAACACGTACCAGTATATACACACACTCTCTTACGCATACACACACACTAACACGTACCAGTATATATACACACTCTCTTACACACACACCCCAACACGTACCAGTATACACACTCTCTTACACACACCAACACGTACCAGTATATACACACTCTTTTACACACTTACTCTTTCACACGCAGTCTCTCTCTCTCTCTCTCTCTCTCTCTCTCTCTCTCTCTCTCTCTCTCTCTCTCTCTCTCTCTCCTATTAGCTCAGTCTAAAATGTCACAGTTACATAAATCCAGGGTAAGAAATTTGCGGTAGAAAGATGCAATCACCGACCCTAAAATAAATATTTGTCGCAAACTAAAAGCCACACTATCATGACAATCACAAGGTCAGAGACTTATGAGCATTAAGAGAGAAAATGATAGTTCTAAGATTAAGATTTATTAATTTTTCTGTAACGGCTTGAAATATGAATGCAATACTTAATGAATTAATGACGAATATCTTCTAAATCACCTTAAGTCTTGACGAGTTCTTTCCCTTCTACATTTATTACGTTCGCTTGAAAAGCTAGAAACTCGACCAAGCTCTGGAAAAGAACACAGCATAAATAAGATATTTCCATACTCGCAGGTGCATCTTTCTGGCAGATTACAGAGAATGACCTACATTTGCCAGTGCGCCAAGAAAATACGCACAACACCTACTGATAGCTTACGAGTTCCCGGCAAGGTCCCAGTCAGGGGCCTTCTCTTCAGATTTCTCCCTCGTTTTTCAAACAGCACGCTATTATGCAACATCTACCGATCTGCGTCATTCGTGACAAAAAAATGGTGTGCCTGGTCTTCAGAACTCACCGAATTCGACCAGATACATTAGTTTTGTTTAGCTCGACCAGGGCATACTTTTACTGCAAGTGTCATTCTGCCAACATCAGTGCCAGAGGAACTGCTTATAGTTGCCTGTGCCTGAACATCGGTTGCTGATGAAGATCACAGTGAAAAACTTGGTGTTCACGTCATTCACCTTTATTATTCGTGAGTAATTTTGCATGCAGAAATTGAACCGTTTATTGACAGATCGCAATAGTTTGTGTCCGTTTGATACAGCCTTAATTATAGATAACGTGCTGGTTGAATTTATATTAATGTATTATACCCAATGTTTACTAGTTAAGGACTTAACGTAAAGTGCCTTAATTATAGATAACTTGCTGGTTGAATTTATATTAATGTATTATACCCAATGTTTACTAGTTAAGGACCTAAGTGCCGATGCAATCTATGAACTATAGGTTATAAATATATGTATGAGCAAATGTTACGCCGATCTATTTGACTCACAACCTCACTCAGTAACAGAATGAAATATAAAATAGATATATAAACAAACAGAGAACAAGATAATATAATTATGCTATCATTTACAGATTGCAATAAGAAACTAAAGGAAGTCACGCTACACTAAACGGAAACAATTATCAAAAATGTAATAAGGAAAGGGAAAACAATATACAATTACAAAATACATTTTCAATCTGTCTTTGAAGGGTCTTCATCCAATTACCAGTATATTTTTAAGTTTAGTTTGCGCTCTGTCGTCATCCAACATTAAAGACTTAACAACACTTGGTGACAACGTAGTCATCACATTAAAGACTTGATAATACTTTGTGATAACATAGTCATCACACATTAAAAACTTGACAACACTTTGTGATAATGTAGTCATCATACATTAAAGACTTGACAACACTTTGTGATAATGTAGTCATCACACATTAAAGACGTCACTTGATAACGCTTTGTGATAATGTAGTTTGTGATAATGTGTCACTTGATAACAATTTGTAATAACACTTTGTGATAATGTCACTTGATAACACTTTGTAATAACGTAGTCATCACACATTAAAGACTTGACAACACTTTGTGGTAACGTAGTCATCAAATATTAAAGACTTGACAACACTTTGCGATAATGTAGTCATCCCACATTTAAAGACTTGACAACACTTTGTGACAGCACGCATAATATTTAGATAGAGTACAGCTGATTACAAAGCACGCATAATATTTAGATAGAGTACAGCTGATTACAAAGCACGCATAATATTTAGATAGAGTACAGCTGATTACAAAGCACGCATAATATTTAGATAGAGTACAGCTGATTACAAAGCACGCATAATATTTAGATAGAGTACAGCTGATTACAAAGCACGCATAATATTTAGAAGTGTACAGCTGATTACAAAGCACGCATAGTATTTAGAAGTGTACAGCTGATTACAAAGCACGCATAGTATTTAGAAGTGTACAGCTAATTACAAAGCACGCATAATATTTAGAAGTGTACAGCTGATTACAAAGCTCGCGTAGTATTTTCAGTCAAGTAGAATGAGTAGGATCAAATTGTCAGAGATGCACAGAAGATTAAGTCAAATTTAAATATTGTATTATAAATAGTGTAAATGGTTTGCTATAAATAACGTACACCTACAAAGACGTTGTTGTGAAGAGCATCAGCATAAATATAATGAATAGCAATGTTGTAAATCACGCTAGACAGTGTTCTCCCCTAGTGTAAAAAAGTCTAACTGATTCGTCATTAGAGTACAATTTGTAACTAAAATGGTAACAAATGTATCTGGCCCTTAAATAAAAAAAGAACTTTAATTATCTGTAGCTGAAAATGCAAGTAGGCACTATCCGACGAAATCAAATCTAAACATGACCTATTTGCACCTGTAGAATGGATAGGCTGCTCCAGTCGTCTGTACGAGTGTCTGATCCCATTCGAGTACTGTCTCAGTCCTCTGATGACCATCGGCAGCAGCATGCTCTCTGTGGACATGGCGGCTGTCATCGAACACCTCAATGAACAGTGCGGGTAAGATGCCATTTGTGTTTGCCTATGATATACCGGATACTATTCTGTCTTTTAGTTTCACTCGGATATTTGTGGATTGTGCGTGTAGTTGTCTTAGCATGCAATCAGAATGTGACAGTAATAATTAATAACATGAAATGCGTACGGTTTTATTTAGTTATGAATTAGTGTTTACTAATTAAAATAAAACAATAAATCAAAGAAATAGTCAACTGAATCAACACCAAACATCTTTTATTTGAAATCAGTCGAATCTGCTCTTACAGACTGCTTACATTAACCATTGAAATGAACAAACTGTTGTACTGGCATTGCTTACATTAACCATTGAAATGAACAAACTGTTCTACTGGCATTGTTGACATTAACCATTGAAATGAACAGTTGTACTGGCATTGCTGACATTAACCGTTGAAATGAACAAACTGTTGTACTGATATTGTTGACATTAACCGTTGAAATGAACAAACTGTTGTACTGGTATTGTTGACATTAACCGTTGAAATGAACAAACTGTTGTACTGGTATTGTTGACATTAACCGTTGAAATGAACAAACTGGTATTGTTGACAGTAACCAATGGAAGAAAAATAAAACTGGCATTGCTGACATTAATCATTGGAATGAACAAATTACGGTACTGGCGTTGCTGTCATTAACCATTGGAATGAACGAACTGCGGTACTAGCGTTGCTAACATTAACCAATGGAAAGTATAAACTTTGGTACAGGCCTTGCTGACATTAAATATTGGAATGAACAAACTGCGGTATTGGCGTTGCTAACAATAAACATGGGAAAGAATAAATTTTGGTACTGGCGTTGCTGACACTAACCATTGGAAGGAACAAACTGCGGCACGGGTGTTGCTGACATTAACCACTGGAAAGAATAAACTGCGGTACTGGCATTGCTACCACCACATTGGAAAGAATAAACTTTGATGCTGGCGTTGCTGACATTAACCATTGGAAAGAATAAACTTTGGTACTGGCGTTGCTGATGTGGACCATTCGAATGAACAAATTGTGACACAGGTGTTGTTTGAAATCATTATTTTGATCTGGACCAAGAGCAAGGTGCACCTAAATGACATGAACATTTTGATCTAAAAGACAAAAT
This sequence comes from Sinotaia quadrata, assembly GCA_028829895.1. Taxonomy (NCBI): domain Eukaryota; kingdom Metazoa; phylum Mollusca; class Gastropoda; order Architaenioglossa; family Viviparidae; genus Sinotaia; species Sinotaia quadrata. Next base: position 51,339,884 of record CM054177.1, on the reverse strand, counting down.
GGTTGCGGATTAATCATATTTTCTTTTTTGAGGAATCACTGACTGGTGTTCACCAAAGTGTGTTTGGAGAGAACATTTCCACTGGAATACATCGCTCACTGCAGTAACTCTTAGTAAGACAGTTTATAACTCACTGCAGAAACTTAACAAGACATTTTATAGCTCACTGCAGTAACTCTTAGTAAGACACTTTATAACTCACTGCTGTAACTCTTAGTAAGACATTTTATAGCTCACTGCTCTAACTCTTAGTAAGACATTTTATAGTTTACTGCCGTAACTCATAAGACAGTTTATAACTCACTGCAGAAACTGTTAACAAGACATTTTATAGCTCACTGCTGTAACTCTTAGTAAGACATTTTATAGTTTACTGCAGTAACTCTTAGTAAGACAGTTTATAACTCACTGCTGTAACTCTTAACAAGATATTTTATAGCTCACTGCAGTAACTCTTAGTAAGACAGTTTATAATTCACTGCGGTAACTCTTAACAAGACATTTTATAGCTCACTGCAGTAACTCTTAGTAAGACAGTTTATAATTCACTGCGGTAACTCTTAACAAGACATTTTATAGCTCACTCCAGTAAAGCTTAGAAAGGGATCATCATTGCAGTAAGTCTTAATATGCTATTTTATAGCTCACTTCTTTAATTCTGCGGTTGCAGGAGTCAGTTGCTGAATTATTTTATTCTCTAGACACTTATTTTCTATTTCAGATGAATCTATAAATAACCCAATTCCGAAAGAATTCTGTTCTCTTTTGAATGAATATCCCCTTGTTTCAGGAATATGGACGCTGTGCTGACGTGCACCCGGCGGTTTCAGTGCCGCGACGGGCCAATGCAGCAGAAAATGGAGACGTACATTCATTTCTTTCAATGGCTGTGTCTGCAAACTCGAAGTTAGTATGCTGGTCTTGAAATATCATTAAGCTTACGAGTATGGACATTATTTTAATTTGTTTTAGAAGTAGTCTTAATTTGTTTTAGAAGTAGTCTTAATTTGTTTTAGAAGTAGTCTTAATTTGTTTTAGAAGTAGTCTTCTAGAAGAATGTCGTTAAAAGTACATAAAATTGTCAAATGCGGATTATTTATTTTGATACTGTTAATTACGCGTAATTACAATGTTTCTTTCAAGTACTAAACTGGAGCCATAAAGTGGGCAAACACAAATCTTGCGTTTGTATTAAATTTTCAGTTTTCATGCTAAGGGCCTCAACAATGCTCGCTGCCAAATAATGAGGTAGTTATCGTGTTCAGTTTTCATACTAGGGATCTCACGCTATCAAAATAAAAAGGTGGTAGTTATAGTCTTCAGTTTTCATACTAGGGATCTCACGCTATCAAAATAAAAAGGTGGTAGTTATAGTCTTCAGTTTTCATACTAGGGATCTCACGCTATCAAAATAAAAAGGTGGTAGTTATAGTCTTCAGTTTTCATACTAGGGATCTCACGCTATCAAAATAAAAAGGTAGTAGTTATAGTCTTCAGTTTTCATACTAGGGGTCTGAACACTTCTCGCTGTCAAAAAAGGTGGTAGTTGTTGTCTTCAGTTTTCATACTAGGGGTCTGAACACTTCTCGCTGTCAAAAAAGGGGTGGTAGTTGTTGTCTTCAGTTTTCATACGCACACCTCCACTTAGTCGCAATCAAAGCGCGATCTGTATGTATTGTTCAAATTCTTCGTAAGTACAACCCCGCAAACCGCAGTCAAATACCTGTAAATGGAAGTATATAATGCTTTAGTTTTTTTTACGTACATTTTTAGTTGCAATCAAATAGAGAGATGTGAATATTGTTTAATTTTCATAAGTGCCCACAACTTAATCGCAGTCAATTACATGAAGGGACATAATCATTTCTTTCAGATTTGTAAGCATAATATTAGCCGCAAAGGCCTACATAGCGTAAGATAAACATTGCTTTTACATCTTACTAGACAATGAGTAACTAGTTTCTTGTTAAATAAAGAACAAAAAAGCCCATAAACACTAAGTGATTGACTGATATACATTATAAAACACACAAAACCCATAAACACTAAGTGATTGACTGTTATCTTATACATTATAAAACACACAAAACCCATAAACACAGAGTGATTGACTGATATCTTATACATTATAAAACACACGATTAAGTGACTTGTGGCAGAGTAAATTTGCCTATCCCTATTTCTAAACTTAATTGTTACATAAATTGTTAGATGTCAAAGTGACCTGACCTTGGACACTACTTGTGCTGATATTTTTAAGTGTCAAAGTTGGAATTAAACAAATCAGGTGAAGAATGTGCTAATCTTGCAGATGAAATCTAAATCAGTTATAGGTGGATGAGTAGTTTTTATTATCCAAAGGTTAAGATTTACAAGAACGAGGCCACCCAGTGGGCTGAGATCTATTGTCTAATCACTTTGAATTTGGTGTTGCACGAAGTCCCAACATGTAAGGCGGCCGTTAGCTTAATGGTGAGTTAACTGACTGATTGAGAGAGAATGGACTTAGAAATATTTCATGCAGTTTTACTATTGCTATGTATACTTGTGTTTTATGTAGAGATGTACTATGTGAGTTAACTTTTATTTCTACAAGTGTTTGAACTAGGCTGCAAAGTGTGCTGACTACATCATAGAATTTCTGATACAAGGAAGTTATTGAAAATTGCAATGTTGTTCTTGCTTGAGGGAACTAATATGGTGGAGGAGCACCAGATTAGCCTCAAGAGAATAGCACTCATCAGTGTTCTACAACATGCAAGAGAAACACTTTGAACTGACAATACAATTGTGACATTGAACTTGTGACTTGTTAAGAAAACACGTGAAAAGCTATTGTGGCAATCATCTAGATAAGGTTATGTACAAGCTATTATCACTATAATCTCTATAACTCAATTTCTGTTCTCTGATAAGAAATATACTGTGATTTAGACTGACACCAATCTGCTGAATTATTTTTTATAAAACTGTATGAATATTGAAATTATTCGAACGTGGTTTGTGGAAACATTGATGTCAAATAATAATTTCATTGTATTTGCTATATGTATATTTGATTGTTGATTTAATAATTATATTGTTAAATTTATCAACCTTCTTAAATATTGATAGACATATGTTGGACAGGTGGATGGGGGCTCGTTAAATATAGATTAAAGACGGATTTATCTTCTCCATTGGGAATAAGTTTTCCACCAATGGAAATACTGTGTGACGATACATGTTTGTCCTTAATGTTGTGGAAGAAAGAAACGTTTATAGTGGCCACATATCCACCAAGTGAGAGAGACGAATGGTGTCTTCTGGAGAATTGTTAATAGCATAAATTAAGATTCTCATCACTTAGTTATGGATGATTAATTAATAATAATAACCATTAACTAGGCGGCTTTAGCAACACGTGATTAATTTCATAAAACAACTAATTGATTGACTGATACAGTTTTCCAGCTCTGTGATAATGCTAAAGTGTCCTTGACATTCGAGAATGTGGGTTTTTCCACATGGCTAGCTTCACTCTCCAGCACATTGGAGTTCTATGGAGCAACGCTAAAGGGGAGTTTTTTTTCACACATTGCCCTCTGTATGTTGCATTGTCGCGTTCACAGTACTCATCACAAAACCGCTGTAACTTATAATCAAACACATGGGAGTTGTTTTTCACGGCAAGCTTTATGTTGCATTGTCGTTTTCATGGGAAAAGTAACGGAGGGAGATGGGGAGGGAATTAAGGATGGGAGGGATGGGGAGGGAGAAAGGAAGGAAGGAAGCTTCATGTTGCATTGTCGAATTCACGAAACAGAGACAACATCTAAGTACTCATTAGAAAACATCGAGGGTCAAGGTCATTTGCTAAATGATGCTCGAATTTTTACTCGCAATGTGACATATAATCACACCTTCCAATAAATAAATTCATTTATGTTCCTAGCAATACATTCATTTTAATTTTCTGCCCGTCATATGACTGGTAACAAACGTTCTAAGTACTTCATAATAATTCATAAAATAAAAAATAATTAATTGATATCTTATACTTCATAAAACAATAAATTGACTGAATGATATCTTTTACTTCATAAAACAAATTGAGTGATTGACTGGTTTTCTGTCTAAATACAATCATGAAGGTGTAGCATGGACAAAATACATTTACAAGTAAATTCCTTCCAAAATAGAATGTTGGTGTCTACTTCTACTGCAAGTAGAACATATAAAGATTATTTATTACAAAACACTGTGAGTTTTTCTAGTACTCTAGAAGACTAGTACTCAGTAATTCTACAGACTGTTAAGAAGCCAGGAATGTTGTAATAAACTGTTCCAATTTAATTTCCAGTCTTGGAGGAAAATGTTCAGTGCTGGGAATATCCGTTTGGAAATGACGTCATTACATGTGGCGAGTTGTACATTGCAGGTCACCTAGGAAGTTACCTGACAGACGTCAATCACCCGTGTCCGTAAGTAGCCCGGCAATTGAATATGAAATATATAATATTGGTACTTCACTTTCAGCTTTGAAATATCGGCTATCGGCTATTGACTATTCAAGTTTTTATGTTGACTATCGACTCTTTATGTTTATATATTGACTAATGACTATTCAAGTTTTCTGTTGACTATTGACTCTTTATGTTTATATATTGACTAATGACTATTCAAGTTTCTATATTGACTATTTAAGTTTCCACTATTTAAGTTTCTACATTGACAATTTATGTTTCTACATTGACAATTTATGTTTCTACATTGACTATTTATGTTTCTACATTGACTATTTAAGTAAACAAATATTTTGTCTCCTTTGTGGCTGTGTCAGGTACATCCAGCAGATGGTGGTGTGTCTTCGAGACAGGATGGTGGAGCGAGAGGAGTGCTCGCCTGGAGCGACACAACTCTATGAAGATATTATACGAAGGTCAAGTGTTGCTTTCGCCTCTTGTCGCCCATGACAAGTTTTTTTTATTTTTATGACGAACCAATTATAAAGGCTAAAAGTGCGTGTACAGTGATTCTGATATGGTTCTAAATTCTAGTCGATTAATACGAGCATTTTGGTGTTCGATTGTGTTTCTGATATGGTTCTAAATTCTAGTTGATTTAATATGAGCACATTAATAGTCAGTTGAAATGACAAAAGCATTGTTTTATACGTTTGATCTAGACTTGGGGTCATACACGTTTTGTGAGAAAAAAAACAACAAAAATGCTTATTTAGTGTAGTTTAAACGTGATGTTAAACACAACGGGTACATGAAAATATCTTACTAGCTCTATATATATACATGTACAGACATGCACACAAAACAACTGGTACATAAACTATCTCAACAACCCCCCTCCCCCATCTTCTTGAACACACACAAAACTTTATTTAGTGAGATTTGAATATTAGGATACAACACAATTTTTCCAGGAAACTAACAACAGAAAAATTCCAATCATTACTTCGTGTGACTTAAGATGTGATGTCATTACACTCTACAACAGTGAAATGAATTCACTGCTAAGTGTTGTTATTTATGATAGAAACATTTAACCAGTGAAATAAATGCACTGCTAAGTGTTGTTATTTATGATAGAAACATTTAACCAGTGAAATAAATGCACTGCTAAGTGTTGTTTATTAAGATAGAAACATTTAACCAGTGAAATAAATGCACTGCTAAGTGTTGTTTATTAAGATAGAAACATTTAACCAGTGAAATAAATACACTACTCAGTGTGGTTTACGTTATGATGCAAGCACGTAGTCTGTAAAAACATATCAGTAATGCATGTTACGTTTAGACAGATAGAAAATCTTAACCAGCGAAAACTTATCAATAATACGGGTTATATTTAGGCAGATACAAACAAACACATAACCAGCAAAAACATATCGATAATAGGGATTAAGTTTAGACAGATAAAAATAGCACTTAACCAGAGAAAACATTTCAATAATGCAGGTTATGTTTAGACGGAAGGAAAATCGCGCGAAAAAATTGCTTACTTTTGTTGATTTCCGTTTATCACCCCTCCCTATCCTGAACTTCATTTCGTTAGATTTCCCAATTAGTTTGACTTCACTGACAGCCAGACACCACTAATGATTATAAATCGATAACCTAGAAAATTCAGACAACTAGAAATTGTAAACAAATCACTGTACATTAGAAGTTACAAGCACCTTGTCAGTTCTAGTAATTGAAGTCTTCATTTAAATGCAATCCTAGACTTTCGTTTGACTTAAAGAAGATATTTGTACCCTAAAGTCCATCTTGTACTAGAGTCCGTCTTGTACTAGAGTTCAGTCTTGTACTAGAGTTCAGTCTTGTACTAGAGTTCGTCTTGTACTATTCAGGCTTGTACTAGAGTTCGTCTTGTACTAGAGTTCGTCTTGTACTAGAGTTCAGTCTTGTACTAGAGTTCAGTCTTGTACTAGAGTTCGTCTTGTACTATTCAGGCTTGTACTAGAGTTCGTCTTGTACTAGAGTTCAGTCTTGTACTAGAGTTCAGTCTTGTACTAGAGTTCGTCCTGTACCGTACAGCTCGTCCAGTACCCTAGAGGTCGTCCTTACCCTAGCGGTCGTCTTGTACCCTAGCGCTTGTCTGGTACCCTGGAGGTAGCCCTGTGCCCTATAGCTCATCTTGTACCCCAGAGGTCGTCCTTCATCTTAAGGTCGTTAAACAATTAGAGAAATATCGTGGATGATTTTTTTTCTTTGCCTGGTATTAATGTTCAATATTCTAACTTTTTAAATGAATCCTTAAATAAATAATTTGCCAGTTTTCTCTGATTGAATAATAAAGTTTCCGAATCACAATAAGAATTAAGAATATAAGTGATAACGAAATAGACCTGCAACTTGTGTAGACGGATTTAACGAAATAGACTTAGAAAATGTAAGGACGATTTAAAGAAACAGATTTAAAAACAAGTGTAGATTTATCGAGACACAAGATGGATAGACGATTATCGAATTAGACCTACAACATGGGTAGACGATTAACCAAATAGGCTTCTAAAAATATATACAATTTAACGAACTAGGTTTACAATATGTATAGATGATTTAACGAAATAAAATTTGCATTTGAATGTAAACAGCCTAGAAATACAATTTTGCATTTGACTGTAAACAGGCTAGAAATACCATTTTGCATTTGAATGTAAACAGGCTAGAAATACCATTTTGCATTTGAATGTAAACAGACTAGAAATACCATTTTGCATTTGAATGTAAACAGGCTAGAAATACCATTTTGCATTTGAATGTAAACAGACTAGAAATACCATTTTGCATTTGAATGTAAACAGGCTAGAAATACCATTTTGCATTTGAATGTAAACAGGTTAAAAATTTCATTTTGCATTTGAATGTAAACAGGCTAGAAATATCATTTTGCATTTGACTGCACACAGGCTAAAAATATCATTTTGCATTTGAATGTAAACAGGGAGGAACTACCATAAATTTTGCATTTGAATGTAAACAGGCTAGAAATACCATTTTGCATTTGAATGTAAACAGGTTAAAATATTATTTTGCATTTGAATGTAAACAATCTAGAAATACCATTTTGCATTTGAATGTAAACAGCCTAGAAATACCATTTTGCATTTGAATGTAAACAGGCAATATGTGCCATTTTGCATTTGAATTAAATTTTACAAAATAGTGTTTACGTATGACTATATGATGTTAATTATGTTTGAGACTGTACATGAGGTTGTGCCTGTGATTATGCGTGATCATTCTTACTGAGTGTGATGCTTGCGTGTGTGTGACTTTGTATATGATTGTATTACTGTATGTCATTGTGCAATTACTTGAGTGTGTGTGACTTTGTATGATTGTATTTCCGTATGTCGTTGTGCAATTACTTGCGTCTGCGTCTGCGTCTTTGTCACAATGTGCATAAATGTGTGTGTATGTGTGTAAGAAACAACAGAATGTTTTATATTACACAAATTTCTTCTTAAAGTAGAATTCTGTGTTCTGGTGATTAAAAAAAAGCTGTGGTTCGTTTCATAAAGAAACCTATGAGTTCTGACATTCAAACATTCATGACTTGCAAGTATGATGGAATGAAAAATGACGTGTGTAGAGCTTATTACTTCAAACCACGCATAAGAAATGCATACATTGCTAGAACACAAGTAACACAACAAACCACATCTAAGAAATCTCATACATGGCTTGAACACAAATAACACAACATGTTTAAGTATCTGCAATTCACCGAAAATGTAACCTGAATACAAAAGAGCAGACATTCATAAAAGGGAGATGACTATTTTGTTTGAAATAATGTCGTGTTCTTGGTTGTCTTCCTTTAAGCATTCATGGCTCATTCCTAATTTTAAGCCACTGGATAATGTTCTGCAAGACATTATGCAAACCAGAAGAGAGTAGTGAACACCCAACAAACAAACAAAAAATAACAATCCACATGCACACGAAGTAAACAACCACCCCAACATAGACACAGATAAAACCAAACAACTCATCATTAGAGCCAGTGTCATTTAGTGATGGTCATCATTGATTTTTTAAATTATTATTATTTTCTTTTTTGTAAAAGGGCGATTATTAGCAGAGGTGTAATGAACTGCAGTTGTTTTATATGCTTTTGTTGACTATGATGAAATGTTATTACACATGGGTTTACTCCCATACCTTAAGAAAGTGTAGCTTTAACAATAGACAGTTTGAATGTTATGATAAATAATGATTGTTTAATTGATTTAAGTAATGATAAAGTAATGAATAACTAATTGCCAGTAATGATAAAGTAATGAATAACTGCCAGTAATGATAAAACAATGACATGTCACACGTTTACGGTTATCGAGAACTGTCTTTCAGTTCTTATGTCACAGAAATATGGTAATCGTGAACTGTCAGTGCTAATGTAAATATGCGTAATGATATCGGATGTACAGCTCTCTTTTCTAATGAGCAAAATATGTTTCTCTTACAAAACAGAATTTTTATCTCACTCTTTCCGCTCACTTTTCTATTCATTCATTCATTCATCTCTCTCTCTCAAGTTCTCGCACGCTCCCTTACTCTTATTTGTACTGTCAATATCTTTATTTCTTTCACACACGTTCCCTCCTTCTCTCACTTTTAATCTCCCATTCCATTTCCTTTCCTTTCGTCTTCCTTCCTTTCTTTCAGAAGTGTTTTTTCCCCGCCTTTTCTAATTTTTATTGCCACATTCTCTTTCTTCCACTTTTTCTCTTTTTTGGTCATTTTATAAAAAAAGTCATTCTTGTTCTTTTTTGGTCATTTTATAAAAAAGTCATCCTTGTTCTTTTTTGGTCATTTTATAAAAAAAAGTCATTCTTGTTCTTTCTTTGTGTCATATTCTCTTTTTTGGCCATTTTATAAAAAAGTCATTCTTGTTCTTTCTTTGTGTCATATTCTCTTTTTTTGGTCATTTTATAAAAAAGTCATTCTTGTTCTTTCTTTGTGTCATATTATCTTTTTTGGTCATTTTATAAAAAAGTCATTCTTGTTCTTTCTTTGTGTCATATTCTCTTTTTTGGCCATTTTATAAAAAAGTCATTCTTGTTCTTTCTTTGTGTCATATTCTCTTTTTTTGGTCATTTTATAAAAAAGTCATTCTTGTTCTTTCTTTGTGTCATATTATCTTTTTTGGTCATTTTATAAAAAAGTCATTCTTGTTCTTTCTTTGTGTCATATTCTCTTTCGTTTATTTTGAAAATTCTATCAATATCTTTCTCTTTGTTCCACTTTCTTCTTTCTTTTTCTCTGACTCTTACTCTTTTATCACGTTGTTTATAATAATTTTATTCCTTTTCCACTCCATCCTTTCATTACTGATTTGATTTTCTTTGACAAAATGCTCACTTACTAACAGCGAGTATGTCACAGCAGACACGAAAATGTTCACTTACTGACATCATGCACATCACAGTAGACACACAAAAAAATGCTAACTTACTGACAGCGTACACATTACAGCAGACACAAAAAATGCTAACTTATGACAGCGTACACAATACAGCAGACACAAAAAATGCTAACTTATGACAGCGTACACATTACAGCAGACACAAAAAAATGCTAACTTTATGACAGCGTACACATTACAGCAGACACAAAAATGCTAACTTACTGACACGTACACATTACAGCAGACACATAAAAACTAACTTACTGACAGCGTACACATTACAGCAGACACATAAAAACTAACTTACTGACAGCGTACAGCCGTACACATTACAGCAGACAAAAAAATGCTAACTTTATGATAGCGTACACATTACAGCAGACACACAAACTCACTGAGAAGCTTTGGTAAGTGCACGCATTCCTGTCAGTTGATGGTCTGGAAACAACATTATAACTTGACGCACTTCTGCAATATGAGTGAATAACCGAGCCAAGTAATGGAATTATGTGGCCACACTTCTCACAGAATGGTCAAGATCACGTGATTTTAGAATACCGTAGGGAATAGTTCATGGGAAGCCAATGACGAGAGATGATTATTTACAAAAAATACAATCTACCCCCCCACACCACACTTCTCACCTTTCTTATGACCTTCTCGATTAGATTCAATGCGATTGTGTAATTTATTTTTCTACGAGATTTTTACGTTGCTTGAATAAATTCCCGCACAATGACGCATTACATATTCACTTTTTTTTTCTTTCTCACACTGCAAATTGTATTTACAATTGTGGCGTTCTTTCGCGAGAATGTTTGTCCCTGTTCCGTGGAGCAATCAATGCAGGAGCTAAATTGTTTCAAGTTCTTATGTTTAGTCCTTTATTTTCGGGGTTTTTTTTTAGCTTTGTTCTTGTAGGAAGAGAATTTGTCAAATGAGACCCTTTCAATTTACCGGTATCTGTGTATTTCAAATAAAAATATTATTCGCGGCTCGCGCGCTTCATTAATGGGGTGAAATCGATACTTTGGGGAATAAATGAACAAACAAACGAAATAAAAAAATATCACTCACTTCTGCTATCTGAAATACATATAAAGCACATACACACCTACAAATAAAATTAATATTACAATAAAGGATGACGAAGATAATAATAACTAATATTTTATTCATTACTGCATTAATGATTAATAAAACAATGACAATTCTGTTGCTACTGAAGGTGATGGTATTGTCAACACACAACTGTTAAACCCCTTACTACAGAACTGCTGTCATTATCAACACTCGACTGTTAAACACCTTACTAGAGAGCGTTTTGTAAAGCGAGAAGTGTGTTTTGAATTATTTGTTAAGCCCATATGGTCACTCTTGGCACATATTTACCGCTCGACAGAGGACATCTGTCAACAACTTAACAGAAAGCTATTTAAATTGAGAGCTTTTACAATGATATCTTTCAGTATAGGTGAAAAACTGCATCTGTCCATTTCTTGGGAAAGATGTTTTACCTTGACAGAATTTCTTGCCGAGTTCAACAAGCAGTAGATTACCACATCCAAGACACTACCCCTAAGGCCAATGTCATCAAGTTCAAGAATTTATTTTTTAAGCTGGGAATTTATTAACATTAAGATTAGGATTAAGATAAGAATTATTTAGAATTTATATTTAGCTGATTTTTTATTAGGATTAAAGATTAATGTCAAATAATATTTATCTTTAAAATTAAGGAAAGGATTTAGGCATTTATGGTCATGGTTAAGATTAAAGTCATTTAGAACTGTGCATTTATGGTCACTGTTAAGATTAAAGTCGTTAGAACTGTGCATTTAGGGTTAGGGTGAAGATTAAAGTCAGAACTGTGCATTTATGGTTAGGGTGAAGATTTAAGTCAATTAGAACTTTGCATTTAGGGTAAGTGTGAAGATTAAAGTCACTTAGAACTATGTATTTAGGGTTAGGGTGAAGATTAATGTCAGATTAAAGTGCATTTAAGATTAGGGTGAAGATTAAAGTCACTTAGAACTATGCATTAGGTCAGGTTAGTAAGAAGGATTTGCAAATAGGGTCGAGGTTAAGATTAATATCATTTAGAATTTTGCATGTAAAATTACGGTTAAGATTAAAATCAGTTTGGATTTTGTAATTAGTGTTAGGGATAAGATAGAAGTCAATTGAAGTTGAACACATAGAACTGTAATATTCACTACATAAAACCCTTTCTGTGTTTTATCATATACAAAATAGGGAAAGAAATGGAACCAATGCAAGATATCTATAATCCATATATGTAAGCAATAGCACCTAATAATTACATGAAGTAATACAAGATATCGATAATGAACAACTAATAATTACGTGAAGTAATACAAGATATCGATAATGAACAACTAATAATTACGTGAAGTAATACAAGATATCGATAATGAACAACTAATAATTACACACTAATAATTACGTGAAATAATACAAGAAATCGATAATGAACAAGGTTAATACACTAAAAATTCACCTTATTAATCCCTGTAACACGCCAGTAAAGGATTTGATAAAATGCACTAAAAATTCTCCTTATTAATCTCTGTAACACGCCAGTAAAGGATTTGATAAAATGCACTAAAAATTCTCCTTATTAATCTCTGTAACACGCCAGTAAAGGATTTTATAAAATACAAACGAGAAACTCGGTCAAACCTCAGGGTCTCAAACTAGAATAAAATAACATTCGTCTGCCTCACTGAGTGTTACCGGTTCAAAATCAATATGCCAAATTGTGCGCCTTTACGCTAACACTAGCCCATAATTTTATGATTTTGGCCTTCATACCTCTCATTACACTGATGGAACACTCACTTAACAATTGCTGATATCTGACTTACAACTACATTTATTTTTCCTCACCCCAAGAGCTACATATCAGACTATTTTATTAATTGAAAAGCGTGAGTTTGATTAAACATAAAATAGTTTATTACGAATAGAAATTTATCATATGAAGTTGATTTTTCTAACCATGAAATTTATCATATGAAGTTGATTTTTCTAACCATGAAATTTATCATATGAAATTGATTTTTCTAACCATGAAATTTATCATATGAAGTTAATTTTTCTAACCATGAAATTTATCATATGAAGTTAATTTTTCTAACCATGAAATTTATCATATGAAGTTGATTTTTCTAACCATGAAATTTCAAATGGTACAAATAACTATTATCATTGTCACAACGTAGTCACAAATGTATGTGTACAATTAACTACTATCATTGTTACAACGTAGTCAGAAACATTTATGTGTACAACAAATGACATTCACACACAACAATAAGTCTGCTAAATAATTTAATTAGGCAAACGTTAAGCAGTTAAGTTCAACAATTTCATGCATGCTTGCACAGAACTTATCCTGCAAAAATAATCATTCCACAGTCCAGTTTGTCCTTCAAAAATTGTAAAGGTCATAGTTCAATTTATGATTTTTTTCAAAACACTAAACTTCACAGTTCAGTTTGATTTTTTAAAAAATGCTAAAGTTCACAGTTCAGATTTATATTTCAAAATGCTACAGTTCACAGTTAAGTTTGTTCTTCAAAATTACTTAAATTCTCAATTCAGGTTGCTTTTTCAAAAATACTAATGTTCAAAGTTCACTTTAGTCGTAAAAAATTCGAAGCTCATAGTTTAGGTTATTTCTTTTTAAATACTACAGTTCAGTTTGCTTTATGAAACAAAAATACTAGATTGGCACACACATACAAAGAGATTGTGCCAATAAGCAGGGAATGGGAATTTATACATAGTTTAAATTGGACTTTTTCACTTGATGCGCTTTAAAGATTGGAGTGATGGCTGATTTTTTTTTCAATATTCAAAATGTAATGGTCATCTTTACCCGCGCTGCTAGAACTTGCCAGGCAAATTTTGTCCAGAACACAGTGACGTAGTTTTATCTCCTTGTCTACAGCCTGCTGTCAGTTATGTCCAGAACACAATGACGTAGTTTTATCTCCTTGTCTACAGCCTGCTGTCAGTCATGTCCAGAACACAATGACGTAGTTTTATCTCCTTGTCTACAGCCTGCTGTCAGTCATGTCCAGAACACAATGACGTAGTTTTATCTCCTTGTCTACAGCCTGCTGTCAGTCATGTCCAGAACACAATGACGTAGTTTTATCTCCTTGTCTACAGCCTGCTGTCAGTCATGTCCAGAACACAATGACGTAGTTTTATCTCCTTGTCTACAGCCTGCTGTCAGTCATGTCCAGAACACAATGACGTAGTTTTATCTCCTTGTCTACAGCCTGCTGTCAGTCATGTCCAGAACACAATGACGTAGTTTTATCTCCTTGTCTACAGCCTGCTGTCAGTCATGTCCAGAACACAGTGACGTAGTTTTATCTCCTTGTCTACAGCCTGCTGTCAGTCATGTCCAGAACACAATGACGTAGTTTTATCTCCTTGTCTACAGCCTGCTGTCAGTTATGTCCAGAACACAGTGACGTAGTTTTATCTCCTTGTCTACAGCCTGCTGTCAGTCATGTCCAGAACACAGTGACGTAGTTTTATCTCCTTGTCTACAGCCTGCTGTCAGTCATGTCCAGAACACAGTGACGTAGTTTTATCTCCTTGTCTACAGCCTGCTGTCAGTCATGTCCAGAACACAATGACGTAGTTTTATCTCCTTGTCTACAGCCTGCTGTCAGTCATGTCCAGAACACAATGACGTAGTTTTATCTCCTTGTCTACAGCCTGCTGACAGTCATGTCCAGAACACAATGACGTAGTTTTATCTCCTTGTCTACAGCCTGCTGTCAGTCATGTCCAGAACACAATGACGTAGTTTATCTCCTTGTCTACAGCCTGCTGTCAGTCATGTCCAGAACACAATGACGTAGTTTTATCTCCTTGTCTACAGCCTGCTGACAGTCATGTCCAGAACACAATGACGTAGTTTTATCTCCTTGTCTACAGCCTGCTGACAGTCATGTCCAGAACACAATGACGTAGTTTTATCTCCTTGTCTACAGCCTACTGACAGTCATGTCCAGAACACAATGACGTAGTTTTATCTCCTTGTCTACAGCCTGCTGTCAGTCATGTCCAGAACACAATGATGTAGTTTTATCTCCTTGTCTACAGCCTGCTGTCAGTCATGTCCAGAACACAATGATGTAGTTTTATCTCCTTGTCTATATTTGCATCGCCACGAGACAAGCGCTGGTAAGAAAATCCCATGTTGATACAGAAGATATAAAGAAAAGACTTTGAAGTGCTGGTAAAAATTATAGGATACTCACGATATATTCCATAGGTTGTCATTTTAGGATGTCCTAATTCCCTCTCTCTAGGACACACTCACATAAGTTTGTATCTAAGCAACCAACTTGGTTACGACACGTGACAGGCACGCCACGTAATGAAATTATTATTATTATTATTATGTAATCTTTCATAACCAATTACAAGTGATAAGAATCTTAATTTATTTTATTAAGATCTTCCAACAAACACCTCTCGTCTCTCACTTGGCGGATATTTGGCGCTGTAAACGTTTTCTCTATTTCACAACATAAAAGAAAACATTTACAGTCACATAATGTTTCTGCCAGTGGAAAACCTCTTCTTTTAAAGGAGAAGACAAATCCGACTTTAATCTATATTTTGCGAACCCCCATTCACCCACTTTCTTCTCCAACATAAGAGTATCAATATACGTAAGAATGTCAATAAGTATAACAATAAATTTATTAAATAAACAATCAAATATACATATGACAATTACAATGAAATAGTTTACTCGACATCAATTTTCCATAAACTCACGTTCAGATAATTTTGTCTACACAGTATATATAAAATGTATGTAATTAAAATTTTACAATAAATACAAATCATAGGTTAGTCTATCAGAGATTAGAAATGGAGTTATTAAAGGTAGGTTAATATAATCTTTTACATGACTTGGGTTAGTCACTGCTTTGTCAATCCTTCACTTGCTTTTGCAACAGTGTCATAATGTCACAATATATATATATATATCAATACGTGTCTCCCCCCACATGCTTGGAAAACATTGACGCGCACTTTCCTCTTGAACTGCTTGAGCACTCTGCTCACCGTGTCCATTCTTTCAAGCAGAACACGATCACAATAATTCTGGTACCTTCAATGTACAAGAATTTCCCACAATGTACCCAGCATACTTTGCTCTGATACATCAAAATTGTGTGGCGTACTCCTTTACACTTACACACTCCACAGCAGACATTTCCCACATCACCTGGATAATTCAGGTTTATAACTGGTGAACAAGTAGACTTGATACTTGAAGCTTGAAACTCAACACTCAAGACTCAGTCAAACTCAAAAGTCAAAGGTCACTTGCTGACTGTAAAATATAATTAAAGAGCAAACCTAAGTTTCCTGTTCATCATAAAATAATTCCATTCTATCTTACAGCTCATTCTCAACTTACAATTTCCTGCAACAGTATTTATTAGCTTGATACACACATAAAATAAATACTGCATATCAAACAATGTCAAGTGTTAGCACACTACATGAGTGCAGCTTAGTTCACACATTTGTAGAAATACAAGTCAACTCACATAATACATCTCTACATAAACACATCAATAGTAAAATGCTTGAAATGTTTCTAAGTCCATTCTCCCTCAACCATTCAGTCACCATCAAGCTAATGACTGCCCTTCAAAGCCAGACTTTCTCCTTCCACTTCAAATTCAAAAGTTATCAGAGAGTGGAATTTTCTACAGCAAGCGAACTCCTTAATCTCAGCCCACTGGCTGGTCTCGTTCTCATTAATCATAATCATTGATTAATAGAAAACTACTAACTCAAATTCAAAATGATCAGAGAACAGAATTTATTTTCTTGCCTCGAGATGTTTACTTCAACTCAGACACTCAAAAATAACGCAATAAAGATTGTCCAAGGTCGGGTTACTCTGACAATTTAGCAATTTATATAACAATTTAAATCTAAAAATAGGGAGAGGCAAATGTACTCTGTCACACAACACATGGGTTCATTCAGGATGAATCACATAAAAAAAATACGATTAAAGACTTTTCCTGAGTTCGAATTTCTCTCATTTGACTGTTCCAAAACATAACTTTCTGTACGCCTCTAACCATGCCTTTAGAAAAAACAGGACTTCATCACAAAGCAAGTGCGTGTAATGGGCCTGCCCACATATATATACACACACACTTTTATATCTAACTTCAGTTGTTCCCCTTGATAACAAAAGTTGGGTGTAAGTAACAACGCACATGCTATTGAGTCATGTCACGTTTTAGTTGTGTTCGGTGTAAAGTTAGAACGCTCCCACTACAAGAAAGACACCTTTTCACTCACACTTAAAATTTCTTACTTTGTGGCTTTGATCAGTCTCCAGATCTATAGGTCAGATGAGTTCACTGCTCACCACATGTTTTCCTTTAGAAATTTTAACTAACCTGACTTTGTACAAGGGTGAGTTGAGTGTAATAAACGCCCATAGGCAAAACGTAGATAACCATTTATATCTTAGTGTTTTATAAATTCTACTCTGACAGATACACTAGGTAGAACTGACCAGATACACTAGGTAGAACTGACCAGATACACTAGGTACTGCTGACCAGATACCTTAGGTAGAACTGACCACATAATTATACATACACAACAGTGACCAAAGACGCTTGTTTTTCACACTCCTATCATAGAAAATGTACTGAGAAAAGAAAGTATATTACACAAAAATTAGCGTTACATTTAATTAATCAGAAAGACTATTAATAAAGAAATAATTACGTCATTTGCAGTTCCATATCGTCACAATATCTATAATCCCTAATATGTAAGATATGGCACCTAATAATTATGTGAAGTAAAGAAAGATATCTATAATCCTTTTATGTAAGCTATGTGTGACGCTAACGCCACCTAGTTAAAATGGTTATTATTATTATTATTATTATTATTATTATTAATTATCCATAAATAATTATAAGTGATGAAAATCTGTATAGCATATCAATAGCAACAATGCACGAAATATTTCTAAGTACATTCTCTTTCAATCAGTCAGTTAATTCACCACTAAATTAATGGCAGCCTTTTTTTTGACCGGACGTCTTGCCACTCCAAATTCAAGTGATTAGACAATAGAATTCTCTACAGCAGGTAAACGTTTGATCTCAGCCCATTGGCTGGTCTCGTTCTTGTAAATTTTAAGCATTGGATAATAAAACTACTCATCCAGTTGGAATTGTTTGGATTCCATCAGCAATTTCTAACCTATTCTCTACCTGAGTTGTTTACTTCCAACTGTGACAATTCAAATTATTAGCATAAGCAGTGCCCAAGATCGGGTTACGTTGACATTGAACAATTTATATAACAATTATGTTTAGAAAATATGGATTGGCAAATTCCACCACACTATGACACTTAATAATTATGTGACGTAGTGCAAGATATCTATAACCCTTATAAGTAAAGCTATGGCACCTAGTAATTATTGGAAGTAATGCAATATATCTATTTTGATGTAATGTAGTTAGCATCGTGCCTATAATTTTCTTTATGCTAAATGTTTATTAGTATATAAATTTATATTATAAGTGTTGTAGAGGAACTGTATATTAAGTAATTATCTTACTTTATCCGTATGTTATTGCAGAGACGTTATACCAAAAGACAAATATTAAATTACAATTACAGTGTACGTGATTGAGTGTCAGGGACAAATGCCGATAAGCTATTGACTGTATAATTGGTTGCCATGAAGGGAGATACATTATCATAGTGATTGTAGTAATCACAGACATATTTCAGTTGTTATAATATGTTATAATTTTATTTTACTTACAAATATATCTATCCGTTACTTAAATATCAGTCCATGTGACCCATAAGGAAATATAAAACTAAACTTTGAAACACGTTGCCTCGTTCTTCTCGTTTCTCGTGGGTAGAGATCATTGTGTAGACTTCTGGCTTGTAGAGAGCGGTAGAAATATTCTTATTGTTTCTCGTGGGTAGAGATCATTGTGTAGACTTCTGGCTTGTATAAAGCGGTAGAAATATTCTTATTGTTTCTCGTGGGTAGAGATCATTTTGTAGTCTTCTGGTATGTACAGAGCGGTAGAAATATTCTTATTGTTTCTCGTGGGTAGAGATCATTTTGTAGTCTTCTGGTATGTACAGGGCGGTAGAAATATTCTTATTGTTTCTCGTGGGTAGAGATCATTTTGTAGTCTTCTGGTATGTACAGAGCGGTAGAAATATTCTTATTGTTTCTCGTGGGTAGAGATCATTGTGTAGACCTCTGGCTTCATAGAGAGCGGTAGAAATTTTCTTCCTTGATTTGAATCTGAATGCTTCAGCATTCTCTTAATTAATATTGCTTTGGAAAGCATCTTAGTCCATCTGAGTGACGTAGTCATGTGACCATGCCGTCGGGTTCCTAGCAGTCACGAGATTCCGGAAGCGAGGGTTGGTGTAATTATAAATTCTACACTACTTCCAGTCTAACATAATCACTAATTGCAGTCTAGTATAAACACTACTTCCAGTCTAACATAATCACTAATTGCAGTCTAGTATAAACACTACTTCCAGTCTAACATAATCACTAATTGCAGTCTAGTATAAACACTACTTCCAGTCTAACATAATCACTAATTGCAATCTAGTATAACCACTACTTCCAGTCTAACGTAATCACTAATTGCAGTCTAGTATAAACACTACTTCCAGTCTAACGTAATCACTAATTGCAGTCTATTATAACTACTACTTCCCCGCACTATTTATGGACTGAGGTCTTTACTCGTCTAAATGCAGCCTCTTGCGAACGATGATCCTATCTCGCCCTGTGTAACTACTAACGAGATACTTTCGTAAAATATTCTAGTGTAATCCTCACTTCAACAAGATCCCATGTTGTACTAGTGTAACCTTGGCTGAATCTAGAACACGACTGTACCAGTAATTAAAAGCATTTTCCCGTTTGATTAAAACAATTTGCGATACGCATTCTGTTCAACAGCTGTTGCCTGCAATAAAATAAAATGATCAAACTTAAAACAAACGCGTGTATATGAAAACACATTTCGAAAGAAGACTGAAAACTCTTAAAGAGTCAAAGGGCTTTTATTTATTTCGGGTTGCTGGGGAGGATAATGGTGATACTATTGGGGAAGCAACTCCGGCAGTCACTTATTCCTACAGTTTTTTCAGACACTGACAACTATATTCTCTTTGTCACAATCGAGCGCTTGCTGTGACATACACTTACTGCAATTAAGTTTGTGTTATAATACCACGGCCAGCGCAGTTAGTGATGAACCAAGCCATGGCATTTACAGCGTGTGCTGCACGATAGTATTTGGTGGTTAGAGGCCACCCGGCGATGCTACGACACAAACTTGATCGAGTTTAAGGTATAGTCAATAAATCAGTTAAAGTTTAGCTAATACATCCGTTAAAGTTTAGTCAATACATCCGTTAAAGTTTAGTCAATACATCAGTTAAAGTTTAGCTAATACATCCGTTAAAGTTTAGTCAATACATCAGTTAAAGTTTAGCTAATACATCAGTTAAAGTTTAGCTAATACATCAGTTAAAGTTTAGTCAATACATCAGTTAAAGTTTAGCTAATACATCCGTTAAAGTTTAGCTAATACATCCGTTAAAGTTTAGTCAATACATCAGTTAAAGTTTAGTCAATACAACAGTTAAAGTTTAGCTAATACATCAGTTAAAGTTTAGCTAATACATCAGTTAAAGTTTAGTCAATACATCAGTTAAAGTTTAGCTAATACATCCGTTAAAGTTTAGTCAATACATCAGTTAAAGTTTAGCTAATACATCCTTTCAAAAGCATAATTCTTGCCCCGAGACTCGCTCGCGGGCACGCTCAAACGCACGCCCATTTGCTCATTTTTGTTTTGTATTGGCCATGTCACACAGTTGACGCCAACAGTTCATGTGGCGCCCTATTGCACGCACGTGTTACTAATTAGGGCAGTCTAATGAAATTCATCCAGTCATTTGAATTGTGAACAGAAAGAATATTTTTATAAAGAGTAAAATCAAAATATTAAAATGCAGACAGAAGAACAGCCACTACATTACGAGAATACAATGTGGCAAGATGCTTAGGAAACGAAAAAAAAGATAAGAACAGAAAACATTTCCTCGAGGATTTTTACTAGTGACCGTAGGCCTGCGCAACACCTGTAGTATCTACGTCACAGTCCCACGATAGCCTGAGGCGAAGGGTCCCAGATAGGTCTGTACATTACCTGCAACAAAAACAAAAATACCAGCAGGCACTGGGAACGGTACAGACCGTCTGTCAGACACTACAATCCAGGCGACCAGATAAAAGTGTGATAAAAGTAACAAAACAGGTCTCATCTGTTACAACTCATTTGAATTCAAAGTATTTTCGAATTTTGCGATCCTTGTCAAATACCACATCGCTACACCGTTTTTAGTAAGAGAAACAATAAATTACAGGTGTTCCTTAATACCAACACTGTCATCTCCTGTCGCTTGAGAAGAAAAGAAATTACAGATATTCTAGAAGTCATAAACACAGAGGAGCAACTGAAGAAACAAGTGTTAGACGGAAGGATAGAATGGTCAGACTTGAAATTCTTCTGGCCATTTTGTGTTTACTAGTAGTGAGTTCCGTGACAGATGACAATCACTACTTAAACGAGTGGGCTGTGGAGATTAAGGGCGGAGACCAGCATGCCAGAGACATTGCCAAGCGCTATGGGTTCGAACTTATCAAAAGAGTAAGCATATTTTATTATATACATTTATGTATCGTACAGTCAAAGCAATTCTAGATATCTCAAACCAATTTTAGTACATACATTTATGTATCTTACAGTCAAAGCAATTCTAGATATCTCAAACCAATTTTAGTACATACATTTATGTATCTTACAGTCAAAGCAATTCTAGATATCTCAAACTCATTTTAGTACATACATATACACATAAATGTATCTTACAGTCAAAAGCAATTCTAGATATCTCAAACCAATTTTAGTACATACATATACACATTTATGTATCTTACAGTCAAAGCAATTCTAGATATCTCAAACCAATTTTAGTACATACATTTATGTATCTTACAGTCAAAGCAATTCTAGATATCTCAAACCAATTTTAGTACATACATTTATGTATCTTACAGTCAAAGCAATTCTAGATATCTCAAACCAATTTTAGTACATACATTTATGTATCTTACAGTCAAAGCAATTCTAGATATCTCAAACTCATTTTAGTACATACATATACACATAAATGTATCTTACAGTCAAAGCAATTCTAGATATCTCAAACCAATTTTAGTACATACTTATACACATTTATGTATCTTACAGTCAAAGCAATTCTAGATATCTCAAACCAATTTTAGTACATACATTTATGTATCTTACAGTCAAAGCAATTCTAGATATCTCAAACCAATTTTAGTACATACATTTATGTATCTTACAGTCAAAGCAATTCTAGATATCTCAAACTCATTTTAGTACATACATATACACATAAATGTATCTTACAGTCAAAGCAATTCTAGATATCTCAAACCAATTTTAGTACATACATATACACATTTATGTATCTTACAGTCAAAGCAATTCTAGATATCTCAAACCAATTTTAGTACATACATATACACATTTATGTATCTTACAGTCAAAGCAATTCTAGATATCTCAAACTCATTTTAGTACATACATTTATGTATCTTACAGTCAAAGCAATTCTAGATATCTCAAACTCATTTTAGTACATACATTTATGTATCTTACAGTCAAAGCAATTCTAGATACCTCCTCTATATTTCTCATGAACATGCATACTGAGATTTTTCACAACTAACGTTCGTTAACTGTCTTTCCAAACCGTGATTTACAGCA
This sequence comes from Sinotaia quadrata, assembly GCA_028829895.1. NCBI lineage: Eukaryota > Metazoa > Mollusca > Gastropoda > Architaenioglossa > Viviparidae > Sinotaia > Sinotaia quadrata. Next base: position 51,316,992 of record CM054177.1, on the reverse strand, counting down.
AACTTGATAACCGACGTGGCATTAACAAATTAAAAAATGTGATGCTACTCTTCCGTACAATGCCGCTAACTAATGACTGTAATATATCCACTGATGACACTGATTGTCAACTGATACAATATTAAAAGGAATATGCCTTGTGAAAAGATACATCACAAGCTTATATACAATAGGTTGAGTTTTTAATGTCTGTGCAGGGTTTTCAGTTATGATATACTTAGTCTTTACTGGTGAGCATGGTGAATATTGACATCTTTAGACTGTGTGCTGTAATTGTCTTCATACAAATATTCTTTACGTTGAGAAAATAATTTGCTAACAAAGCATATATATATACTGACAGCCAAAGCGAAATATTAATAGAATTTTATCAAGGGAAAGTTAATATACAATTTACATATCTGACAGCCTAAGGCAAGATAATATATTATTATATATCCGTTAATCAAGGTTAAGTATATAATATATTATTTATCCGCCATTCAAGGTAAAATAAAATTTATTTATCCAGCAGACAACGCAAATATATAACATACCATTTATTTATCACCTAGTCAAAGATACGTTACTAAATAATATATGACAACAACTGTTTAAAGGCAATTTAATATGCCAGTTGTATATTACAAAAACTGTATGAGGGCAGTTTAACATACTAGTTGTATATAACAAAAACTGTATGAGAGCAATTTAACATGCTAGTTGTATATAACAAAAACTGTATGAGGGCAATTTAACATGCTAGTTGTATATAACAAAAACTGTATGAGGGCAATTTAACATGCTAGTTGTATATTACAAAAACTGTATGAGGGCAATTTAACATGCTAGTTGTACTGAAATCGTCATGGGTACTTAGAATAAAAATGTAATATATAGCAACAAAAACTGTATGAGGGCAATTTAACATGCTAGTTGTATATAACAAAAACTGTATGAGGGCAATTTAACATGCTAGTTGTATATAACAAAAACTGTATGAGGGCAATTTAACATGCTAGTTGTATATTACAAAAACTGTATGAGGGCAATTTAACATGCTAGTTGTACTGAAATCGTCATGGGTACTTAGAATAAAAATGTAATATATAGCAACAAATGCGATTTAATATACTATTTATAATGTGTAACAATTGCGAAACGTCAATTTATTATTTCATTTTACTCTTCTAATAATTTATCCTGATGAATTTACTTTGGAATTCTTTAAATTTTAATCCTTGGCACTCATTTTTAACTCTTTAAATATTTATAATTTCTAGATGATTATATTCCTACGTGCTTAGATTTTAAATTATTTGTTTAGTTATATGTTGTTATTGATCTCTTTATGAGTAAGTAGTAGCAAAATGTGTTGGAGATTTTAGTGTCGACATTTTGTTGCTTAGTAAGAATGCTATAATATAATAAAATATAATAAAAGCGCCCATTATTTAGTTTTTAACTTTGCCTAATTTTTGCTCTCTCTTTCTGATAAATATAAATTTGGTACCATTATACATTTGAATGAATGTATATATGACAGACAGATAGTTAGATAGATAGATAGATAGATAGATAGATAGATAGATAGATAGATAGATAGATAGATAGATAGATAGATAGATAGATAGATAGGAGGGAGGGAGTAAGGGAGAGAGAGAGAGAAAAAGAACAATACCACATTTATAAGAAATTAGTTCTTGATATATAACATTTAATTTTGAAGTCTAGATCGACAATATATTATTTAATTTGTAACTCTAGACTGAATGTTGAGCCATACATGGCCATTGAAATGATTTCTTTGAAACGTAGTAAGTAAATTGAAACTCTATGTCGAGAATATAATATTTAAATGTAACTCTGTACCAACAATATAATAATTAATTGAAACTATTCTGACAATTCGCACAAGCTCTGACATTTTCCTTAAGTTGATAGTTTTACGCTATATTCTAAGTGTGTATTACTGGCACTGCAATTCATATGGAAATACATTATTTGCTTCGCCATTTACGAGCATACTTTATTTATTTCATTTATGAGCATACTTTATTTATTTCATTTATGAGCATACTTTATTTCATCATTTATGAACATACTTTATTTAATCATTTATGAGCATACTTTATTTCATCATTTATGAGCATACTTTATTTCATCATTTATGAACATACTTTATTTCATCATTTATGAGCATACTTTATTTCATCATTTATGAACATACTTTATTTCATCATTTATGAACATACTTTATTTCATCATTTATGAGCATACTTTATTTCATCATTTATGAGCATACTTTATTTCATCATTTATGAACATACTTTATTTCATCATTTATGAACATACTTTATTTCATCATTTATGAACATACTTTATTTCATCATTTATGAACATACTTTATTTCATCATTTATGAACATACTTTATACATCAGACGTTGTAGAGTTCAATCCCAATATAATGTACACTTTGTTTATGCAGTCATCTCAAGCCGTTGATAGTAGATGATTATTTAAAAAAACAGTATTGATTCATTGAACGAAATAAGTGCTTGATTGGCATTTTTAATCGTCTTCATTAAGGCAATAATATTCACCAACATCATTTTGTCTACGTCATATCGATTTCCCCTTCATTTGATAGTGCGTCTTCCCCTACATGCCCGGCCCCTATTCAACCTGTTGCACATGTTGTTTTGTGTGTTTGCTGCTAGCGTACGCCTGGGGAACAAAACGTAAACAGAAAAAACGTATTAATTAAATATATAGACACTTACAAACCGATTTTACACTCAAAAGATATTGTACTTAATATTAGCGGAGTGCTATTTGGTTTACTTTATGATTTGGTCATATTCATAATAAGTTAGAAATGTTGTATATTTAGTAATGGTGATAGATGGATGGATGAATTAATGTAGATAGAGAGATGGATGGATGGATGGATGGCTAGATAGATAGATAGATAGATAGATAGATAGATAGATAGATAGATAGATAGATAGATAGATAGATAGATAGATAGATAGATAGATAGATAGATAGATAGAACATAGAATAGATATTCTACATGCGAAAGAGCAACAACAGCTATTTTCCAAGCTAACAGTACGCCATATTTAAACAACCGACCTTTCAACACAGTACTGCACACCCTATTGTCTGACACACAGTGCGTGTAATAGCCGTGTACACATTATTATCTCTAAGTTTACTTGCCACGACCAGAATGCATGCGTAACAATTCTCTTATCTAAAATCCTCACCAATACATAGTCGTCAATTTCAAAGCTAGAACGATAATATAGTGCAATGACTTCTACACAATGAATTTATTCACGTAATTATTTGTCAGAAAATCAGATAATTTCGCCTAAATCCACCAACCCTCCCCTTCATCTGTTGAATATTGCTTAGTACATTTCTCTCTTGCCTGCATAAAAATTGTTTTTCAAAACAAAAAGAAAATAAAAATAAATTACAATAAGTTGCTTTTGTCTGGTTGATGGACTTGGTACAGAATGAGCACATGCACACAATATAACACAGCAATACGGCCTGTTGAGCAATTGATCTAATATGAATATATAAAACCATGCAACACAATATAACACAGCAATACTGCCTGTTGAGCAATTGATCTATAATTCTATATGAATATATAAAACCATGCAACACAATATAACACAGCAATACGGCCTGTTGAGCAATTGATCAATAATTCTATATGAATATATAAAACCATGCAACACAATATAACACAGCAATACGGCCTGTTGAGCAATTGATCTATAATTCTATATGAATATATAAAACCATGCAACACAATATAACACAGCAATACGGCCTGTTGAGCAATTGATCTATAATTCTATATGAATATATAAAACCATGCAACACAATATAACAGAGCAATACGGCCTGTTGAGCATTTGATCTATAATTCTATATGAATATATAAAACCATGCAACACAATATAACAGAGCAATACGGCCTGTTGAGCATTTGATCTATAATTCTATATGAATATATAAAACCATGCAACACAATATAACAGAGCAATACGGCCTGTTGAGCATTTGATCTATAATTCTATATGAATATATAAAACCATGCAACACAATATAACAGAGCAATACGGCCTGTTGAGCATTTGATCTATATGAATATACAATAATGCAACACAATATAACAAAGCAAAACGGCCTGTGGAGCAATTGATCTATATGAATATACAATAATGCAACACAATATAACAGAGCAGCACGGCCTGTTGAGCAATTGATCTATATGAATATACAATAATGCAACACAATATAACAAAGCAAAACGGCCTGTGGAGCAATTGATCTATATGAATATACAACAATGCAACACAATATAACAGAGCAGCACGGCCTATTGTTTATAATAAAGTTTTAACATATATGTCTTTGTAAAGTATTGCAATTTTAAAATAGCCTGTCTTGTCTATAAGATTTTCAGCAACAAAATGCTGTCATATTTAGATATCATAGCTGTGGCCATAGTTAGAAATAGTAACAACAAAATATAAGTTGTTAAATAAACTAAAAATAAACTAAAAATAAAATAAATTGACGTCTTAACAACAAAGTATAACTAGTTATAGTAAAGCAGTGTCAACTGAAGTCTTAACAACAAAGTATAACTAGTTATAGTAAAGCAGTGTCAACTGAAGTCTTAACAACAAAGTATAACTAGTTATAGTAAAGCAGTGTCAACTGAAGTCTAAACAACAAAGTATAACTAGTTATAGTAAAGCAGTGTCAACTGAAGTCTTAACAACAAAGTATAACTAGTTATAGTAAAGCAGTGTCAACTGAAGTCTTAACAACAAAGTATAACTAACGTAACAGGTTGGTCATCATAAAGACAGATAGTAATATATGGTATACTTACTAATGTTTCATTCACTATTCAAAATACTTCTCTTGTCAGCTTACTAATGTTTCATTCACTATTCAAAATACTTCTCTTGTCAGCTTACTAATGTTTCATTCACCATTCAAAATACTTCTCTTGTCAGCTTACTAATGTTTCATTCACCATTCAAAATACTTCTCTTGTCAGCTTACTAATGTTTCATTCACCATTCAAAATACTTCTCTTGTCAGCTTACTAATGTTTCATTCACCATTCAAAATACTTCTCTTGTCAGCTTACTAATGTTTCATTCACTCTTCAAAATACTTCTCTTGTCAGCTTACTAATGTTTCATTCACCATTCAAAATACTTCTCTTGTCAGCTTACTAATGTTTCATTCACTCTTCAAAATACTTCTCTTGTCAGCTTACTAATGTTTCATTCACCATTCAAAATACTTCTCTTGTCAGCTTACTAATGTTTCATTCACCATTCAAAATACTTCTCTTGTCAGCTTACTAATGTTTCATTCACCATTCAAAATACTTCTCTTGTCAGCTTACTAATGTTTCATTCACTCTTCAAAATACATATAAAAGCACATGTCATAATGCCTTGAATATCACATACATATTGATTTATTTTATACACTAACAAGTTAGCACAAGAAGGAAAAGTAAATGAACATTTGTGAAACAGTTTACTTCATCGATGAAAACATGTTACATACACACATCTCTTTGTGTGGGACGAGAAGAACAGGACATTGATAGATATGGTGTGTGTGTGTGTGTGTGTGTGTGTGTGTGTGTGTGTGTGTGTGTGTGTGTGTGTGTGTGTGTGTGTGTGTGTGTTTGTGTGTGTGTGTGTGTGTGTGTGTGTGTGTGTGTGTGTACATAGGTGAGCTGAAGTTCCAAAGACATCTGCAAAATGCTCGAATAAATGAAGATGATGATATAAATAACTCGAAAATTGCCATTTGAATTTGGTCTGGAAAAGTTGTTTAGTGTAGTGGCCGTGTGGTATTCTTTTGTCACGATTGTTGTACATTTAATTCAATCGTGTTCGTGTGTGTGTATATGCATATGCGAGTAGCTATGCGTATGGTTAATGTGTGGGCGTACGTACAAAATGAACGCAGGCGGAAATGTTACTCCATTATTAAAATTGACCTATTTATATATGTTACTATGTATGTTTGTTTGTATGTCAGTATAAATGTACGTATATCTCTTGGTTTGTATTATATATGTACGTGTTTGTATATCGTATTATATTATATAATATATGTATGGATGGATAGATAGATAGATAGATAGATTGATTGATTGATTGATGTTTGTATGTCGATATATGTGTACATATGCATGTTTGTATATCGATATATTCTTCTAGGCTAACCGAAACGGATCTATTTCGCATAAATTTGTTACTCTCTGACGTTTTGAAGGTTTTAATTTTAAAACATCTACGTATAATGCAATAGTCTGAGTCACACGTTTGTAGTATACTGACTTTAACTGTATCGACCAAGTAGACTGGAATATATTTGGTACACTGACTTTAACCGTATGAGCCAAATATACTGGAGTGTATTAAGTACACTGACTTTAACCGTATGAGCCAAATATACTGAAATGTATATGGTACACTGACGCTAATATTATGAGCCAAATATACTGGAGTATCTCATGGACTTGATGTAGAGGTTTGTATTAAGTACACTAACTCGTTAAGAGGAAAAACGTCTTATCAGTAATGATTTAAGATTGAAAATGTAGTTCTGAAGACTTGATATGATGTTTGTTGAGAGAAACAAAGCCTGGGTTCCAAAGCCAACGGGCCTGAGTTTGAATCATTTCTCGCTTGTAACGGACAGCAAGACAGAAAAAGAATGGCGATATCGTGATTAATAAATAAAACACTGCAACACAAAAAAACTTCCCTAGCTATGCACAACGCCACTAGCTTAGAAAAGGACACCATGAGTATTATGACGCATGGTGTTAAATATCATTGGAATCTAATTAGTTATTCACTCTTGTACATTTCGGCTAGAAAACTCCATACGCCTTGTAGCAGTCTCCGGAGACGAGTGGTCGTCGTCACAGTGAATGCCTTGCTCGCTTGAGAACGTGCACACCATTTGGATTTCAGGCGGTCGGGCGTTAGGAGAAACAAAATATAAGTGAATTGTCACTTCCTGTCCTCATTCCTACGGCAACAGCGATTTCCTCTTTTCGCAAATAATAATGTCATTTGATCAATGCATTTCATTGAGTAGAGGAGCCCGGACTGGTCTTGTGTAGTTATATGCAATGGCAGATGTTAAGTTCTGTGAAAGGATGAAAGCTAGTCGTGTCCAGCCATATGAAGCATAATGGCTACTCTATAGCCTGTGTTCACGTTTTTCATACTAGAAATGTCTAGTTGTATGACGTATGATGGCTGTACTATAGTTTGTGTTCAGGTTTTCACACTAGTAATGTCTAATTGCATACTGTCTATTGGCTGCGCTGAAGTTCGAGTTAGATAGATACTGTTGTTTTTTTACACTAGTCGTGTCTAGTTATATGTAGTATAATGGCAGCATTAAAGTTCGAAATACAAGTTCAAATGTATTGATACCAATTCATAAAATACTATATTGTTATGAATATTTTGTTCATTTCAGTATTATTTTGTTATGATAATCTTGTTCATATTAATATTATACGAATACTCTATTATTGCATAATTTCCAAACATATCTTCAACAGTTATATCTTTATTATTGCATACATATTACTTCAGCTAAAGGAATGTATTCAAGTCATATATATTTCTTGAGCTAAAGGAATGTATTCAAGTCATATATATGTATAAACTAGGTGTTAGATATGTTAAAGGTTTTCATAGTAGTTTCCTGTACTTATGTAGCTTAAACGTTTTCTTGATACTAAACATTTTCACCAAAGTCTTGAGAGAGTGTGTGTGTGTGTGTGTGTGTGTGTGTGTGTGTGTGTGTGTGTGTGTGTGTGTGTGTGTGTGTGTGTGTGTGTGTGTGTGTGTGTGTAAATTAAAGAAGTGTTAAAGATTCCATCAGTAATTCGGACACGTCTTATCGACTAGTAGAACACTTTTTCCAGCACAGCAAGAAATAACACTAACAGAGACTGTTTCCTGTTTCTTCTTCTTTCTCTCTCTCCCTCTCTCTCTCTCTCTCTCTCTTTTCCCCCCGTGACTGAAACATAATTCTATGCTCGGGGAACATGCTATATTCTTAACAGTAACAATTGATTAACATAGAGCCTAACCCTGTGTGTCTGCCGCCTATGAAATGAAGTTAACGATAACACTGACCATACTAGTTCATAGTGATTGCTATATATGAAATGAAGTTAACGATAACACTGACCATACTAGTTCATAGTGATTGCTATATATGAAATGAAGTTAACGCTAACACTGACCATATGAGTTCATAGTGATTGCTATATATGAAATGAAGTTAACGCTAACACTGACCAAACGAGTTCGAATGTTATATATGAAACAACGTTGTAATTAACATAAACCACATTTACCCAATGGGAATCCTGCTTATGTAAAAATACTATTGTGCGTTGCCTTTGAAAGAGGTTTATTGCTGTTTTCTCTATCTGATGCATTCAACTCGTAAGTATGAGAGTCTGTTGGGTGGGTTACCAAACGAGAATTACTGCCGAGGGAAAAGCGTTGTGTGATAATTCCAAAATCAACATTGTGCACTTAAGAACGGCCCGATATACTTGACACAGGAGTGCTGGATAATATAATAACAACTGACACATTTTAGAAATAAAAGCTCTTCAATGAAATCCTCTTGAACAGGATGATCTAATGGAAATCAGTCTGCACAATTTGGAAAATTCTGTAACAAAAGTTTCGAGTTTAGATATAATTTCAACCTATTGAAAAAAATAGACAATTTTTTTTGTTCGTTTTTTAATTTGTGGCGAGCTGTAATCTGAACTAATTAAATTATGAGATGCAAACGAAAGCATAATTTTAAAAATTGTATTCACCCATCTGTCTCACATTTGTCATTTAACACAACCATTACACCCATATAATTACACTCACGAAAATAGTTCGTTAATTTCCAAATGACTAAGTGTATGGCGTTACTGATTTTTTAAAAATTTGTTTGTAAAGAAAAACTTAGTCAACAAGGAATATTTATAAAGAGCAAAACCAAGTCTGCAAGGAACCTTTTCTAAAAGAAAACCAAGTCGACACGGAATGTTTTAATCGAAAAAAACCTAGTCAGCAAGGAATGTTTATTAAGAAAAATCTAGTCGACAAGGAATGTTTTAATCGAAAAAAACCTAGTCAGCAAGGAATGTTTATTAAGGAAAATCTAGTCGACAAGGAATGTTTTAATCGAAAAAATCCTAGTCAGCAAGGAATGTTTATTAAGGAAAATCTAATCGACAAGGAATGTTTTAAAAAAGAAAAATAGTCAGCAAGGAATGTTTTAAAGGAAAAAAACCTAGTCAATAAGCAATGTTTTAAAGGAAAAAGCCTAGTTAGCAAAGAAATTTTATAAAGGAAAACTAGTCGACAAGGAATATTTTGAAAGAAAAAAAATCTAGTAAGCAAGGAATGTAATAATGAGAATCCAATTACAATTTTTAAAAAAAAATGTATCTTTAATTAATGCTAAGAAAGATTTGTTAAATATTTCATTTTACTTTTAAATGCTTGCTTCCGCAATTTGCTTAGAAAATTGGCATAGTGGAAAGAAAATCTATTTTTAAAGCGAAATCTTTCGGCTTACTTTATGTCACTTTCATGAACGGCGTTATGATTTAAAAGGACATTTTAATTCAGAAAATTGCTTTTGGAAACTGTTCAAGAAAAGAAAAAGTTTGTGAATATTTCATACTTTTAATTATTACTTTTAATTATTATTTATGAACTATAAAATTGTTATTACTGTTTTAAGCATTAATAACAATATTATTATTAATAAAAAACTAAAAATATTTTCCTTGAATCTCGCCGACGACAGTAAATACGTATAATGTCAGACTCGGGAATGAATACATTTAATAAAGTAATGACTTGAACACGGAATTTTAATAAATGGACTTTTGTGATGGCGGTGGAGTGACTTGAATTCGAATAAGTGGACTTTAATAATGATTGTTTCTTGAAGCATAATCAGAATTCGAATATATAGACTTTAATATTGGTTGGTTCCTAAAGAAGTGAAAGCAGAATTCAAGTAAAAGGACTTTAGTAATGGTTGGTTGTTGAATATAAAGCGAAATTCTAATAAATGACTTAAATAATGACTGTTACTGAAACCAGAATTCAAATAAATTAACTTTAAACTGTTTCTGGAAATGAACCCAGAATTAGTGTACTGGAGCTTTAAAATTTTTCTAAAAATAGATTCATTACCATGTCGTGAAGTGAAGCCATACTTTGAATGATAACATGTTAATTCTTATCATTCTTTCGCGGAATAATATCCTATCTTAGTGCTGCCAACTTGATTGTAACATAAACCACATCGCATCATTTAATGAAGCTTATTATGATTATTACTAGAGATTAAACTAACTTTAGAATAATGACTTTAGAATAATGAACGAGATCATTTGACAAAGCTTATAATGATTATTACTTGAGATTAAACTAACTTTAGAATAATGAACGAGATTATTTGCGGTTGCTAATCTGTTTACGTGATCTTTCAATTTGCAAAATTTAATTTAATAAATAATAATATAATAATACACTGTTTAAATTACAGTATAATCTCATTTAATAAATAATAATGTAATAAAACACTGTGTAAATTACAGTATAATCTCATTTAATAAATAATAATATAATAATACACTGCATAAATTACAGTATATTCTAATTGAATAAATAATAACATAATAATACACTGTAAATTACAGTATAATCTCATTTAATAAATAATAATGTAATAAAACACTGTGTAAATTACAGTATAATCTCATTTAATAAATAATAATATAATAATGCACTGTGTAAATTACAGTATAATCTAATTTTATAAATACTTTAATAATTTAATAATACACTGTGCAAATTACTGTATAATCTAATTTAATAATTACTCTAATAATATAATAATATACTGTGTAAATTACAATTTAATTTAATAAATACTGTAATAATATAATAATGCCCTGTGTAAATTACAGTATAACAGAGCAGAGTGTAGTGATGTAAGAAAACATTAACTGTTATTGTCAGATCTCCTATTTCATTATAATGATAAATAAATTAATGTGTAATAATCCATTATTTCTTTTCCACCTTGACACTGGTTCGTGTCATAAAGTGATATGCATCATTCACTCAACAAATAAATAGACGTATGATTTAAATAGCATACTAGTTCAGAGATGAACTGTTTGTATACATTGCTATCTTTGGACTTCACTAACTGCACAGCGTGTTTTTCCTAATCTCTCTGAGGAAAATTTTTATTTAATAAATTTATTTTTAAATTTATTGACCATTTACACATGTTGATAAAGTTATGTTGGAGAAGAAAGTGGGTGGATGGGGGGCCACCAAATATAGATTAAAGACGAATATTTCTTCTCCTTTAGTAAGAAGTTTTCCATCTACGGAAATAATGTGTGATGGTGAATGTTTGTCTTTAATGTTGTGGAAGAGAGATAACTCTCGCATATCCACCAAGTAAGAGAGACGAGTGGTGTCTGTTGGAGAATTATTAATAACATAAATTAAGATTCTCATCACTTGTAACTGGTTATTGACGATTAATAATAATAATAATAATAATAATAATAATCATTAACTAGGTGGCGTTGGCGTCACACATTGAAATATTTTCTTTAAAATGAAAAAGAAGAAACATTTAGGCCAAAGGCAAGTTGAGCGCCAGGTGTCACTGTGCCACCTGTAGCACAAAATACGTGTCTCGCACATACACGTTGTATTATGTTGAACATGTGACGTGCAAAGACTCTAGACAAAGAGAAGTGCGTCAACTGGATGAATGTTGATTGCATATTGTGTGGTTGTCAGTGTGTGGATGTGAGTTCCTAGGAGAGCTGTGATTCGAAAATTGGATATGTGTCAGAGTGGGAGAGCAGACGTGACTTAGTAAGCAATGAAATACCGCAGGGTTAAGATTATAATTATGAGACACGACGTCACAAAGACTTTCTGGTGATAAAATAGCTGAAGCATACTCATCCAGACTAACCCCTCTCTCTTCTCCAAAGGGAGAAACACACATTCACATTCACACATACATATATATTAACACATTCATACGCACACACATAAATATATATTAACAGATTCACACACACACACACATACACACACACACACACACACACACACACACACACACACACACACACACACACACACACACACACACACACACACACACACACATATATATATATATATATACACTACTACTACTACTAATATATAGAATAATTGTCCTGGACAATGCATGCTATATATTTCCATTTTTTTAAAAATCGATCTGTTTTTATCAAAGATATAATTTGAAACGTTTCTGCTCCTGTTCATATGTTTTTTGTTAGATCTGTTTTACAGCTATTATTAAAGCAGATTTTATTTACTATTAAAGTAACTATATGTGTACATTTTTAAAAATTAAAGTCAATATGTATGTACATATTTGTAATTCAAACAACAATAGAAGTACTTTCTGTTCATTATGAAAACAATCATTGCTTTCATTTTATTTGTCAGTACAATTATTATTTACATAACGATATCACATAAATACATTTTGATTGTCATTACAGCTCTCATTTACATAACGATATCACATAAATACATTTTGATTGTCATTACAGCTCTCATTTACATAACGATATCACATAAATACATTTTGATTGTCATTACAGCTCTCATTTACATAACGATATCACATAAATACATTTTGATTGTCATTACAGCTCTCATTTACATAACGATATCACATAAATACATTTTGATTGTCATTACAGCTCTCATTTACATAACGAGATTATTTATTATTTAATATTCTGTAGATCATTAACTAGATTAAATACATAATTATTTTATTTTTAAAAGTCAGTTTTTGCATATATTCTGTTGATTATCAAAGAGATTGCATAAATATATTTTGTTTGTCATTAAAGTCAGTATATACATATATTCTGTTGATTATTAACGATGTTACATAAATATATTGTGCTTGTCTTTCAAGTCACTATTTACATTTTTCGTTTGCCATTTATTCTCCAGTAATATCTTTCGTTTGCCATTAAAGTCACTGTCGCCGCTATACCCTGGGTGACTTTGTAATAATGAATTGTATTAAATATGTGTAGTTAGTTATGATACAAAACATCTACAAGTGCAGACTATGGGTCACTGATTAGATATGTATATCTGCAACTGTAAGGCCGATATACTGGTCCGTCGCCACGTTGGCTCCACCCCCACTCATATCTGAGAATTAATGTTTATGAATATATATATATATGATGATTATAAATAGACGAATACAGGACAAGATGCAATCATTAGATTACCACTTTGGACTACGAAACAAATGGTAGAAATTACTTCACTAACAAATACCGTTTAAAATAATAACACGAAATTTAATAAAGAAAGTTAACAAGATAAAAATTACAGATACAAAGTCATAGTCACTTTCTGAATGGGCACTCAACTTATGCCTGGAATGATGACACAGTCTTGTAGACTTAAATCTGCCACAGTCAATGGCTCAGAACGTCCCACTCAAGCCAGGGACAATGTAATCAAGCTAAACAGAACGGCCACACAGGCAAACAAAAACAGCCAGCTACAAAAAGAGCAGCCGAAAATAAAAACCCTGCAACACAAGCAATTGCAAAGCCTAAGTGTCCAGTCAATTGCTCTATTAATAAATACTAAGTTTGGCATAAGCCTCTGAAGAAAGAAATAGTAACATGTTCAAAATAAAACATAGCATATAACATCCTAATAGGACCTAACCATTCATACAATAAAAAGACGTTTTACCTTATGCAGCCAAGGGTTTTTGCTCTCGTATACAACCCATGGTCGGGAGGGACTACGATTCCAGTTACCCAAAGACACATTTCAGAAACGAGTGACGATAAAATTTCGCTATGGGACTTTTATCACCCTTGGGATCACACCTGCGTGTATTAGACACGCTTTCTATCTGACCAATTGCTTAGCGCTAATACGGATTATGCCTTTCTAACGACTTCTAAACGCCTAGCTAACAACGCTTCCCATTGTATACCAAAGCACACACATGTGCCGCAAAATAATCTCTAGCTAGCTTATTGGCCATTGATCACGCAACTTAAACAACAAACACTCGATCACCTATCTGCCGCAAACATCATACAGTAAATCTACCCCCCATGCACACTCATTCGTTCAAGACCTCACTTCTAAGTCAACATGACGCAATACGCACATGTCATTCAAATTACAATAATATTCAATTTAAATGCAACAATGAAAATTTATATAAAATATATGGGAAAATTCCCCATCAAACAACAGTCATTATTTACTATTTATGTGTTTGTTCTCGAAGCCAGTATTATATACGGTTTGCATGTTCTTAAAGCTACTATAACCGTATATTTGTTTTATTTTTCAAAGCTGCTGCTTAGATACATTTGCCTATCATATCTATAATTTAATGACCTTATAAGTGTGTTTGTGGGGCTTTGCTGTTATTGCTGTTGTTTTTACTTTGTCTGCAGGGTTAGATCCTACGTATGTTTTCTCTTCCTTTAGAGACTCTTATTCTCCATGCATTTTCTCCCCTGATGAGTTTTATCTTTTTCCAGGTGCCGTACCTAGATGACCACTACATTCTGCGTCATAATGACGTCCCTCACAGGTCCAAACGCGGGTCCCACGAGCATACACGTCGGTTGATAGAGGAGGAGCAGGTACGCACAATCACGTGCTTTATTTTCACATATGTGTGTGTGTGTGTGTGTGTGTGTGTGTGTGTGTGTGTGTGTGTGTGTGTGACCCTAACTGTTTTTAGAGGCGAATATTCTATTTGAAGGTATTTTTAGCACATGAAATACTCATTTTACTCTGAAAAATCCTTAAACTAAACATTCTTTTGACTTGTCTGAATTTCTGAAAACTTGTTTAATATATTCTATGAATGGAATATGTGTGCAAATAATGTGCGACTTATGTAATGCATGAAAACATATGTTGATGTTACAACACTTTGCGTATTGTTTCATATGGCAATAAATTCAATTAACATAAATGAAATTCTTTCGTTCTTCAAACGGCATGAAATGCGTTGGCCAATCTATTTCGTGCACTCGTTTTCATCATTAAAAAAAACTTATAGAAAGGAATATCTGCTAAAACGTGTTTTAAAATTTACTATAGTTTTATAAGCAGGAGAAAATGAAAGATGGCACACATAACTAATTTGTATTCAAGAGAATTTTCTCTTTGTCTCTTCAAATCATTGCCATCCGACATCAGATTTCCTCCGTGGCTTAACTAGTCAAAGGGGAGACAACCAATCAGTCGAGGAGGATGCTGACATTTCAGCCAACGCATTTGCAGCCGGATACAACTCTCAAGATCAAAACAGAAGGGACATAATCCATAATGAACTCGATTTGTTGTCATCAACGCGTTTAAATGAAACATTTATATATGAAAATATAACCTTGAGAAAAATGTGTTTGTTTTAATGTAATGAAATCAAGCACTTTTAAAGATTACACTAAAAGTGCTTGACTTCATTACACTAAAAGAACTTTACTTAATTACATTAAAACCACTGATTTCATTACACTAAAACTACTTTACTTAACTACATTAAAACCACTGATTTCATTACACTAAAACTACTTTACTTAACTACATGAAAACCACTGATTTCATTACACTAAAACTGCTTGACTTCACTGCATAGTATGAAATCGAGACTCTCTTACCAATGCTTTCAAAAGGCACGATTGAAGACCATTACTGTTGAATTCTGAGCTATACTAAAACAATATAAAATGTGTCAGTTTTATATTTGTTCACCTTTAGCTGTTTTTATTTATCATGCAGTCTCAAATACTAAATCTATGTTAAATTTAATACAACAAGCACATTTTGTTAACATAGTTTTTAAAGATATTTATAATAATTATTTTCTTTATTTGTACTGTACAGATGCCACTGTTCAAAAGTATTTTTGTAGAGTAAGAACGTTATGTTTCAGTATGATTTCAATACTTTCAAAAGTAATTTGCATAGAAAAGTACGTTGGTAGTAATATAAACTGCATGTTTTACTATGATTTCAGGCTTGTGATTTTCAATAATTTACATACAAAAGTATGTTATTACAGACATAAGCTGTAATATGATTTAAAATTCTTTCTAAAGTAAGTTGCATAGAAAAGCATTTCTGTTCTATTAAAAATAATTAATCAATTGATCTCATCAGATGTCAAGTAACTAAAGTAAAAATCGAACTAACCAAACATGACAACCGAAATAATAATTACTCTAAACAGATAAGTATATACTTTCCATAAAGCGTGTCTTTCGTATTGTAAATATAGGTTTTCAAATAAAACAATATTTTAAAATCTATTATACCGGTAGTTATAATTACATTTACTGTAATTTTAAGGCTTACTTCTGCAATCACCTATTTCCGTTTGTAATTTCTAAAAGTATTTCGGAATTTAGTTCATTTGGCTTTCTTTTCAAGAAAATTAGCAAATTAAAACATTATTTCATTTGTGAGTGCATTTTTGTTTTTCTCACAATTTCTTTAACATGTAGCTTAGAAGTGGACGATATTCAGGAATAGCGCGCGTCAACTAGGAAGGGAAATAATCCCTACTGGAACACACGTGTTGCAACTTGAAATAATATTTGATCAGCGGTATACTTGTAAACGACGACATACTTTAAAATATTCAAATTTGTTTGATGTTTAATCTTCATTTAACAACTCTTATATCAAATTTGTTTGATGTTTAATCTTCATTAAACAACTCTTATTTGTTGTGGGAATTCAATGCATAAAGTGAATCCGTCCAGGATATAACCTTTCGTGAAGAAGACAACATTTTATCTTACTCCAAAATATAATGAATAGATACTGTAAACGAAGACACGCTTAATTATTGAATAACTCTATTATGTGTAAATAAATATAAAATTAAAATATTCCAGTTAACTGGAAATATTGCAAAGACAGCAAGAAAAGGTATTTTTTTCAGTAATTATTCAATAACATGATGCTCCTGAAAACATAGAGGTAACACTGAAAACAAAGAGGCAACACTGGAAAAATAGAGGTAACTCTGGAAACAAAGAGATAACACTGAAAACTTAGAGGTAACACTGGAAACAGAGGTAAGACTGGAAACATAGTGCAACACTAGAAACACAGAGGTAACACTGGAAACATAGTGCAACACTGGAAATATAGAGGTAATACTAAAAATATAGTGTAACACTGGAGACATAGAGGTAGCACTGAAAACATTGTGTAACACTGGAAACAAAGTGTAACTTTGGAAAAGAACAAACTGCAAAGTAGCTGAAGGCGTGGGATATTGTGGCAATTTGCAGAAGTGCAGACTTTGTTAAGCTTTTGTTCAAGAAGTTCAGGGTTCGAAGCAATCTTGGGATGCACAACTGAAAAGACGAATTTTAATTTTCTAGATTAATTTAATCCAGATCGGGCTGAGCGTGATAAGCACCCTTTCTCCGCCCCCCCCCCTCCCCACACGCACTCACACCAGGCGGTTGGAATTCGGAACAAGGAGCCTATCTGTCACTGCCAAGGCAAATAAAGCAAGTTGAAATCCACCATTAATTTTTCACTCACATGCACCGTACACATCTTCTCTTCAGATTAAACATCTCTCTAAGAACTTGCGCTAGGCTGCGAAATCAGCGAAATTTGAAGTGGACGTTAAGTAGAAACACAGCAATCAATCATAGCAATCGACTCTAAGAATGTGGCCCTAACGTATTTCATTTGAGTCTGTATGGGGTTGTTCCGGGCTTGGAATGAAGGGTTGCCACATATCACAGGGCAGAAGAAATGGTATGCATGAAGCAAACAATTGAACTCAGGGGAGGAAAAAAAGTCACCGCAGGGCACTAACTTCCGTTTCTACTGCGAGTGCGCCTCCATAGTAATATCCCTTTAAACAGCAATTTCCGGCGCTGGACGCATGTTGGTTTGCCTTACAGCTACCGAGACCATTGGTCGCAAGCCATATCCGGTTGATCAATAACACAAGCTGTCACTTCTCATGCAAATATGTCTATTGTTTGCTTAGAAGACGATTAATTCCATAGCATTATTTTCATCAGGAACAAAATTTAATGACTTTAGGAAAAAGGTGGGAAAACAAAGTAAACGGAAGAAAGAGAAGAAAAATTGTATCTGAAGTATGCCATCCATTTCAACTTTGAATCAAAAGCACTTATCTCAAACTGTCTTTGTGTCAGTCTGTTTCTTTTTCATGTGTTTTATATTACCATGTATGTATCAGCGTTTTGCTTTTATGTATATTATGTTATCATGTATGTATTAGCCTTTTGCTTTTATGTATATTATGTTATCATGTATGTATTAGCCTTTTGCTTTTATGTATATTATGTTTTGCTTATGTATTATCGTTTTGCTTTTCATGTATTTTATGTTACCCTGCATATATTAGTGTTTTGCTTTTCATTTATCTTATGTCTATTTATATCTGTTGTTCTCTATTTAAGAAAACTAGAGGTTGTTTCTTATTGCGTCGGTTTATGTTTTTTTTCTAATTTTCCTAGCTGTATATTTAAATAATAATTCTTTGAGATATTTCTTATTTTTGTTATATATTTTTTAAAAGAAATAGTTTGTGTCTAATTATGTTTCTTTATTTGTCTCTATTAGTGTTTTTTTAACTTTATTTTGATTTGGTTTATTTGGGGGTGGGGTTTTTTTTTTGCCTATCTGGTTAACTCTCGAGTTGAGTAATTAATAATGCTGATATTTGCATACAAAACAAAAACTTTTATATCGCACAACGTTATCAGAAAGATTCAAGTAGTCAAAATATATCTATTTAGTAAAGTACAACATTAAGATATTTCTTCATAAAAGGTTATTTAAAAAAAACTGAGTTCACGCAGGTGTGTGTAATACTGTCACGCACACCTGTATATTTGATGTCGCTATATTAATGTAAATAAATACCTAAATATATTGTATATTTCCTTATATAAATTCTTTCTAGTGTAGGCTGTTATATCAAATTAGAAAGGCGTCCAGAAAAGTATTTCATTGTAATATTTACGTATTTTCTTAACAAAAATAATAATAACTCTTGTCATATACAAGAGATAGATGAGTGGATGGTTGGTTGGATGGTTAGATTTCACCAGATATACAAATGTTTATAATTGATGGCGGCCAACAGTTAAATCGGTAATCATCTACACTCAGGTTGTCTGGGCAGAGCAACAGGTGTCGAAATCTCGAGTGAAACGGAGCCAAACTCCACTAGTTCTACGCAGAGATGGCTCTCTGGCATTTGATGATCCACTTTATAACAAGCAGTGGTACCTAGTACGTATATTTTTATTCCTCTCTTCCTCTATGATCCACTTTATAACAAGCAATAATACCTAGTAGCTACATTTACGTTACTGGTTCCATTCTTGTGATGATACACAAGTAATATTCTTTAATATACACATTTATATCGCTTTCTTTCAAAGCAAGATACTGACCAATTTTATAACAATTAATGGTATTTTGTTACATTAACTTTGCTGGTTATGTTACTTTATTTCACAGAAAGTTCATGACCCACTTTTTTCAATTAGTATTTTTCGTCGGTTGATGAGTGCTTCTGTTTTATTGTTTTGTTTCACAACAAGTTAGTGGCCCATACGTAACAATTAGTTGGACTTTGTCGGTAGATGAAAGTTGCTGTTGTTACAGAGTGCATTGCTGAGCATTGTGTCAACATGAACATCACTCACGTTTCAAAACACCCAGCAAGAACATAATGTTCAATAAGTCTGACTGTTACCACCTTTGAAATCCTTTAAGCGCGAAACAAGATATGAGTAAACTCGATGATCATGTACACACAAACAATCTTCAGTACTCTTATCTAATAAGAATATGGTAAACACAAGTGAAGTGTTGTGTGACACAACGCCACCTATTTATTGGTTATAATTATTATTATTAATCATCCATAACTAATTACAAGTGATGTGAAACATATTTTATAATATTAATAATTCTCCAGAAAACAGCACTCGTCTCTCTCAGTTGATGGATATGCGGGCGCTGTTAACGTTGTCTCTCTTCCATAACGTTAAAGACAAACATTTACCGTCATACAGTATTTCAATAGGTGGAAAACGTCTTAACAAAGGAGAAGATAAATCCGTCTTTAATCTGTATTTAGCGAGCCCCCATCTGAAGCATGTACAAGACTACGAAATTTAAGAAAAGTGCTCTCCTTTCTGCAAAAGTCAAATTAAGGCAGCTCTAAATTTCGGGCATATTTCATCTCTACACTCCTTGCTCTCTTACAGACATTCCCAACTTACATAGCTTGCAACAACATTTATTCACCCATTACACATGTAGCACAAGAAATACAGCCTGGATCAAAATATTTTCATAAACATCCCCAGCTTCGTAAACTCAAGTTATGCAGACCATTTTCAGTAAATTACTCCTATCATTCAACACGAGTTATCATCCCATTTTCAGAAAGTGCACTACCATACAGCTCGAGTTAGTCAGGTTATTTTATCTACCACACAACTCGAGTTAGTCAGGTTATTTTATCTACCACACAGCTCGAGTTATTCAGGTTATTTTATCTACCATACAACTCGAGTTAGTCAGGTTATTTTATCTACCACACAACTCGAGTTATTCAGGTTATTTTATCTAACATACAGCTTGAATTAGTCAAGTTGTTTTAATCAAATTTGCACAGTCTAAATAATACATTAAAAATTATAGCATCTTCCGTAATGTATTTTCACTTTTGCCTTGAAAGAACATGCAAACATAGAGCTAAACTTTACATTTAAAAAATATATTTTTTTTCACAGCATTTACGGAATCCTTCTCACAGAGAACTGCGTGGTTCCTCTGGCCGTATTGACCTCCATGTGGAAGCAGTGTGGCGCTTGGGTATAACGGGAAAAAACGTCAGTGTTTCCATTCTGGACGACGGTTGGTAATTATTTGACAAATTTGGGGGGAAGTGTCTCGGTTCTAATTAATCAGTGCAAAATATTTATAAACATTAATTTATGACATCATTTAAGCAATAATAAATTGTAATTGAAAAAAAAACTGTCCGAAAATAGTAATCGCTGTACATTTTCCAAAGGTTTGAAAGTTGTCTTGAACTGAGCAAAGAGACATCATTTAGTATGGTTAATTACTCATTAATGTCTATATTGTGTTCATAAGAATAGTTAATTACTCATTAGTGTCTATATTGTGTTCATAAGAATGGTTAATTACTCATTAATGTCTATATTGTGTTCATAAGAATGGTTAATTACTCATTAATGTCTATATTGTGTTCATAAGAATAGTTAATTACTCATTAATGTCTATATTGTGTTCATAAGAATAGTCAATTACTCATTAGTGTCTATATTGTGTTCATAAGAATAGTAAATTACTCATTAATGTCTATATTGTGTTCATAAGAATAGTTAATTACTCATTAGTGTCTATACAGTAAAACAATAATTTATTGAAAATATTTGCACAGTACGACGGCTACGACCGACCTTTTCTCTCTCACAACACACGCACGCACACAACCGCTTTCGCGCGCGCTTGCATACACTTCCTTCTCACAGTAGAAAGAGCTGTTGTGGTTCAAAGAAAGAAAATATAAAGGAAACATTTTTTTCAAAATGTGTTGGCGTTTACAAGGAAATATTAATGCGTATACATACAATCATACAATAACTACTATATGCATAATTATTATCATGTGTCCGCCTTGTCATTAGGCTCAGTCAGACGTCAGTGATTTCTTGCAGACCATATCTTGCAGAACGTCACTCATTTCCAAGACAACACTTTTATATAACAATCTCCTGCAATACGTCCAGCATATGTAAATTTAATACCTTTTTGAGGACGCCATTGTTAGCTGCACGCAAGGACACTTCTGTTAGTTGCATGGAAGAACGCCTCTCTTGGCTGCATATGAGGGCGTCCTCAATAGATTTACTGACATTTCACTGGACCTTTCACTTTCATCTTATTTGGCTTGTCATCCGCACCTATCTCCCCTACACTAGTGAGAGCCTATTAATTAAAAAGAGGAAAAGATAAAAAAATCTGACAAGCGAAAATTATCATAATATAAATAGTGTTATTTACATACCAAACATTTAACATTTTACAGAGCATATATATATTTGTTGCATTATTCAAAATCAATCACACTATTCAATATGCATAAAATTAACCGCCATGCAAGCCAGTACACAGTCAATAAAGTGCTACATTAATCAATACACAGTCAATAAATAATCACATTATTCAATACACAGTCAATAAAGTGCCACATTAATCAAGGAAAGAAAGAAAGAAAGAAAGAAAGAAAGAAAGAAAGAAAGAAAGAAAGAAAGAAAGAAAGAAAGAAAGAAAGAAGGAAGGAAGGAAAGAAAGAAAGAAAGAAAGAAAGAAAGAAAGAAAGAAGGAAGGAAAGAAAGAAAGAAAGAAAGAAAGAAAGAAAGAAAGAAAGAAAGAAAGAAAGAAAGAAAGAAAGAAAGAAAGAAAGAAAGAAAGAAAGAAAGAAAGAAAGAAAGAAGCAAAAAATTTTTAAATTATGCCAAAATTCATATTAAAAAATTCATTTTCTCCCGTGTTTCAGGTCTCGAATACAACAACACTGATATTGCTGCAAATTATGTGAGTATTCCACTTTTTACACATAGAGAAACTATTTCCTAAACTTTTGGTAATACTTAAAACTGACAGATATTATTGACTTCTTTTACTTCTGCTAATACTACATCACTCTTACTTAAAACTGACACAGATGTTGTTGACCTTTTTTACTTCTGCTAATACTACATCACTCTTACTTGAAACTGACACAGATGTTGTTGACCTTTTTTACTTCTGCTAATTCTACATCACTCTTATTTGAAACTGATACATATATTCATGAAATAAAGACGTCATTTTGAATGATATTACAATAAGCAAACAATATATTTTTAGAACCTAGAAACTTATTATTACTGTTTATTACAGTAAACAAACAAGTTGTTTTAAATGTGTTGAGTAAGTCTGTAATGTGTTGAGTAAGTCATAATGTGTTGAGTAAGTCTGTATTGCGTTGAATAAGTCTGAAATGTGTTGAGTAAGTCTGTATTGCGTTGAATAAGTCTGTAATGTGTTGAGTAAATCAATGATCATTTAAGATAATATTTAAGAAAATAAACAAATTCATTTCGCGCGGACTTTTTTCACAACATAAGCTTTTCATTATTCTCTGTGTTTATCAGTGTTTATAATAAACTCGTGCTAATTGTACGAGATTTTTGCTATTCGGTGTTTCATGTCGTCAAATTGATTTATATCACATTCTTCCAACAATCAAAGTAATAAAATCCCTTTATATCACAAGACACACATTCTTCAAACAATCAAAGTAATAAAATCCCTTTATATCACAAGACACACATTCTTCAAACAATCAAAGTAATAAAATCCATTTATATCACAAGACACACATTCTTCCAACAATCAAAGTAATAAAATCCCTTTATATCACAAGACACACATTCTTCAATCAAAGTAATAAAATCCATTTATATCACAAGACACACATTCTTCCAACAATTAAAGTAATAAAATCCCTTTATATCACAAGACACACATTCTTCCAACAATTAAAGTAATAAAATCCCTTTATATCACAAGACACACATTCTTCAAACAATCAAAGTAATAAAATCCATTTATATCACAAGACACACATTCTTCCAGCAAAATAATGAAATCACTTTATTTGACAGCGCACCATTGCTGCCTTCAAACTAATGAAATCACTTCATGACACACACTTCAGGAATCAAACAAATTAAATCAGATAAACAAATATTTCTAGTGGTGTTCGTTAGATATTTTACAAGATTTTGCCAATTTGCAGGACCCGTACGCTAGCGGAGATCTGAACGATGACGATGAAGACCCAATTCCACGATATGATCCGACAGATGAAAACAAGTAAACACATTTCCTGTATTTATTTCATTAATGTTGAAATTTTCCACGCATTCAATTTGCATTCATTTAAATCAATTACACTATGTTATAACACTTTATTTTATTCCAGTCAACTGCACTATAACACTTTATTTTCCAATCAAGTCAGTTGCACTAGTTCATAATACATTTCATTCACTTGAATGTCGCAGCAACAAAACACTTTACCTCATTCAATCATTGAATTATATTAACATATATATATATGTATGTGTGTGTGTGTGTGTGTGTGTGTGTGTGTGTGTGTGTGTATGGATAGATAGATAGATGGATGGATGGATGGATGGATGGATGGGTGGATG
Source organism: Sinotaia quadrata (assembly GCA_028829895.1). Taxonomy (NCBI): domain Eukaryota; kingdom Metazoa; phylum Mollusca; class Gastropoda; order Architaenioglossa; family Viviparidae; genus Sinotaia; species Sinotaia quadrata. The sequence goes on along the minus strand of CM054177.1, from coordinate 51,292,453 downwards.
GATAGATAGATAGATAGATAGATAGATAGATAGATAGATAGATAGATAGATAGATAGATAGATAGATAGATAGATAGATAGATAGATAGATAGATATGCAAGAAGCATAAGAAGCTTCTTATAAACACAACACCGACATTGTTTGACATCCAATCGACAATCTCAAAATGTACGATCTATGCTTTTTAAGTTTACTTTCATTTTCGAATTTGTATCATGGTGTCTTTTCATGGACTTGTCACTTATTGTGTTACTCGGTAGTGAGCGACATTTTGTATTGTATTACAGGAGGACTTCATTTCCATGTCTGTGTTTGCACCTGTTGCATTATTCTCTCTTGTTCATTAATGTTATACTGTTATTCGTTGTATTTTATTGTTGTACAGTTCTTCATTGTTGTTCTTTTCTTTTAACTGTTGTATAACGGTTGTACTATTCTTCACTGTTGTATTATTCGTTATTGACTTATTGTTCTTGACTGTTGTACTTTGCGTTAGTGTTGTACCTTGCGTTCGTGTTGTATTTTGCAGTTAGTGTTGTATCTTGCGTTCGTGTTGTATATTGCAGTTAGTGTTGTACCTTGCGTTCGTGTTGTACTTTGCAGTTAGTGTTGTACTCATTACTATTGTACCTTACCTTTGTTTCATTCAATAGCGATGTTCTGGTTAGTTCTGTTGTACAGACTTTATACTGTTATGTTGTATAAATTGTTGTATTGTAAGCATTATATTTTAAGCGTTCTTTAATGCTCATTAAAGCTACACTGTTCATTATTGTTGTACATTCACTACAATTGCAATGTTTATTACCCTTGTACTGCTCGTTATTATTGTATTGTTCATTATTTATTTTCTGTAAAAATATTAATTACCTTTGTTCTTTTTCTTAATATTGTTCTATTCATTATAGTTCTCCCTAGATCGAATATATTAAAACATGTATACTCATGTATGCAAACTATTCATCACTGTTGTTCTGTTCATTATGTTCAGTATTATTAAATTCTACAGTGTTTTTATTACTGTTCAACTATTTATTATAGAAGAATAAAGTGTTTATTACTATATATTCATAAATACTTCAGTATTTTTATTATTCAAGAATATATAAATATTAAAGAGTTACACATTGACTACTGTTGTAATATTGACTACGATAGACACGGTACCCGGTGTGCGGGCGAAATTGCCATGGTGGCCAACAATGGCAAATGTGGAGTAGGAATTGCATTCAACAGTAAAATTGGAGGTAACAATCTTTTCTAAATTAATTTTTTATCTTATTCTTGATGCTTTGTTTCTATTGCTTTTTAAAAAATGTTTAATTGGAGAAAGGAATATTAAATTTTCCAGAATAGAATGTGCTGTTTGATCTTAACTGTGCATTACATATGAAGAGTTATTTTTTCCTAAAACTCGAAGCTTCGTTGTTAATTTTAACCCACCTTTCATTTGAATCAGTTTTATTTATCACACTCTTACTCTCGGCTATTATGCATTATGCCATTCACGGACATATCTCGTGCTAAGTAAATCTCCATTTTTATATCCTTTATTAACAATGTACGTATCTCAACTTTTAATGCATTTATAGCATTTAGAGCCTTCTTACTTATCCCTCGTTTCTCTGTGTTCTTTTTCTTTTTAAATCTAATTTTCTCTCAGCCTTTACGTAATATTATAGATGTATGTTCTCAACCTACTCGTAATATTATAGCTGTACGTTCTCAACCTATACGTAATATACCTGTACGTTCTTAAGCATTGGGAGTGCTAAATGGTAAGTGTGGGCGTGCTAGGGAGGTAAAACTGTCTGGTGCTGATGACTGTGACGTTAATCACCACTCTATCATAACACGATGATCAGTGGTCAATGAATATGTACCCGTGTTGCCAGGTGTGCGAATGCTGGACGGCAAAGTGACGGACAGTCTGGAGGCTCAAGCACTGACCTACAATCTGTCGCACGTGGACATTTACTCCGCCAGTTGGGGTCCCAACGACGACGGTGTGACGGTGGAGGGGCCAGGAAAGATGGGAAAGCAAGCACTGGAAACTGGCATCACAAAGGTATTCGTGACGTTTTACTCACTAACTGTCCATTACACACTTTGTGCAGGTCTATCCTCTTGCTCTATTGACGTCTTTTTAGACACGGATGTCCTTTACACAGTGTTTGTAGGTCTATCCTCTTGCTCTATTGATGTCTTTTTAGACACGGATGTCCTTTACACAGTGTTTGTAGGTCTATCCTCTTGCTCTATTGATGTCTTTTTAGACACGGATGTCCTTTACACAGTGTTTGTAGGTCTATCCTCTTGCTCTATTGATGTCTTTTTAGACACTGATGTCCTTTGCACATTGTATGCAGGCCTATCTTTTCAACTACGCTCCTTCACTTTGATTGGCCTGTATTTAGTCAATGCCGATTATGTACCTTGTAATGGCCTGGCCTTAAAGCGTTCACATCACTTTACATGCAATGTTTGATGTTTGCATTAAAGGTTGACTATACTTTGATAATCTGGAAACACGTTTATATTGCTTAAAGTTACATTTCATACACTCTGTATTGTTAAGATACTTTGCGTTTTTAGTTTAGGGCTGTTTAATGGTTGAATCTATGTGCGTCTTCGTTGTGCACTTTTTACGGTTATTTTTTTGTCTGGGACCAGTTTGGGCTCCTTAACTGTTGCGTCTTTGCATGTCTTCACTTTGGACTGTTTATCGGTTAGGGTTGGGACCAGTTTAGGCTACTTGATGGCCGAATCTTTGTATTAGACCAGTTTGGGCTGTTTGATGGTTGAGTGTTTGTGTGAGACAAGTTTGGGCTGTTTAATGCTTGGATTTAATGGTCGAGTCTTTGTGTTGGATCAGTATAGGCTATTAATAGCTGAGTTGATTAAGACTAATTTGGGTTGTTTATGTTCAATCTTTTTGTGGCGACCAGTTTGGGCTATTGTAGTTGAGTCTTAGTGTTGAATAGTCGTTGGGAGATATTTTGTTTATGACACAGTTAATGGCCGTCTTTTATTGTCATTAGATAGCCAAGGAAGTACTTGTAACATATAGCATTCACTACTGTGATTCAGAGTTATCTAGAGGGCTTTCCGTGTTTTCCTCGACAGCCAGTTTTATACCCCATTCCGTTTTTCTTCGACTGTCAGCTTTATACCCCATGGTTCTTTTTGCCTCGAAAATCCTTTATACCCACGGTCTTCTGCGATACAAAATAAATGATTGATAAATAATGTGGCTCAGTGTGTTTACTCAGTCAAAACGAAGCTGGTCATTTACTTTCAGAAATATAGTTTATTACTATAGCAAAAGGCTTCTACAGATTTTCTTCATAAATATTTCTTGTAAACAAGGTCTATTTCTGTCTTTATTTCACACTTATCGTCAAACAGGGTAGGGGTGGCAAAGGTGTTATCTATGCATGGGCGTCTGGTAATGGCGGCCGAATGGGAGACAACTGTAACTGTGATGGCTATACGTCCTCCATCTACACACTATCGGTGTCCTCTGCATCAGAACATGGTCAGCAGCCTTGGTACGGTGAGCGATGCTCTTCCACCATGGCTACCGCCTACTCCAGCGGTAATGGTGGCGACGGTCAAGTGGTCAGTAACTATCACAATCAAATGATGATATGATGAAATTAGATGTGCTTTTTAAAAAAATATCTTTAAATGGCTGGTGTCTAACAAATTCGAGTGGTGACAGGATGACATGAGTCTATTGTATGGTGTTGCATTGAAATCACATGTTATATGATCTGTTCCAGCTACACACTTACCAAACCATTTAATGACGTCATGTTATGATTTTTTTTTTGTAGTCTCATAGCTTCTTAATAAAATAATAATATTGACTTGATGACGTAAGTTTGTTGTTTGGTCTCGTAGCTTCCTATTAAATTTAAAATAATGACGTAAGTTTATTGTTTGATTTTCATGCTGCATATCTAACTTAAAATGATATTATGTGAAGTTTCGTCTTATATTGTTATTGTCTGATATAATATTAATGTTGGCCTGCCTAACAACATAAGTTTCTGACTGGTAGTGTTACTTCCTGATAGATTTCCATCATGGCACGCGTTTACTGTCTAGTTATACTATTGTCTAAGGTAATCAATAATGAATAAATGAATTTATTTTCTGATCGCATTATTTTCTGACATAAACATATACATGGTGACATGAGTTTATTTTCTGGTCGTAGTACTGTTTGACGTAATCATCATACAAGATGACTTTATATTGTAATGGATCTTGATTTTATCGTACGTCGTCTCATGTAGGTAGTGTTTCATGACACTCTTTACAGATCTATGATTTTATTTGTAATGACATAGTCAGAACTGCTATCAATGATTCACAAATTAGTAAACAGACTACATGGGTTATTTTTCAGAGACTGAGATGCATAATGCTAACTGATAATTAGCAAGAAAAGAACTAACAGGTTACGAAGTCACGACATTTCTGTAATTAAAAAAACAAATGCTTTTTGGAATAATTAAAATTGTAACGGCCTCAGTTTTACGAAGTAGTAACAAATGTATCTCTACCAGTAATTTGAAATGTATCTCTAATATGAAGAAAATACAACTCATTAAAAGACCATAAGAAATAATACTTTGGTCATGTTTCAGCTGACATTCCACTGACAGATTAGAAGCATTGATACTGCAGTCCAGTAACTGACATTCCACTGACAGATTAGAAGCATTGATACTGCAGTCCAGTAACTGACATTCCACTGACAGACGAGAAGCAATAATACCGCATTCCTATAATTACATTGCACTGACAGACGAGAAGCAATGATACTCTTCACCTATAGTTGACATTCCACTGACAGACGAGAAGCAATGATACTCTTCACCTATAGTTGACATTCTATGGACAGACAAGAAGCAATGATACTGCGACCTATAGTTGACATTCTATGGACAGACAAGAAGCAATGATACTACGACCTATAGTTGACATTCTATGGACAGACAAGAAGCAATGATACTACGACCTATAGTTGACATTCTATGGACAGACAAGAAGCAATGATACTACGACTTATAGTTGACATTCTATGGACAGACAAGAAGCAATGATACTACGACCTATAGTTGACATTTAGTTATTAGCAAACGCTCTAATCGACATCTGTACCAAACTACAGGTGAGCGCTGATCTTCACAACGGGTGCACCACACAGCACACTGGGACTTCCGCTGCGGCTCCAATGGCTGCTGGGATATTTGCTCTTCTCTTGGAAGCAAAGTAGGTTGTCATAGTGATTATCTTCATTCTCTTTCTCTTTGCAAAATTTGCGATCTCGTAGTTTACTTGTGCAGTACATAAACCTAAGAAAATGAAATGCTATATATTACTTCTAATATGTCTTGTTCAAACCTCATTAGGAACTGGGACTGAAATTTTCCGTGTCTAGTTTAAACCTCATTAGGAACTGGGACTGAACTTTTCCGTGTCTAGTTTAAACCTTATTAGGGTCTTTTCCGTGTCTAGTTTAAACCTCATTAGAGACTTTTCCGTTGCTAGTTTAAACCTTATTAAAGACTTTTCCATGTCTACTTTAAAAATCATTAGAAAATTTTCCTGTCTAGTTTAAACCTCATTAGGGACTTTTCTATGTCTAATTTAAAACTCAGTAGGGACTTTTCCGTGTCTACTTCAAACCTCATTAGGGACTTTTCCGTGTCTAGTTTAAACCGCGTTAGTTACTTTTCCATGTCAAGTTTAAAACATCGTTAAGGAGTTTTCCATGTCTAGTTTAAACCTAAAAGGATGAAACATTTATTTATATTGTGTACAAGCTAAATCTACCACAGGGATGCACTCCTCTTACACTCGATATACAGAGTTCCAACACAGCTCAACTAGACCTCCTATTTTGCTCTTTGAGATAACACGACAAAAATGTTTATAATTCTGTATTCAGACCAAACCTCACAACACACGTCATTTTATAGAATTCTGCACTTTGTACAATTTAACCTAACTCGTGGCTTTTTATTATACTGTCCAGACAACTCATGAGACACGACATAATATTACTCATTACTATGACCAGATACGACATAACATTATATAATATTCTGATAAGACCAAAACTCACAAGGCATGACCTTATACAAACAACTTTACTGTGTCCAGTTCAATCATAACACAACATGACATTATACGTTATGTTCGGACTAAAACTCACAAGACATGACTTTATATAGTACACATTACTATGTCCAGCTTTAAACAACCATGACGTAATTTGTATAATAATGTATCCAGTCCAAAGCTAACCTGACGTAATTTGTATAATAATGTATCCAGTCCAAAGCTAACCTGACGTAATTTGTATAATAATGTATCCAGTCCAAAGCTAACCTGACGTAATTTGTATAATAATATATCCTGTCCAAAGCTAACCTGACGTAATTTGTATAATAATGTATTCAGTCGAAAGCTAATCTGACGTCATTTGTATAATAATGTATCCAGTCCAAATCTAACCTGGCGAGACGTTCAGCACTTAGTGGCTTGGACTTCCAAGGTTGAACCACTTTCATCTGTGGACGGCTGGTACCGAAACGCTGCCGGGTTTTGTGTGAACCTGGCTTTTGGTTTTGGCCTCTTGGACGCAAAGGAATTGGTTACTGAGGCAAATCCTGCTCTTTGGGTGAATGTCCCAGAGAAAAACGTTTGTACGGTGTCTGCTGGAGCCAATTCCAACTTCCCACAGTGAGTTTGCATATTTTTGTTATATAAGATTATACTGAGGCCCTGTCATGACAATTAGACAGGATAATACTGCGACTATGTGGTAGCACTCGGACGCGATGATAATGTGACCATGTGATGACAATCACACACGATAATAATGTGACCATTTGATGACAATCAGACACGATACTACTGGGACCATGTGATGACAATTAGACACGATACTACTGGGACCATGTGATGACAATTATATACGATAATACCGCACCATGTGATGGCAGTTAGACGCGATAATACCGGGACGTGTCAAGAAAATGAGACAAGATAATACGGATCATGTTATGAAAATGAGATAGGATTATTTATTGGTACGATAACAGTTAGTCAAAATAATACCTAGTCATTTGATGCTGGTGAATCAAAATCATCACTTATTGATATTATGATAGCTAAACAGGGTTATATCTTGAAAATATAGTGGTGGCGAAACAAAGTCACCTCTTGATGATAGGATGTAAATTTGACAAGATGACACCAATGTCAAACGATGATTGATAAATTAAGGTCAACTTTAAATGATATAATGATAGTGAGTAGAGATGTGGATGAGATGAAGCGGTGATTGTGAGACAAGAACATGGTGGTCACAATGAGATAAAGAGGTGATTGTGAGACAAGAACATGGTGGTCACAAGGAGATGAAGTGGTGATTGTGAGACAAGAACATGGTGGTCACAATGAGATGAAGTGGTGATTGTGAGACAAGAACATGGTGGTCAGAATGAGATGACAACTATGGTCGTGACAGAATGAGGATTGTAAGATATGACGTAATCGAAATGATGTGACGTTTGGAAGACAATACTTCGCCAATTCGATATATGTATGCCATGCTAGTAATTCTTCAACCGTGACGTTATGGTGAAAGTGACGTACTATCTGATAATTATGAAACGGATCTTATTGTGAAGTTACATTTTTAACAACAGTAATAATAATTATCAATAACAACACTGATAATAATAATTGTTATCAATAACAATACTAATAACTATTATCAATATAAGACTTTGTAAGAGTAGAGCCTTAAGAAATGTTTTTCATTTATACCTTAGGAAACTAACTACTGGAAATTATGTGGAAGTTTTGATCGAGACAAATGGTTGCCATGGACAGGAGAGTGAAGTGAACTTTCTGGAGCACGTGGAATTGGTATTTTCTCTAAACTACAGCAGGCGTGGAGCAATCAGTGCCACTCTCTTGTCGCCTGCAGGCAAGCGAAGTTAATTAGATGAAGTTGTCTCCCTTCATGTCATCGCTATGCTTTGATACACTAAGTGCTAGTACTAATGTATTGCATAGTAGACAGAAAAGCTTACACACGTACATCGGAGTGATAGACTGAAGTGGTTGTTAGATAACATCAGTGTTTTGAGCTAAAGTATTTGATAGTTATATCAATGTTTTGAGCTAAAGTATTTGATAGTTATATCAATGTTTTGAGCTAAAGTAATTGATAATTAATTATATCTGTGTTTTGAGCTAAAGTATTTGATAGTTATATCAGTGTTTTCAGCTAAAGTATTTGATAGATATATCAGTGTTTTTAGCTAAAGTATTTGATAGATATATCAATGTTTTGAGCTAAAGTATTTGATAGTTATATTTGTGTTCTGGGCTGAAGTGTATATTTGAAGTGTATGGTAGACTAAAGTGTCTATTAGGTACAAGCGTGTTTTGAGCTGAAATGTTTCATAGGTACATATTGTAGTAGACTGAATTGTTTTTAAGGTATATTATGTGTTTAAACTGAATTGTTTTTAAGGTATATTCTGTGTTTAAACTGAATTGTTTTTAAGGTATATTCTGAGTTTAAACTGAATTGTTTTTAGGGTATATTCTGTGTTTAAACTGAACGGTTTCTTACGTGTATATATATGAGTTGTAGATTGACGCGTTTGGTAGATATATTAACGTTTTGGGCGGAAATAAAAATAAAAGAAATAAAAAAGCTGAGTGTGAATGCGCAATAAACAACGTGACGATTACGATCAGGAAAGAAGCCATATTGATATGCTGTAGGTCTACAGGTCAGCATACAACTACAAGTTAAAATATCACTTCAGTTGTTAGAACTTACCTAGTTTAAAAATATCACTTCAGTTGTTAGAACTTACCTAGTTTAAAAATATCACTTCAGTTGTTAGAACTTACCTAGTTTAAAAAGTCATTTGATTTTTCTTTTCTTTTCAACCCACAGGAACAGAAACGATTTTATTGGAAGAGCGTGAATGGGACAAGTCGACAGACGGTTTTAAAGATTGGTCATTGATGTCTGTCCACACATGGGGGGAAAGACCGAATGGAACATGGCGATTCAGAGTTTACGATAAAGTCAGTTTAATTTTGTTTTTTTTTATTTCGCAGTCCATTATAATATTTTCAACTTGCTTCAAAAAAAAAGTGGAGTGCGTGCTAATATTAGTGATTACTCTCTTATCGACAAAACTTGGCATTGTTTCTTTTCCCGGAAATATATTATCCTCTGTAGTTTGTTACAACTTGAACCTAATGTCCATCTTGTTGTCAATGTGGTGAAAAAATGTCAATTAATTTTCGTGAGCGTTTCATCCCGCCATACAGTTCCATGGGAATACAAAATTCCAGTAGATTAACCACGCCATACAGATCCCAAAAAATACAAAATTCCAGTAGATTAACCACGCTGACGTCAGCAGTCATTGTTTGCATATCATATGACCTCACCATGTTCAAAGATAGGGTACAGCCTGAGGTCTGATTCCATATAAAGGTTGTGTAGTATGGTTATTTAAATATAGTATGTGCAGGATGGCTTTCTAAAGTGTCATTAAGTAATACCAGTAGAATGTACGCAGCACTAGGTAACATCATTTTGATGTAAACGTTTTCTAGACAACATTGTCGTTACGTACGCTTGATTAAGTAGGATAGACGTAACGTACTCAGCTACGCTTTCATTCGTGTGTGGCAGTCGCTGTGACGTTTTGCAGGAAGATGGCAAGATGTTTGTGACCCAATGCCACCTAGTTCATGGTTACGATTATTAACTAATCACCCATAACTAATTACACGTGACGAGAATCTTAATTTATGGTATTAATAATTCTCCAGGAGACACCACTCGTCTCTCTCAGTTGACGGATATGCGGACTCTGTAAACGATTTCTCTCTTCCCCAACATTAAAGATAAACATTTATTCTCACACAGTCTTTCCATAGGCGGAATACTTCTTACTAAAGGAGAAGACAAATCCATCTTTAATCTATGTTTACTGGGGCCCCATCCACCCACTTTCTTCTCCAATATAAGGTTATCAATATGCTTAAAAAGGTCAATAAATTTATTAAATCAACAAACACACATATGACAAATACAATGAAATAGATTACTTGATATCAATTATTTCCATGAAACCATGTTCGAATAATTTCTATATTTTATTATCCAAAATAAATACAACTTAACAATTCAATACAAATCCCTTGATAGTTTTTATCAGAGAACAGAAATTGAGTCATTAGAGATAAGTGATAATAGTTTTACATAACCTGTAATAACTGCTGTCTCAACAGTCTTTTGCTTGCTTTTGCAACTATGTCACAAGTTTATTTATATATTATTATGCCACGTGCTTTTCTCAGTAGGTGTCAAAAACATGTATTCACTGCTATTCTCTTGAAGTCAACTTAAGCGTTTTCTCCCAGCCCTACCAGCTCCCTCAAGCAGAATAGCAATTTCAGCAATTCTAGTACTTCCTTATACCAGAAATTGTTCATGTAGTCACTCCTTTGATGTATTTAGTGTATTATTTAACACTTACACACACTAAGGCAGATGATTCTCGCGTCTCCTGGTCACAGCAGTTTATAATCAGTGGACCAGCAGATTCAAATAACACGTGAAAGGCTGCTTACTCACTGCAAAATATAATCATGGAGCAAACCTAAGTTTCCAGTTTATTTCTTTTTAATTCCATTCTTTCTTACATTCCAGTCTAAACTTACAGTTTCTTGCAATGGTATTTATAGCCCGATACACGCACACAGTATAATATATACAGCATATCAAGACAACGTTAAATGTTTAGAATACTACATGTGAGCAATTTAGTCCAGAAATGCCAGTTTTTACAGAAATCTCCATCCAAAATGCCAGTTTTTACAGAAACCTCCATCCAAAATGCCAGTTTTTACAGAAATCTCCATCCAAAATGCCAGTTTTAAAGAAACCTCCATCCAGAAATGCCAGTTTTTACAGAAATCTCCATCCAAAATGCCAGTTTTTACAGAAATCTCCATCCAGAAATGCCAGTTTTTACAGAAACCTCCATCCAGAAATGCCAGTTTTTCTTACAGTTTACATGTTGCACAGATGAGATGTTTACATTATACATATCAACTGTTTACAGATGTAGGATTTGTAAAAGCATGCATGTATTTTTTTTTACAGTAGGTGCGGTTACTGAGAAACGAGTTAAAGTTAAGCATTAACCATATAACTGACACGTATCATTTATACATTAAAAATACAGACCCATGTAATCATATGTGACAACACATATTTATCATGTGCATTTGTGACAGGCTGGTAGCAACTCAGAGCAGGGCAATTTGCAGGATGTCAAGCTGATCCTGCACGGGACCAAGGAGATGCCAGACTATAGGAAGAGTGGACGTCGGCACTGCACAGAGTTATCGGTAATGGAAATTTCAAAAAGTTTAAAATTGTTTTCCAACTCCAGTATTTCCCAAGTCAAAGGTCCAATCCAAAAACTGTACTCGTGAATTTTCCAGTTTTCATGTATTTTTTTTATTTGAATCATTGTTTCTTCGATATTAACTTCTGACAATGCAACTTTAATTTTTTTATTTGAATCATTGTTTTTCACTATTAATTTCTGACAATGCAAATTTAATTTTTAAAAAAAATTTGAATCATTGTTTCTTCAATATTAACTTCTAACAATGTTTTTCAACTTTTATTTTAATTGTTATCGATATTATCGATTTGTGACAGAGTACTTCACCCGTCGCCACAGCGGAGAATGACGTCACCGGATCGCGTTCAGATCAAGCCAGCGATGAACAGAAACAACTTCTCGACAAAATAAAGGACGCTTTCTTCACGTCTAACAGTCTCTCTAACAAAGACGACGAAGACGCTGTTTTGAATTCCAGCGAATCCGCGCCCTCCTTTATCGACCAGTATCCGGGGCTGGTTTTCTGATTAATGAGTCTTAGGGGAGTCATGTTGGCAATAAAGTTGTTGAAATGTTGAACAACGGGAGCAACGCTTTAATCGTTGCAAAGTGTTGTATTTCTTAGTCTGACAATAAGTGTGGTGATTGTGATGTTGGGAGAGTCAAATTTTCTTGGGAGAGTCAAATTTTAAATTAACTAAAAAGCTTGTTTCAAGCTTGTTTCAGATTTAGAGAAATTGTGTGAACACAATTTTCACGCTTGAATAATCTCAGACCCTGCATTTAAAGACAGACTTATGAAAGGTTTATATATTAATAGAGAGACCATTTAAAAACATATGGAGACCATTTAAAGACTTAGACAATATAAGGACATACTATTTAAAGAAACTTACGATCTTATATGCACAGAAGTGAAATGCTGCGCAATCAAAACAAACTATTTTAGGCCTGAATATTACTTGAAAACAAAGACAACTAAAGAAATTATCTAAAATTAATCGTTGTTGTCCTATAAATACATTTCTTCCTTTAACATACAAATTTTAATTTGTATTATGCGACTGTTTCCATAAGAATTTGAATCTTTTAATTGCTATAAATGTCAGTAAAACATCTTTGTCTAGTGCTCTATACATGTCAGTAAAATATATCTTGATCACTAGTGCTCTATAAGTTTCAGTAAATATATTTTAGTCGCTATTTTTCATCTTTAACCTGATGCTAAGCTAGTACAAAAAGTATCTCGTATTCATTTCTTAGTAAAACCAAAAATAATGACTAGTCACCTTAATCACTAATGATTAATCGATAAAAACACTGATGTTTCACTCTAAAAATTGTGCCGGGTCAATGCATTACGCTTCATTCCCATGTTAACATCAGTGGTAAGTCATTCAAATACACTTCATTCTCATACGACATCAGTGGTAAGTCATTAAAATACATTTCAATCGCATAAAACTCAATCGGTAAGTCATTAAAATACACTTCATTCGCAAACAACACCAGTGGTGGTCATTAAAATACTCTTCATTATCATACAACACCAGTGGTAAGTCATTAAAATACTCTTCATTATCATACAACACCAGTGGTAAGTCATTAAAATACTCTTCATTAGCATACAACACCAGCGGTAAGTCATTAAAATACTCTTCATTAGCATACAACACCAGCGGTAAGTCATTAAAATACTCTTCATTATCATACAACACCAGTGGTAAGTCATTAAAATACTCTTCATTATCATACAACACCAGTGGTAGGTCATTAAAATACTCTTCATTATCATACAACACCAGTGGTAAGTCATTAAAATACTCTTCATTAGCATACAACACCAGCGGTAAGTCATTAAAATACTCTCCATTCGTATACTCCAATGGTAAGTCATTAAAATATATTTATGGACATTACCCATTAATGAAAAGTCAATCATGTTTACCAAACTTCATTTTTAATCTGAGTTTAATTAATCAGTAAGACCTTCATTGTTTTTATCTTAATTGCCATTGATAGCGCAAGGAAATATTTTTATCTTATTAACCTATTTTGGGAATATTGTCAGTAAATATTATTTGAGTAGTGCTGAGTTAAAATAGCTTACTTACTCTAATTCGGATGACGACAGGTAATTGTCTTGTTCGCCTTAAAAACTTTAGTAGGAGTGACACGCTTGACTTGAAAGTCTTTAGTAGGAGTGACACGCTTGACTTGAAAGTCTTTAGTAGGAGTGACACGCTTGACTTGAAAGTCTTTAGTAGGAGTGACACGCTTGACTTGAAAGTCTTTAGTAGGAGTGACACGCTTGACTTGAAAGTCTTTAGTAGGAGTGACACGCTTCACTTGAAAGTCTTTAGTAGGAGTGACACGCTTGACTTGAAAGTCTTTAGTAGGAGTGACACGCTTGACTTGAAAGTCTTTAGTAGGAGTGACAGGCTTGACTTGAAAGTCTTTAGTAGGAGTGACACGCTTGACTTGGGAAAGATTATAAATAGATAATGTTATCAAGTTCAAATTCTGAGAGCATGAACTTTCAGAGAATTCCATTTTTTGCTTCCTTGTGCATTGTCACAAACCCAAAGTTAGAAAGTAACATGGGTCTCTCAGATAGACACACACACACACACACACACACACACACACACGCACGCACGCACGCACGCACGCCTAAGTTACTCATGTATTGATTTGTGGCATACAATAACTCAAATTTAGGTACTCAGTTATTTGGTCTAAGTTACTCATGTACTTGATTTGTGGCATACAGTAACTCAAATTTAGGCATTCATTTACTTGGTCTTTGGAAGTGTCTTAGACACCCAGTTACTTGATCATAGGCATTCAGTCTTAGGCACTCAGTAACTCAGAAATAACGATTCAGGGTATGTAAATGAGGGTCTTATAACAAAATCAATTTTTTTAAAATGTTAACGGTTTCCGGTACGTAAACGAGCGTATTTGAACAAACAATAACAACAAAATGTTAACGATTTCCGATACGTAAACGAGCGTAATGTTTTCCAGTACACTAATGAGCGTCTTATAACAAAATGTTAACGACTTTCGGTACACAAACGAGCGTCTTATAATAAATTCAATTTTAAAAATGTAAATTATTTCCGGTAACACAAACTAGTCTGTTAACAAATGCAATAACAAAATGTTACCTAACTCTTTAATGACGTCCTTCAGGGACGCGAAGACGTGATGTACGAAGCACTCTTGCTGAAGTATAACAACGTCATCATGCACGTCATTGCAGTGCAGCCATACTTCACAGAAGAAGATGTGAAGCATCTGTCGACTGATGCTTCGCGCAAAACCGTTGTACGATCATACGACGACTTGGTGACACCACAGACATACAAGTCCTTCAAGGACATCTTCTGTCAATGTGAGTTTAGTCAAACTCCTGTGTGATAGCGTTAGTTCATAAATAGACTAGACAACAGAGCTGTTACTTGCACGTTCATGTTCATGTTCGTCTCTACTTTTTATCATCTTTCTGAATTATTATTATTATTATTATTATTATTATTATTATTATTATTATTAAACAGTGTATTTCAGGTGCCTATTTAGAATAGAATCCAACTGTCCAGAATACGGTGGGCATTTAGAATTGAATGTAAGATTCCAATTTATTAATTTATTGACTCCTGCATGTGGGAACGGGGTTTACTGTTGGAAGATTGTTTTCCATGCTCTCCTAGTTGTACAAATATTAAACTCATCTCCACTTCTTCTTTCTCAATCACTTTCAGATATTTGATTTCGGACCATCAACCTAATACCTAGTCATCTGTCAGCGCACAACTTGGCCATATACGATTATGGAAATTTGACATTAGTACGAAGTCATCTTACACTACCACCAGACCAAGTAACAAATTCTCTAACATAGATTTGTGTAACCTGAATATAAAATATTACTGCTACCTTCATTACACGAAAAGTTTGTGACACTAAGAAATGTATTAAAAATTCATGCCTTACTATAACTGTAACCAAATGAAGACATTTTATTTCAAAGGCTATCTGTATTTGAAATACTATAGTGTAAGGGAAAAAACGTCATTTGTGAATATATATCAATATATAATATTCATCTATAGGATTTTGTTCAAGATAAGTTGTTGTTTTGAATTCCAGTGATATAAAATAAATTACTATGAAGTGTGCTACTTTTCTTTTGTCAACGAAAGCATATACCGGGTTTTGTTGAAGACACGTCACTTACAAGTGTCAGTAAACTATGATGTTCTGTAAACATTCTCATGCTGTAAGTTTTGTAATGTTATGTATAGATGTTGTTTTGCATTTTATTCTGATTGTGATTATTTTTTTTTCGATCAGTGAATATAAAAGTTTTATGATAATTCGTTTTATATTTCTACGGCTTTTATCTTACTTTAGTATTCATGTAGTTAGAGGTTTTAGAATTCCTAATTTAAGTATGTATTATTTGGCGTAAAATTTTTTTGTTTGATTAAACTTGCTTTACTTTGGATTAAATTTGTTGTTTTATATAATATAATGTAAAAATCGCATTGCTTGGTTACACACACACACACACACACACGCGCGCACGCAAGCACGCACGCACGCACGGACATACACACACACACACACACACACACAAACACACACACAAACACATATATTCATTTTGCCAACTGCGTATGTCGCATTCAAGGGAAGACTCGTAACAGCATATGTAATAATATTGACAGGGGAAGTAATGCTGCCTAATGCAACTTCATTATCTTGCGGAGCTACTTCCCGTTGTAGAGCAGTACGGCTGTCCTAGAGTTCTTATAGGTAATAATCTCAGCAACAACAACAACAAAGAACATAATACATCAGTGTTTAAATCGCTAACTTAAAGATATTTAAACCCCGATTCAGACACCGGCTTTTAAAACTTTTCTTTAATTCTATTGACCATCTATTAAATTAATATTTTCACAAATTATGTCAGACAATCCAAATTTAACTTTAAAAAAAAAAAAAAGAGCTTTAGTGGTATAGTTAGTTCTAGGTCACAGAACAAAGACTGATAGTGGTATAGTTAGTTCTAGATTACAGAACAAAGACTGATAGTGGTAGAGTTAGTTCTAGATTACAGAACAAAGACTGATAGTGGTAGAGTTAGTTCTAGGTCACAGAACAAAGACTGATAGTGGTATAGTTAGTTCTAGGTCACAGAACAAAGACTGATAGTGGTATAGTTAGTTCTAGATTACAGAACAAAGACTGATAGTGGTAGAGTTAGTTCTAGATTACAGAACAAAGACTGATAGTGGTAGAGTTAGTTCTAGATTACAGAACAAAGACTGATAGTGGTAGAGTTAGTTCTAGATTACAGAACAAAGACTGATAGTGGTAGAGTTAGTTCTAGATTACAGAACAAAGACTGATAGTGGTAGAGTTAGTTCTAGATTACAGAACAAAGACTGATAGTGGTAGAGTTAGTTCTAGATTACAGAACAAAGACTGATAGTGGTAGAGTTAGTTCTAGGTTACAGAACAAAGACTGATAGTGGTATAGTTAGTTCTAGGTCACAGAACAAAGACTGATAGTGGTAGAGTTAGTTCTAGGTCACAGAACAAAGACTGATAGTGGTAGAGTTAGTTCTAGGTCACAGAACAAAGACTGATAGTGGTAGAGTTAGTTCTAGGTCACAGAACAAAGACTGATAGTGGTAGAGTTAGTTCTAGGTCACAGAACAAAGACTGATAGTGGTAGAGTTAGTTCTAGGTCACAGAACAAAGACTGATAGTGGTAGAGTTAGTTCTAGGTCACAGAACAAAGACTGATAGTGGTAGAGTTAGTTCTAGGTCACAGAACAAAGACTGATAGTGGTAGAGTTAGTTCTAGGTCACAGAACAAAGACTGATAGTGGTAGAGTTAGTTCTAGGTCACAGAACAAAGACTGATAGTGGTAGAGTTAGTTCTAGGTCACAGAACAAAGACTGATAGTGGTAGAGTTAGTTCTAGGTCACAGAACAAAGACTGATAGTGGTAGAGTTAGTTCTAGGTCACAGAACAAAGACTGATAGTGGTAGAGTTAGTTCTAGGTCACAGAACAAAGACTGATAGTGGTAGAGTTAGTTCTAGGTCACAGAACAAAGACTGATAGTGGTAGAGTTAGTTCTAGGTCACAGAACAAAGACTGATAGTGGTAGAGTTAGTTCTAGGTCACAGAACAAAGACTGATAGTGGTATAGTTAGTTCTAGGTCACAGAACAAAGACTGATAGTGGTATAGTTAGTTCTAGGTCACAGAACAAAGACTGATAGTGGTATAGTTAGTTCTAGGTCACAGAACAAAGACTGATAGTGGTATAGTTAGTTCTAGGTCACAGAACTAATTTTTAAACTTTCACTTTGCTCAGTCTACTTTTTCACTAAAATATTTTATAAATTAAACCCAGTAATGAAATATGCAAATAATTAATATGAATTAATATAATATAATTTTATTAGAAAGTACTCAGGCACAACTGCATATACGAATTGAAAAACGAACCCTGTGCCATGTCGATTTTATGAATTGGCTGTGTGTTCTTTCTATGACACAACAGAACAGGTCATGCGCTGTCATTTATCTCCTATCTTTCTCTTTTCCAGCATTATGAAAAGAATTCTAAACCTTAAATAGAGATTGTTTCCTTGAAGTAGTCTTTGTCAATATTGGCTGTATAAGAAATAGACTTGAACATTATTTAATAGTATATACGTGACTGTTTCAAGACTTAGTTGTATTTATTTGTGATATACTTATTTTATAATAAATCTTAATTTTTGTTAATCCCTTCTTACGCATATTGATTGATACATGTCTGGAGCAGTCAGTGGGTGGATGGGGGCTTGACGAGTCAGTGATTGGATGAATGTTAGTAAGTTGATGAAACACATTATTCCTTAAGTAAGACGTTCCACCCGTGAACAGATAATTATGTGTCGATAGTACATTACTTACAATACTACACACGAGAAAATGGTAAACAATGCATTTGCTAACAACATGGTACTAATAGAACTAAGAGCAACAGCCTCAGGGTATCACATAGCATAATCAATTACAGTGAGAATCCATCTGTGGCCTCGATCCAGATCCAGTGAGATCAATGGCTAAAAGGAATATCAGTTGTTAGGAGTTTCACCTAATGGAAACAAGTGCTCCATCTTTCTATTCACTAGCTGACAGATATCACATGACTGACAGTATCAAGTTATGTCCCCCATCATACCTCGGCAATAAAATAGCCTCCACACATGCTAAAGTTTTGCTTGGTCTGAGATAACTGGCAGCATTTGAGTCATGAGCCAAATACAACACATTTGCTTGATAGCTCAGGGATACCACCAGCTGACTTTTATCAGTCCCTTCCTGTTTATGAATCAAGAGACCATCCTTCCAGTTAAACTCAAATGCTTTGCCAGAAGATTTAGACATGCAATCCTGAGAGCTTGGTCTTCTCTCCACATCTCTAGAGAATCATCTGTCAATTGTGCTGCTCTGAGAAGGGCATTTTCCCCTTCAGATTCAACCATTCTGACAGTCAGAAACAATCATCTGCCCTGCTATGACTGAGTCCAGTGTGAGATCCTAGTGACATACCTCACCAACAACAGTTTCAGCCAAAGTCATCAGCGAATCACCTTCACATTTGCCACTGACTTTCTGGTTCATTATACATACTTTCATATATGTTTAAACTTGTTTTCTTTCCCTCAACAGTTGATTCTAATTCCTCTAGTTCTAAATTATCCAACCTCTCCCTCTGTCATTCTTTTTCATCCATTTCTTCAGTTTTGAAAGTTAACTCATGCTCTCTTGAATGTTCTGTTTCTACCTCACTCTACTTTTTCTCATTATTCCCAATTTCCATTCTAGCCAAAATGTGGAAACTTTAGAGCACATTCCATCCATGCATTCTGTTATAATTTCTAATCCTCTGGAATTTAGGGACAGTATCTCTAATCTAATTTCCAGATCTGTTACCAGAATTTCATTCTTTAATATTTCTACTTCTACCTAGTCCTTTACCTAAGCCATAAAATATTCTGAAACTTTGTCTGCTGGGATGGGGTGCCTACTATTTTTGCCATTGCCCTGCCCTCCTGCACCCATCTCATTCTTTCTTTGAGCGTAATTTTTATCTGTTTTTAAATCGCAAAATATTCATGATCATGTGACTAGCTGTCACACACTTAAGCGACTGATAAACTTTAAATCTAGTTACTTAAGTTGCACAATCAGTGTAAACAATATAATCTCCACAGACACACACACACACACACACACACACACACACACACACACACACACAAGCACCTAGTAAACTTTAAATCTAGTTACTTTAAATGCACAATCAATGTAAACAGTAGAATCTCCTCACATCAATAATGGAAACTAGTGTAATACATGTATCAATACAATATGCAATCAATGATATAAGTCAAAAGGTTAATCAAAAAACTTTCAAAAGAGGAAAATATGATAGATAAAGCAAGACCAGTTCTACAGTATTATAAAGATAATGAGTGAGATAAGATTGCTTCTAGAAATGTCTATTCTTAATCAAATGTATTTCTATTTATGTACTTGATGTGTATTTTCCTGAGGGGTTCTAAGCTCAAAAGATTTTTCAACAATCGTTTTCCACATTTACTAATTTCAACACTATGACAATTAGTTTCACAATTTTGAACAAATTTGTGCTGATCCCAGACAGAGCCTACCCACCTAATGTGGCACCAACGCCACCCTTGTAACTGGTTATGAATAATCATCCATAACTAATTACAAGTGATGAGAATTTTAATTTATGTTACTGATAATTATCTAGAAGACACCACTCATATCTCTCTCTTAGCGGATATGTGGGCACTGTAAATGTTTTTTCTCTTCCACAACATTAAAGGAAAACATTTACTATTACGCAATATTTCTGTAGGTAGAATACGTCTTACCAAAGGAGAAGTTAAATCTGTTTTTAATTTATATTTAGTGATTCCCTATCCACTCACTATCACTCCAACATTTGGTTACCAATATGTGTAAGAAGGTCAATAAATTTGTTAAATCAACAATCAAATATACACATAATAAATACAATAACAAGATTATTTGACATCAATATTTCCTCGAAACCACATTAAAATAATTTCAATATTTATACAGTCTTATATCCTAACACATAATTCAGTACATTAGTGTCATTACAAATCACAGATAATTCTTATCGAAAAAGAGGAATGGAGTTATAGAGAGATAAGCGATAATAGTTTGTACATAACCTTGCCTAGATAATGCCACAATAGTCTTTTGCATGCTTTCATAACAATTTCACAAGTTTATTGTTCACAATAGAATTGTAAATCTCTCTAACACACTGTGGAATGTTCCACGAGCTGCTGTTCTATTGAGACTAACCTGGGCACTCATTCGCCATATTAGTTTCTCAAGCAGAGCAACAATGTAGCACTTTCCAGTAACTTCCTTACACCAGATATTCTTGATGTAGTTGAGCATTCCTGGCCTTCATACATTAACAGAGTGCAATGTATCATTACACTTATACACTGGGGTAGAGACTTCCTGAATCTACCATGGTCATAGCGGATTATAAATCAATAAACTGGGAAATTCTAGAAATTCCAGAGATTCTAGAATTAAAGAAAAAACTTCTTCTTTCAAAGTTATATTTTATTATTTCATGTTCATAACCTCACGTTAAAAATCGTAAACAAATGGATGTAGAGAGTAGATGTGTATTATGTAGTAACATTCAGAAAGTAAGCATTACTAAGTATTTACCACAGTCAAAAAAAATATATGTCTATTAAACATTTACCACAGTCGGAAATAACTGTGATAAATACTAAGTATTCATGTTTGGGTTTTTTTGTTACTGAGTTCAATAAATATGTACGAATCCACAAAAAAACCCTTCATAAATGAAATGTTTGTTAATCAAATCAGAAACAAAAAAGTATATGATTATTGGTATAAAGCCTTGAATTTCTTTAATATATCAGCGTTGAGGTGAGTCACACTATCCTCAGGAAGGTTATTTGCCGGCAGTGACGTTAGAAAAAGTCTATATATTCAAACGCTGAGGCAATTGCCGTTTTGCAAGTCCAAAGTACGCAGTATTTTTATCAATGACTTGGTCATTTCCGAAATGGAGCGTGCCTTGAGGGCAATGCATAAAGTGCTATAATTCAGTCCAGTGGTTTTTACTTTTATTCCAACTGACTACCGGATTTGACCCTGGCACGTGCAGAAAAACAGTGAGGCATTGTTAGTACTTCTCTCCCTTTTCCGTCGCTCTTTAAACGGCACGCGTCAAAAGGCGAAGTAACTGTGTGGCAGGGATGTTTGCACTTACTACTTATTATAGATATTATCTTAATTTTATTTCTTCTAAACAATATTTAACATTTGTAACCCTTTGCTTGTTCAACGTTTACGTTTTGAACGCCTTTGATAGAAATGTTGACCTATTTCAAATATGTTTTAATGATAGAATGAAAATCTCAACAAAATGATATTAACTACACTTGGATGAGTTATCTAATCACCACTACGATCCCAAGTTAATACAAAACCCATAACACCAAAAACACAAATTCCCCTTCGAACGTTAATCCCCAAACCAGTGAATAAAATCCCAATTAAACGCCTATCCCATAATACCAAAACACGCAATTTCCAAAAAACAGGAACATCTCAGTGAAACACCTACCCATATTGCAAAAAAGTTTTGTTTTCTAATTTCCATAGATAATGGGATACAGTCCTATCGATACAGTCTGATAATGTAAACACCACATTTGTCTTAACACTAATCCTTACAATCCAGGAATCGCTGTTCCTTCAAACCACTGGGCTTAACGATCCTAAAGCACCTATTTTAATCACTAGTCCGCGCACACACGTCCATTTACCAGCGCCCCAATCAGGACATGGCAATCCTCTTAAAACACGAGTCCCATAGACCAAACAATGCAGTCTCCTTGGAACACTACTCCCATACACCAGATTATGCAGTCCCTTTAGAACACTACTCCCATACACCAAATTATGCAGTCCCTTTAGAACACTAGTCCCATACACCACATTATGCAGTCCCTTTAGAACACTACTCCCATACGCCAGAAAATGCAGTCCCTTTAGAACACTACTCCCATACACCAAATTATGCAGTCCCTTTAGAACACTAGTCCCATACACCACATTATGCAGTCCCTTTAGAACACTACTCCCATAAGCCATAAAATGCAGTCCCTTTAGAACACTACTCCCATACACCAAATTATGCAGTCCCTTTAGAACACTAGTCCCATACACCACATTATGCAGTCTCTTTAGAACACTACTCCCGTACGCCAGATATTGCAGTCCCTTTAGAACACTACTCCGATGCACCAAGCAATGCATTCTCTTTAGAATACCAGTCCCATACACCAGACAATGCAGTCCCCTTAGAATACTAAACGCACAAGTTCTTTTGAGCACATAACCGACAGTCCAGAAATACTAATCCCACGAAATATCGTCCCGTAATATCAAAACATTCAGTTCTTTCTAGAGCACATGTTCTACAAATCAAAACACCACTTCTAAACGTCAAGGGCATATCATGTCGTCAAAATACTAGATAGATAGATAGATAGCCTGATTTCATGTTTCTTTTTAAAAAACTAAATTCCCGTACTGGTCAGAGAGAAACCTACGAACAAGGCCGGGTTTTTACATCATATGTAGGCTGCATTGTTTTCTCTTTGTTGTCAGCTGTGTCTACACATACAAAACGTGATTTTACATCAATGTAGTTTAAACTATGAACTGAATAAGACATGGAATGTATTTTATATTCTGATGGCTGAATGTGATCATGTGAGATAAATGGGCACGTGATTTACATTTAGTATTGGTCAAGTTAGCACTATAATCCTAATTTTAGAACAAAGGAATGATTGTCATTATAATTCTTTATTTCTAAATGCCTTTTTGTTTTACTCTTCACCGTTTTAACCCAGTCGGACCAGACAACAACTGTTAATTGTCTGCACAAACTAGGTCACGATATAATTTAGACCAACAGTTTTCAACCTTTTCACACCTGCGGACCGGTGAAAGGAGGAGACATGTTTCGAGGACCGCTAAGGGAGAAATAAAAAGCATTATTTATATAGTATTTTGTGTAATAGGTTTTATTTTTTAAACATTATAAAAAGAAAATTCTTTTGCTATTTAAAATAACAATAGACTGAGCAGTAAACAAAATTATAATAATAGAACGTCTTGAACTTTCGAGAAAGCAATATATAATTCAAATAAAGTCAGTGCGAAATCTGATGTTGGTTCTTTGCTAGAATATTTGATAACCATGGCTACAGCGTTGTTTCTGAGACGAAGTGCCGCATTGACATCCATTTGGTTTCTCTGTTTGGTTTTATGACTGACAGGGCTGCAAAAGTCTTCTCACACAAATAGGTAGTCGAAAATACACCAAGAATTTAATAGCTCTGTAACTGAGATAGAAATGTTTCCACTTTTGCAAAGAATTTTTGATTGCTGCTAACGTAATGAGATATTAGTTTTCCAGTTATATCCAAACTTGAAATAATGATTGCATTTTATGTTTGGACACCAGAGTGACATGAGAAGACAACTCGATCAGGATTTCTTTGTCACGAGGTTTAAATGCGCACGAGTTGACATCTTCCAAGAAGGGATTATTAATCCAGTGTTTACCATTACAATGATCGTCATTTTCAGGGTAATACTGATTAATCCAGTGTTTACCATTACAATGATCGTCATTTTCAGGGTAATACTGATTAATCCAGTGTTTACCATTACAATGATCGTCATTTTCAGGGTAATACTGATTAATCCAGTGTTTACCACTACAATGATCGTCATTTTCAGGGTAATACTGATTAATCCAGTGTTTACCACTACAATGATCGTCATTTTCAGGGTAATACTGATTAATCCAATGTTTACCATTACAATGATCTTCATTTTCAGGGTAATACTGATTAACGTTTTGAGTTAACGCCCTTAAATGTTGACTTATTATTTTGAATCTTCCTCTTGTACACGATTATCCCGAAAGAGCCAGTTTTTTTATTTAATACATCCGTCTTATTTCTCAGTGTAAAAATATTTGTGCAAAATCCCTGAAGAGAAATATTAAGTTCTTGAGAAGGCTAAATATGTCCGTCCTAATCGAAAGTTTAGTCATCCATTCCTCAATAAACAAAGACTCTACTAGGGCAGACTTTTGCTCTCGCATAAATTGCTTTACTTCTTCAGTTCGACAACACTTGAAAGAACCCTTCCTCTCGATAGCCACCTCACTTCTGCATGGAGAAGGAGATGTTGGTGTTCCACTATGTGTGTACAATGTGTTAGATATCTTCTGAATAGACTTCCATTATCTGTGTACAATGTGTTAGATTTCTTCTGAATAGACTTCCATTATCTGTGTACAATGTGTTAATTTCTTCTGAATAGACTTCCACTGCATGTGTACAATGTTTTAGATTTCTATTGAATAGACTTCCACTGCCTGTATATAATGTGTTAGATTTCTACTGAATAGACTTCCACTGCCTGTGTAATATTAGATTTCTTTTGAATAAACGTCTTCTTCCTGCGTACAATGTGCTAGATTTCTTCTGAACATACTTTCAACGCACACCGAGAGTTACACATCCAAGTGCTGTAATATCCCAGGTCTAGTCAGTCAAGGTCAAGAACGGTGAAACTTTAAGTTTGAAAATCAGTGTGTAGTCCTAAACACTTTTTTGGAACCAGATACACTCAGAAACCCTTAGTCCAGTCAAAGAGTGGTTTTTCTGATGATAAATGTAACCAACCGCTTATAATAATATATTTCAAATTTTATAGTTAAGCGTATATCTTAGTATACAGTGTCATTTCAAGGTAAGGACTACTAAATAGATTAATTAACAAAAACATTTATACTGTTAATTTCGGTAACGCCTTTTATACTCACTCTCCCCACTCAGCAATAGACTGAGGCAAGTATATACAAATAGACAATATATACAATGACGTTATTATTTCATTTGACGACAAACAGACAATAAATATAATGACGTTATTAATACATTTCACGACAAACAGACAATAAATATAATGACCTTATTATTACATTTGACGACAAACAGACCATTTTCTTGATGCTTTAGTATCCCAAGGTATTTAAATTCCTTTTCCATTGAAACATCGTTGATATTTTCCAGATGCCTTCTGTTGTTTTGATCCTGCCTTTCTGGACGATAACTCTTCCAATTTCTCAAAGCCAAACTGCATGTTAATGTCCTCACTGCAAATCTTGTCAGCACTGATCAGCGAACTGATGAATTGTTATTTTTATAGTATAGCATTAGAACGTCCGTTTACACTAAATAGCTGATAACCCGTCCTGATTTAATCTGTATCCTAATCCTGTTTCCTGATGACTTGGCTGAGAGGATTTAGGGCAATTCAGAACAGCAGCGGTGTTAGGGAATCATCTTGAAAGACTCCATATTTTACTGGATTCTATTCTATATTGTTGCGTGTGAGGGTGGATGCCCACTTTGTCATTGATACTTGAATTAAGTTTGTACTATGGTGCAATCTTGAACATTTTTATTGTTTCTCTTATAGCACCCTTGTGTTCATTGGTTAGTAGTTTGTTTGTTTCAAGGTGAGACATGATTTTATCAAATATAATTCCAGATAGTAACTTCCAGGCAATTAATAAGCATGTGATTGGACGATAGTTGTCCGAAATTGTCTTTCTTTGGATGTCATAATCAGGTTTGCTTGTCCCTTTACCATCCAATCTGGCAAGGTTTCTGGTTTCCACAATTTATTTTGCATTCTCCATCATAAATGGGATGGGTGTTGATGTAGTTTGACGGGATCCACTTTTTTCTCCCTCGATAATCCAGAGATGGGATTGGAAGCTGACCCAGAATGCTGTGGATACAGACCTGGCTTAACTTTCTGGATCATTTGTCTTCCGTTATCCACTGAACTATCGAGTCACAATAATATTAATTAATCAATTAAATTGTAATAACTTACAATTCCTGCAATAGTATTTATTAGCCCAATACATCCGTGCAACATTATAAATAGAACATAATAAATTATGAACGTGTTTCTGCTACAAACTATGTCATGTGTTTAGCATATTACATACAAGTATCACAATTCACAATTGTAAAAATACTAGTCTATTCACATAATACATCTTTACATCAAATTAACAAATTTAACATATTAATAGCGAAGAGCACGAAATATTTCTAAGTCCATTCTCTCTCAATCAATCAGCTAATGATCGCCTTTGTATGACCGAACTTGAGTTACGTCAAAATCAAAGCGATTAGACTATAGAACTTTTTCCAACAGCCAAGTTCCGGTCTTTACCCATTGGCTAGTTCGTTATAAACCTTAAACCTTAAATTATTGGATAGCAAAAATTACTCATCCGCTCTGGACTGGTTTCGATTACATCAGCAAGTTCTAGCATATTCTTTACCTGAGTTATTTTAACTCTAGTGCTTAAAATATTGTCATGCGAAGTAACGTATGACCACACACTCATGCACACCCTCCAACTGTAATAAATACTGAAGGAGCGGGTGGCAAAACAATAACGCATTTCCTTTCGTCAACGAGCTGACATGAAATAGTAATCTAATTACCACAATCGACTGGCGTGACAGTCACCTATCTTCCTTGCAATTCCGCCATTTCTCTCTTTACCAAATAATCGGATGCGAAACAAGAGGATGGGCAGTGATGGCCATTTATGTTTAGAGAGGCAATCGCAAGTACTATAACATGCTAAGATCCCAGGCATTCCAAAGTCATGAATTTTACTGTATGTATGAGATTTAACTATAAATAGATTGCAGTAAATCTGTTTTAGGTGGGTCATAAAGTCATAAGACACGTAACTTAAACAAAAAGGTAGGGCGACCCACAGCTCTAGTCCATTTATTGTCGCGAAGTTTTCCTTTGACAGTTATTCCAGTCAATGAAACTGAAACGTTCCTTTTGATAACAATTTTCAGAGACACAGACTTATTTCTTTAAATCCTCTGCTGTTGTTGTTTGCTTTGTTCAAATATTTTATTATTTTTCAAATCTATTAACAGTTACCTTTAGATGACGTTAGGAATATCCGTCTGTATGTTTATAAAAAGTAACAATTTTGTTTTCTAAACAAAGACTGCGATAAAAATAAAATGTAATAACAATCAGCGATTCGTGCACTCAACTAACAATTGTGCGGTTCATTCAACTGATAATTGACATTACGTCTATCACAAATACTACTTTGAGCGACACTATCAACTGTTAACATTATTTCTAACACAAATACTGAGACAGTTGAGCGACACAATCAACTGCTAATTAACATAATTCCCATAAATATATGAGAAAGTCCTATTAATAATAGATCAACAAAATTTCATACAACATTGATTCTGTAAATATATTTTCGGGGATCTTTGAGTCTTTCTAGAATTTTCTTTATCATCAAGTAATTACCAATTTGCTCATGTACAACTTCAACTATTTTTTCGGGGGTGTAAATACTTAAAATTAGCATTAATCTACCCTGTACTATACACTAGTCAAGCAAACTAAGACATTCCAGAAAGTAATGAGACATAATAATTTATATTCCACACTAAACTCTCACTTTCCAACTATTACTTCACAAAAGCTCACCTCTTTGCTATTGTCACGATTTTTTTTCTTGACTGTAGGTGAAGAAAAGTTCAAGTGAAGTTCAACTCAAACATAACAACGAGATCTTGCATAGGTGCCACGACATATGTTGAAAACACCTTTACCGTAGAAATCCTTCAATTAGTAAAGAAATTCTTTAATTAGCTTAAATTAAATCGAATACCTCATTTTATGTTTGTGAGCCTTGAAGGAAGAAGGGAAATGCATAGATCAAGAAACTACCCCATTGTACGGTAATGTATTTACAATACATAGATCAAGAAACCACCCCATTGTACAGTAATGGATTTACAATACATAGATCAAGAAACTACCCCATTGTACGGTAATGTATTTACAATACATAGATCAAGAAACTACCCCATTGTACGGTAATGTATTTACAATACATAGATCAAGAAACTACCCCATTGTACGGTAATGTATTTACAATACATAGATCAAGAAACCACCCCATTGTATAGTAATGGATTTACAATACATAGATCAAGAAACCACCCTATTGTACGGTAATGTATTTACAATACATAGATCAAGAAACCACCCCATTGTACAGTAATGGATTTACAATACATAGATCAAGAAACCACCCCATTGTACGATAATGGATTTGCAATACATAGAACAAGAATCTACCTCATTGTACGATAATGGATTTGCAATACATAGAACAAGAATCTACCTCATTGTACGATAATGGATTTGCAATACATAGAACAAGAATCTACCCCATTGTACGATGATGGATTTGCAAGTATTAAGGAGAGAGAGAACATTAAGACACATTCAATTTTGCAAAATTGAATTGGTTGTGTACTTCATTGCATTTGAATTAACTGGTTGTTGACTTCAGTGTATTTTAGTTTGAAGTGGTTGTGTACGTCATTGCATTTGAATTAACTGGTTGTTGACTTCAGTGTATTTTAGTTTGAAGTGGTTGTTGACTTCAGTGTATTTTAGTTTGAAGTGGTTGTGTACTTCGTTGAATTTTATTTTGAATTGGAGTAAATCGTTATATGAATAGGCGGAGTACCTCCGTTTTTGTAAACTGTGCCTTAGAGTGAAATAGGCCGGGTGACTACTTAATACTAGCGAAAGTTATTACAATAAATATCAGTTGTATAATTCCTAGTATATTACTGTGCCTGATAGGGAACTGATTATTAAATAGCTCTACTTCTTCCTCAGTCATAGATGAAGCGAGAAAATTGTCGCGTAAATAAGATATTACCGGAAATTGAAGATAATTGCTAAGTAAATCGGCCAAGCACTTGCATTGCACTGTGTATCAAATAATTCCGTCAACAGGATGTAGGAGAGGATACAGTAAGGCATTCCTGCTCTCCGAAATATCCCTGTAATACAGACCCATTAAGTGTGTATCCCTTTAGAGTGGGTGGATATCATTAAGTATACATTAGTCTATAAGGACTTAGCAGTGTTTTGAATGTCTATCTCGTCTTAAGACAGTTTTATGTTAAGATAGTTTTTCACTGAATAGCTTTAATAATAACAATCTCTTTGATAATAGTGGCCTAAGATGTCTATAGATAGATCATTCTCTGGGGAAATGTACCATTTTGTGACACAAAGTGCAAAAAATAAAGTGGATTAAAGCTAATTATTTTACATGTTAAAGTCTACAACAGGGCCTAATGCTCACATACAAGCATAGGAAATACAAAAATTATAAAATGTTTGGTATTATATGAGTTTGAAATAAGAAAAAAACATGTTTCTGTTGAAAACGTAGAAAGTAAGATTTAACCAGAATAAAAGGTATTTTGAAATAAGCAATAGAATTATATCATTACAACAAACACATTTTCTTTATTAACCTAAATTATTAACTAAGTCTGGATATATTCTTATTTAAAATAGTGTATAAAACTACAACTTCGCAGTGTGGAAACCATATTAACAAAATTATCAGCCATCATAAAAGAAGCTCAATTTTTCTCATATAATGGCCTAAGTTATTATGCTGCAAAGATAGTATTAAGTAATGAACACAGTATCTAGTTAAATATAATAATTATAATATATTATATATAATAAGCCTAATCACGATATTTCTTGAATGTAATTCACAGGTTTTTCTACCCTTACTCGCTCATGTTTAAAGATACACGCAGCTATATGAAACTTCAATTGCAAAAGAAACCACATGGATATATACATAAATATGTAAACTATTTTTGATTTATGATTTAATCAAAATATATCGAGATTATCAGAAATCTTAGCTGTTTTGCAACATCGATGATTCCAAAAGGTTTTCCCGGCATTCCTTTTCATCCATGTGATCTGAATGGGAAACGAAAGTTATTTATTTCTCATCACACAAAGACAAACTGACATGAAAGTTATTTGTCTGGAAATATGGTGCCTTTGAAAAATGTAAAAAGTAGTTCGCGATATTATCGTCATTATTTTATATTTACAAATATATTAATTCCGTTGTAACGTGTTTGAGAGGAAACGAAGTCAAATTAGTTTTCCTAAAGCTGAATATTTATAAATATGACAAATAAATTTGGTTAGTTTTGGTTAAAAAGAAACAAATTAAAACTCACGTACGTATTTGTCTGACATGTCGTTGCTTGGTAAAAGAATAAAACTTTTGGATCTGATTCATGTAGAAACTAATCATTGCGAAGAATCTGCCTTTTAAAAATGATTATTTCTTCACAAAATTAACCGTTTTGCAGATAAAAGGAATATTAAATATTGATTTAATGTACTGTCGCTTCTAATAAAATCTTGATACGGTAAGTTTGTTGGATTATTTATAACAATGAAAATTAAAGAAAATGGCTAAATTTATCCATGTAAGAAAAAGAGGTTGCCGTTTTTCATTTCAAAACTACTTTGTTTTACAAATATTTACAAAAGAAATAAGCACATATTCATGCAAATATCTTATGTATCTCTCACATCAATTCTGACTACATAGAATATAAACACACGATATTTCAATGCTTTCTTTTTGAGATAACACATTTTAAATGGACCCATCCTTCGTGGTATACTTCCCCAGAGAAAGCTTGCGTACGCTTATTTCTTTGGATTCCTCGTGGAACAAAGGACCTCGACAACAGTCCTCCAGCGCACTCGATTCTGGGCAGCCTTTTTCAGTTCACCCCACGACAGGTTGCAGCTCTTCACTTCCTCCTCACAGGACTGTCCCCAGAGAATGAGACATATTTATATAAAACTTCAGTAAGACAGTTATAGGTTTTCATATTTAGTAACTGATAGTGTTGATATGCACATTCCTTAGTGAAACACTTGCATATTTTCATACAGATTTTCCTATGGATGAAGGCAGTGTTAAAAATGTATAACTCCTACTGAGACTGTTTAAAATGTAAGTATTAATAGAAGATGAGTGTTTTTATAGCTGTGTATAAATGTCTTTAGTAAGACAGATATAGATATAAAAATCCAAGTAGTAAGTAAAATGGGTTTTAATTTATTACATCTTTTACAACTAAGGGTGGGGGTGTACATATACATGTGATGTGTGTATGTGTGTGTGTGTGTGTGTGTGTGTGTGTGTGTGTGTGTGTAGATTACAGTTTTTTGTATGTATATATGTGTATATGCGTGTGTGTATATATATGTGTGTGTGTGTGTGTGTGTGTGTGTGTGTGTGTGTGTGTGTGTGTGTGTGTGTTTGTTTGTGTGTGTGACTAAAGTCAAAGTAAAATAAATCAGTGGATTAGTAGTTGATGGACAAAAATGGCCAGGAAAATCGCTCGAAAAGGAGTGCAGTCACAGGAATGAGGTGAAAAGGGCGAGTGCAAGCTGTCTTATTTCCTTTTCTCGACAATGCATTTTCAACTCTCGTGTACCCAGTCCCTGACTTCACAGCTACATTTAGTATCGGTTGTAACTAAAGCAATGTTCGACTCACTCACAACGATGGAATGGAGGGCAAGGTTTAACTTATAATCCGACTACCAAACTTCTCTCATACTCTATTTTTATTTATTTATATATTTAATTATATATTTATTGCCAAGGTTAACGTGACCCAACTTTGAGCACTGCTTATGATGATTTTTGTATGTGCCAGAGTTGGAGTAAACATCTCAGGTGAAGAATACGCTAAAATCTTCTGATGCAATCCAAACTAATCCTGTCAGAAATTAAAATATTATAAAGAGTTTTCGCATTTTACAAATAGCATTTGACATCATGGTCACTGTTCAGTAATGAAAACATCCTTATAAAGCCATCATGGTCACTGTTCAGCAATGAAAAACATCCTTATAAAGCTATAATGGTCACTGTTCAGCAATGAAAAACATCCTTATAAAGCTATAATGGTCACTGTTCAGCAATGAACACATTCTTATAAAGCCATCATGGTCACTGATCAGCAATGAAAATATCCTTATAAGGCCATTTTGCATTTTACAATCGTCGAAAGAGTTTTCTCATTATGAGATATTTTTTTCTGAAAATGTCTACTCATAATTTCAGTCTACAACTTTGTTAACAATTCTCAGAAACGAACGAATTCAAATTGTTTTTAAACAATTAGTCTGCTTGTAAAGAACAATTGTTACTAGACTTGTTGTCGGATGGTACAGTTACAGGACAAGGATATGATCTGACTGGCTGAGTGTCAATTTACTAGTTCGAAAGGATATGACTGACTGAGTGTCAATTTACTAGTTCGACAAGGAAATGACTGGCTGAGTGTCAATTTAGTAGTCGACAAGGAGTATTAGACACAGTTTTAATTTTCTACATCAGAAAAAATGTCATAAACTGGATCTACATTAAAACGAAACGAATGCTGTATAACGCTAAGAACCGCGTAAATATTCTAGCATAGGTCTACTTACACACATATGTTATAATCTGCTTATGGGGATGATCCCTTTACAAAAAAGAATGTAATACAAAAATAAAATGTCAAACTATACACTTTCACATGCTCTGATGCAGACTGTAAAGAAGGAGTGTCAAAGTCACTCATACAACGGGCCAATTTAATTCAAATGTCCCTCCCAAGTGTAGCATAAATTGGCCATACGAACAATACATGTGAATACCTAACAAAATAGTAATAGTTTATTAAACATCACTATATTAAAACGGTATGTGAACTCAAATTAACATTACATGTAATGCGATGAAAACGTTTATAAATAAATTAATGTAACTAATTTAGTGCTGGAACTCTTTACTTCCTGATACGTGACATCTCTTAGTTTGGAACAGGTGACTGTGGTGCTACTACCTTAAGAGGTCAGGAATAAGTGACTGTGGTGCTACTACCTTAAGAGGTCAGAAACAAGTGACTGTGGTGCTACTACCTTAAGAGGTCAGAAACAAGTGACTGTGGTGCTACTACCTTAAGAGGTCAGGAACAAGTGACTGTGGTGCTACTACCTTAAGAGGTCAGAAACAAGTGACTGTGGTGCTACTACCTTAAGAGGTCAGAAACAAGTGACTGTGGTGCTACTACCTTAAGAGGTCAGGAACAAGTGACTGAGGTGCTACTGCCTTGAGAAGTCGGGAACAAGTGATTGAAGTGATGATACCTTGAGAAGTCAGGAACAAGTGACTGAGGTGCTACTGCCTTGAGAAGTCGGGAACAAGTGATTGAAGTGATGATACCTTGAGAAGTCAGGAACAAGTGACTGAGGTGCTACTGCCTTGAGAAGTCTGGAACACATAAGTGTAGTATTGTTGCCTTGAGAAGTCTGGAACACATAAGTGTAGTATTGCTGCCTTGAGAAGTGTGGAACACATAAGTGTAGTATTGCTGCCTTGAGAAGTCTGGAACAGTTAAATGTGGTGTTGCTGCCTTGAGAAGTCTGGAACAGTTAAATGTGGCGTTGCTGCCTTGAGAAGTCTGGAACAGTTAAATGTGGTGTTGCTGCCTTGAGAAGTCTGGAACACATAAGTGTAGTGTTGCTGCCTTGAGAAGTCTGGAACAGTTAAATGTGGTGTTGCTACAGTTTGCATATCCTCCATAAACAAATATGAATTTCATCACTTTTGACTCAATTCTACAATCATTATCTAATGTTCATTTCTTTCAATATCCATTGAGGCTGAATATCACACTTCTGTACTGCGTGGGCATTGAGATGAAAAAGTATTATGTAATCAAACAATCACATGACTTTGAAAATCTATTGTTAAATTGTGACAAAATTAACAAGTAAGAATTGGGAATGGTAATGTTAAATTGTGACAAAATTAACTAGTAAGAATTGGGAATGGTAATGTTATTGTGCAACGAAGATTGGACATGGTCTGGATATACCTACTTTATCCATACTTGCTTTTACCACAATGTATTTTTAGAGAAAAATGTAATTTATGGGTGAAACATTTATATTAAAAATATAATTGTGTTTTGGGGTTACGATTAAACAGCTTGGAGGGGCGGGTTAGGTTCATTGGCAGTATGTTCGACACCGTTGCTGTAGAGGAATCACTATCCGTCAGCAGGCTGTAGAGGGACTACTATCTGCCAGCAGCTGTAGAGGTACTACTTACTATCCGTCAGTAGGCTGTAGAGAGACCACTATCCATCAGCACGCTGAAGAGGGACCACTATCCGCCAGCAGGCTGTAGAGAGACCACTATCCATCAGCAGGCTGAAGAGGGACCACTCTCCGCCAGCAGGCTGTAGAGAGACCACTATCCATCAGCACGCTGAAGAGGGACCACTATCCGCCAGCAGGCTTTAGAGGGGCTACTATCCGTCAGTAGGCTGTAGAGGGACCACTATCTGAGACCACTATCTATTTGCCGATTTTGACAAGTCTCGTGCCGTTATTAGTAGGTTATTTATCATCAGCTGAGGGATATGATATACTGTGTTGTTAGCGTTTCAGAACTGTTGTTTCACTGCATTTTTTTAACAACATAGAAACAGCATTACAGACAATCAGACAGACAAGTAAATTAGTTGAAAGGCGAGTGGATGGAAAGAAATTCTTAACGAAGCAAAAGTTAGAAGCAATCTACAACAAAGAGCAATACAAGCTCTGTAACATATTCATAGTCCCCGTATCATTTGCTCATTCACTTATAAAAACAATGTGGGCGATATAATTTCATTAATTTCAGTTTGCTCCATTTGCCTATTCTTATTCCTTTGGGGATGTGTGTGTGTGTGTGTGTGTGTGTGTGTGTGTGTGTGTGTGTGTGTGCAAGTATGTTTATGTATGTCCATGTGTGTGTGTATGGGTGTGTGTGTGTGTGTGTGTGTGTGTGTGTGTGTGTGTGTGTGTGTGTGTGTGTGTGTGTGTGTGTGTGTGTGAATGTGTATCCATATGTGCTGTGTGTATATTTGAGTGTGTAATTGTGTCTGAATTTGTGACGAATTTGTGGAATGAAAGCAACGCGTGTATTGTTCGTGGTACCTGAGCACGTGACTGATTGGTAGAAGATGATTTAATGCGTACGTCACTCACTCCTCTTGTATTACGTCAAGGAATGGCATACACTATCAAGATAGGATGTCATCTAACAGCAATGATAATACAAAAACAATACACCTTATTATCCCTTGTCACTGTGTCGGGTAGTAAAAACAGATGTCACAAGCTACAACTACACGTTCACCCACACTTCCGTAGTGCCAAGTGTTGTTTTAAGTATTTGAACATTAAAGCTATTATATATTAATAATAATAATAACATTAAAATGGATACGAACTCTCAATCCCAAACTGACATAAAGACGATGACTACAGTAAAAAGGAAAACACAAATACTTAAAATATTTATAGATGACTACAGTATAAAGGAAAACACAAATACTTAAACACGTATTTATAGATGACTACAGTATAAAGGAAAACACAAATACTTAAAAACGTATTTATAGATGACTACAGTATAAAGGAAAACACAAATACTTAAAAACGTATTTATAGATGACTACAGTATAAAGGAAAATACAAATACTTAAAAACGTACTTATAGATGACTACAGTATAAAGGAAAACACAAATACTTAAAAACGTATTTATAGATGAACATTGTACAGAAATGAAGTGACGTGTTACAAAATCAAAGTGACGCGAGCGCGTCCTGACAGTTGAATATTTTCATAGCGTTCACTGTATAACAGTGATTGTAAGAATCTTTGTATAAATAAATCTCTTTAAACTTGTCCTGGCTGGTGGTTAAGTTGCTTTGGTAATTCTTGCATCGGCTTGATCAACAAACTGGCATTGCACTAGGAAACACTTTAGCTACCTTTGCAGAATTTTTGTTTACAAAGTATCTAAGTGAAACAAGAAAAATGGGAATACGTTTTGCATGGAATGTTCAGAGGTAATATACAAAAGCATATCATACTGGAGTTTATGAAATCTGAAAAATGATTATCAAGCGAAAGAATATTCCACCTATCCCTGATGAAATACGTACAGACATAGATCTCTTTTGTCTTGTTCATTCAGATTTCCCAAGCTGTACCAATTTGCTTTAACGGCTGTATTTAGTTTTGTACAACTTTCTTCCACAAAATTGGTTTGTCTCCATGTCTTTTTGTCTCTTTGTCACTTTATTATGTACATCTTTCTTCTACAAAACTGGTTTGTTTCCATTTCTGATTGTCTCTTTGTTCTACATATCTTTCTTCCGCAAAACTGGTTTGTTTCCATTTCTGATTGTCTCTTTGTTCTACATATCTTTCTTCCACAAAACTGGTTTGTTTCCATTTCTGATTGTCTCTTTGTTCTACATATCTTTCTTCCACAAAACCAATATTTAATGTCCGTGACTGCATTGGTTTCGACACAATGCTCTTTGCCCAGGAAAGAGAAGAGAATCAGGACTTCACACTGTGAATCAAACAGATTGTCTTGTTGAAACAGATGTTTCGAGTTTCAATTCTAGTTTCACAATGGGTGATTGTTGTGCATACAAGTACTACATGAGATAGAGTATTTAATTAAAAATCCACGAACGAAATTAGAACAATATCTACTCAGTAATTTACTAGGGCAGTATGTAATCAGGTCATTTACTATCATTCGTGTTTTCAGCATGACACGTACGAGGGGTATTGAA
Organism: Sinotaia quadrata; assembly: GCA_028829895.1. Lineage (NCBI taxonomy): Eukaryota > Metazoa > Mollusca > Gastropoda > Architaenioglossa > Viviparidae > Sinotaia > Sinotaia quadrata. The sequence goes on along the minus strand of CM054177.1, from coordinate 51,255,087 downwards.
TAGCAATCCAGATTAATTACTGATATAGATTTATTACACATACATGGTAAGTAAACTAGCCCTATTATAAACTAATAACACCTACATACTGATTAAACTAGCCTAGATGAAGTATACTAATATAGATTAATTACACTTATATAGTAATTACACTAGTCCAGATCAATTACACACTAACTAGAACACAAAAGCCTCTGAGAGAACCATAAGAGCCAAAAAAATGAAGAGGAGCACAGAGAAACGAAATTATGAAATATAGCAACACAGAGAAACGAAATGATGAAATATAGCAACACAGAGAAACGAACTGATCGGCCGAAAAATATGAAAAGAGAGTACTGATAAACAAAAGAAAAGATCCGAGAAAAAGATAACGAAAGAGATGAAAACAACCTCAGAGAGATAGATATAGCAGGGTAGAATGGAAAGATATTAAGAACACCAAAAGATAAAGAAAAGGTAATTAATAATTCATTGACTTCAAACCTTATAGTACTGTCAGCCTTTGCATGATTTAGATACATGTAAATAAATAAATGTTTTTTTTTGTGTTGTTGTTTTTTTGTCATAACGTTAAGCACTTGCATTGTGTAGTTTTAGAAAGTAAAAAAAAAAAGTAAACAAAACCAATAGCAAACAAATGAACAAAACAATAGCCAAAGTAGTAAGCTTTGCGACAAACAAAAACTTTCAATCCAATCTTTTTAATCCAAATGTGTGTTCAAGAGTGGCGATTTATAGAGCTGTGAACAATCCGTCACTCGCTTGAGGACGTTAAGACGTGACAGGTCCTGACAAGTACGCTGAAACTCTCGTATGTGGGAGTATGGTGTGTCACAGAAATGTCAGCGTTAATCGTCTGTACCTTATAAATGTAAAATGTAGAGTTATGGTGCGTGCGTGTGTGTGATCGTGATGAGTTGCAGTCTACAAACTAAAAATCTGGAAATGATTAAACTATTTATTTCCTGTGTACAGTAACAACAGTGTCCACCTGACACGCAAGTGTCCTTTATTTTAACTTCTTTGTGAATCACAGTCCAAACCATAACATTCATCTTCTGCGCAAACGCTCTGACACATATGCAAGCTAAATGAAATAAGATCGGGAGGGGGGGGAGGGAGAGTGAGGAGCGGAATAAAATATAGCACAAGCCCTTGACGTGTTTGTCGCATGAGTAAGAATGACCTCAGACGTTGTTGTAGTTGGTTTTATGTAGATTTTTTTGCCCCAGTGGGGTAGCTAGACATCTCCCCTGCCTCGCTACCTGGTTTTAATGTACGTCAGAGCAATGTCAAAGCTAATTTTGGAAGTAATATTTATCATTCGCAATGCTCTCACATCCGCCGAGTGAAAAGTATTATAAATCGTTTTATATCTCAGGCTATATTGGGTTGTTGTCCTTTTAAGGAAATGAGAAAGTGGGGTGAAGAAGATTCCCACCACCACCAGTTAAATGTACTTTTGTTACAGTATTATAGTCGGCCTCACAACTAATAATCAACAAGGCCACATTAAGATATTCTTTGTTGGAATAGATAATGACAATGGTAGACTTGTAATTTACCTAGGTCTACAATCTATAAACCACTTCGATATAAAAAAAACGCTAATAAATATACGTTGACAGTATTTACATCATTTCATATTTTGTACTCAATAAATTACAAACGTTAATGCCAAACGGTCCATACAATTGAGTTACAAACACTGCATTAGGAGAGAATAGGAAAACATTAATGGCAATTGATGACGTATTACAAGCAGAGGGTAAACAGAACTGTTACAAAGCAAAGTATTGTGATATAACCAACAACGTTGGGTTAGCATCCTTTCAGGCATTGATTACCAACAACCCCATGCCCTCACTTTAATCTGTTCTTTGCTTATTTTTGTTGCTGTAGTTGGTTCGTTTGCTTTTATTAAAAAGAACTAGTGTATTAATCTATTGACAATACATTCCTTTTTTTCCAGACCCACTTTGTTAATTCTATTCTTTGCTACCTTTAGACCAGGGGTCTCAAACTCGCGGCCCGCCAGACGATATTTTGTGGCTCCCACTTGATATTAAAGTTAAGTGATAGTGCGGCCCGCACGTTTTTCTCATGCACCCTGGGAGTTTAATAGTTTTTGTCACCTGTGGGCTACCATACCTCAGGATCTGCCATTTCCCAGCATGTAAGGCACTCATGGATTCTGGCACACCATTCAGTGGTGAGAAGTATGTTGATCCTTTGTAAAGCTGCAGGAAGAATTTGATCACAGGTTTGCAGATTTCAAGAAACACAGAACCATCTTTCAAATATTTGCTGACCCTTTCTTCAATGTGGAAGATGTCCCTCCTGTGCTTCAAATGGATCTAATTGACATAAGTGTAATTCTGAACTCAAAGCCAAGTTCAGGGAGATGAGTGGAAAAGCAAACAAGCTTGGACAGTTTTTGAGAGAATTGCCCCTTACCTTCCCTGACCTTTCCAGGATGTTCAAGCGGACCAAGTGCCTTTTGGGGAGCACCTATCTGTGTGAATAGCTCTTCTCCACCATGAACTTGAATAAGTCAAAATTCAAGGACAAACTTACTGATGAGCATCTTCAAGCCATACTGAGGGTCATAGTGGCTTCCTCCTTGAAGCCAAATGTGTCTGAGCTGTGTAAGAGGAGTGTTGCCAGGTCTCTAGCAGCAGGGAATAATGATGCGGCCCAGCTTCACCCAGATTCTACTTCCAGTGGCCCCCAGGCAAAATGAGTTTGAGACCCCTGCTTTAGACCGTTTATTTCAAAGCTCGCTATCTATGGACAGTTAATTATTTCTTGTAATAAAGCGACTCCGCTACAACTTATCAAAACACTGAAATTTCAGAATCACCAAAATTGGCCATTTATAAAATGAAAAACGGTTAAGTTAGATGTATCATGAATATCATTTATAGTGGACATTCCTTACAAAACATCTCAGGACACTTGAGAATGAGCACTTCTTACCAAAAAACCACAGACCACTTGAGAATGAACACTCCTTAAAAATCCCACAAACCACTTGAAAATGAGCAATCCTTACAAAAATACAGACCACTTGAGAATGAGCACTCGTTACAAAAAACAGATCACTTGAGAATGAACACTATTTACAAAATACCACAGGCACGCTTGAGTGAGAACACTCCTTACAAAACATCACAGGCACACTTGAGAGTGAACGCTCCTTACAAAACACCACAGGAACACTTAAGAGTGAACACTCCCTACAAAACATCCCAGACACACTTAAGAGTGAACATTCTCTTCAAAACAAACAGACACACTTAAGAAGGCTTGTAAATTTAACTTTTTGCTAACCATCAACGAGATATTTGACCATGATTATAAATCAAGTTCCTTTTAAAGGAGCAGGCAAAATTGAGGGTGCTTATGTCAAACTCCTTACATAGCTTCAATTAGCAACTGAGCTTTTGACTTGGGCATGTCTGCATTGATGCATGCTATTCAGTTAAACATCTACAAATCACTTTGGTACTGAGCCTCTGATGCTTGCTAATTAATTAATCATCTACAATCACCTTGTTACTGAGCCTTTTATTGATGTATGTTGTTCAATTTAAATTTCACTCTGTTATTTATGTACGATTAATGCACACTGTTCATTTAGAATTTTAAATTTCACTTTTCTTGAAGGAAGAAAGATCAGGAGTGAAAACAGCAAATTTGAAATTAATGTCCTTCGTGTGTTCTCGGCGGTTCGCACCAAAGCAGTTTTGAACTTTGAACTTTGAATGATGCAAGTGTTTCTGAGAAGCTAGCCAGTTAGGGCTAACCAATGGCCACCTACTGGCCAACTATAGCTAACCAATGGCCATCTATTGGTCAACTGTAACTGACCAATGGGCACTAAGGAAATACAGGTGGAACCTGTATTGTGGGAGACTGCCCATTTGCCTATCACTGTCCATGGAACCCTGCACACACTAACATGTGCTCTCTTGCTGGTCTCTGTTCTTTGGGAGTTGCACAATCAAACTTTAAATCATGAGTAAGACAGAGTGATAAGTTTTAAAATTGTAATTTCTATATTTATTTCCAGCTATATAGAAATATATTTTTTATTACTTTCTTTCAGCTGAATAATAATGTATTTTAATATTCATATATGACTTTGTGTGGTGTTTATAATTCTATGACATCTTTTGTTATCTTATTCAATAGAAATGCCATGCAATTAATGTTGGTTGATTTACTTGATTATAACATGTGCAGTCACTGTTGGAATCTTGTAGCAAGTTTGATGCTGTAAAATAATGTTTCTGATTCAAAGACTTCTTTTCCTTAATCTTGATCTGCAAAATATTGCCTATAACTAAGGAGTTTTTCTATTTCCATTTTTGGTCTGTTAACATTACTTCTTAATACTGAATAACTGTACCCAGAAAAATGTGTGACTTGTGAGAAGACAAGTAGACTGAATTCATTGTTCACTTGTGGTGAAATAAATAATTGCATTCAGTAAATGTAAAATACAGACTGAGGAGTTATTGAGAGAGACGTCCAGATAAATTTCTACAGAAGAATTATTGTTGTTTCTCTACAGCCATTGACACAACTCCCTTTGGCACCTTTTACACCTCTTTACACCTTCCCTTAAAATGGAGTGGACTGCCAGTGTGCTGCCTTTTTGTGGGTCTGCTAAGCCAGCCAGGGAAGGTGTGATGTCATCCACTGCAGTTGGGAAAACAGAGAGACAAAACTTAATGCAGGTCATGTTGACTTTTCATGAAACTATTTGCCTTCCCATATTTTACGATGTGCAATATTCATGTTGCCTATACATCAATTAATTTAGAAAAAGCACTGTTAATGAATATGTTCACTCTAGAAGTCTTTGGGGAGAGCCAGAGATAATTTTCAGAAAACACTATTATGAACAGTTAATAAGAAAGCCTTTTCAGGTCTGAAGCTACATTGGACCATCAACGTACCTATATATTTGTTGTGCATTTCTGTATGTCTTCAGAGTATATGTCATTATTTGTATTTGATCAATGTTAAATCGCTGTGTAGTGTGCAGTTAATTATATTGTTAATAAATTATGTTTTCTTTGTTTAACAACACCCTTGACCTCTTGTTATATCTTAGTTAAAAGGTTATGAGTAGTGGGTGAATGTAATAATTGATAAGACGAGTGTAGACCTTTTGCAGATGATGTCTACTACTCTGTTTGGACATTTGCGAGGTCAGAGTTATTATGTAGTGTTCATTGATAATACTGGAGATTACTCTGGGGAGAGTAGGAGGTTATTTTATCAGTCCGTTGACCGCAAGTTGAGAGGTGTGTAATATCGCTGGCGTGTAGAGATTGTAATATTCTCATAACTAAAGAGATTCTCTTGTCGTTTCAAATAACCTGTTGAAAACTGTATACCTATGCCTTAATTGACTCATATTTGCTGAACAGTGTATACATACATATATATATTAACTATAGATTTATGCTTACTTAACTCATTCACATTTGCTGAGCTATATATTATATGTTTATATGATTTATATGATACAAGTGGATTGGTAAGTCATGGTTTTCCTGTAGCTAGTAAGTGGATTGGTAAGTCATGGTTTTCCTGTAAGATGGTAAGTAGATTGGTAAGTCATGTTTTTCCTGTAGCTAGTAAGTGGATTGGTAATCATGGTTTTCCTGTAAGATAGTAAGTGGATTGGTCAAATATATTTCTTGTCTTTAGCTAATAAGGATTTGATCATATGGGAGACATTTTTTTTAACAAGTAAATTTAGTAAAGACTTTGATCATGTGAGAGTCACATATTATAGCAAGTTGCTAAGGATTTTACTGGGTGAAAACATCTGTAGTGTGAAGTAAGGAGTTTTTTGAATGAATACTTTCTGCAACAAAGTTATTAATGCCCTACTGTGTGAATGTTTTCTGTAACAAGTAAAGATAATAAGGACTTTGCTGTGTGAATGTTTTCTGTAACAAGTTATTAAGGACTTTGTTGTGTGAATGTTTTCGATAACAAATAAGTAATAAGGACTTTCCTGTGTGGATGTGTTATGCATTAAGTAAAGTTAATAGGGGTTTTGCTGTGCGCATGTTTTTTGTAACAAATAAAGTTAATAAGACCATAGTTGTGCAAATGTTTTCCGTAACAAGTTACTAAGGCCTTTGTTGTATGAATGTCTCTGTAACAAGTAAATAAAAACTCTGTTGTGTGAATGGTTTTTGTAACAAGTTAGTAAGAATTCTGCCATGTGAGAAAGACATTTTCTGTAGAATGCAATAAGTAATAATTTTGCTGTGAGATCTTGTGTATACGTAAACTAATTACTGCATTATGTATTAATTTCATGCATATCACAATAATTAGCGTAGGTTTCATGCAGAAGAAGCGAAATACAGCGTTTAGCCTGGAAATTTGCAAAACCACTATTTATCTACAGGACTCAGGATCGCTGTCCAGTATTTGACCTAATCCGAAGTCCTGTTGCTTTCACCCTCCCCATTTTCTTAGTGTAACAACTTTATTGCTGACACTAACAATTGTTAAGTGACCAGTGACCGGACTCAGTCCAGTCCAAAGATTATAGGGTTTCGTAGAAAACTGACTCCAGTCTAAATGACTATGAAAAATGTATACTAATGATAAACGTAATTAAGTGAGTCCAGAAGAGTGGGGATTAAGCGTCTGGACCCTGATCTAAATGAAGGCATTTTCACTCTGTTTTTAGAAACTTTAAAATATTTTTTATGTAGTGTTCTTAATAAGTAATAAAATTAATTGAGTGGTAAAGAATAAATGATTATTTAATTCATTAGAAATTTAAGAGAAACCGATGGGGAAGACATCAAAAGTATTTATTATAATTTTTAATAAAATATTTATTACATCACGCTTAAATTATTATAATACGTTTTGAACTTTTCTTTTCATTCTGATTATGGTAACTGAACTATTGTTTATCTCAGAACAATGTATTATTTCTATGTACTTGTTATGAAATAGACAATTTTGTTTTGACTTCACTTTAGTCTCTGAACGAGTTCATTTTTGTAGTATGCATTGCTTTTTAAATGGGCAATATTATTACGAAATTATTCCTGTTTCCTTTGAGAAATGGGACTGGGGGGGGGTCCTTTTACTACTATAATAGACTCAACGGAAGTGTGATTATGAGACTTGCCTTGAAGAGGTGAGTGTCTATTTCAGTCTTCTTGATAAAGCACAATTTTTAAGGAAACAAGAAAGGTTTCCAAGCAATAATGCTCACTCTGTAATAAGTACGAAGAAAATATTTCCTATTTAAAGCGCAGAGGATTAAAAAACCACCCCCAACAACACGCATAACTCACGGACGACAGTCGTAACATCGGTCAGACATGGAGATACAACACACAAACCAAACAACACACGAACACCCCACCCCACCCTTCTTGAATACCAGAGAAAGGAGGAAGGCCTCACAGGAATCCAGAGAAACCGAGAAAACCGAGAAAACCGAGAACATCGTCAAGATGAAAAGTTTTACCGCAATTCCTGTGGGGCAAAGAAGTAGCGGAACTACTACTACTACAAATGTATGCTTGATTTCAGGTTCTCTATACCGGTCCCATTTCAAGGAAGCAAGGAGAGGTTTTTCTCTTAACTTTCTATCTATTCTCTCTCTCTCCCTCTCTCTCTCTCTCTCTCTCTCTCACACACACACACACACACACACACACACACAAACACGCAAATAATGCAAACCCTGTTATTCTGCATGATAAATATTCTGATTTTGAACGAAGGATGAAATGAGTATTATTTGAGATAAAGTAGGTCAAGATGTGTGTACTTCCTCAGTGGAAAGCGCTTAGTTGACTATGTTCAGACTGTTTGGGATTTCTACGTAGTTAACTTGTACTAATGAGGAAACTCGAGACTAAATATAATTTCAAGGACCCATTTAGGTCAAGTGTCAATTTAGGTCAATATATTTTATTGCATGAGCGAGCCAGTGACGCATCGCGGTCTTAAAATCATAGTTATGATAATCCTTAAATGCAGATTACTGAGTGTGACAGAGTAAAGTTGCCTGCACATATTTATGAAAATAAATATTATATTTATGCTTCTAATATTTAATGTAGCAAGAGTTGAAAACAAACTTCGTACACTGCACGTTAAGATAATATATAAGTTTCTTGAAATGAGCAAACCAGGCTGAGTAATAAACAACTCACCCAGTGACTCTAACCAGTTCTAGGCGTCTGGCTAGTTAAAAGCGATCAATGATACACTTGCTGGCAACAGGGTTACTGGAAATTGGTTACGTGAATCTCCATTCCATAACCATGTGGGCAGAAGTTGGATCGACTTTGAATTCTTGGACCAGTTCAGATAGCGTGCCTGCGCACAAGTTTTTGTTGTTGACTCAACACAGGCAAAATGAATCTGTAACATTGTTGTGAAAACCTAGTTGCCAGCCACAGCTAAGGTCATATGAAGGTCATGTAAAGTTAACTATTGTTTCTTTCACTCCTACTCTGATTCTGGGATGAGAAATAGACTCACTTTTTTATTATTGATGACTAATTTGACAATTTTATTGTTAGGATAGAGACGGAATAAGTGGTGGACATTATCTGAACATTTTATCTTCCTAGTAGTATAAATGTCTCTGTTCTTTTCAACTGTATTCGTTTGTATGTTTTGATTGTTGGTTTAATACATTTATTGTTGTTTCTTATTTATCCTTTTTAGCATCCTAAAACTTGTTTGGAGCAATAGTAGGTGGATGGAAGCTAGTTAAAATAAATTTAAGTAAGAAGTTCCACCTGCGGGAAAGAATTATGTGTCAGTAGAACGTCTATCTAAATGTGAGTAAACAGTAGAGTTCTGCAGCGTCAAACGATCTGCCAAGTGGAAGACAAGTTGAGCGTTTTGTTGGGATTTATATGAATTAATATTCCAATCACTTGTATTTAGTTAGTTAAAGTCTGTAAACAGATTATAGTTTATAATTCGCAAATTTTGGCTACCTCTCTTTCTTCTTTAGCAATATCTTATTAATACCTAGCCGATCTTATCCCTGTTAGCGTGACTCACTCACACGTGATATGTTGTAGTCTGTCACCTGTATTTACTTGCTATCCTGGCTGTATGTATCAGGGGCATTGAGCTATCTTCTAGAACTATCACAATTCTACGTATGTATAATTTATTTATTTACAGTATCTATCGTTCATCTTTCTAGCGCGCATGGCCAGCCGGAAGGTGTGTTTGGGGAATTAGCCTAAGGTTGTGGGCGGCGCGGGGTGGTGGGGAATTAGCCTAAGGTTGTGGGCGGCGCGGGGTGGTGGAGAATTAGCCTAAGGTTGTGGGCGGCGCGGGGGGTGGTGGAGAAATAACAACTATCCCATGTTCTTGCAAAATGTCACAGGAATGCATGAGCAATTGAGAGATTGTAATATTATATTTGAATTGGAATTTCTTGTCCAATCTGACTAGGCTTGACTGCGGTCAGGAATATGTGGAGGGGGGGGGGGGGGCGAAATCCTTATTAGGGTTGATATTGTTAAGACGCGAATTTTTTTCACCCCCACCGTTCCTGGTAATGTAGAGCTTTGGGGGGAGGGTTAATATTGAACGTAGGACTTTTGTGTTTTCGTGAGTAGCATGCATCTATGAAAAATTATCTAAGATGGATGTGTGAAGTTGTAATTTTATTATATGTAGAAAGTATTTTGCTGTTGAGTTTAAAACAGACTATTTTACATCTACTCCATGTTTAAACCCACATAGCCCGTTGACAGTTGCGTATAGGTAGGGTGATTATTTTCCATTACAATAAATCAGTTTCAGGTGTGGCGTACTTCAGCCCCTCCTTTATCCCCTACCCCATTATCAGCGCAATCCGGAAACACTGCCATTAAATGTAATGTATACGCACGCTCCATAAATGACTAGGTGTGTGATATGACTGGGTGGGATGAATCTCCGACTTGCTTGAGTGGGAACATGATTCCAGGCATGGAGATTAGCGCCCATACCGTGTTAACACAAAATAATGCCCGTTTGGTGTACAGTGGTATGAATAAACTAATGATGTACATGATGAAAAAAAATAAACTACTGCCTAAAAGCTAGTATGAAGTGATGAAGTGCTTCATTACTATAGTGTAGCCGATATTTTACTATTACAGTATTCATTTCTTTTTCCATATTCCATGCCATTCCATACTGGCTTTCTTTTAATGTTAGTTATCTTTCTATGCCGGTTGCCTTTCCACAATGGTTCACTTGTCACACACCTAACGAATTTATACACTGTTATCATTCCAAACCTCATTTTCACACACCTAACATATTTATACATTGTTATCATTCCAAACCTCATTTTCACACACCTAACATATTTATACATTGTTATCATTCCAAACCTCATTTTCACACACCTAACATATTTCTACTCTGTTATCATTCCAAACCTCATTTTCACACACCTAACATATTTCTACTCTGTTATCATTCCAAACCTCATTTTCACACACCTAACATATTTCTACTCTGTTATCATTCCAAACCTCATTTTCACACACCTAACATATGTATACACTGTTATCATTTCAAACCTCATTTTCATACACCTAACATATTTCTACTCTGTTATCATTCCAAACCTCATTTTCACACACCTAACATATTTATACACTGTTATCATTCCAAACCTCATTTTCACACACCTAACATATTTCTACTCTGTTATCATTCCAAACCTCATTTTCACACACCTAACATATTTATACACTGTTATCATTCCAAACCTCATTTTCACACACCTAACATATGTATACACTGTTATCATTCCAAACCTCATTTTCACACACCTAACATATTTATACACTGTTATCATTCCAAACCTCATTTTCACACACCTAACATATTTATACACTGTTATCATTCCAAACCTCTTCATTTTCAAACCTGCTGTCTTTCCTTCACTGTATTCTTTTATTCACCTGTTATTGTCCATCACCTTAATCTTTCCAAGCCTGTTAATTTCAACAACTCTTTTTCTAATCTAGTTCCTGACATTCCTAGTAGTTTTGTCACTTCACATATTTTCTCCCCACACAAACTATTGCTGATTATTGTTGTTTTTTTACACTCACTTTTGGCTTTTCTACGCTAGCTATTGTCTTTCTACAGTGGATGTTGTTTTTTCTAGTCTATCCGTTGTCTTTATCACTGTTTTCTTTCCGCATTATTCCCTGGTATATTTATTATACTATTAATATTTCCACATTATCCCCTGGTGTGTTATACGTGTAATATTTCCACATTATCTCCTGGTATGTTATACAGGTAATATGTCCACACTAGCTCCTCACTTTGTCAACTATCCACTATGGATGTTGTTTTTACCACACTAAGAACAGTAGTACGTGTGTGTGCGTAGCCCTTGTTTTGCCTGGCAGCAAAGTAGGTCATCGGCCGCTAGTTTAAATCGCGCGGCGCGATCTGCTATATAGTAATGTGTATGGCTGTGCCATTGTGTACGTGTTTAACCGCCTTTATTATATTATGTATTTATTAAGCAAAGTTAATGTTTAGGTATTCCAATAGTTAGTGGGATGTAGTTTATATTTATATAATTTTGTAAGTTTGTTTATATTGTTTTCTTTGTGTATTCTATGATTTATGTATGTGTACATGGTTTTCTCCTATCAGAGGTATATAGTTATTTATTTTATTTGATAATTTATGTTGTAAATTATATTGTAAGAAAACATTGTATTTAGAGAGTATTTGTTGTGGTAATTTTTGATAGTTAGTTAAAGTGTTATATAATTCTAGGTAGTTTAGAGGGAATGTATGTTAGAACAAAAGTACGTTAGCACAGAAGAATCAGTTTAGCAACAGTTTTAGTCTCAGTGCCAGAATTGTCTAGTGGAGTTCCCTTTGCGGCTCGGATTTTTAAGTTATATTGTAAGTTATTGTGTGTGAGTCGGTCGTCTTGGAGAGCGATGAAGCGGTGTCTCTGGAATAAAGAGTACATAGAAATGTAAACACGTGTTGCGTGTTCTGCCTCTTCTGCTGTGGTTGCCGTAGCCGTATTGTCTCATTGTTTCATCATATTATTGTTTCATCATCGCTTCATCATCTCCTCGCATCCTGGGGTGACCCATAACAACACCAACACCACACCCCATCACATTATGTCAGCGACAATTTTCAGAAAACAAATAAACTGAATGTGTGGCAATTATCCGGTCTTTGTATAGTGAAACTGTTTTATACAATACATGTGGCAGTCTGTTTGTATAGTCCACTGGTTTGTATCAGGCCTATGCTAGACTGTTTTGCTAAATAACACCAAACACGATCTGTACTTTTCCAAATATGTGTCTTTCAACGGGCAACCAATCGCGAACGGATAAAAATGGGTGACCAATACAATCCAGATTATATTTAGATGACTCTCGCTGTCCGTCCCGCCCACATTCACATCTGGAGACTATTTATTCTTTGCACTGCAGGCCAAGCGACAGAAGACGCATTGCTAGGTGTGTATTTCGTTTTAACAGGAGCAACGGTACACGTTTTTTTTACACAAAACGTCCAAGTGTTGTTTAATTTCCACTGACATTTCATCAGCTCGAAAGCCGAGGACTTGAAACAAAATTAAACAAAACAAAAACTTTCTAAAGGAGAGAAGCGAAAGACAAGAAAATCTGTTGAGAAAACAGCAGTCAGCCCAGAGATTTAAAAAAACAAAACTCTAAACATTGTTGTCATAACGGAGTGAAACAACCCTCGCTTGCTGACGTCCGTTTGGTTATCAGTCACGTGTTCAGTTTTTGATTGCTTGCCGGGATGTTTGCATTTATATTTTTTACGGTAAGTTTTTTTTTTTCTTTTTCTGAGTTGCCTTCAGTTTGTTTTTTATTGAGCGAATTAATGTTATTTACTCTAGGCTAACTGTCATCATTTTGGTTTGTAAATTTTCGTTTTCCTCTCAGAGTCGTAAATTCTGCGGTGATGATGTTTAGACAATTTATCGATAAACATTTGTTGACTAATACACTCGCATGTCAGCGTGTAGAACAGACTATAAAATGTATCTGGACAGTTTTGCACAGACAAGTTTATTTCATGATACTGCATAACTAAGCGTGATTAGAAAACGTGGGTGTGGGTTATTATAAACAGTTTTTAACTGACTATAAGTTGACATTTTATTTTGAGAACTCATGGGCATTAGTATTATTTAACGCCAACAGTGCAGACATAGTTTGACAGACTTGACATTTTACATTAATGGGACACAAACCTGCCTGTGAGTTACCAAACAAATATCACGAGAATGAGGGATCTGAAAGGTATTAAAGGTGTAACTACTTTCACGCATTTAAATTGCTTGTATATTTTTTAACACTTTTTTTGTTTTGTTTGACAGGCTTTGGCAATAGTGACGGTGACACCATCCCCACTGGGCATTTCACCCGGTATGTTTGTGGTTATTTCACGTTGATAAAAGTAGTCCAACTAATCACATCGCTTGTATCATTTTCATACCGTGTGATAATTCATATAGCGTTGAGCAGAACCCACTGTATGACCTCAAGTAGTAAACATTTTACAAAGAAACATTCACGCTAAAAATCACACAAACATAAACACTCGCTCGCACACGCACACTTTATCTAACAGTCCAAGAAACGCACACAGACATACAGACGCCCACACTTACAAAGAAAAATTTAAACAAAGAAACGAGAAGACTGCCGTGAAGATTAAAGGGAATAAAATTCAGGCGTGTTCGGCACTTCGTTTAATCAAACTGTCAAACGCATGGAGCTCTAGAGAAGCACAAAGGACTAGATTGTCACTGCATCTAAACTTTGTGCAAAAAAACAAAGCATCACCAGAAAACTGACATCAAGAACATATCTTAGACATGTACACACACATATGCACATAAACACTTGCTAATATTTACACACATACATTCATGAAGCTGTTTCTAAATGTTCACTTATTGATTATTTTTATTTTTTCATCATATTTAAAAATTGATTTTTTAAAAGACATCAGACGCACTGTAATTGTATAGAAGACAGAGAAAAGTGCATCAAATGCATTGTATAGAAGACAGAGAGAAAAGTACATCAAATGCATTGTATAGAAGACAGAGAGAAAAGTACATCAAATGCATTGTATAGAAGACAGAGAGAAAAGTACATGAAATGTATTGTTGTATTGTATAGAAGACAGAGAGAAAAATACATGAAAATAAAAGACAGAGAGAAAAGTACATGAAATGTATTGTATAAAAGACAGAGAGATAAGTACATGAAATGTATTTGTATAGAAGACAGAGAGAAAAGTATATGAAATGTATTGTATAAAAGACAGAGAGAAAAGTACATCAAACGCATTGTTTAGAAGACAGAGTGAAAAGTACATGAACATGCGCGTGGAGATTGAAGATGTATGTAAAGCGCGAGAGTACATGAAGACTTAATGAATTCTTGAGGTGACTAGAACGGAAAAAGATAATAAGCCTTAAGGAACAAACAGTGGATGCGATGACTGGACGGATTGGACAGTTTTTAATATCTTGCCACATTTCTTTCCGTTAGTGTATGGCTTCACATTTCAAATTACTTGTCAACACTCAGCTTATGTCGCACTACATCCGATAGTTTCAACTCCTGTTCGCTATGCAATGGTACAGAAAGAAAGGACGACTGCTTGTTGTGTGATCTCCCCTTGTCATCCAAAGTATCAAACAATATTTCAGCAAAATGACGCACTTCGTGTTTGAAATGATTTTTGCTCGTACAGCTGTTACACAGTTATTGTCTGACGAGTAACAGGTGTATGCCAGAAATTATATTTAATGATTGTCTTCCCACTAGGCCATTTCGTCGGGAAATGAATCAGCATGGTGATAATAACAGCAAACATAAATGCAATAAAGAAAGTGATAAAGATCTTTAATAAAAGCAGTACAATTAGAAAATGGAAAAGACATTTATGAAATAATTGACTGACAAGTTGAATACAGTATTGAAAGACTCCATTGACGTGTTGAATACAGTACTTAAAAACTCCTTGAAATGTTGATACAGTATTCAGATTTAGAAACAGTCTGTTCAATAATTCGTCTTTTATTGGAAACTTTGAGTCAACTGTTTTGTTTCTTAGAAACACATCAGTCTGAATGTAGAGTATTAGACCATGTATTGGTTTGTTTATGCTGACCACTAAACCATATAACGGGCTGTAGGCCTGTATGTAGACCACTAGACAAACATTATATACGTAGACACTAAACCTTATATATCGGGCTGTAGGCCTATATTTGTAGATCACTAGACAAACATTATGTATATAAACCAATAAAGCATGTACCGATCTTTTATTTAACGACTAGATATACATAATGTATATAGACCACTAAAACATATATCGGTCAATTATATCACTATCAGACTTACATTATAATTTCTGGTTTCTAATAGATGACATTCGGTTAGATCGTTGGAGTAGTTCATATACATATATCTTTTATTTCGAAATATCTGGTGAGAAGAACAGGATAGAGACAAATATCATCCCTCAGCATCCATATTATTTGGGTTTGTGAGCAGCTGATGAATTATTTGTCATTATAGAAAACTTTACTATGAATGTTATCATATTGCAGCTCGACCGTAATGACCAGTACGCCAGACACGCCTTCTTCTCTACATTTACTTAGCGTTTAGTGAGTTAACCTTTCATGATCAACATCCCCAAACCCTGTCTTTCCCTCACTTTCTTACTTGAGGTCTCTAAGCATTTAGTGAATTAACACTTTCCTAGTTCAGGTTTTCTGACAGGCACACCAAAACGTGGGGATATTTTCAATAGAGCGGTACAGTCAACTTCAGAGACTGAATTGTGAAGCATATGGAAATCTTAAGACAAAAAGCGCTAATAAAAATCCTGCTCCTCCTCCTTTTCACTACCACCACCACCACCACCAAAAACACCCAAAACACCACCATCATTCAGTAATTGTGTTGAGCCCTAGTTTGACTCAACTGCAGCATTCAATAATTGTGTTGAGCCCTTGTTTGACTCAACTGCAGATTCTTGTGTTAGCGGAAGAGATAATTAAATTATGACTTCAAAAAAAAGGTAGCTGCAGTAGTAGTAGTCGAATTAATAATTAGCGTAGTGGTATTAGTAGTAGAACCATTTATTGTTGAAAGAGCAATAGTAATGTTATTAAAAATAGTAATAATTGCTCTGGGAGTAGAAGCAGTATATTAAAGCTATTTGTTATTATTTGCTATAGCAGTACTAGTAGAAAATTAAAACTATTTGTTATTATTAGCTATAGCAGTAAATTTAATTCATAATTCTCTGTTCTCAGAGTGCCGTGACCGGCCGATCGACATATACTTTCTTCTGGACTCCTCTTCGTCCGTATGGATTGTGGACTACGGAAAGCTGCTCGAGTTCGTTGTCTCTACGGTCAAGCAGTTCACCATCTCGTCCAGCGCTACACGGGTGGGGCTGGGAGTATTTTCAGATAATTACAAACATGTAACAGATCTGGGCAGTTACCAAAGTCCAGAGAATCTTTATGACCTCATTACCAAAACCCCTTATCTGAGCGGAAATACGAACACAGACAAAGGTCTGAACGGAATGAGAACAACTGGCTTCCGGACTGACGCGTCATCACGGCCGGATGTGACGCGTATCGGTGTGCTGGTGACGGACGGAAAATCACGTTACCGCAGTAACACCGTGGCCGAAGCGAGTGCTGCTCGCGATGCCGGAATTTGGCTTTATGCGATTGGAGTTGGAAGTAACCTGGATAATGACGAGCTAACAGCCATCGGATCCGAACCCAAGTCCGAATTTGTCTTCCGGGTGCCAAACTTCGATGCCTTGACTCCTCTCATCTCAAATCTAACCAACAGCATTTGCAGGATTGAAAAACCGCAAGCCGACGATGCTAGTATGTATTATATAATGGAGATTTTAGCTTTTGGAAGAGATTAGTGATTGATTAATTATTTGCTGTATGCTAAACATTTACTTTTTTCATTCAAGTGAAAGCATGTCTCAGGCAAGGTATTTTTATTTTGACAAAAATATTTTTTTATCGTGACGTCTGCCAGTCAACAATAGATTGTCCTCTAGTCTGTAACTTTAATGTGTCTGTCATTCACTACCTGCACGTACTTTGTTAAAAAGATGCTCAGATATAATTATACAGTCATGTGTAAATTGTGAAGCGATGTAAAATAATTAAAAGACAGTCAGATATATTTATACATAATAGTCTACTTAGCATGGATACGATAAAAATTAAAAGAGAGTCAGATATATTTATACATAGTAGTCTACTTAGCATTGATCATATAAAAGCTTTAGTGTGTACAAAACAAGAAGTGTGAAGTTTGTCTGAAACATACGTACTATATCGCACTTTGCAATATAATTATAGGGTGTAGCTTTGCAGTGAAGTATATCGCACTTTGCAACATAATTATAGTGTGTAACTTTGCAGTGGTACAAAATCGTATTTATTTTGTGATTTAATTATAGGGTGTAGCAATTATAGTAATACAATATCTCACTTTGTAATATAATTATATGGTGTGGCATTTATAGTGATACTTCATATTCAGTTGGACAACATTTCTTTCTTCTTTTTTTTTTTTCACAGTTATTTTCTTTGTATTTTCATTTGTTGTTGGGGTGGAAATAGTTCTATTTTTTGTATTATTATTAAAAACATTTAAGGGAAGGTTGGTTGCAATTTATATTTATGCTTAGGTATTTGAAAATACATTTGGCGTACCGATAAAGAAATTTGTTTATTTTATGTTTTGACAGAGCAATTCAGTCTGTTCCTACAATTATTTACTGACTTATGTAAACCAATCATTTCAAATTATTAAATTTTATTTCACGTATCATGACTACATTGGGCGATCTTGTATACTGTGTATGTACTTTTCCTTGCCATTTTTAGATTCAGGCTGAACTGAGAGATCTAGTACACAGTGACTATATTTGTACTTTTTCTTCCATTTTTAGATTCTGACTGGACTGGGAGGTCTAGAACATTGAGTAGCTGTACTTATACTCTTTCTCCTCTTTTTAGGTTGTGGTTCCAAGAAGAAAGCTGATATCATGTTCGTATACAATTCAGCCGGAATGCGGAATCGTGACATCATGTCCGTACGTCAGTTCATTGTAAACGTCACTAATGATCTAAGCATGTCATCAGGAAATGTTCGAGTTGGCGTCATCTCAGAAGGTTGTCAGCGGGGAGACATCACCTTAAGAGAGGTAGAAATTGTGTAAATTAATCATATATTATAAATATTAAGAAATGAAAACGATAAAACAAATTGTCGTTTCTTTTATTATCAACCTTATCCAAGACAAGTCTTAGTAGAATAATTTTAATAACCCGAGTATTATTAGAGTGTTGTTATTAAAAATTGTCAAATTAATATAATTAAAATCATAGTCATATACCCAGATACCCATCCCTCTATTTATCCTCTATGTTGGTGAAAGATTATAAGAGCAATGGCTTTCCCCCAACACTGACCCCTCTCTCTACCCAATGCCTAAGACCAAGTGACTGAATGCCTAGTATCAAGCGATTGAGTGCCTAACCATGTCAGTGATATGTAGTGGGGTAACCATCGCTGGTTGAGCGAAACTATTTACGGTACACAAACGAACGTCTTATAAAATTTTAACGATTTCCGGTATGCGAATGAGCGTATAACAAATACAATCTCAATATGTTAACGATTTCTGGCACACAAACGAACGTCTTTAACAAATAACAGACTGTTAACGTTAACGATTTCTGGCACACAAACGAACGTCTTTAACAAATAACAGACTGTTAACGTTAACGATTTCTGGCACACAAACGAACGTCTTTAACAAATAGATTGTTAACGATTCATGTTGGTACTGAGAGTGCAGTAATGACGTCAGTGCAGACGTATAGCCATCACATCTCTTAGAGTAGACCATCTCTCTCAGTAGTTTTACACTCCATTGCCTTTTATTAGTTTTAACATTTTATTTATTTAAGGTGTATGATTTTTGAACAAATGATGATTTGATGGAATACAAACCTGGAAATAAGTAATGCATGTAATTTTAATAAGGGATGATTCTTTGTTCCCGGAACCTAAATCCATTGTAACTCTGTATTGCAACGCTAGCACACACACACACACACACACACACACACACACACACACACACATTTTGATGTTTTAACACTCGCACACTATAACACACACACAATGCTCGTGTTTTAACACTTCCATAATATTTCTGTGGGTTTTTTGTTTTCAATTTTTTTACTCTAGCACGTGCGACGAGACGATTTCGTGAACAGCCTGATGGCCTTACCTCTACCCAATTTTAGTCCTCTTCTAAAGAAACTGCGGCTGTATGGATATGAGGATTCTAACGGTGGGCGGAAAGACTCCGTTAAAATAGCTGTGGTCTTTTTGGATGACGTCCTTCAGGGACGCGAAGACGTGATGTACGAAGCACTCTTGCTGAAGTATAACAACGTCATCATGCACGTCATTGCAGTGCAGCCATACTTCACAGAAGAAGATGTGAAGCATCTGTCGACTGATGCTTCGCGCAAAACCGTTGTACGATCGTACGAGGACTTGGTGACACCACAGGCATACAGGTCCTTCAAGGACATCTTCTGTCAATGTGAGTTTAGTCAAACTCCTGTGTGATAGCGTTAGTTCATAAATAGACTAGACAACAGAGCTGTTACTTGCACGTTCATGCACTGACATCGTCTCTACTTTTTATCTTTGTGAATTATTTATTATTAATCATCAGTAGCAATAATAATAATAATAATAATAATAATAATATGAAGTCATGAAGTCTATATTTATTTGCTTATTGACCATAAACATCCCATTAATACTTGATATTATTGCTTGTTTTTTTCCTTTTTAAACATGAAATAATGAAGAGTTAGGTTAAATATGTATAAGGGTGGGTGTTTAGAGGTCGATTCAAACAATTCAGTTCAGGGTGGGCATTTAGTCAAACAGTCTTTGAGGGTGGACGTATAGGGTCAAACTAAACCAATGTCCAGTTCATTCATACAATAATTAATACTTGTGTGTGTGGTGTGGTGGGGTGGGGTAGTAGTGGTTATCATTGGAAGATTGTTTTTCATGCTCTCCTAGTTGTACATGTATTAAAATCATCTCTACTTCTTTCACAATCATTTTCAGATATTTGATTTCTGAGCAACAACCTAATTAATGCCTTTTGTCATCCGTCGGCGCTACAACGTGACCATGTATAATCACGGAAGTTTGACATTAGCACCAGGTCATCTGACAACTTCTCTAACATGGAAATTTGTAACCTGAATTTACAGTACAATATGAATTATTACTGTTGTCTTCATTAAAAGAAAAGTTTACAAATGACACTAAGAAATACATTTAAAATCGTATCTTACTTTACCTGTAAAGAAAATGATGGTATTGTATTAAAAAGATACTTATCTTCGAAATCGAATGATGTAAAATAAAATAGTCAAGAGAGAGAGAGAGAGAGAATACAGAGACAGAGAGTAAGAAAGAGAGAGATGTTGAAATTTGTATCTAATTTTACCGGAGTAACATAAGCGCCTGTATAGAGGTATGTTCTGAAGATGTTTTGAATTCCAGTGACTTAAAAGTAAGTCATTTGTGAACTGTGATATACTTTGTGTATAAAAGCGTGCGTGTTTGCTATTCGTTCTTATGCATGATTGATAATCTTAACTGCAATGTTTTGAAACTGTTAGTGTGTGGAGAGTGTGCGTCGGTGTATGTGATTTGAAGTCCCGTCCAATTTTGATGAAAATATCACTCAAAAGTGTAAAAAAACTTTTATTTGATACTGTGTAAGTATACTCGCGATGCAGGAACGGGATATTTATTTACAGATGACAGCTAACATATGAAATTATGTCTTTCTGTTAATCCTAAATGTTATATACTCGACATGTTATGTAATGTTGTTTTACATTTTATTCTATTTGTGAGAAATTTTCCCCATCAATAAATAAATGTAAAACTAATAATAATCCACAAAGAGTTATATGTTTCCAGAACTTAAAACGTTGTTTTGTTTTGGTTAAACATGTTGTTCTGTTAGAATACAGTGATACAGTTAAACGTGTTGTTCTGTTAGAATACAGTGATACAGTTAAACATGTTGTTCTGTTAGAATACAGTGATACAGTTAAACGTGTTGTTCTGTTAGAATACAGTGATACAGTTAAACATGTTGTTCTGTTAGAATATAGTGATACAGTTAAACGTGTTGTTCTGTTAGAATACAGTGATACAGTTAAACATGTTGTTCTGTTAGAATACAGTGATACAGTTAAACATGTTGTTCTGTTAGAATACAGTGATACAGTTAAACGTGTTGTTCTGTTAGAATACAGTGATACAGTTAAACGTGTTGTTCTGTTAGAAAAAACAGTGATACAGTTAAACGTGTTGTTCTGTTAGAATACAGTGATACAGTTAAACGTGTTGTTCTGTTAGAATACAGTGATACAGTTAAACGTGTTGTTCTGTTAGAATACAGTGATACAGTTAAACGTGTTGTTCTGTTAGAATACAGTGATACAGTTAAACGTGTTGTTCTGTTAGAATACAATGATACACTGAAAAATATATTGCTTAAGTTTGCATGCCTGTTTCCTTAAACGCGATCTCGCACGCACGCACATACACGCTGATAAACAAAGTTCCTCGTTATTCAGTATACATATTGTGATAGATATTTTCAATGTAATAAGAGCCCCTTAAGTGTAAGGATGATATTATTCCATGTCTATAATATAATATACTTCTTAGTTGCGGACTGGGTTTACGATACTGCGGTCCCTCTCTGCTGCTCCCTACCTAATGCTAATTGTTGTGTCTAAGTATATACTTAGACTTATCTCTTGGTGGATAGGTACATACTTAGACTTATCTAGTGGTGGATAGGTACATACTTAGACTTATCTCATGGTGGATAGGTACATACTTAGACTTAACATTGACCTAACATATTTCCACATTATCCTGGTGATAGATACATACTTAGACTTATCTCGTGGTGTGATAGTTACATACTTAGATTTAACATTGACCTAACATATTCCCATATTCTCATGGAAGATAAGTATATACTTAGAATTAACACTTACCTGATGTATTCCCATATTCTCACGGCGGGGAACCATCCACATTCAAAAGTCCTCTTTCATGTCTGACTTCGTAATTATTCAGTAACACCACGGCCACCAGGAACAAACCTTTTCTTCTGAATTACAACAAGAAGTAGTGAATGATCAATAAAAGAAATAAAAATTAATTTAACAATATAAGTTTACCACACACTAAACACGACATTTAGCATTGAATCAAGCATAAATATAAATGGTAAACACATAAAATACAAAAACCAATTAAAAAAAATATCCAACCTACTGTTCTTACTTAAAGATTAGAGTTCAGCTTTTGACATCCAGATAAATAATTTACTGTTCATGAGGTCTTGAAGATTTTATTTCTTTAAATAATATTCCTGCAATATAGTTACTAATGTCAATACTGACAACCAGCTTGTATTAACATCATGAAGCAGAGGGAGAGGATAACAGGCACATAGGTACATAACTGTTAGTTGGTATAACCATAAGTTTGTGGAATTATCCTCTCTTTGCCACCCTGTCAGTAGTAAGAATGACGTCAGAGATATAGTTGAGTAGCTCCCTCAAGGTGTACCCTCCGTAGGTCAAACCAATAGAACTAGGCAGTTGCAATGGCTCATGAAAACAGGTAGGTAAAGGATTAAAGTACAAAAGCTAAACAAGGCCACAGAAGAAAACGGAACCAGTGCCAACAACATGAAGAAGACAGGAAGTTAAGATGGAGTTATGGCGCTGTTGCTCATTCCTGTAACATATTGTTTTGTCTTGTAAGGATCTCGAACTCACGTTATTTATTCTTCCCATAAAATAATTTATAAGATTATCCTGGTAAACACAGGGTCTAATTAATTCCAGTTCTCTCGGCCTCAGCGAATTAATATTATGTCATCACTGTGGGTAAATCAATGGGATCACTCTACACACTTCCCTTACAAATTGCACACACACACACACACACACACACACACACACACACACACACACACACACACACACACACACACACACACACACACACACACACAGAGGGATTACTCCTTCTCAAATATACCGAAGGCTAATATATAGAGTCAATTTCCTGTTTTACAACATCCTGCTAGGCTAAACATAGGGTTTGATGCGATCAGATTATTATCCCGTGGTGTGACCATAAATTCACACAGACTTGTTTTTCCAAGTTTTTGGTTTGCACTCATAAAATTTTATATGATATGTGCATGTATTGGGCTCATAAACATTGTTGTGGCAAACTGTAAGTTGAAACTTAAATGTAAGAGAAAATGGAGTAATAGATGAATAAACTGGAAACTTAGGGTCGCGGCTGACGGCTGGCCTCTCCTCCCGGATGGGTGGGGTGTGTGTTAGATCAGATGTGATGCCGACTACACACTAAGCGGCAAGATGTGAAAAAATAATCACATTCACACACAGACACCATGATATTCTTGTGGGGAGGAATACTTTATTCTGTAATGTGGGGTAAAGTGTGAAGGTCGGCTGTGAGTGTGTGTAGATATGAATGTAAATATGAGGGACAAATAGAACGAATGAACAAGCAACCGCACCAACACACTCTCTCACAATGAAAGAAGAGCCCAACTCTTGAAAAGAGTTTACAGAATTTATTCTAAAATTGGGGCTACTCTCATAAGGCTGTCGGTCATTCATTCAGAAAACGTCCACACACAACATTCACGGGATGGGGAACAAGAGCAATGAAAATGATGAATAAAATAAAAATAAAATAGTGGCAAAAGTCAACAATGTGAACAGCAGTGATAGCCGCAATGAATAACTGCCAAATAAAATAACTGGCACAAACATGTGGGTGAAAACCCAACACAGATAATAAATAATAAACTACAATAGCAGTGATAACTGCTAAATCAAACACTAATGAAATTAATGTTACAAATATGTGGGTGAAAACCCAATGCCAATAATCAATGTTAGTTACAATAGTGGTGACAACTGCAAAAAGCAAGCACTAAGCTATATGTTTGTAGAGAAAGTTCAGGGTGAAAACCCAACATCAATAATAAGTGTTAATTAAGCAAAGTTAAATGTTGTTCAGGGTGAAAACCCACTGTCAATAATAAGTATAAACTTCTAAATAAATAATATGAACTATAACTAACCTACCTAAGTAATTCCCCTTTAAACTAACTCTTTCCTACTTGCAAATATGAAGATAAAATGCTGAAATACTGCTGCAGGAAAAACACATCTGTATGAACAAAAATGGCTGAATCCCACTTGCCAACACACTGGTGAAAACAAAAAAGTAATAAAAATGCACACCCAATGAACTGGCCACTCAATAATGGATCTGCTCATGGGAACAGAAAGTTACAGAGTTGCTAACACGCTGGCAAAACACTGGTTGATGAACAAACTTGCCAACATGCTGGCACAACAAGTTACGAAGAATGCATGGTCTTGTTGGTGAATATCACACACAGCGCACAAATGAATTGCACTGAACAATGCAACCTTCCGCCACAGGTGTAGAGCTAAGTGTCTATTATCGCTGATGAGTGCAGAATACCTTCCCGTTAAAAAGCAGTAAATAAATGTTGTGTGGTTGAATATAAGTCAAAATGTCGCTTCCAAGCATAGTTTAACATCAATGGCTCTGAAGACACTGTTATGTTACAAGCTGCCTAGCTGTTGAAAACATTCGAAAGATAAATTCTCGATTATGTAAAACTGAGAATAAAATCTGAGTGTGGACCCCATGAGTAGAAAAAAGCAATGAAGTTCCAACATACCTTGTAGACAGGCCACACTCTCATACACTCACGATAAAAATTGCTACACAGTCCTTTTATGTAAACTAAGTTTCTACACCTTTAGAGAAAATCTCGCACATGAAATTTTACTTTTCTAATCTAGTCCTATTGTTTAGTGAAGGTGCATCCACTTCTAATACAAAATATAGTCCCTATCTAAAATTACGATTAAGGATTATTAAAAACTAGATACTTTTTTTTTTACCTATTGCTATCATAATTATCCAACATCTAACATAAATATAATTAAACAAATGAATTAAATTAAAGTGCTGAAAGCATAAAATAAGTATGCACGCACACAAACTTGCTGACAGTGCATGTAATTGACACTCATTTGCTTCCAGATGACAATAACAACAGCTGGCACATCAAATGACGGGCAAGTGGGGGTAATAAAGTTTTTTTTTTTTTAAATAAATTTTTCTGATTATATTTTACAGGGAGTAAGAGGCCTTTCCTTGTTTTACCTGAATCTCCTGGTTTACTGATTATAGACCATGGTATATGTGAAGAGTATCTACTGAAATGTGTAAGTGTAGGGAATTCACTACACAACATTGGTGTATGGTGGCAAAGTATGCTGCTACATCATAGAATTTCTGGTACAAGGAAGTTACTAGAAATTGCTACAATTGTTGTTCTGCTTCAGGGAGCTAATACAGCAAAGGAGTGCCCAGGTTAGCCTTGAATGAATAATCTGTGTTCTACAATGTGAGAGAGAAACACATGGAATTGACAGTAATAACGTGAACAATAAACTTGTGACTTTGCTTCGAAAAGTGTGCGAAAAGACTATTGAACCCTAAACTATACAAGGTTATGTAGGAAATATGATTGCTTATCTCTAATAACTCCATTTCTGTTCTCAAAACTATCCTGTGATTTGTATTGACACTAATCTGTTGAATTGATATAAGACTGTAAAGGTATTAAAATTATGCGAATGTGGTTTCATGGAAATATTGTTGTGATCTTTTTCATTGTATAAATTTGTAAAATTTATTGACCTTCTTACACATATTAATAACCTTTTGTTGGAGAAGAAGGTGTGTGCGTATGTTGCTAAATATAGATTAAAGAAGGATTTCTATCTCCTTTAGTAAGAAGTTTTCCACCTATGGAAATATTGTGTGAAGGTAATTGTTTGTCTTTGATGTTGTGGAAGTGAGAAAACGTTTACAACGCCCGCATATCCGCCGAGTGAGAGGAGAGAGAGAGAGAGAGAGAGAGAGAGAGAGAGAGAGAGAGAGAGAGAGAGAGAGAGAGAGAGAGAGAGAGAGAGAGAGAGAGAGAGAGAGTGAGAGAGAGAGACAAGCGGTGTCTTTTGGAGAATTATTAATAACATAAATTATGATTCTTGTCACTTGTAATTAGTTATGGATGATTAATGAATAATAATAATAAGCATGACCATAACTAGCAGTCATTTACGTCACACTGTCTATCAATCAAATCGTCATGTGGGTCACACCTACTATGGGAAAATGACCCAAAAGCCTTTTGAGGAAGTCACAATTCGGTCTAGAAGTGAAGCTTTTAAAAAGAAAATGAGTGGAATCAGGGAGATTATATTTTTGTTAACTTGAACACCAGTGGGTGGCCTCATTCCTTTGCATATTCAATAACATATAAAAATAAATGAATTGAGTTGCAAACTTTTATTCAATACATCAATGTGAATAAATATGGAGGAGAAATTCCACTGTATAATTATTATCTATTTTAAAGTGCATTTTCCTATAAAAGTGTATGCTTTCCAAAGCTACTTTTCCCTGAAACTATTTCATTTTGGCTGTTTCGCTAGACCACATGGGTTCTCTTGGCGTCAGAGTGCTCTACCTTCAACGGAAGTATCTACATGTAGCCGATGTCACTTGCAAGTGTGGTGGTGACACCGGTGAAGTATTAGCTTATGTTTATATCAAATTAACTTTAAATTAAATACAAATACAAATACCTTTCGGTTTTCAGGATCCGCATACGCAGATTAATTTATTTATTCTAATTTAAGAAAGACCATGATTGGTGCAGTAAGACCAGCAAGTGGGCGAATATTGCAGGTGAGATTTTTCGTCTGCACAGGGTACGTTGTGTACTGTACCAGGCCGAGCTTACGAAATACATAGATATATTTCAAAATCATGAAAATGCGACTTCGCTAAAACTTTAAAAATAATTCAAAGCGTAATATTTGATAATTCTAGCAATAGAAAGCATAAAAAAATATAAAATAATATAGTTTAGATAGTTTAGTGCAGGCCTATTGATTATAACATAATATTAATAAAGTAAATTAGTAATGCTAAAATTTTAAGAACTTTAGGAAACTTTTACTTTATGAACTAAATGAAGCACCGGTGCTTACTTTTTAGTTTCATGTTCCTTTTTACTTTTAATTATATTAATAGCATTTTCCACAGAACAATTTAGTTTTATTGAATGTATGATTTTATTAATAATTTTAACTAATGAAATTTTACTTTTTTGTGTGAACAATAGGCCTATCTAATGATTAGAAGCTCATGCAATATCATGAATATGACTGGAATATTTAGTGTACTTTCAACTAAAGTAATTGTTACTACAGTTGTAGACTTTGTCATTAGATTATCTTTGTCAAGCCATGTAAATTATGTTTACTTTATTGTTCATTAGGGCAGCCATTATTCTCTTCTTAGTTACTGTTAGTGTTACAGTTTTAGAAATATAATATAACTTTATCAAAATTTAGAACAACACTAAATTAGAAATAAATAAATATATATATACAGTATATATAATTGGTTGGTTTTACTTACAGTTGATATTATGAAAATGATTGATAGTGATTTAAATGACTTGCTACTTTCACTCAGAATCATTCATGCTTAATTTGCAAAATAATATGTGTTCTATATAATAATATTGCTCTATATTTACCTGATTTAGACCTCATTGTAATATGGAATAAAAGAAGAATCAACTTTTGATTTTAAATAGACATCTGTGTGTGTGTGTGTGTGTGTGTGTGTGTGTGTGTGTGTGTGTGTGTGTGTGTGTGTGTGTGAATCAAAGATAGTGACAGGTCTTAAATTGTTAACATTGATAATGAAACAAAAGTTATAAATGAAATAAAGTACATAAGGGAGTTCACTGAAGTCCATAAATCAGTACATGCTGACTTGTTTGACAAAGTTGGTAACAAAGACTTGAAAGAGAAACAGAAAGTTAAACTGGTGGGATTTTTTTTTAAAAAAAGGAAACATATAGGTAAGTAAATTACACTGAAAGAATCTCTTTAAAAAATATAATTAATAATTTGTTTGCCATAACACTGAATAATGTAAAAAATCTAAATGTTATATAAATGATGATTTCTCACCAGCCTTCGTAACTCAATAACTGGCTCAATGCACAAAATTTCAGAATTATAAACACATGCTATCATATTATTTTTTATCATGAACTAAAGTAGTTAATTATGTTGTATTTGGTTTTACCACTTTAAATAATTATATTAATAATTTTAGCATACTAATTTTTAAGATTCATCTGCAAAATAAACTGTATGTTCTTTCTTCTTCTTCACAATCACTTCTTTTCCCCACAGGAATTGCGTGGAAACTTTTCATCTTCTTGATGTTCTCAGTTTCTGTAGAGTTCCTACGGGGCCTTCCTCCTTACTCTGTTCTAGGAGGGTAGTAATGTTTAAAAAAAAAAAAAAGTGGAAGATATATGGAAGTTATGGAATTAGTTGTCCACTTGCCTGTCGTTGTTTACAGTTTACTTGCATGCTTTATTCGTGTGTCAGTTATTGTATGCATTGTTTTTCCTAGGAATTGTGTTAATATATTTATTAGAAATTTTTTTTTTTTTTAAATGTGAGGAAGCTATTTGTAACTTCCTTTAAGTTTGTGGTTTTCTTTTTTATTACTTATTGTGTAAACTGTAATGATGTTTGTGTGGTGGGTTTTATTAATATTTATTTTTATAGAAGGTGAAGTGTGTTTGTGTGAATGAGATATGTGATGATGGCTTGGTGTATATGATTTTGGTGATATTTATTTGGAAAGAGTAGTGTTTGTGTGGTAACTGGTAAATGTAATAGTCTCGTTGTGTCAGTCAAGCATTTTCTTTCATTTGAACACAGATTGGTCTTGCTTATTAATAGCTAGGTAAGTGTGTTATCATCCACCTCTTGGCAGTAAATTTGATGGATCGATATCAACAAATACTGAAATAGCCAGTGCTTATGGGGATCTCCCAACAATCAGACATATTATTACAAAATGTACACCCGTGGGATCAGAAAGAAAAAAAAAAACTGACTTTCTAAATTAAAACAACATTTTGGCACCTATACCACTATTACCAGGGATACTTAACTCCCATAACTCCCATTATACTTATACTATTATAGTTTATACAGTTCTGGTATAACAAGTATAAATGTCTGATTGGGTAAAATAAACTGATAATTGCACACTCACTGCACAAAAGATATTACATAAATGATAATCATTATTAGACAAAAGAATGGAGTCCAATTAATATATGATGTTCGACAGTTGTATGAGTATCATTCTACTTTGATGTAAGAAAATATTTTTACTGATTCCACTTACTACAATTTAATTATTATTAGTAATAATGAAAGGCACTATGAAGTCAAGATAAAATAGAGCATCAGTAGGTAAAACAGGTAAAGAAAAATTTATTACACACCAAAATGTCAACAGTATTGATTATCAATTTGATAGTAATCATGACAGCATGATAATAATAGTAATATTAATAATTAGGAAAACTATTAAATAGTAATAATAAAAAGAACAAGTTAAAGAAAACATGATTTTCAAAATTAATATAAATAAATCCATAAATAAAATAAAATGAACCCATTACCAGATAATGTATGGCTAGCCCCTAATTCTGCCCCCACTTATCCCACAGCAATCCACTTGACCCTGACCTACTCTGGTGCAAAATCAATGTAAGCTAGAAGTATCCTTTATATAAATTGAATAAGCCCCCTCAACTTTACTATCACATGAATTGTAGGTCTGATCTACTTCCCATGAAGGAAATAGTTAACAACAGTCTGAAGTTGCATTATTGGGGGTTATGTCCATATAAAGTAAACATTAAGATTATAATACAGCATCCATATGATGAAATATGAGATAATGACTATTAGTGCTGTATATATTATGCTGTGATGATTAATCTTCTTCTTCCCCTGATAACATTACTATAGCATTTTCAGATCATGATATACACTCCAGAAGATGATGAGTCACGTTTGTTTCTGGTTCATTTTGTCAAGTTGATTGCATAGGTTATCTACACTCATTGTTTTTTTTTTGGAAAACATGGTTACCAGTAACTGTCAGTGTTGTCTATTGAGCTAGTCAATCATTCCTTGGTATGGTCTCAAATTGTCCAAATAAAGGCACTTCTCACTTAACACCGAGTTCTGTTCCCACAACTACTGAACTAGGTCATTAACTGATTAAGTGAATTGGTCAATAAGCAGGAAGCATAATCATTTTTATTTAATCTGAATAAAGAAAAGGTCTAAAGGAAACTCCAACTTGATAACTTTGTTTTAATTTGCATCTCTGGAGAGTTGGTCGTAAGTCCAAACGGTCATTAAACAGATAGGTTGTTAAGTGAGAAGCGCCTGTTACTGTTAGTGTTAGACTGTTACACTTGATGTAATTTTGAGGTTTTTTCCCAGAGGGATTGTATTCATTCTTCTTCTTCAGCTGAGCATCATGTAATTGGCTTTTATTATGGGGCCATGTTGTATGAAAAGCATGTATGGATCTTTAAAAATAATGTATCATACTTGAATTACACTTCCTCTGGAAAAATACTGGCAGCATGAACTGATGAAGGGCATATAAAAGAATTGAGACTGACTTATGAAATAGCAGATTCATTTCTTTCACCTCACTGCTTACATTCACATCTTTTCTCTACCATTTGCTTAAACATTTTTACCACCATCCCTTCTTAGCTTATAAGTTATATGGTTGAATTTGTGTAAGGTAATTGGGCATAAGATGTGACACCACTATTAAAACAAACTACGTTGAAACTAAATTGAAATATAGTAAGTGAGAAATAAAAAAACTGAGCATCACTTTAAAATATATTAGTACATTGCTGATAATCTAATTCTTTATTAGCATAAAGGCACATTTTTTCAATAATTTATTCCTTAAAGTACAACTTCTTACAATTGTGAGACATTAATAACAATGTAGTGGTATAAAAGATGCTGCTGCTCTTAGTCTTTACTCTTACTCTTAGTGAATACTTGTCATCACCAAGTTCCTAATATCAGAAAATTTACTATGAAAAAGATGTTTCTAGTTCTTCAGCACCTGATGAAACAAGCACAAGTACCAGAGCATTGTTTCTCTGAGCTTGCAGTCTCAAACAAATATATTATAAATAATTTCTTATGTATAATGATTATTAAGTTACGATATTATTGCACAGATGAGACAAATGTTTAAGGATGATTTGAGTTATGATATTATTGCACAGATAAAATAAATGTAAATATATATATATATATGTAATGAGGATTTGAGTTGGGACTATTTCAGATAAGACATATTCATTATATAGAAATTAATTTTTATAATCTCTGCAAACTGGTACTTTTTGTGTGTGCATTATTATTGCTTTTTGTGTGTATGTTGTACTAATCTCGACTACTCTTACTTATATTACTTTTATTAGTTTTTACTATTTGCTATTTAATATTTATTTTTAGATTTTTTACAAGATATTTTATAGCATATTATTTCTTTATTGATTGCAGAGTGTTTTGCTTCATGCAAGACAGCAAGTTCGATATCGTTCCCGACTACCCTTAAACACAGCTATCTTGTTTGTGCCACAACAGGAAGCTTGGGTCATTGAACGATTTGGCAAATATCACAGAGTCCTGGAACCAGTTAGTTAATACAAATTATTGTCAGTCTTATGCTAACACTAAAAAGTAATACTCATAATAGCCAGGAGTCTGAGGTGGAGATGAATTTTGAATTATTTCCAAATTATTTATTTAGTCATTCTCAGTGCCTTTTAAACTTGTTTGCTGTTATTTTATTTTTTTCAGGTGTTATTTTCTTGTATAATAAACTTTAAATAAATTTGTTAGATTACGTTACATATGGTGTTATTTTATTGACCCTGTCACAGCATTAATTAACTGAATTATTGGATTATAAATGTTGGTTTTAACACTGATAACAGCTCCATGACCTAACTTTATACTTTATAGCCACTGTATTGAATCCTACAACTTGCATTTAGGGGACAATTAATCATTCAGTACAGCAGGAAGTAAATTAGTTGACATTTCCTTCTAGGATCAGCAACGCTATCTCTCCATCTTAATTAATTAGTAATCATTCATTCATATGTTGCTCATGCCCACCTGATCCCAATTAATGTGTCAAGGAAGACTGATGATAGTAGAAAATGTGGATTTTGATTTAAAAAAATGTACTATGCAGCTAATTATTTTTCTGTTTTTGGTTTAATGTTACATATTTAAATATTTGTATTTTCTTCTCTCTAATAAATGTAGTCACATTTTTATCACAGTATTCTCTTATATATGTAGTTTTAATTTTAAACAACAGTTTGTTGTTATATACGAAAAACAATATTTCGGCAAAACTTTGGAATATATTTACTTGTGTAAATTTACTTCTGTTTGTGCCAGATATGCTCTTTCTGTGAATGTGGTTGCTTAGGAAAATTAGAAAATTAGCTTGTTGCTCCATTTGACCATTTTTTTCTTCTCAAAATGAAGACTCGAGAGATACTCATCTTCACTATTTTCAGTGGTTATTTGTCAGATTTTCTTAACAACTTTTTCACTATTATAAAATATTTCAAAATATCTAGAAAGTAGCTTGCAATTCATTTTGTAATGGCAGGTAATATTTTAATTTGCTTTTTAATCATTTTAATCCTGAATTATATTTTTCTGTCTTCTAGTTAGTTCACACTGCTATAAGTGTCCCAAAGAATTTTGCTTTAAATTGTAAAGCATAATAATAATATTGATCTCTTCATTATCAAGTGTCCCAGAGGATTTTGCTGTAAATGAATTGTCATTATTGATTTCACTATTATCAAGTGTCCCAAAGGATTTTACAGTAAATGGATCAAAATAATATTGATCTCATTATTATCAAGTGTCTTAAAGTAAATGAATCAAACATATAATTTATCTGATCACTTTCAAGTGATAGTTACTTGTGCAAGATATTGGAAAATGGAATTTAATTATTTTATGTTTCAGATATTTATAATGATTGGAAAACTGCTTTTACAAGAATAAGCTTTGTTATAGTTATAATTGGTGCACACATTTATGTTTCCAGGGATTCAATCTGATTATTCCAGTTGTGGATTCAATCAAGTATGTCCAGAGCTTGAAAGAAATAGCTATTGATGTGCCTCACCAAGCAGCTATTACTCTAGGTAAGTCATCTGCTCTTTATATTAGGTATGAAGAAATAGATAATTGATGGGTTGTTTGACCTAACCATTCTTTCCTTGCTTGTATTCTTGTGTAAAAGCTGAAAGCATCTATCTTGATGGACTGATTGAGTTTCTTGAACCTCATTGTTATAAACATCTTGCTGTGTTTATCTATTTTATGCAAACATTATTTGTAAATGTAGACACACACAGAAGCACACAAACTAAACATAATTTTAAAATCAAATATTCATTACGTGAAATGTTTTCTTTATACGACCTGATGAACTTACATGAAGATGTATGGTTCTACACCCATAGAGACTAGAGCCCACAAGGGGTCTACATACATACACTTCACAGAAGTTAAACTGTAAGAACTTGCCCAGTAGCATGCACTTTATTGCAAGTGATGTCCCTTAGTATGTTTTTTTCACTTTGTAAAGTTGAAACATTTTGTAAGCCAGAGCTATTCATCTTGCATGTTTTTGGATGATGTCAGCTTTCTTCCACATTTTTTATTGTTGCTGTTGGATTGCTAATACTGTTTGTTCTATCAGTTTGATTTGTGGTGTTTTTTGTTAGTGTGCTTTTCTTGTCTCCATGATATCAGGCTAATGTCTTTGTTGAGTGCTATCAGCGACTTTGACTTTGTTTTCACTGCTTCGAGGGTGGATGGAAGGAGTGTCTATTGTTAGGCAAAAATTGTCAGTGGATTTAGATGTCATTATCTCTATAGTCACTCTTAGAACAGTCCGCATCTGATAGAATAACTAAACCCCTTAGCTTTGCAACCCCAGATATGATTGATATAATTATTTAATTTATTTTCTCTGTGTGTGCGTGCGCGCGCATATGCAGCCTTAATAAAGTGTTATAATTGATATACATCTCTAAAAGTAAATTTTTATGAAACTAATAATGTGTTATGATTTTAATATTAAAAAAACATAAATCATCAAATGCAAAGTTAGAATAATCTGTATACAGACATCTCTAATAGGTTTATATCAAGATTTATAAATAATATTGGGAGTAAAAACAAATAGAATTACAGTACTATATATATAGAAATTGACTGGCACTGAAAGGGTTAATAAATGCAACTTTTGTAAAGAAAATCTTATTTGACTGTATTTTCAGATAATGTAACTCTCACTATGGATGCTGTGCTGTATTTGCGTGTTGTGGATCCATACAAGGTAGGTAAATCTTGTACATCAGATTATCTGGTCTTACTTGAAAAAGCTATGGGTTAGAGTTATTGCCTTGACTGACTCTGCAGCTTTCCTGGGATATTGTTTTGTTTGTTGTTTCTGTTGTTAATGGCAAATTCATGCAGACCTTTTGTAAAAAGAGAACACTCTTACATCAGATTTCATTTTCCATAACTTTCACCAAACTACACAGAAATTTAAATATCAGAATTTACACACCAGAAGCAAACAGTGGAGCATTTTTACTCAGGAAGGCCAGAGTTGACTTCTTAGGTTATAGTTATCATGTAGAAAATGCTATCTTAAATTAAAAATACAATATCCTAGGTTGATAGAAAAAAATGGTTATACAGACTCTTATACTCAACTTTGAATTGCCAAAACATAAATGGTAAATCAAATGATCACCCAATCCAGAAAATTGCCTACAAGATAGCTGAGATTTAAATAAAGAAGAAAAAATGCAAGGAATGTCAGTATCAAACTTCAGAACACAGAAATCCAGTTAGAAAATTAGTTCACAGGAGAGAAAATGTCTACATCTAGAAATCTGACTTTGAAGCAAAACCTTGATACTTGAATCGAGCTTGGATCATGGACTTCACAACAGTCGTCATGAGACAACAATACTCACTGAAAATTAAGGGAAAATGAAAATAATATCCACTCCCCACAAGAGTGCCTAATTTTGAATCCTTTCATTTGTGGTTCCTTATCTTTTACTTTTTATTTTCTCAATTTTCTGTCTTTAACAGGCTGTTACTTGGGTATTTTAAATATTTAACTGTCATGCAATGATGATGGCCTTGTGCTTCAGCCTAGTCTTCTGGGCCATGCATGATGTCATATGTAACAATAGATCCTTTTCTGAGGATGAAGATCACATAGTTATACTATGCTTGATCCTGGCACGTTATTTTGCCACTCAGTAACAATTGAATGGATGACCTTACTAAAAAATGAAGAGCGGCTGTAATTATGAATGGATTTTGAAAATGTAAATTGTTACCTATGTTAAACGTATAAAAGAATTTTACAGTGAAAAGTTCAATAAATAAGATATATACCTCCAACTGAAGTAAAGAAACACTAGTTCTTTTCCATGTGAGCTGACATATCAAACGCCACACGAAGCCTTGTTGGCCGACCAGATCGACATTGTCACACTATTTTTTTTATGAAATCACTAGGGACTGGCAAAAATTCCTCCTCAAAAGAAACAGAACATGAATCATCAGCTAAATCATAATCTGATTTAGCTGTAGGTTGACAAAGTCTGTCGATAAGAGCAAAAGCATTCTGACTTGAGCCATGACTTGCAAAAATTCCTTTTCAGCACAAGAAGCAGTGGCTTCTGGTTATAGAAAGAGAAAGCATTGGGTGTAAAAATGCAGTCTTTCTATCATATGATCAATCTAATTTCAGCTATCCAGTTGTAGAATTGATACAAATTGTCGCTAAGGGAAACACATATTTCCTTCAAACTGATTGGTTCATTTTGACTGACTAAAAATGAGCATGCTTGCGAATGGGTCATATACATTCCTACCAAATATAGCTAATTTAGATTTAGGGACATATATGGCCTAATGCCATCGAACAGGTTAAGGAGTAAAAAGTGGAAAGGGCAAAACTAAAATTAAGAGGGAACAGAGATCATCAATCATTATTCTTTTCTTCAGAAAATGATAGAGTTCATTCATAATGCAGATTACATATAGTTACTGATCAGACATTCTATTTTTAAAAGAAAAATACATTTATTGGAAATTTCTCAGGTTTAAATAATTAGCATTTGTATCTGAGTTTGTAAACAAAGATGGAATATGTGAGACAACAGTTCTTGTTAAGACATTCATCATACAATAGCTACTCTCTCAACTAAAATCATTCCGTAGGCTTTCATATATTGACTTTTTAAGTTTGGTGAACATGTCTGAACTAGTATTAATTTTCTATGGCTTTCTTGTATCTTTACTTTTATGATGATTTTGTCTGAACTAGTGTTGCTCTTTTGCTTCCTTGTATTTGGTTATTCTTATAGGCTTTCTTGTAAATTTACTTTTATGATGAATGTTTGAACTAGTATTGTTGTTCCATAGGCTTCCTATGGTGTGGAGGACCCGGAATATGCCATCACTCAACTAGCCCAAACAACCATGCGCTCAGAGATTGGAAAAATAATGTTGGACAATGTTTTCCGAGAACGAGAATCACTGAACATTGCTATTGTTGGTATGTTATTAAATTGGT
The DNA here is from genome assembly GCA_028829895.1 of Sinotaia quadrata. Classification (NCBI taxonomy): domain Eukaryota; kingdom Metazoa; phylum Mollusca; class Gastropoda; order Architaenioglossa; family Viviparidae; genus Sinotaia; species Sinotaia quadrata. The sequence continues at coordinate 51,218,044 of CM054177.1, read as the reverse complement.
TCTATTATAAATGAGACCTCATAAAGAGTCTAATTTAAGAATAGCTCATTATTCAGGAAAACTCAGATTTTACAAGCCATCTGCATTTACAGATGCAAAACATTTTAAGTGAACATGAAATAAATTAATTATTGAAGTGAACAATGGTATTGAAGCAGATCCTCATTTCTTCTGTTAGAATGCAATGAAATAATATACAGTAGAAAATAAGGCATAGATTTCTAAGCGACTGGCTAAATTTAGCTTGTTTGGATGGGGAGTGAGCTCTCTCTACCTGTTGTGTTTATTGTTTTTGGCCAAGGTTTAGATTTTGATATTTATTTGAGTAGGTAGATATGACTCTTTCCAGTCTTCTTTAATTTTGTCACAGGCATTGTGGACATCATACATTAGATATTAGATATATATTTGTTGTGTTGTGAAATTGCAACACTTGTAATGAAGTACACAATTCAAATTTCTTAGAGTGATGATTTTGTGTGTGTGGGTCATACTGCCAGTATATTTTTATTAAGAACTTTTTAAAATCATTTATATTTTTTTCAAATTTACAAATTTTATCACACAGTACAATGTTCAACTGCTATGTAAAAACATCATTATAGAATGGGTAGTTGAATTTATATACTGGTATTAAATTTACCAAGGTCTTTTTTTGAAAAGTATTTTGGGAGACTGCCAAATAATAAAATAGCCTCGTGTCTTACTTCATTCAAATCTTAAAATCCAAATGAGTTCATATTTTTATTAAAGGTAAATTATTCACAAAATAATCATTATGCTATGGAAAAAATAAAATACTTATTTTTGTCATTTTTGTAAGCTGTTTATCCAAATACTGATTAATATTACTAAGTATCTATTTGTGTGTCATTTTTCAGGTTGTGTATATGTTAAAATAAATGAGCAATTCTGCACTTGTCAAGATTTTTCTCTTTTAAATATACTTAATAAACTTTTTAGTTTTCAAATAGGATTTGTGAGTTTTGCCCATAACGGAAATGTTTATGACGCACCACAACAAATGAGTCACATTATACCTGATACCAGATCCCAGTTCTTGTTAAGAGCTAAAATAGGCCAGATGGTTGACAAGATTGACTTTGAGATTTCACTGGAGTTGGAAAGTTTAACACACTAGAAATGAACGAACCTTTCTCCATCCAGTTGGAGCATCCTGATCAAATTTGAAGCAATAATATCTTCAGCAATAATATCTTCTCCAGACTCAAGTAATGTTTCCTCCATCAAGTAGGCATCACTACCACCTAAATCCAGCTGAGTATCAGGCTCATAATGAGAATTATAATTAATTAAAACGATTTTTGTGAATTGAGTGGGATGCCATAATTTGTAAAAAAAAATTCAAGATGGTGGTTAAGGATTTGTCCTTTATAATTTTTACCGTGAGATTATGACTGTGGAATATTAAATATAAATTTTAAAAATAGTTTAGTTATATGAATTAATGTTTAATTTTGATATACAACTGGTTTTTAAAGTAAAATGTTTACAAAATAATATTTTGTAGGTAATCTTAGGCGTCATACAAAAGTGGATGATTTTTCTCCAGTTGCCATTTGAACAGAGTTAATAGAATCATTTTAAAAAAAATATAATAGCTTTCACTGCTTTACAGTATTTACACTTAAAATCTACAATAGAAATTTTCATGTACACTATTCAAGACTTAGAGGAAAACTAAAGGTAATATGGAAACAAAGTGATGACTCCAAAGCAGAGTGCATGTATGCGCTTGTGTCCCTTTTCAGGGTGACTGGTTTTGAACAAGTATACAACAGGAGGATACTAAAGGTGTAATGGTTTTGGTGTAAATGTTTAATTTATATTTTGTGAAAAGGTGTATTCTTTAAAGTGTCAGGTTTTTTAGTTATTTTCACTTTTATGTGTGCAGCTGCAATCAACAAGGCATCAGAAGCATGGGGCATTAACTGCATGCGGTATGAAATCCGTATGTAACATTCTTGTTTATTTCTATATTATTCCAAATACCTTATTTTGTAATACTCTAAAATTTGATTGAGATTATTTAAAAAGTGTTTATGTTGGATGATAAATCATCAGATATTTTATAGTTTTAATCAAACAAATTTAATGACTGAAGTGTGACAGACAAAAAGACAGTGGGGAAAATTGAAGGCCAAGTTAACAAACTAATTTCTTTTAACAGTAGATGCTGATTTTGTTAATAATCATTATCTTTAATCAGGTGATATGAAACTTCCAAGTCGAGTTCAGGAAGCAATGCAAATGCAAGTAGAAGCCGAACGAAAAAAGCGTGCAGCTGTCTTGGAGTCCGAAGGTAAACATGCATAACTGTCATGATTATAGTGTTAAAAGGAATCACTGTATAGGGTACTCTTTTATGACATCAATTTTATTGAAGGGCTTATATTTTATTTTGTAGAGAATGGATAGTGTAAATAATTATTGATCACACAAACCATAAAAATTCATGAAAGTGTGTGAAATCTGAAGTTTTGAGGACAGTATTTTGTTAAAAAGAAGGGAAAAAAAAGTAAATGTTTGGTTATTTTTTATCATATTTTTGCTGCATTTCATTTTGAAAAATCTTAATTGCAGTATTGCATTTTCCATTTTTAGCCATATTTGCTTGAAAAGGATAGCGGGAAGTAACTCACTAATCCAAACATTTTAAAATTTAACAGACTGTTCACTTTCTTCTGAAAAATTTCATGTGTACAGAAATGTCTACATTTTCCAATATTTTAAAAGAAAATCTTGAAAAGAATTCTAATTTATCATTTCAACCTTTTAAATTCTAAAAAAATTGTATCTTTGAATCACTCGCAGTTTGTTATGACAACTTGCTAGTGAAAAAATGCCATCAACAATGGGGGTTGGGGGCGGACAACAACAACTGTTATTATTGAATATATAATAATAAGTTCAAGTGAACAACAACAAAAATGACATTACATATTTGTCCTAATAATAAGAAATATTTTGGTTTTATTACTTCTTTTGTAACGTAATATTTGGACTTTTTATTAAAACATTTTACCTAACCTATAAATCAGCCTTTATTAAAACATTTTACCTAACCTATAAATCAGCCACTACCAAGTTTGTGCTTATGTCCTCCCAGGTGACTTTTGCTGGGCTAGCCGTGAGCTGTACCATTTGTTGATAGCTTGACTGGGATCGTAAATCTTAGCCAGTCTGTTAATTTAAGAAAATCAGCTGGAGCAGATTAAGCAGTTTAGCGGTATCTGGAGTCAATCATTGTTTCATTTTAATTCTTTTTACAAAACTGAACCCCCACTCACATGATGTAGCTGAGATAGCACTTTTACTGGACACTCATTGTATTGAATGGATGTCTCACATCTTCACAATCTCTACTTACAAAACTGATGCTGTTTTTTATGCAAACTTTGCAGCCTTTTGTTTAATCCTTGGTTAAAATGGAAAACATTTTTTACTGTTTTATCGAAGTCATTTAAATAATCTATATTGGTAGTGGCATCAAGAATTGCCAACTGCAAGCAGTGTGCAACATGGCATGTCAAGGCCTCTTTGCACAGTTGCATAAAATCTGTAATCTGCCATCATGATTCTTAACCTGCTGACACCTGTTTAGTTTTTATTAGATTGCTTTCATTTGAATATGAATGTTTTTCTGGATTATGTATCAAATTGAGTTCTTGAGAAGGTGTATCTGAATTTAGTATTTGTCAAACTATGTATATTTTAGTTCATTTCTTGTTTATGTCTTTCAGTGACTTTGTTGTTTACAATAAATATTCTAGTTTAACATCATTTGTACAGATCTACTAATATACAATGTCTTCCCTGCATTATAACTAAAATTTACTAGTTTATCTCTTTCATTGACTTTATTGTATGCAATAAATACTCTAGGTCATTTTTATGAATCTATTGAGATATAATTTCTGTCTGCATTATAACTAAAATTTGCTTGGAAGAAATAAGGAAATGTGTTGGTTGGATGATCACAGGTCAATGAAGTTTTAAAATTAATTATATGTTATCTAGTAATTACTAGTTTTCCTTGTTGATAATTCATTAAATATTTTGAAAGGTGTCACTGTCAGTGAAAATTCATGAAAAATTTATGAATTTTATTGCTTGAAGTCTAAATGAACTCGATGTAATATGATCACTAACTAATGATACACTAAGTGAGGTCATTAATTGAATTTAAAAAAAATAATGCATGAACAAATGGATAATTCAATTGCAGAACACAAATAATAAGTATTGTATTTATTGAGGTCTGTCCAAGGGTTATAACTTTTATACTCCTAATCTTTTTTTTTTTTAAAGCTGCCTGGTTCATAAGGATTCATTCATTTTTCATAATTAATTAAACCTAGTAATTTATTCACTGGATTCCAGGTATACGTGAAGCTGAGATCAATGTGGCTGAGGGCAAAAAACAGTCCAGAATCCTGAACTCTGAAGCATTTAAAATTGAACAAATCAATCAAGCAACAGGTATTTTAATATTTTAGTCTCTTGGCACTTCAGTTTGTTGTTGTTGTTTTTTACCAGTTAGACAACAGGAAAACCAATCTGAAAAAATTGTCTAAGCAAGAGCTAAGTATTGCAGTTTCCAGATACCACAGCAGGTTTTGTTTATTCAGTCAGAAGTTTTTCATTACAGAATATAATAGTTTTCCTTATGCATGTTAAATAGTGTTTATCTTTTTCCAGAATCTTTGTTTTCATATCTGCAGAAATACCATTTTACTTTTTGCATTATTTCTTGTTGATGTATGTCTTCAATCATTTTAAGAAAATAAAAGTCCGAAGTAAATTGTAAAATGGCATGTAATGAGCATTTGTTTTTAAAAATAAAACTTCAATAAAATTTTGAGACATTATTTTTCAGGCGATGCAGAGGCTTTGGTGGCAAGAGCCCAAGCTAAAGCAACATCAGTTAATATTGTGTCTAAGGCCTTGTCACAGCAGGTATTATGTATTTCTTTAGTAGAACATGAATTCTTGTGTGAAGTACCAATAACATGTAAGTAATGTACTCTCAATATGTATTTGTTCTCATTATCATTTCTTTCTGACTGCAATTTCCTGAAAGTATTTCATTGTGTTATAATTAGATTTGCATTGAGAGTATTAATCCAGAAATTATAAATGTGAAAAATATTCTTGGGATTTTTTGAATCTGTAGAATGCTTGAAAAATTAATATAAAAATGTAACACTTTTAAATAGTAAATGTATGAAAGATTTCTTGTTACCTTTTCCTTTTCTATTTTTGCACTGCTTATCACGTCTTTCATAATAAATTTTTGACAGTATTTTTTCTTACTTCTTCCTTATCTGTTTTCATTTTATTTCTTAAAAGCATGAAAATGTTTTACAAAAATAAACCAACATGTGCTCAAATTATAATGTGGATGAGCATTTACCTGACATTGATTTTTTTGGTAAATGCAGTGAAACATGGTATATACAAATGCTTATATGTGTGTTAAGCGTTACAAACATATATATATATATATATATATATATTTCTCTGGAAAAATCCTGTTTCTTTTACATGATTTTTGTTTTGCATTCTCAGGAATGCAAATATTGTATAAACAAAGTACTTGCTTGTAGTTTAATTTTATAAACTGTACTACAAATGTCTTAATTCTCTCTTTTAACTAACAAGATGACAGTAAGAAGATTGATGAGCTGTACTTCAAACCTTTATAAAAATAAGTTCTGATATTTGAAAATCTGTGAGATTTATTATGATTTATATAGAGTCATGACATAGTTCCACATTAGTTCCACATGTCATAATAAAGTCAAAATTATGTTTGTTGTAAGTAAATAAATACTTTTAATTTCAGTAGTTTTTTAATGTCTAAACGACTAAAGACTAAGCTTTTGTTTTATAGTTTGCACTGCTATTTATAACTAAAGATTGGTTGCTTTTATGATATCAACAATAGCTGTGAATTCTGTCACTTTTTAGTTAGGATCAAATGTAGAATATGTGTATGACCATTGTCCAAAATACTTCAGAACAGATATAGCAAAAAATATAGAATTTTAATAAAAAGTACTGAGAAGCACTAAAACTACTGCTGGAAGAGAGTATTACTACTTTAGACAAGGCAAATGATGCTTAAGTGGAGATAATTAACGTTAGAAAATGGAAGCCCTGATACACTATAATAATAGTCTGACATTCAAATGAAACTGAAGAAGAAAGGGGAAGTGAGGAAGAAGAACTTGTCTGACATGAGACTGAAGAAGAAAATTGTTGTTGTGAGGTTAAATTGATGCTGTTAAGTTAGTAAGGCAGGGCTATTATTTTCTAACAGTTTTTGTCTACCCCTTGACTTTGACACAAGGAGTGACATACTCAAGAAATAAGTTGTGAAGTAAGGCATTTACCTATATTGGTGTCTCTCTTATTAGTCAGACAAGATTAACTTATTGATTTTTTTTTTTAAAGTATAAACTTTAAAAAAAAGCATGAAAAATCTGAAATGATAATTTTTGTTGTTGTTATTTCTATCTGTATCTTCTACTCATCAGAAACTGCAATTTTAACTCTTTCATTTATTATTGTCTATTTATTTTTTCTCAGAATGGAATGAATGCAGTGGCCTTTTCTGTAGCTGAACAATATATCAAGGCCTACAGCCAACTAGCTAAGACCAGCAACACAGTTATTTTGCCTTCCAATACTGGTGATGTTTCCTCCATGGTGGCACAGGTACACAGTCATTAGACATGTTTACAGCTGTAAATTTGTTGACAAAACTATGGCCTTCCATTTTACAGTTACAATTGCTAGTTAACACCATCAACAGGTTATGCTATCTGCTATTACTGATGATGTTTTGTCTGCGATGGCAGGTTACATAAGTCTCCATGTGTTTACTTCTGAATTCTTTAGTTTATTTGATTGACAAAGACAATGAAATTTTGTCACCAATATAACAGAAAAAGTTACAGCTATTAAAAGTTTCAGTTTCATAAAATTAAAAACAAAATTAAACTTAAAATGTTATTTAAAAATTGTTAAAATATAGATAATGCATTTATCAATAAAAAAATTGAAAAAATATTAATTGTGATGGTTAAGATTATTTCCCCTCTCGTCTTTAGCATAATTTATAGAAATTCATGTAGATAAATGACATTTTAGAAATAAATATTAAAGTGACAAAATAATACAAATTAAAGCACAAGGGAAATGATGTAAAACTTATATATATATATATATATATAAAAATGCAAATATAAATAATTTGTTTGTACACAAATCAAACAGACCTTATTAGGATGGATTGGTCACTTAAAGTAAATACATACTACAGTTTCATATGCTAGCTCAAATTTTTCAACACAATAATAAAACATGTAAAGTCAAACGTTGCTTCCACATTTTGTAAGGTATCATCTAATTCATATATTACTTCCAATAATATATAATTAGTAAATTGTCTAAAACCACTTACTAATTTTGGCTTCTGATTTTATTTATTTTTTTGCAGTAAAAGAAACTCGGTTGTTTAAATTTATTTTTTGTATTTCTTTAGTTGTTTTTATACTAGTTGTTTTATAAAGAAAACAGTTTTTATGGTTAATTTAATTTCCTATGATTGTATTTCTTTACTTCTAGTTAAAAATAAATAATTTTGTTGTTTTCTTTGTATATAATAAGCAGTATCATTAAAAAGTTTAATATTTTTTTTAATGAATATTTCAGTAGCAGTGACTGATTCCATAGGCTTTTTTTATAATCATAAACTACATAGACTAATTCATTACAAGATATTTTAAGGCCAGTAATAGAAAACTTAAATTTGTATTCATAAAAGCATTCTTCCTTTTTATTGCAGTCTATAGTCCCTGTCCCTGGTAATCATTAAAATAAACATTTTTATAAGTATGTATAAAATTTCTTCTGAAAGGTTCACTTGAAAGAAATGAAAGTAGTTTTGGATTCTTCATATTTTCGAAGTATTTTATCAAATTATCTAAGAAACATTATGACTAAAAACTAATAAATGCTTAATTAAATATTTTTACATACTCTTTCTTAATAAAGTGACTGATACAACCACCTCAAGGAATCAGACCCAAAAAACTTAGATTGTTTATCTTAACATTATTTATTTAATATTTATTTTTTATGGATTTTATTCTTTTATCAGGCTATGGCAATATACTCCAACCTTTCCAAACAAAATACTCAGTCTCTTACAATTGATGAGGTGACTGATCACAAGTGTGCTGACTCACCAGAGGAATCTACAAGTAAGCAGCCTTTGCCACCCAGTGATGATGTAAGGCATTCTAATGAGCCTACAGATTTCAGCAGCATGTTTCAAGAACCACCTTCCAAGGACCGAAAGTGACCCTTGAATATTTTAGCTCTCTGAATGAATGGATCATTTTAATTGTTTGTCTGACCATTTAGTATATGTTATTAAATATGCACTTATATGTCTTTTTGCATGAGATTGCATGCATGTGATTGTATATGTAAGTGTGGATCCTTACAAATATATTTTATAGTTATTATTGAAATGATTGAAAGTTTTATGCTTATGAATGGTGTGTCAAATATTTTGATTGAAATGCTGTCATTTTTTTATGCAAATTTGTCTAGGAATAATTGTTAATATAAATATATACAATAGGAGGACAATTTTTATTTTGTTTCATGTATACTTTAAATATTGATTACAATCCCACTCGCATGTGTTTATATCATTAAAGGAAATCATTGAGAATTTAGCTTTATATTATTAGTGATATTATTAGTGTGATTTCAATAAAAATGTTTCTAATGGACAGACATGTAGAATAATGCAGTGTTGAATAAAATAAATAAAAGATTTTTTGTTCTTGTTTAAAAAATATCATGTTTATGTATACATATTAACCATTTGGTATGGTTTTTAATCACCATTATTCAAAATAAATGTATTTAAAGGAAACCTGAAAATAAAACAGTTTAAAAATATCTAGCTAATCACAGGCTTCAGCATTGTTTTGGGAGGCCATAGGGTTTATGTTTCCAAAGTCAAAATGTCTCAAAGAGCACTTGACAGACAAGATGTTCCAACACATTGGCAGTAGGGGCTTATTAACCCCAAGTCACACAAAATCACACCAAGAAATTGCTAGGTGGGGAAAGAAATAGAAAAATATTCTGAGACACTTCATACAGCAAGCAGAAAAATATCAGACAATTGCCAAGATTAAACTGCTGTTAAATAATTCACATCAACACCAAGACAGAATATTCTAATACAGTCACATAACCTTTGATGCAAAAAATCACCCTTGATACATGTATTTTGCTTATTTATTTCTAGTGCTACTGTGGCAGCAGATAAGCAAGGAATTCATTTATGTACGAGTTTTGACTTTTTTTAACCTCTAAGTTTAACATAAAAATGGTCTGTTACCATCATGTTACTCTATGGCCTATATGAGATGATGTGTTTAACATAAAAATGGTCTGTTACCATTATGTTACACTATGGCATAGATGGGATGATGTGTTTAACATAAAAATGGTCTGTTACCATTATGTTACATTATGGCATAGATGGGATGATGTGTTTAACAAAAAAATGGTCTGTTACCATCATGTTACACTATGGCATAGATGGGTTTATATTTGTTAAATATGTATGTTGGCAGATAGGGAAAGGGGTACATTACAATAGGAAAAAAATATTTATTTGGTTAATAAAATTGCTTCATTACTGTTTAAAGATGTTACACTCAAACACATCATCTATGCCATAGTGACACAATCATAGTTGTTTGTTACTATATTAAGATGACTATACTGTAGCTGTATGTTAGTATACTGACTAAGATAACAATGTCATAGCTCTATAACTATAACTATCATAATAACTATATTGTAACTATGCTATGACTGAAGATGACTCTATCAAAGCTTTACTGCTAATTAACTACACTGATAATATTACTTTAAACTTTGTGAACTCTCAACTATAGCACAGAGAAGATTATCTTTATTTTGGTTATCTTCATTAATAATGTACACAAAAGTCAAAGTTCATGCAGTTTACTTAAATAACAAAATCTTCTACTGCTACTAAAAGAAGTAAAACTAATATAATTAGTGGATGTAATTGTAACAGGTATTTTTAACAGCGCGAGGTGTCTCTTACATTTTTAGAATTATATTATCTTTTCATCTTAATATATTACACCTCTCAATTGCAGACATGGATCAGAAGATATACATCTGCTCTCCCCAGTGTTAGTCTTGGTATTATGGCAAAATACTGCAGATTAGCACTGACCTGATATATATCCAAATAAACTAGTAGTGGACACTCGTGTTCAAAGGTCCTTTACATCCAAATTTTTACAAGTATTTATTTTATTCTGCCCCCCCCCCCCCCACCAGTACTACTAGTACCTTTTCTTTCCATGTATCATGTGGAAATCATGGATGTTAACTAAATAGATAACATTTATTAATAATGTAAATTTATCTGGACACTACACAACATAATTTAGCATTTAAGTCAAAATATTGATTAAGGACATACATGACAAACACATACATACAGATATATATATATTTATATTGTAATGGTCCAAGAGAGTGGGTTGGGTGGTAAGATGGAAAATGATAATGAACAACAAACACAACAGCAAAGATGGCATTATGCTTGGCTGTAGTTACATTATCTTTATTTCAGTTCATTAGACACCATAGAGAGCAGACCTAGATAAAAGTGACTTTCACACACCAGATGTGCCCATTATATTTGGGAATGCAGCCTTGATCCTAACAACATGAGGGTCGATCAAATGAAAAGACTGCTAAAAATGGTTTCTGTTTCCTTACTTTCAAATATCAATTACAGCTAAATGCCTAAGAGCTATGTAACAAATCAAGTATATAACAAAACTAACATGATGATACTTTCAAATATCAACTAAAGCTATGTCACAAATCAAGTATATAACAAAACTAACATGATGATACTTTCAAATATCAACTAAAGTGAAATGCCTAAAGCTATGTAACAAATCAAGTATATAACAAAACTAAGAGGATGATACTTTCAAACAACTATTTACTAAACATACATTTTATTTTATTTTAGATTTAATTCTTTAGATTGGTGGGCTATAGAAAAAGCACCCTCACATACACAAATATAATAGCATAAAAAATACATCAATTAAAATATAATCTATCTGCTTCCTAAATATACAAACTTCTAATACAAATAAAGAGTACATCAAACAACATATAAGGCTAAAAGTATATGCTAAAGCACACACTATTCATTCTGGCACTAATAGAAACCAAAGCAATGGAAGTGACCCAGATCTATCAATGTGTCATGAATTATTGTGCTCGCCAAACAATACACTCAGCACTGCACACAAAACAATAATTCATAGTACCAGGGGCTATAAACACATAAATACAGTCCCAAGTCTGGGCCAGCGCCAGGCAAATGCAGGGGGGGTCGGGGGCCGGCAGTCACAGGGGCCCATCCAAGAGAGAGATTTTTTTTTTTATTATTGCATTTACAGCAACAGGTTAAAAAAAAAAGTGACCCTCCCCCACATCCTCCATCTTTTGAGGCCCGAATATTTTTCTGCGGGGTGGGGGCCAGCACAGGTTAGCCACGGCCCTATGTCTATAGCTGGATGCTTCCCCACAGCTTAATGTTTATTATTATTCAAAACAATGTTCATTCATTCCTCATAGAGCATTCCTGAAATGATCACTGTCAATCGACATTGACAATATTAAGAGAAGCAGAGAAAGACAGAAGCTTGTAAAAAGGTTGACATGACCTGAATTGTGGATTTCACCTCCCCTGCTCTTTTGCATGAGGTGGGATGGATGACATCAGAGATAGGTGGACACATTCACTTTTAGTCAGTCACACGAATCAGATACCATTTTCGCTACTCACTAACAACTGGACACAGCACAGGAGTTTTCAACAGAAACAAAGAAAAAAAAAGAGGAACCCAAAAAAGAAGCACTGTTGAATCATGAAAAAGCAGTGTCCTGTGTAAGAATTCTAGTTGAACTCACATTGTCAACCTCTCTCTTTATCAACTCATCAGATTTATTGTAATAGTTATTGAATTCAATTATTTGACTCACCCTCAGACTTGACTGACTTAGTATTACACTTTTACTGTAGGTATGTACTGCATATTCTTAATACAAATTATGTACACTTCCAAACACAATAACATAGTTATAATTAAATGAAGTAATAATTAATATTTTACAGATAAAAATTACACTATGAAAAATCTCAGAATCATTACTAGGACGTTTCTGCTGTGTTAAACTGTTATAAAGTTCACAAATAGTGGCTACACATGTTAAATATCAGTTAATATTACATCTGTGGCGTTTTTCTACTGAATTAAAATATAGACATAAGAGAAAACACCACACACAATTGTACACATAAATAAAAATATATTACTAGCTGAAAGAAACCTGAAAGTTATAAGTTAAAATTTACAACTCTGAAGTTTATTCACAATGGCATTTGAAAAAAAAGCACGGGGACAATCTATCTCGGGGACTTTCGACGAAAATATTTGTCACAGTAATAAATATGACTACAATATTTTTTTAATCTTACAGTAATACAATGTGTATAATAACTACTAATAATTCAGAAAAGGAGCATCCGAATTTGATTTTTTTGAAATGGGACATTAGTATTAACTTGTATTAATAAAATTATAAATTCTGAACAAAGTAATCACTTTCTAAATCACAGATTTCTTATATTTATTGATCAGATGTTATTACTGGTATAATCTTGTTGCGTTAACTTCAAGAAAAAAAAGTCTTTAGAAATAAATGTGAAACAAATATTAGTTAGTTATGAAGGGCTTAAAAAAATAGTATTTCGTGTTGGTCGTTATGGGTAGAGTAATGTTTCTGTTGTGAATGACAATTCTGTCTATTTTATTTTGAGTGTTGACGACTATTAAATAGTCTTTTATTTTTCATTCTAAAACGTCTGTAAAACGTTACAAATCATTGCTCTCCCTTCGCATTCCCACCTTTTCAGTAATAGAGTCACATAGAGACTAACAACGACGCACACTAGGACTAGGACTTTAGGAGTTTGGCTAGTTGTGGAGAGTATAATTTTTCGCGTACAGTGTGATGTTGCCGGTATGTCTGATGACAATACAAAGCGATATGAAAAAATCGAATTTCTTGGCGAAGGACAGGTAAGAGATAGAAAATATACTGAAAAATGTTAGTAAAAAGTGTTGATTGTTTCATAATAAGAGATCAAGTCAGATCACGATTGACTAGAATTATATTTTAATGTAATTTAATTATTAAAATTATTAATTATTATAGGCTACATTAGTTTTTTTGGATAGGATTTCTAAAGTTAAGGTTAGGGTTAGTTTTAAATTGTGTTTCTTTTGTAGCTTGAAAATTTGAATCATAACTGTCATTTCTACAAAACAGCAGGCGACTTATTCCTTTTCATGTAGTCTTTTGTAGACCTACTGTTTAATATAATCTGCTTAATTAAAACCTTTAATGAACATATTGGTGAATAAAAATATTTTTGACAAGATTCGGATTAATAACAGGAAAAATCCCACGGTGTTCAATATAATAATTATTGTGCTAAAATAAAAGTAAACCCATTTTGGAAATAATAAATGTCTTGTCTCGACACGCCGATAGTCTAAGTTATATTCTTATAATTGTAAATAACTCTGGACCTTTACCAATATCTGAATATGACGATAGCTAATGCAATAATTTGTTTATATTTCTGTCCACATTCGAAATTGACAAGCTAAATGTTAAATTATAAAGTCTGACTAAGTGTACTTATAATGTTATATATAAATTATAATTCCAAGATCACAGATGACACAGTAACAAAACTGCATTTGGAATCTCGCTTGAACTGAAAGTGAACTCAGTCACAGAATAGTATAACTGTTAGTAGTCTACTACTTGTATCGCATCTACAATTTATTCCATAGATCTCAGATTAAGTATATTCAAACTTTAAATTACCTTTATTTTAGTTTTACTTTTAGTTACTAACTACTGAAGGTGAGAGATAACATACTCATTCTAATTATTTATTTATTCTATTAATGCCTGATAGTTCTTGTAAAATTTATAATACAAGTAGCAGAGTTTGAGTGAAAAGATATAGTTTCCATTAAATTTCTTTTAAATTATTTTTCTGCAGTTGAATAGAACCCCTATCCAATATATTCAAAACTTGTCTATCGTATCAACAAGATATCTACTGCTGGGAAGCATCCTTTTGATAGACAAGTCCTGCTCACTCTTGGGTTCTTGAAATAGTTACTGTTAAATTGGTGTTAATCCTCAAAAATATAATAGTTAATACTGACATTTATGAGTAAATTATATGAAACACAAATTTGACTTACTTGACTTATCTCCTTGGATTCCCCGTGGAACAAAGGGCCTTGGCAACAGTTCTCCATCACAGTCTATTCTGGGCAGCCTTTTCAGTTCACCCCACAACAGGTTGCAGCTCTTCATTTCCTCTTTGCAGGATCGTCTCCAGGTGGTCTTCGGGCAATCGACCCATCTTTTTCCCTAGGGGTTCCACTGCAAACACAAAAGTTCTATGTATTTGATAGAATGAAATGAGAATAGCCCTCTGATATGTATCCCAAGACCTTAATTTAATATTCATAATGTTAATGCCACAATCATGGACCAAACTGTTTTTGGTTAAGAGCTTAACTTTAAAATGTTTTCTTTTTCCTTCAGTTTTACAGTTCATTATTTCTGTTTCTATATTTTTCCATTTTGATACCTACATCCCAAATCTGAAATACCTGTACTTCTTCCAGAACATCATATAACTAAAAATCTTTAGTGTAAACCAGATACAATATTTTTTATGAAATTTGACTAGCTTTTATTTAGCTGTATCTTCTTCAATTCTTGAATTTTAATAACAGGGAAACAATCCACTGAATTTTATATATACTTTATATTTTGCTGAATTTATATATATTTTATAATATAATACCAATTTCTCATTGGTATAAAAGAACCCTTAGAAATATTCTTTTATAATCCAATTTTGCCTTTGAATCAAAGTTGATCTATATCTATTCTTCATTCTTGTAAGTTGTATAGTCCAACGATGGTCTTTAGCTAATTTCATTTTGTACTAAAAATAGCCAGATAAAGGGTTCGCATTATGTTAAGATTAGGGTGTTTCAGTAAACTGAAAATAAAACCGAGTGAGAGAGCTCTTTGGACATAATTCAGATTGTAGGACTGCCAATGACTGCTGTGATCTGGTCCAAAGAAGATGTCCTTTACATGAAAATGATTTATGACTTTTCATCCTCAAAGGATGGATAGATAGATAGATAGATAGATAGATAGATAGATAGATAGATAGATAGATAGATAGATAGATAGATAGATAGATAGATAGATAGATAGATAGATATAGAAAGAGAGATAGATAGATATTTAGTTGAGTTCCTTAGTGGTGTGAGAGTGATAGCACTGAAATCTTGTAAAAGACCCTTGAATATAAAGTTAGTGATGTGGGTTTTTTAATTTTTACTTAGATGTGTATAAAATGGTTTATACATTATTATTTTACTGTCATTTTCTTTTAAAATATTTAACACAATTTCAGCATGATAGTTTTAAATTCATCTACGGATTAATTTAAAACTAAAAGCCAGCATATAATGTTGTTAAGCTTAATGATGAATTAGCTCATTATTGCAAAACATTTAAAGGTGAAGCAGGTTCAGTCTTATTAATAATAATTTAAGTAATTTCCAGTTTTGAGTACTCTTATAAAAATGTAAATTTGCAAAAGAGTCATATTTTTTGCCTAAATAAGTGTGTTTGTATATTTAAAAAAATTAAACTTGACCACAAACAGAAAATGTCTGTGTGTTAAAATTAAATAACTGTATTGTGACCTTTTTTTTTTTTGCTCTTAGTTTGCAACAGTGTACAAGGCTCGGGATACCAAGACAGATGCAATTGTGGCAGTTAAGAAGGTCAGATTTACTCTTTAGTTAAAAAGTGTTATAATTATAACAACTTATTTTGCTTTATTTATAATATCAAATATGTCAAGTAGTAGGAAAAGTTTAGCTTTAATAAAATAAATTATTAATGTGTCTGAGTGTGTGTGTGTGTGTGAATGTAACTGATATTATTATTATTAACCTTAGTAATAACCCCTCTTGTGCTAGTCATAGTAAATGTCATAAAATTCCACTTTTCATTCACCTTTCAGTGTCGTAACCAGCATGGATCATCCTGTATAATTTAAAATCAAAGGCAGTTTAATTACATGTATTCTATGTACTGATTATATTTAATAATTTTGTGAATTTCAGACATATTTTTATTTCTTCTATTAAATAGTATTTATTTTGTTAAAGTTAAACATTTCATTCACAGCAAATTCTTTTCATACTGGTTTCATGATATTTGTATAGATCAAGGTTGGAACTAGAGCTGAGGCTGCAGATGGTATTAACCGGACAGCACTACGTGAAATAAAACTACTACAGGAACTATCTCATTCTAACATTATTGGTGTAAGCATGTAGGCATTGTGCTGTAATCTGTTAAATTTTGTTTTAGCTTGTAAACTGATAATTATACATCTAACTTTTTTCTTTTTTTAATTAGTAAATTCAAACATTTATAATAGGTAAAATAAAGAATCATTCTCTTGAAGATTAGGGGGTTAAGTAAAAACTGGTCTTTGGATGTAAACATTATTTGTTTTGGTATTAGAATAACTGTATGCACTGTTTCTTTGTTAATATTTTAGTTTATATTATAAATAATATTAATATTTTGTACAATTAGTTATTTTGCAGATTGAGACTAAGTTAAAACTTATTTTATTATGTCAAGCACTTGCACTGAAAATTTTGCTAACCCTTTTAGAATTATTATTTTATAATAAAATTATGCCCATCATAATTTAACTATGAATTAGGATGTTATTTGATTGAAATTTTCTTTGCAAGCTTCTAGATGTGTTTGGTCACAAATCCAATGTCAGCCTGGTCTTTGATTTTATGGAAACAGACTTAGAGGTAGGTGTTGAGTGTTACAGAATTTTTTGCATCTTTTAAAGTTTTATTATATATTTATGTTTTTTGATGATTATCAGTTTTTAATGACAGAATAATTTGTTGACTTTTATAAGTGGTCCCAGCATTGCCATTTTTCAGGGTCAGATGCATATTCACATGAAAATTTACTAAATTTTATCACACAGCAGCTTTCTTTACATTTAACCTCAACTAACCATTTAATTTAAAATTAAAGAGCTATGTTTCATCTTTTAAAGTAAGTTGTTGTTTGTTGTTTTTTTTTATTGTTATTAATATTATAGTATCTGTAAACTTAGTCAAGAGTACCTTAAGGTTTTGTCAAAAATTTCTCAATCAGAACTGTCATAACCAGAAATCAAATTCATGTTTTGGGGTACCATTTTTAAAGAATTTCTCAAGACCTGCACAAATTTATAACCTAAATTCTGGTTGGTCTATTAAAAAGAGGAGAGATAACTCTTTACACTATTTTTTTTTCACACTTGTGTATGAAGAATAATACTATAGAGAAAGAAATTATGAAGTAAAAGGTTCGGCAGTTTATTTGATGAAATATTTGTCACATTGTCATGAAAAATATCATTTTATTCAGCATTTCAACACCTTTCCAAAGACCTAATGTGAGATTGTTAGTCCATCCAGTTCTTGCTAAATTAAAATTCCGTAGCACACTTCCTGCCATTCTGATCTCATTCTGAGACATGATAAACATTACACTGATGCTAATGCCAATTTTTCTGCCATGTACAATCAAGTGAAATATCTTAGTGAAAAGATCTATTTGTAAGCATTTATTAATGCTTTCATTTATAATCTCTTTTGTAAATGTATATTTATTTTTTAATAGAATTATTGAATTTTCTCATCTTTCTTCTGAATATGTTACATTTGCTTGTTTGGTGATTTTGAGGCCTCATATATCACTGGCTTTTATCACTGTCTTTTGGAAAAAAATTGGGCTAAAGCATCTTGGTATTTTATTGTTTTAAATATAGAAAAAGTACATTTTAAGCCACTCATTTGAGTGTTATGATGTCTTGAATATGCACTTTATATTATATTACAAGTGTTGTTTACACAATGGAGAGCAATATTTGCACACAGTTTGTAAAATATAATACATTCTCTGAAAGAACTTCTTTATTTTTATCATTTGGAATATATCCTTCTGATATCATTTTAACTCTGCCATATCATAACTGAATATTTTTACTTTTTGTGATGTATCAAAAATAAGCATTTAATATTAATATACATTCATCTTGTAAATTAATGACAACTAACTTGATATGACATTTCATAAACTACTTGAGGTTTTCTCTTAGAATTTTACAAGCAACCTTATATCAACCTATTATGTAAATACATTTGTTTTACTCTGAATCAAACTTGAAAAATTGATTGGGACTACCTAATATTATATTCTTATAGTAAAAAGGAAAGCATTCTAAGAATTGAAAAACCTAACTCTTATTAACAGCAAGCAGGGATGACAAATTGGACTCTTTGACACCTATACTACTACTTCAAAATTCTTGCTAATTAATCGTGACTGGAGTCACTTTACACATGATGGAATAACACTTTTGTCAGGTGCTAGAGATTTAGAGGTGTTTGAAACTCATCTGCAAAATCATCTCCAGTCATTCAGTGAAGAGAAAGAAGTGTTGAATATTTAGATATGAAGTTAAGACTGAAAATGGCAAATTTTATATGGATGTGTTTAATATATATTGTCATAGTTATTTACCACACACAGTTGTCATGCTTCTAGAGTTTTTTTTTTTTTTAAAAGGTTTAATTTCTCAAGTAGTTACTAGATTGAGGATGATAAATAATGATTTTGTTCTGCATTTTGTTTTTGTTTGCCTGTAAGAATGCAAATTATTGTTTATTTTTATTTGTCTGCAAGAATGCAATTTAGTTATTTGTATTTGTCTGCAAGGATGTAGTTTATTGTTTAGCTATTTTTATTTGTCTTCATGAATGCAATTTATTGTTAATTATTTATTATTTTTTTCTTCAAGAATGCAGATTATTAATGGTGTGGAATTCCTTTTGATTCAGATTATTATTAAAGACAGTACAATAGTATTGACAATTCCTCACATCAAGTCCTACATTCTGCAGACACTGTTGGGATTAGAATACTTACATGCACATTGGATCCTGCACAGGGTAAGGCTAGTGTGTATGTTTGTCTTTCCTATGCTAGATAAACTTATTGAAGCAATCTATAAAATTTTATTTTACATTTCAGATTTTTACCACACAAGGTGTATTTGTATTTTATCATTCCCCCAACTGTTCATAGTTTAAGAGAGCTAATAAAAATTATGCATTTTGCAAGTTTAATTCATGTAATGATCTCAACAAATGTCAGTAATGGGAGTCAAGATACTTTGGCAAGATTGAGAAAATGTACCTTCTCCTCCTTGCCCCCTCAAATAATATTCACATGCCCAAACCTTCAGTGTTTCTCCTAGCCCCTTCAAATAATATTTACATGCTCTGTAAGTCATTATCCACTGTCCAAACTGCATCATTTCTGCCTTGAGTAAAGCCATTATCTAATCTAAGTTATATTTAACTAGATCTGAGTATTATCCTATTGACCTAACTTACAATAAGAGAATGTTGGGTTGTTATTGTTTTTTTTTTACTTTTGTTTGACTGAGTTTCATGTTGTTGCACCTAAAACTGATTACTTTTGTTTGACAGAGTTTCATGTTGTTACACCTAGAAATGATTAATTACTTTTGTTTGACAGAGTTTCATGTTGTTACACCTAGAAATGGTTGATTACTTTTGTGAGCATGCCATCCTACTTGTTTACATTCCAGTTTTTATATTTCTGATTCTTGCATTTGCTTAAATCTGTCTATTTTGCCTGCCTTAAACACTCCTTGAACTAAAGAGATTTGGTAGTAAATTCCGTGATTGAAGTAGTCTTTGTGAGCTATTAACTTGGTTAAAATTAAGTTCTTTAAATTTCATTGAATAACTTAAACATTACATTGCTTTTTACCATTTGTTGTGAACCATTCAAATATTTTAAACAACTTATGGATCTTTTTTAAAGATTATGCTTGCTTTACAGGATTTGAAGCCCAATAATCTTCTTGTTAATGATAAAGGTGTGCTGAAAATTGGTGACTTTGGTCTGGCAAAATTTTTTGGTTCACCAAGCAGAGCTAACTCACACCAGGTGGTCACACGGTAAGGATTATGGACTCGATTTACCATTTTATTCTAGACTCACTTTTACAAACTAGAAATGATGATTTTAGATTGATGTTTTCAAATTAGAAATGCAGTGTGTAGTGCTAGGATTTTTTCATATACAGATGCAGAGCATAAGTTCAGATGAAACCCTTTCTTCATAGTATTGAATTTAGGAAACATATATTAAGTTTTAACTTACAATTACTTTATCTTGCATTTCTTTCTTTGAATGTCCATCCCCCTCACAAGCAAAAAATGTTAAAAGAATGATAATGTTGGCATTATTTAGCTTAGTGCTAAAAGATTACTTTTGCTGAGTTTAATTAAATTTGTAACAGCAATTCCTGTCTTCCGATTTTGTGTGTTGGGGGGGTGGGGGGGGAAGAGAGATTTTACAATTCAAAATTCAAACAAGCAGGTTAAGATTCACAGTCTTGGAACCATCAACATATGAGAAACTACTTCCTATTCCATCTTACATACTTAGCATTTGGAAATTTCTCCACAATCTCCTATTGCCGCTTCTCAGGCTTATTGAATCAAAGATATCAAAGATATCATTTATAGATTGCTTTTGAATAAGTCTGATAATGGACTACAGAATGTTACATAAGTATTTAAAAAGTAGCAGTTAGTTTTGTCCTTGATTTCATATCTTTTTCTTTCTATTACTATTATTCTGAAGTACACATTTACATAAATTTATTGGGTCATTATCTGTGTCCTTTTTAAATATCCATTTCCTGATATATGAACAGGGCCCAAATTATTGAGGAACAAAGGAACAAATTAAAGTCCCCTATTCTTCCAAGCATCACATTCATGGTCCACAAATTTCTAAACAGAAAATGGTTAGCATTGCGTATGACTCACTGTTTCTTCTACTTTCCCACTTACACATTCATCTGCTGAAATGCAAGCATCCATTCTGTTCTTTGCATCAGTGAGTGTGCATTGTTGTTTTCTTGGTGACTTGGAAGTTTATTGCTCTTGTTGCAGTAAAAACTATTAGTGCCATCTTAGAGAAACAGAAGTGTTATCACCTAGATTTGAAACATTTTGAGGTTATTCTTTGCAAGCAAAGAGATGAACATAAGCATTGCACTTGTTTTTCAGATGAAACATGCACATAAAATTGAAATTTAACTCCCAGGAAATTAAAATACAGACTCTTAACTCACAGGAAATTGAAATACAGACTTATCTCACAGGAAATTGAAATACATACTCAACTCACAGGGAATTGAAACACAGACATTTAACTCACTAAAACAGTCAAATGCAAATGTTCTGCTTCAAAGAAGTGCTGTGATGATAAATCATATCTCTGACACATATGTTAGAACAATTTATAACAAAATATGGTCACATCTAATTCATATTTCTTTGTAAAAGCAAATGTACAGACTAATACATTCTGGCCCATAACCCCTATTTACATTATTATTTTATTAAATTTCTTACTTAAAGGGCATTCATTGTTAAGTGTCATTTTTCCAGTCCCAATTAATCATCTATAAGAGGACCCCATCTATATCATTTCGTCATTATTAACATATATATCTTGTTTGCTTTAATTTTGTGCAGATGGTACCGAAGTCCTGAGTTGTTATTTGGTGCCAGATATTATGGCACAGGAGTTGACATGTGGGCTACTGGGTGTATTTTAGCTGAACTACTTATTCGAGTGAGTCATAATTAAGATGACCTTTTACAGGCATGTTTAATAAACTTGAGAAATAAGATCCTACTTAGCTTTTTGCTGAGACACATCCTTTTGTCTGTCTTAATTTATGCAAGCTTTTTAACTTGAAAAAAATCATTTTATTGCAATAGAATAATAAAATGCTAAATAGGCATATTTTACATAATACTTCATTTTATACGTGCATTTCTGCATGTAGTCATTGTGTAATGCATGTTCGTTTTTACAGAAATGTAAGTGTAAGAAACAGAAAAGGGGGAAAAAGAAATGAAAAGGGAAAAGAATAAAGAGATTAATAATGATCTAATACAAGAATTTGCAAATAGTTTAATCAGTGTGAATTAGAGCTAATGTAACGTTTAATTTTTTAAAATTAGTTTTATTAATTTGGTTAACTTTGATGGTATTTTACACTATGAGATACATTGAAGATGTGTTTACTGTTTTGGAAAGAAGTCATTTTGTCTCTTTATCTTACTGAGATGTTTCAACCATTTGAAGAAAAAACTATTAACATCATATCACTGTGGTACTAATAACATTTACTTAAGTTTTGAAAATCTGTGTTGCATTCTTTTAATTGTTTGGGTTGGTGTGCGCTTGTTTTTACAATAAAAGGCACCATTCTTGCCTGGTGATTCAGACTTGGATCAGCTGAGTCGTATTTTTCAAGTTCTTGGTACTCCCAGTGAATCTGAATGGCCAGTAAGTATGAACATTGAAATAGAATAGAATTTAGTCCCTCTGTCATTTGCTTCTCTTAGTCTCTTCTCTCTGATTGACCACAAATGAATATTGAAATAAAATATGATTTGCGTCCCTCTGTCACTTGCTGTCTATTAATCTCTTCTCTCTTGCCAGTAAGTATGAGCCTTACCAAACAACAGAATATGATTTGTCTTTTGTTATCTCTTACCTCTCAGTCTTTTCATTCTCATTTATCTCTCTCTTCATCTCTAATTCTCTTTCTCATTGTTTATAATAAACTTTTAATATTAATTATTATGGTGGATTCACCAGTGAACACACTGTCTTTTGGTATTGAGATGCCAATGCCCCCTAGTTAATGGTTATGATTATTATTAATTAATTAATCATCCATAACTAATTACAAGAGATGAGAATCTTAATTTATGTTTTAATAATTCTCCAGCAGACACCACTCATCTCTCTCACTTGTTGGATGCAGGCACTGTAAATGTTTTATCTCTTAATAGCATTAAAGACATTTACTGTCACACAATATTTCCATAGGTTGAAAACTTCTTACTAAAGGAGAAGACAAATCCATCTTTAATCTATATTTAGCTAGCCCCATCCACCCACTTTCTTCTCCAACATAAAATTATCAATATGTGTAAGGAGGTCAATAAATTTAACAATAAATTTATTAAATCAACAGTTAAATATATAGCTAATAAATACAATGGAAAAGATTACTTGACATCAATATTTCCGCAAAACCACATTCAAATAATTTTTATATTTATACAGTCTTATACCCTAAATACAATTCAGCAATAGTGTCAATACAAATCATAGGATAGTTCTTATCAGAGAACAGAAATGGAGTTACAAGAGATAAGTGATAATAGCTTCTATGTAACCTTGTATTGACAAAGCTGCAATATCTTTTACACACGCTTTTCATATCAAAATCACCAGTTTATTGTCCATGTCAATTTCACGTGTTTCTCTTCTCATGTAAAATCTCATTTCCCAATATTCTCTTGAAGTTAACCTGGGCACTCACTCTCCATGCCAACTCCTTCAAGTAGAACAACAATTGTAGCAATTTTCCAATAATTTCCTTGTACCAGAAATTGCTCGATATATTCAGCATACCTTGCCACCATACATCAACGGTGTGTATTGTATTCCTTACACTTACACACCACAGTCAAGGCAGTTTATAATCAGTAAACCAGAAGATTCAGATAACACAAAGAAAGGCTGTAAAAATATAATCAGGGAATAATGCTAAATTTTCATTTTATTCCTTTTTAACTCCATTGTTTCTTACATTCAAGTCTCAACTTACAGTTTCCTGTAACAGTATTAGCCCAATACACACATACAGCAAAATAAATACAGCATTATAGTTTTATGAGTGGTTTAGTGACAGTGTCAAGTGTTTAGCATACTACATATAAGCATCATAGTTCACAATTTGTAGAAATAATAGTCTACTCACATAATACATCTCTAAAATACAAGTATAACATATCAATAGCAAAATGCACAAAGTATTTCTAAGTCCATTCTCTCTCAATCAATTCCACTCACCATCTAGCTAATGGCTGCCTTTCAATACCAGACTTCTTGCCACACCAAATTCAAATGATTAGAGTATAGAATTTTCTACAGCAAGTAAATTTTTTATCTCAGCCCATTGGCTGGTCTCGTTCTTATAAATCTTAATTATAGGATAATAAAAACTACTCATCCAATTGGAACTAGTTTGCATTACTTCAGCAATTTCTAGCATATTCTCAACTCGAGTGTTTAATCCAACACTGACACTTACAAAAACACCATCATAAGGAGTGTCCAAGGTCGGGTCACTTTGACAATTTAACAATTTATATAACAATTAAGTTTAGAAATAGAGATAGGTAAATTTACTCTGCCACAGGTATCTTTTTACTCTTTTATTTAACCAATACATTTATTGTCGTATAAACTTTGCCAAACACTAATCCTAAGTAGAACTTCTTTTTTCTTTGTTCTTATTCTTCACTAGCATATATGCATATTATAGTGGACCCTCATAAACATTAGTAACTCATCACAGATGGAGTAAAGTTGAATGATATTAATGTTATGCAAGTATGGGAATTATTGTAAATAAACGTAATCTAAATAGTGAGACACATTTTGTTGATTAAATGATGCATATAGATTTAATTATTACTTGAAACTAAGAAATCTGGTTAAGAAGGTTCATTAAAAGCAGACAGCCATAATCACACTTCATTTTCATCTTGGTTTGTAGTGAAATTGTTTTTCCTCAACCTATTTCTTTTATTGATGCTTGTTTTAAAACCCATTGCTTATTATTGATGGTACTTGGAGTCTGATTTCATGCATACAGGGTAATTTTATGTTTGGATTGTAATGTTATATGAATACACAAACAACTATATAAGGCTTAATATTATGTGAAATATCCTTATGCAAACCCATTGTTATGCATGGTCCATTATACATAAAACAATATATGTACACACATTTAATAGCATGTATGGAGACATTTATTACCCTTTGTAGATACAGTTTAACAGCTTAACTAGATACATATTTAGAAGTATGTATGGATTTAGCAGCACATATTGACAGATTTAGCAGATTGTATAGAGATACATATTTAGCACCAAATGTAGGCATATTTCACGTCCTATATAGGTATAGATTTAGTAGCATATGTAGACAGTGATTTAGCAGCATATATAGACAGTGTTTTAATACCATATATAGACACAGATTTATCAACAGGTGTAGTCATATTTATTAGCATGTGCACTTTATTATTTATAATCCTTTAAATGGCTGATTGACAAAACATTTTTTTTCTTTCCATCAGGACATGCAACATCTTCCAGACTACATCCAGTTCCGGCACTATCCACGTCAGTCACTTAAGGAGATTTTCATTGCTGCTGGTGATGATCTTCTTGACATGCTGTCATCAATGCTGGCAATGGATCCTCTGAAACGGTGCACTTCTGCACAGGTAACTTATAGCCTGCCTTTATTTCCAAGTAATCTTCATTGTGATTAGTATGCTTATATTAGTGTGCTTATAATTCCACATTTAGCAATTTTGTTCATTGTGATTAGTATGCTTATAATTCACATTTAGCAATTTTGTTCATTGTGATTAGTATGCTTATAATTCCACATTTCCAAGGTATGTTCATTGTGATTAGTGTGCTTATAATTCCACATTTCCAGGTTCTGCTCATTGTGATTAGTGTGCTAATAATTCCATATTCCTTTGCTCTAGTTAATCAATTATTTGTAATTGTTTGTGCCCTGTAAATTGCTGTCAATAATTTGACCCAAATGATAAATTTTTATACCACCTACTAAATGTTAGAAGCATGAATAAAATGACCTCACCATATTTTTGCCCAATTCAGACCATCTTTACCCCCACATAGTCTGGATTAGTGCAGTCCTACTGTATATAAAATACACAAGTTTTCATATAAACTACTGGTCAGTACATTCAGTTATTATCTCCCCTTTGTCATATTAGTATAAATCTAAATGTTTATTTCAGAATATTAGCTGAACAAATTGAATCATAAAATTATACTCATATTTATTGTCCCTCATTCATATCAACCCTTTCAATTTAAATAAGTACATCTACTTGAGCATATCTATAAAGCCCTGTTCGTAATTTCTTAAGATTATTGTTTGAAATGTTTGTAGCATATTTATTTTCAGATGTTTTGGTAAAGTATTTGGTTATTGCAGGCACTTAAGATGCCCTACTTTACAAATAAGCCGTATCCAACGCCTGGACACCTTTTACCACGGCCTGGTTCAAACCAAATTGCCAACAAGGAACATCAGGCACATCGCATGGGACTAAAACGCAAACAACAGACTGATCAAGGTTGAATATTAAATTAGCATAGATCAATTAGTACATATTTTAAACCTGCTGAGTAATTGAGAGGAGCATAGTTGGGGGGTTTTTTTGTTTGTTTTTTTTTAATAGACCAATGCATTTTAATATAGCATAATGTAGAACAGTGCATTTTAACATAGCATAATTCTTGGCTTCCTATCAACATTCCTACTAAATTTTTCTACACGTTTTTTGTTGTTGACTTTCTGATTCGCCCCCAAACATCTACATGTTCTTTGTTATAATGTTGATTTTGTGATCCCCCCCCCCCCCCAAACATCTACATGTTCTTTGTTATAATGTTGACTTTGTGATCCCCCCAAAAAAACATCTACATGTTCTTTGTTATAATGTTGATTTTGTGATTTCCCCCCAAAAAAACATCTACATGTTCTTTGTTATAATGTTGACTTTGTAATTTGCCCTCAAACATCTACATGTTCTTTTTGTTACAATGTTGACTTTGTGATTTGCCCCCAGTTATCTACCTTACAACCAGACCTACCCTTTGGAGTTTCTTGGTATTTATTTGCAGTTTATATTTGCCATGCATGTCTCCAAATATTATTTAAAAGGTGTTTTCATTTTCCTTTCCAGATCGAGGGTTAGCAAAACGGTTGGTCTTCTGATCACTGAAATTATTCTTAAGTGATGATTGTCCACTCTACATTGTGATAAATTCTCAGGAATGGGTAAATCATTAACTTAGACATGCAAAAGTGCTTGCCTATTATTGCCATTCTTATGATATTGTGGTCAAATTCCAACCACAGACAGCAGTTTATTCTTCTTTGGGGCAAAGATTTTAGTGCCTTAACAATCAGTGGATGATAAATTTAGAGCTTTATTGCCTGATGATGATAAATACAGAGCCTTGTCTGTCAGAGGCTGATAAATGTAGAGCTTTATTGCAGAGGATGATAAATACAGAGCCTTGTCTGTCAGAGGTTGGTGATGAAATAGTCCTTATCCTCCTCAGGATAGATACATTTTGAAGAATAAATAATTCAGAAAGTCTAGCAAAGATTTGAGTGAAAAGTCTCCTATAGCATAAAGTTTTTCTTTAAGGTGCTAGGTTTCAAATCTTTATTAATAATAGTCAAAATCAATTGAATAAAGCATAGTAATTAATGCCAATTACTGTCAGAGATTATATTTTTAATAATTACAAAATCACTTGAATAAAGCATAGTAACTAATGATATAATGCCAATACTGTCAGCAGAGATTATAGTTTTAATAATTACAAAATCAGTTGAATAAAACATAGAACTAAGTTACATTACCATACTTGACACAGCAGAAGAGATATAAAGATTCTATAGGCACCCTTGATAAGTAAGCTAAACTGGCATTTTTTCAATGTTCACAAGTGAAATCTTTTACAGTAAAACTCAAATTCTGATTTCTTTTTATGTAAACACTTATTAAATGTATGCAATGTTAAAATGTTTCTTATGATGCGGCTAAGTTTTGCCTTAATAATATGGATAGTACCTTCCCTTTCTATAACCTACAGTGGACTTTCCAGACTACAGATTAACTGTGCTGATAGAAGCATTGGTACAAAACAAGGTGCAAGCCTTTTTAATGAAGCAAACAACTTGTAACTTACTGACTGTATACACTGCTCTACAAATAGTACCATATTTTTTGACACATGATACTAATACTATTGAATATTTTGTATACAAAATAAGTATATGTAATTACACTTCATTAAAAGGTAAAAAAAAAACAAAAAACCTTACAATTCTCTATGTCAGAAAAAATATACAATACATTTGAGATTAAGAACATGTAAATTAAATGAAACCAAGAAAGGAAACCATTGGTTATATAAATATTTATGCTTTCTGTGTCTGTCTGTGTGTGTGTGTATATATATATATTAGTAAGAATGATGTGCTAATAAATGTTTTTGATTGCAAACATTCATATGTCAGTAAACAGTTTTGACTAAAGTAGAGCAATGCAACATTGTAGTCATGTTATGCAACATTTCTATTATTTTCATTTTTTTTAATATATGAAAGGTTCGGGAGACTTTTAAATTGTAAATTTATGTAATTATGTATATTGTACTTGTTTTATGTCATTATGTATATTGTATTTGCATCATTATATAATTTAAAAACAATAGATGGATGACTTGCTGTAATTGTAAACTACATTGTATTTGTCTGCATTGTTTTTGTGTTTAGTTTATTTGAGTTGTTCATATTATCCATTGTCAAGAATAATTTTGAATTGTACTCTATTTAATTCCCAAACTATTGATACTCCTATTTATTTGTAATATTTACACTGCATTTACCCACCTCCTGTTACTGTACCTCATTAATATTAATGTAAACAACACAACTAGCAAGCATTAATAAAAGGCAGCACAACCTAAAAATTCAACACACTTTTTAAAAATACAAATCATTATATAAGAAGCACTACACTCAACATTTCAACTAAATAGCTCTCTTCAGGACAATATATTTACTGAATATAATAACATGGGAATTGAATAATGAATAATCCTCTGTTTAATGAGCATCTTATTTGCATGGATGTTGACTAAGAGTTAACAAATGGAGTATGTATGTAAAAGTTTGGCTCTTATAACAAGGCCAAGAAATATGTAATGTGTAGAGTTCTGATAAATAATATACTTGTATCACAAAGTCTGTATAGCATTATTTCATACAACGCATTTATTTTTTAAAACCATTTATTTCATCAAAATTGCTTGTTGGTTCTTTGTTTTTGTTTTTATAGTTTTTGGTTGATTTATAAGAAGATATATTACTAAATTAGATTATTTTATGTAGCTTGACTTTTACTTTGTAATGTTTGTTTTTTGTAATTTCCACAGCTTGGTTGTTTGCCAAGTCAATATAATTGTCTTTTGTTTTATTGTCATCTGTATTTGTCCAGTAAAAATATTTAGTAATCTTTATAAGTTTGTCATTTCAGTTTTTGGTATTCCTCACAGGGATAGTATTATCAAAACTCCGATATTTATAGTAATATTTATAATGAAAAACTGTGTTTTAGATTTTTTAAAATTAGTATTTAGGTCTATACCCTCTTAAACAGTTACTCATAATTCTCTCACAGCATCAGACATATTATTATATTTTCAAAATGGTCAGAAATAGTAGACTGAGAGATGTTTCAGAGTTTTTTTTTTATTTCATAGATTCAGAGATGTTTTCTGGGGATGGGGGGATTTAGTATTGTAAATTTGATTCAGTACTTCTTTTGATTGATCAATTTGAGCCAGGGTTGACTAAAAGTAAAATTTAAAAATGTAATGCAAGCATCATTTCAGTGAATATATTGATCATCTTTAGTTCTATAACAAGTCTGCCACTTTTTCTGTGCAGCAAAACTTTTTTGTGTGTACTTTTTATCAAAACAGATATCTGTTTTATGAACACATGTATATGACGGTAATAAATGATGATATAATGTTAATGAACAGCTATATATAATAACAAATCATAAGATATGATGTAAATGAATATAATTACAAGGTATAATGTTAATCAGCAAATAGATATGATGTTAATGAATGAATAGGTATTAATGATCATTATGTTTTCATATAAAGTTTTTTTAATTAAAAATGGAAATGAAAAGAGAAGTCAGTGTGTGTGTTTAAAATATTTTACATCTTTAAAAGTTATACTTCCTTTAGTTACAGCTGTATTTTCCATGTGCTGAAAATTTTGCACATTGTATTATTTGTAAATTTAGTTACAACCATATTGTCTTGTAAACATTAGCCAATGAATAAATATTGATACAAATGTGTAGTCACAAAATGTAAGTCTTGTCACAGAAAAACCAGTTCTTCATAATTAAATTCTATCACTATTATCAATAATTACTCACCTAGAAGATACCTCTGTAGAAATGTGTGATTCTCTAGCTTTCTCTGATTGGTATAGCATTGAATTTGCATGCACACTAACATTTTTCTCTCATACAAGTTGTATGAACATTTTCTCTCATACAAGTTTTATGTATTTTGTTTAATGCATGTTTCATGCATATTGTACCATTTTTTGGTCATAACATGTTGTATGTACTTTGTATAAAGAAGTTGTTAGTGTCTGGACTTTCATAGTTATTTTATTTTTCATCTCAGGTAAAATATTTAAAAATGTATTTTTAAAGGGAAAAACCAGGTAATGTGAATAATAGTGTATATTTGCGTTTGTGAATGATAGAGTATTGCTGAATTCATTTTGATAAATGTTAACAGTATTTTGTGCTAAAGAAATGGGAATTAATGTGTCAAAGATACATGCACAGTATTGTTTCTACACATTAATGTTGTATCTGCTTGTGTCCAAATGTTTTCATTATCCATTGATCAGTGTTTTATAGAACTTGTGATGTGTGATACAAAATGAATAAAATAGTGAAACACATTTCCTCTCTTGGTAAAAGAAAGTAGTCCACTGTATTGTGTCCATTGAGAAAGTGGAAAAGTGTGGCGTTCTGCTGAGAGATGAGCAAGATGTTAATTCTCCACCTCTCCAGACACCCATAACCTTAGGCTAATCTCCAAAACACACCTTCTGGTCACTACACAGTTAGAAAGTTGAACGGTAGATAATGTAGAATAGAAGAGTGATAGTTCTAGAAGATAGCTCGAGCCTCCTGATACATACAGCCAGGATAGTAAGTAAATACAGGTGACAGACTACAACATGGAAGTGAGTCATGCTAATATGAGTGGTCTATGTATCAACAATAATTGTATTCAAGAAATAACAAGGCAGCATAGTTATATATAGCAAGTAGTTCAACAGTGACAATTAGTGTTTATATATATTATTTAAGTTTGCAATCATGACCATGTGGTGTCAATGTCCTTTTGAGTCCTATGGCACTGTAGTAAAGTTATTTGGTTCCTTCAAATGAGCGAACTATAAATGAGATTATAAGAGAAAACTGAATGTTCTGAGTAAACTGTAAAGTAATTTGCTAGAGCTTGTCTACTGAAGCCGTGCAGTTGTTGATTTTCATAAATAACTTTAGGTATGACTGCCGTGTCATAGGATCATGTTGTCTATTGAACCGGTCCTTGGCATGTGGGTCGTTCTGCTCTGGTGTTGCTTTACGATGCAATACCCATCAAAGTCAACATCCAAAATAAAGTACCGATCTGCTAGTAAACTAATATGGACTAAGAATTTGTCCACATGTTCTCTGACAGAACGCTCTTTCTTACATGGTCATCATACATTTTAATATCATAAGCAAAATATAACAATATGAAATATATTTAATGTCAAGATATAAACATGAATACAATATTAGTTAGGCAAACAAAACCACATACCTTCGGCAGTAATATATACAGAGGATGATTTCCTGCTGTGTTGATAACAACTATAAGGTTAGTAGAGCTAAAATATGTGTTGCCTCAATGGTCAGCTGCATTCAACTAACAATTTACAGGTGAGTTTCTGGTACATTCATTCATGTGACTGAGCTGTGCCCATGGTTAGTTTAGTGAGTTGTCTGGAACATTCAGGTATGTTTCCAGCCTGGGGATAAGTGTCAACCTTTCTAGAAGATAGGTTTACATGTACCTATTTTTAGAGGAGAGGTCAGTGTGGGCTACATAAACCATAATGTGATAGCCCCTTGACTAAGAATAAAATTGGGATCCCAAGTTTATTAAAGTCCACACTAACACTGGCATTAAAAATAGCTACTTGTACAAGGTTGGCAATATATATAAAAAATACATTAGGTTTATTAATTTCAAATAGAAGAGGTATGTTAAGTATTCATATTTCCAACATAACAAATTTAATATTAAGTTAGAATTAAAATATGCTTTACAAATGAAAAATAGTAACAATGAACTTGATTAAATAGGAAATTCCAGATAATAGCATACAATTCGTATGTACATTCCTCTCACATATGTGATTAGAAAATTGGTGTATTTACATTAATACAGTTTCTTTTACATAGCGCAAAAAGCAAAGCATTTAACTCTGAAGTCAAATAATTAATTATTTCAAGGGAGCTACAAACAGTTAATGTCTGGCGACAGTACTGTCTCATGGCAAATTCAAGCATTGACTTTGTGAGACAGTGGTATCAAGTCTAATGCATCTGGGTTATTGCATGGGGTGTGCACGCAAGACTGCATGTGTATGTGTTTCCTTCAACGGCCATATGGCTGCTAAGAAAATCTGCATCATTGTTGCTTTTCCCTGCAATATACGTCCCGCATATATTGCTGCATTAAGAGTGACCAATGCATGATGTATGTATTTGATAGATAAATGAGTGATTGCAGTATGAACTCGCGACCATACAAATGGGGTTGAAATTTCTCTATGGCCTAAACCACTGCCAAACATTCAATCTGACGTGTAGCATGTTTTTGCATGAGAAAGTTTATGGCTTGCATACACTATTGGTACAGGATTTATTTCCCTATCAGAGCACTCATGCAACAAAACTGCTGCGATGCCTACTCATGACGCGTCCTTGTGGACGATAAATGGCAGGGTGACATTGGGAAGATGTGGGACTGGTGACAAAGTGAATGCATCCTTGACCCTTTTAAATACATATTTACCATCGGCTATCAATACTACTTTTACAGGGTGGCCTTACGAGTCGAGTTAGAAAGTGGGGTCGCAACCTGATTAAAGCCTGGAATAAACGTATGTTAATATCCAGCCATACCTCAGAAAGACCTTACGTCTTTCTTGGTTACAGGATGCTTTGCATCTCGCACACGACTAGTCTGTCTCTGGCTGAAGTTGGCCTTGGCCTACTACGAGGCCTTGGTAAATGAGTGCCTTACTTCCTATCTGTCATTTGGAAGGAAGGACATGCTGTCAAACCTGCTTGTGTAACCTGCAAAGCATGGAGCAAATGGATATTCTCAATCAAGGTAGGAGTAGCGATCAAAAGATTGTCCATAAAGTTAAATAGTCACTCTTGACGGGGTCGATAACTTTCCTCATCATACGTGTGAAGGTAGTGGGTGTGTTTTGTATGTCAAACCGCGTAACCTTCCATTGATAGTGGCAAAAGCTAATTTCTCTCGATCACCTTCATGGACCCAGATATGAAACAAACAATAACCTTTCATTAAATCGATACGGGTGAAATATTGTGTGTGAGTTAAATGAGAATAGATGTAGTTGGGTGTAGGCAATGTTTTGGTTTGATACTGCATGATCACATTCAGCCTATATATTATTAGTCTACACAGGACCTTTTTTTTTTACATCTTTTTTTTTCTCAAATTAATACGATCGGTATTGCATATGGCGAGTCAGACAGTTCGATTTTGCCATCGCGGAACATTTTTTGTACTTCATTTTCAACAGCTGTGACTATAGCGTGCAGCAAGGTATAGGGTTTACAGTTTACACAGTATGGGGTTCGAATCCAGTAGTCTTACATAGAGCTCTTCTAGTTCTGTGTGTCTATCAGAACATCTTTTTCGACTTCCTGGCACTGTGTTTTCGTGAGTAGTCTGGGTCTATGTTGGTCATGTCAGAATTCTTTTGTCATGGTTACTGCAACAGGATGGGGCACTACTCAGACAGCCGACTGGGCTGAAGTCATTCGCTTGCTTCTTATCTAAATCAGCTGGAAGAGCTTTAGTCACGATTGGTTTGTGTGCTGCTTCCATAGGAGTTTCATTCTCATTCGTCTTAGTACACGTGTGTACATTAGCCAAAACGGTTCCTTTGGCTCTGCAAGGGTGACATATGGTGTCTCCACGCGCGGTGCACTATGGGTACTACGCTAATGTAGGAGAAGTGTTGCACAGTGCACTATGGGTACTACGCTAATGTAGGAGAAGTGTTGCACAGTGCACTATGGGTACTACGCTAATGTAGGAGAAGTGTTGCGCAGTATTTTGCTAACAGGGTCTAACTGAATGGCCGCCATGGACTTTTCATGTTTCATCCATTTGCACTCGATTCACTCATGTTCAACCCGCAGTTTTTCAAACTCCAACTTAATAAGTCTATCTTCCATCTCTCTTTCATGCGCTTTTTCTCTTTCTTTCATATCTTTCTCATGAGCTTTTTCCTTCTCTTTCCTTTCTCCATCTCTCTCTCTCTCTCTCTCTCTCTCTGCCCCTCCCATACTCGTTTTCTTTCTCTTTTTCCTCTTTCTCCATCTCTTTCTCCTTCCTTTCCACCTCTAGTTTCTTTCTCCTGTGCTCTTTCTCTCTCCATTTCATTCCTTATCGTACGTAGTGATGTTGGCGCCTGATAAGCACAACTCTTCCCGAACTTTCTAAGTTGTGTGCTCAGTGCCATCACAGATAATACCACTTTGGTTTAGCTTTACAAAAATTGTTTTTAGCGTTAACGGTAACACCTTAAGTTCCAAGGCTGTTAAAATAGTCAGTACTCTACGCTGTACCATTCCGGTAATGATTTGCTATTTTACAATTATTAAAAGCAAATTGCAAAAGTACATACAACTATTACAAAAAATATAGTTTAGCACTTTCATTCAACAAGGCAAATCATGAAATGAATAATTGGTTAACGTTAATAAAAATTTAAAAAAGCAATATAAAAATATCATTTCAACCAACAGCTTCACTCCAATATTTGTGCTATTTGTATTTCTTATGTTAATATGGCAAGTTATCAATGGTTTCTCTTGAAAAGAAAATTTGAAAGTCCCTAGTGTATAAATATGTGAATCATTCGATTACAAGTTTGATAGTTCAATCCGAGATGAGATTCCCAAATATGTGACATTTTGGTGAAAGACGGGCAAGAAGTTAATTCTTCACCATTCTGGATGCCCATAACCTTAGGCTAAACCCCAAATACATCTTCTGGCTGGCCACACCTTAGAAAGATGAACGATAGTTAATGTAGAATAGAAGAGTGATAGTTCTAGAAGATGGTTCAAGCCCCCTGATGCATAGAGCCAGGATAGTAAGTAATTACAGGTGACAGACTACAACATGCAGTGAGTCACGCTAACACGAGTAGTCTATGTATCAACAATGATTGTATTCAACAAGAAATAGCATAAGAAAGCATGGTTACATATAGCAAGTAGTTCAGTGACAATTAATGTTTATATATATTATTTAAGTTCATAATCACAATTGTGTGGTGTCATAAGAGAATGTCTGTGATTTGAGTCCTATGGCACTGAAGTAGTTATTTGGTTCTTCATATGAGTGGACTATAAATTAGTTTATAAGAGAACACTGAATGCTTCTGAGTGAATTGTAAAGTACTTTGGTAGAGTTTGTCTACTGAAGTTGTGCAGTTGTTGACTTCATAAATAACTTTAGGTACACCTGAAATGTCGTCTGGGTTCCAATGAAAATTTTAACAAATGTTCACGTTGTCCACTGAATTGGTTCTTGGCATATGGATTGTTTTGCTCAGGTGTTGCTTCACAGTGCAATACTCATCAAAGTCAACATCCAAGATAAAGTGCCGATCTGCTAAGAAGTAGTCCACGTGTGTTCTCTGACAGAACATTCTTACTTACATGGTCATCATACATTTTAATATAATAAGCTAAATACAACAATATAAAATGTATTTAATGTCAAGATATAAACATGAATATAATATTAGTTAGGCAAACAAAACCACATCCCTTCAGCAGTAATATATAGAGGATGATTTCCTGCTGTGTTGATAACTGACAATAAGGTTAGTAGTATGATTATAATATAATATAATATAATTATAGTTTGTTAATACCTAGAGCTAAAATATGTGTTGCCTCAACAGTCAGCTGCATTCAACTAATGATGTACAGGTGAGTTTTTGGTACATTAGTCCAGAAAGCTGTGCTTTGATTGGTTAGTTTAGTGAGTTGTCTGGAACATTAAGGAATGTTTCTAGCCTGGGGATAAGAGTCAGTCTTTCTAGAAGGTAAGTTTACATGTAGTCTATTTTTAGACGAGGGATGGGTATGGGCTATAGAGGTCATTATGCGTCAGAAAGGTTGAAAGCAATGTAAATTTAAAGTTAAATTAAGTCAGTTTAGCTCATGTTATAAATGTCATCAAAATTAATCAATTTAACTACTCTCAGTTGTGAGTCTGTCAGCTTAGTT
This sequence comes from Sinotaia quadrata, assembly GCA_028829895.1. Taxonomy (NCBI): domain Eukaryota; kingdom Metazoa; phylum Mollusca; class Gastropoda; order Architaenioglossa; family Viviparidae; genus Sinotaia; species Sinotaia quadrata. Next base: position 51,181,194 of record CM054177.1, on the reverse strand, counting down.
CATGTCCTAGTTGTGAATCTATCAATTCAGCTTTCGTCTTTATTGTAATTCAATCATCCTCTCTACTATCATTTTGTGAATATATACGTTTTTCGTGGCTGTGAATCTATTAATTTACCTCACATCATAGCTGTGAATTTTTCAGTTTAATATATGCGTTAGTTGTGAATCTATCTTGTATCATAGTTGTGAAAGCGTCATCCCTCCCAATGCCTTACTGTGAATCAGCTAACATACCTCATCTCACCTTGTCCTCGGGTGTGAGTGGGGATGTGAAATAATTGTTTTTTACTAACGTATTATTAACTTTTCATTTTACCCACATTTTAAATCGCCAGTTGTATTTAGCTTTTAAACTGGTTGTCAGTATCTGCATCTTAAAACACAGCATTTATTTGGGTTGCTCCTAAATTATGATAATATTTCAATTAGTGTGCTTTAAAAATATGCACTCTTCTTGCTAAAGAATCTCTAAGCACCTTCTTCTCTCTATCCTCTTTCTTTTTCACTTTTTTTACCTCTCTCTTTAATCCATTTTCTTTATCAGCTATAAATATTTCTACGTAGCTAAGGTACTTATTTTAGCAGACCCGAACTTTCTTTTTCTTTATCCATCCCGCCTTTATTTTTCATTTCACTCATTCTCTTTGCAGTATCCATTTTTTTCTTTTTTTTCTTTCTTTTTTATCCCTAGCATGCCTTATTTAGAATATATATAAAGAATTAGGGCATGCTAGAGATTAAAAAAAAGAAAGCGGAGGATATATATATTCTTTCTTCTCTCTTTTCCTCATTCTCCTCTTTTTTTCTCTCCCCAGTGTGTCTTTCTTATATCTCAGGCTCTTCTCTATTTTCTTTTCTTTTTAATTGTCTTTTCCTATCTGTATTGTGTCTTCCTTCTTTTTTTATTATATTTTCATTCTGTTCTGTTTGTCCCTTCTCATCACCTCCATTCTTCACGTCCCCCTCTTTTCCCCACCATCCCATCTCTCCTCCCTCTCTCCCCATGAGGGGTCTTTATCTTTGTCTCTCACTCTCTAATAAAGAGCTCATTAAGCAGAGTGATACGATCCTGACACTGAAGAATTGACCCTCACGCCCCACAGCGCAAGACGTTCATCAATCACGCGATTACGACAAAAGACCTGTGCTTCTGCTCCGTGTGGTCACAAAGCAAGCTGTGGGCAGGAACGCGCGTCTCCATCCGGCCAGCATGGTCGTCTGGTCAGTCACTTCGAACTGGCATGTCTTCAAATGACCCAGCCTGTTTCAGTCGGCACGAATGGCGCCAGAGTTTGTCAGTGTGTAAGTGCTAGTTAGGCTCATGCGTGTACTTAGTGTGTGCATATGTGTGATTGTGTCGTATGTTCGTGCCTGCTTGGAGAGTGAGTTGTATATCATTTCTTCTTTTTTCTGGCCCATTTATTGGGCTGGGTTTGGGCAGGTGAATGAGAAGGCTCTGCACTTAAAGTGACACAATTATTCACACTCAAAATGACAGAATTACTCGCGATACTCAAAGTGACAAACCACTCGTGATACTCAGAGTGACAAAACCACTCGTGATATTTCGTGATACTCAAAGTGATAAAATCACTCGCAATACTCAAAGTGATAAAATCACTCGTAATACTCAAAGTGATAAAATCACTCGTAATACTCAAAGTGATAAAATCACTCGTAATACTCAAAGTGATAAAATCACTCGTAATACTCAGTGACGAAATCACTCTGATATTTCGTGATACTCAAAGTGACAAAATTATTCACTGCGATGGTGCACATATACATATATGTACGCGATGTGTAGGTTTCCTATATTATTGATTTCATACTGTGATAATCTGCAACAATCGTACACCTACACGAATTAGTATTATGAACAGTAACAAAATGAAAATCTAATGTACTGAATGTTGTTTTTTTTTTTATTTTGCGCAAGACATTTATAATACGGTGTTCTTCACTTGGTAAAGATGGCAATAAATCATTTAAACATTTAATTTTTATTTAATAATTATATAGAGAGGAGTAAGTTAATGTTTGTTTGTCTAGTCCATTTTGTTTACTTCTCGAGGTCAATGTTTTGAGTTCATTTGTAGATCGATAATGGAAAATTCACATATGTAAAGGAAAAATTCGTCCGTTGGTAAAGACCAATCGATAGTCGAATTGGGGAATTTTGTCAATGGTGAAAAAATCTTCTCTTGGTAAAAAACTAATAATCATTATTGATTAATAGTCTAATTTCATAAAAAAGCAAAGAAAATTTTCTTCAGATACAATGGAAATATGGACAAATACTTACGGAAAACTTGTCATTGACAAACATGACAATCTGTACGCGAAAATTTGTCAGTCGGCCAGGAAAAATTCTTTTCTGGTCAGAGAAAATTCTTCTCTGTCAAAACAAATTTCATTAGCAGAGGAAAATTCGTTATCGGTTAAGGAAATTTGTCATCGGATAAACGAAAATTTCTCGTGCGGATAAAAGAAAATGCATCATTGGTCAGAGAAATTTCCTCACTGATAATTCGTCGGTCAATAAGGAACACGAGGAACCTTAGTTTTCCAACGGGAGAGAAAAGCAGTCTGTTATTTATCTTTTTTTTTTTTTTTTTTTTTAAAGCGAGTGGCAATTGTTAGTTGCTCAGGTTGTTGCGAGTTGAAAGACCTAAATTAAATTCATATATGATGGTAATTTCTTTACTTTAGGTAATGGCTGTTTAAGAGAAGTTTCAACGCAGAAGTTCTACGTCTGGGAGATGCATATTGTGCCAAGTGCGGCTCATATTTCGAACAGTAAACATTAGATTTCGAACGGAAGAAAATAGCATTCTGTTAGTGAACGAAAAAGGAAGATGAGATCCTTATGTTCGTGGACGAAAAACGGAAGAGAATAGCTATCTGTTACTGATTTAGAACGGAAGAGGAGAGCATTCTGTTAGTGAGCGAGAACGGAAGAGGAGAGCGGTTTGTTAGTGAGCGAGAACGGAAGAGGAGAGCGGTTTGTTAGTGAGCGAGAACGGAAGAGGAGAGCATTCTGTTAGTGAGCGAGAACGGAAGAACGGTCTGTTAGCGAGAACGGAAGAGAATATAGGTTACTTAGTGAGCGAGAGCGGAACAAGAGAACGGTCTTTTAGTGAGCGAGAACGGAAGAGAAGAGCGGTCTGTTAGTAGATGAAAACAGATAAACGTCATCAGGAGATTAACAGCACACATGTACTTATTCTCCTGAACACATATATAATGTTGTGTTTAAAATGCGCGCGCACACATACACACACACACACAAGCTTTTCTTTAGATTAAGAAAACCACCCACTCGAATCTGGAAAATTATGAACTTTATTACTTTAGACATTGTATGTTTACTTTTATTAAAATCTATATTTGTTTTGGGTTTTTTTTGACGGCTCAAGAGTCATATAACAAATTTCTTAATTCATAGAACCGTCCGACGATGCTAGAATTTAACGAACTTCCAATCAATCGATCAATCACTTTGTAGACCATTAGGTCAGCCACTTATGTTTAAAATGTCTCCTCAAATGTATTACCTAATATTGAGAATCTCTTCTTTGGCATGCACGGCAGTAATGCCTGCAAATGTACTCTGATCAAAAACCAGTGAATCACTTCAACGTCTGGTTTACCATAATCATGTATCGAATAATCATTTCACTAACGTCTGGCTTACCATAATCACTTCTCTAACGTCTGGCTTACCATAATCATTTCACTAATGCATGGTTTACCATAATCATGTATCGAATAATCATTTCACTAAGTCTGGCTTACCATAATCACTTCACCAACGTGTGACTGACTTATATTATGTAACAATTAATCACTTCGTGAAATTTGATTTAAAAATAATAATAATACAAGTGAGTTCTGAGTTTGAATAAACACTCACCTTAAAACTTTGTGGATTTCGCGAACGAGTAGGCATAGGCCCTAGAATCTACATATGCGCACAAAGCGTGCACGTACTTAACGCCTACCCTAGTTACGTTGTCTGGCGATGGGTCAAGGTTCAGCTAAAATCTCAGTGCATATCATTGAGTTACAAGCGCGCCCGCCACTCGCTCGCTAGTCAGGTCCGGCCCGGCGTTCAGTTTTGCTGAGAAGTGTGACTAACGAGAAAACACGAGATGAGGTTTGTGGCAGACGACAAACTGATTGATCCGTGATTCGTCTTGGCTCAAGGAACTGAGACTGCCTCACTGTTCCTTCACTTTTTTGTGTTGGGAGTAAACTTTTCTTGGGCAGAACATTTAACACCTGTCTTTTATTTGGAAAGAAAAATAGTTGTAGTTAAACTGACCGTACTGCTGGGGAAATTGCGGGTCAGCAATTAAACGAAAGAGTGTCAGAAACCAAGACCGATTACATTATTTTTTAAATTTTTGATTACGTAGCTTACTGCGATAAAGGCTGGAGACTTGTATGTTTAAATACGATGAATTATGATTTATAATTGGATATAACTAGGTGTCTTCTTTTAAAGGCCTACCCTGAACTGGTTTTGGTAACGATTGTCCATCTCATCAGATCGCATATTCCTTTGCCTCCACCTCCCCAGTTAAAAGTGTTTTTTTTATTTTTAAATTAGGTCAGATTATAATGACGAACATCGATTTAATCGCTGTGTGAATTATTTTAATTTTGACTTTGTTGAGTGGATTAGACCATATTGAAGAAAACTACTCAGTGATGAAGACTTTGCTGAAACTACTCAGTGATGAAGACTTCACTGAAAGTACTCAGTGTTGAAGACTTTGCTGAAAGTACTCAGTGATGAAGACTTTGCTGAAACTACTCAGTGATGAAGACTTTGCTGAAAATACCTTGGGTGCTTTTGTAATCGATCAAAGGAAAAATCGAAAATACAGTTCTAAGCAACTATCAGCTTAACATTTTTCTACACTTATAAATACATTCCCTTTTGTGACGTAAGTATGTAGTTTTTTTTTACTAACTCATTTCTTTTGTACTATTTACTGTTAAGAATATTTTATTTTAGTTTGCATTTTAAATTATAACCAGAAAGATGTCCTGTGTACCTCATAAAGCGCAGTTACTCGCTTGAGGCAGTAGAAGTAAAAATACGTTGTTCGTATTAATTCATTGATAATCATTGAAGAGATTGACGGTATTTTAAAAACCTGCTTTGTATTATGTAATTCAAATAATTATCAATTACATGTTTTGTATTACGTAATTCAAATATTATCCATTTCACATTATATGTTGTGTATTATGTAATTTAAATATTATCCATCTCACATTACACGTTTTGTACTACGTAATTCAAATATTATCCATCTCACATTACGTGTTGTGTATTACGTAATTCAAATATTATCCATCTCACATTACGTGTTGTGTATTACGTAATTCAAATATTATCCATCTCACATTACATGTTTTGTATTAGGTAATTCAAATATCATCCATTTCACAATACACGTTTTGTATTAGGTAATTCAAATATTATCCATCTCTTGTATTATCTAAATCATATATTATCCATTCCACATTATATGCTTTGTATTATGTAATTCAAACATTATCTATTCCATATTACGTTTTTTTGTATTAAATAATTCAATTTTATGGTATATTCTGTATTATGTAATTCAAATATTATCTAGTGTATATTACGTTTTGTATTAGGCAATTCAAATATTATCTATTCCATATTACGTTTTGTATTAGGTAATTCAAATATTATCTAGTGTATATTAGGTAATTCAAATATTATCAATTCCATATTATGTTTTTTATTAGGTAATTCAATTATCCTTTCTACATTGCATGTTTTATAAATGATTAAATTGGTTCATTTTGAAAATGGAACTTTTCGATTAAATGTATTAGTTGCTGTGGAATCAATAATGTTTAATTTATTTGCAATTAGACTAAAATAAATAACTCCTAAATACATAGCGCTTTAACAGGACTAATTAACTAAAGATTTTCTCCTAAGGCCACCAATAGTGACGTACTCAGAGTAGCAATGAGGACGAATTAGCTAAAGAGTTTCTCCTAAGGCCACCAATAGTGACGTAGAGCAGCAATGAGGACGAATTAACTAAAGAGTTTCTCCTAAGGCCACCAATAGTGACGTAGAGCAGCAATGAGGACGAATTTAAAGAGTTTCTCCTAAGGCCACCAATAGTGACGTAGAGCAGCAATGAGGACGAATTAACTAAAGAGTTTCTCCTAAGGCCACCAATAGTGACGTAGAGCAGCAATGAGGACGAATTTAAAGAGTTTCTCCTAAGGCCACCAATAGTGACGTAGAGCAGCAATGAGGACGAATTAACTAAAGAGTTTCTCCTAAGGCCACCAATAGTGACGTAGAGCAGCAAAGAGGACGACTAAGTGAACATTTGAATATATTAAAAATGAAACCTCTCTGTATAGGGGAACTATGCGAATGAGGCGTTCTGCTACATATAGTTAAGGACTTATTTTTCTCGGGTCTTTCGAACGAATTATTATTGAACTTAATTTTTCAGACATTCTGCCATAATTAATGAGTTATCTTTCTCTGGCCTACTAAGGTGTGAACTAATTATTATGTGAAAATTCCTAGAGAGCATCCAAGAGACATCATCGTGCGCCTCCAATTCACCGAATGTAGAATGTGAAATGCAATAAATAAGTATTCCACATCATTATGTAGTGTAAATAATAGTTTATTTCTTTCTATTTTAAATAATGCATTGCATGTTTGCACATATCAGTATTACAATAATTAATATATCTGTATTATTGTAATAATTTTTAGAACACAAATTACATCTCTAAAACTAACAAATGTCACGGCATGATAGTGTGATTACCACACTGAAAATCTTCCATTTTAGATTAGACAATCGACTTTTACTAAATCAGTACTTTTTATTTTTAAAAACATATCAGATTTCTGATAATTTAACAAAATATTATTGAACTGTACAATTTATAGAAAAAAATAATCTCGATTTTGTGTGTGACTGACCAGCAAGTGTGTGTGCGCGCGCGCATGTATATGTATGTGTGTGTACGTATGTATGTCTGTTTTTGCGAGCGCGTGTATGTATGTGTGTGCGCGCTAATATAATAAGTGTTTTGATGCCGACATTTTAGAAATAAAACTCCATTCTAATAAAACAAGAAATTCAGTATATAATAAGTATCTTCCTTGAAAAGAAAAGAAGAAAAATATTAAAATTAGGGTGTACTTGAGTTCTGACGTTTAATGTGCAGTTGAGATCATAATAGATAATTTTCGCAGGAATAATCGCGTGCAGAGAAACAAGGGAATTAAGTTTTTTTTCTGGCGCTCACGTTGAGTTTTCTAAAAAGTAATAGCTGCATATATTTAACACTTCCTTGCAAAGACGTAAGGTTCATTTGAACTTATTTTTTTCTTTGAAACACCTGTCTAATCTGCACAACATTGCCATTTGTTGCCCAGAAATCTCATGTATGCACATTGCCATTTGTTGCCCTAAATTCTCGGGCATGCACATTGCCATTTGTTGCCCTAAATTCTCGGGCATGCACATTGCCATTTGTTGCCCTTAATTCTCGGGCATGCACATTGCCATTTGCTGCCCTTAATTCTCGGGCATGCACATTGCCATTTGTTGCCCAGAAATCTCATGTATGCACATTGCCATTTGTTGCCCAGAAATCTCATGTATGCACATTGCCATTTGTTGCCCTAAATTCTCGGGCATGCACATTGCCATTTGTTGCCCAGAAATCTAATGTATGCACATTGCCATTTGTTGCCCTAAATTCTCGGGCATGCACATTGCAATTTGTTGCCCAGAAATCTCATGTATGCACATTGCCATTTGTTGCCCTAAATTCTCGGGCATGCACATTGCCATTTGTTGCCCAGAAATCTCATGTATGCACATTGCCATTTGTTGCCCTAAATTCTCGGGCATGCACATTGCCATTTGTTGCCCTTAATTCTCGGGCATGCACATTGCCATTTGTTGCCCAGAAATCTCATTTATGCACATTGCCATTTGCTGCCCTGACAAGTGGACGTATTCCAAAAGTACAGCCTTACTGTTAGTTCACGTTTCTAGAAACTCAACCCCACTGATTTACACACTTATTTCAGTGTCTGTCTTGCCCACACCAACCCCACTGATTTACACACTTATTTCAGAGTCTTGTCTTGCCCACGCCAACCCCACTGATTTACTCACTCATTTCAGTGTCTGTCTTGCCTACGCCAATCCCTCAGTAATTGCAGATTACGATTAACGACTAGAAACAGAAATATTTTAAGCTGTAGCGTGAGTTCTTCCTTAATCATTCTCGTCTTCCTTTAATGTTTCTTGCTGAAAATGTGTGTTCCAATGTGACGTAGTTAATCGTGCTTGACTAATGGATGCACCTAGTGCATGCGACTTGCTAACTACACAACCACTTTTTCTCCAGAACAAGCCGTGACGAGACAACGAAACAAAATGCGAAAGCGGCCAATCTCTCGCTCATCGTCAACAAGTCCCTTGAAGTAAAACACATTTCAACTAGCCAACTACAAATCATTTCGGAGTACAGGAAAGCATGGTCGCGTTTACCAAATGCAAAGCGACTTCACTGGAAATGGTTAGCACAGTCTTAAGATAGTCCACAAGCCGCTTCTCGCTCCCGTATATAGTTGTCCAGAGGGGACTGCTAGGATGATGACGTCACAACCGGACCACGTTCGTCTCTTCTCGGTGCATGGTGTAAGCGGTGGAAAGAAAACTTTATGGGAAAAAGATACCCCCTGGGACTCCCCGAACAATTTCCCCCTACCACAGTGCCGCCGCTCAGAGTGCACAAAATGGACAAACATTTCTTATCGCTTCCATGTTGTGGTGCTGATCCTCATGGTGTTGCTGCGGTTGTCGGCGGTCACAAGCACCGATGACGTGCACAGGACCAGAGCGGAATTTAGATTACGATGTCCGCCCTGCAGACAAATCCACTGCGGCATTAAGGACCCAGCAGAACTGAAATGCGAGGGTGGACTAACGACGGGTGTGTGCGGATGTTGTCCGGTGTGCGCGCGACTTCTCGGCCAGTCGTGTGGCGGGGATCTGACCTATCTGGGCAAGTGTGACCAAGGGCTCGTCTGTCGGCTAAATACCAAACCGGCATTTCCAAAGTATAGGCACCAACACCACAGACCCGGAGTCTGTGTCAATGGTAAGCACATTGTGTGTGTGTGTGTGTGTGTGTGTGTGTCTGCGCGTGCATGTGTATATGCACGTGTGCGTGCGTGTGTGTGTGTGTGTGTGTGTGTGTGTGTGTGTTTGCATATATATATATGTGAGAGTGTGTACGTGTCCCTTAATTAAAATGCTACGTCTAAATAATAGATGTTAGCATATATACACATTGCTTTCTGTGCTTGATAAATGTTTTAACGATCATTTATCCAGCTATGTATTATATTTGTTCAGATTTTGTCGTATAATAGTGTAAATTGCTTTAATGTTATCTGTGTGACTGTATTTTATGACCCAATTATTTTTAAAGTACAGTATTTAGATTTTCGACAGCTAAGAGCGTAGTATGTTAACTTTCTGTTATTTCATATTTTGTAATGTTGTATTTCATCATATTTTAATTATGACTCTACTTTTCCCTAAATCCTTCACATCTTTGCCACACTACGTATGAACACATCTTTCTTTAAAACAGTATAAATATTTCTCATTCCTAACTTTTCATTGCATTTTGCCGATATAATACTGCGATTTGGTAATATTCTTTAAGTTGAAGAGTGTATCTCCCAAATAATGTTGGAATGTGAGGAATGTAATGCACTGATGTGCAGGGCAGATCCTATGTCACTTTCTATTAAGCTTTTCTTAAAGTAACCTGCAGTAATGATTTACAAAAAAAAAGCAAATGATGACAAAAATTCCGCTTAATACATACTAAATATATTAAAGATTCCGGGCGGGGGGGGGGGGGGAAGGGGAATCGAAAATTTCAGTAAAATTGTAATATGCCAGTATCCAAAACATATCTAGTTTCTAAGATGAGATTAAAACACTGACCGCCTATTCTATTGCTTAGATTAAACATATCTAGTTTCTAAAGATCAGATTAAAACACTGGATCTAGTTTCTAAGATGAGATTTTGACCGCCAATTCTATTGCTTAGATTAAACATATCTAGTTTCTAAAGATCAGATTTAAAATACTGACCGCCTATTCTATTGCTTAGATTAAACGTATCTATGGTTCAGCACAGTTCAGTCCGAAAAAGAATGAATAGATCCGTAATGATGCTTACATCTCACGTGTGTATCTTAACTATATGTATTTGTATCTACTACATCGCTGAAAATTTTACGTATAATTAGCATACTGTACATTAATACATAAATCATCTGCAGCTTAAAGGCAGGCCCATATGTCTACGTGCAGTTAGCTACAGAGTTATCGTACTTAATGTGTTATTTCTTGCACTCATTTGCTCTTAGCGCTCTGGCACGTGCCGCTACACTCGAGTGAACGCGCAGTCTTAAACTTGCTCTGACTGATGAAGAAATGGCCGTCCTAGAGCGAGAGAACACGAGAAGACCGTTTAAAAGCGGCCATGGGCGTCTCATGTCTGTGATGCACACAGATATGTTTTTTGAAGTGTCCCTTACTGTCTGCGTCAGAAAAATAAAATAGATTAAATGGAAATTAAAAAATATGCTTTTATTAACACTGCACTTAGAAGTAATAAGCATCCATTTTTAAAATTTTGCTTTAATTTTTATTTGCGCTGGGTTAAACTATATGCGCTCACTGAACTTCGTAAAGTCAAATCGTTCCACCCACGACAACGTACACAATACAGATAGTATAGTCTAGTCTTCAATGGTTGCACTCATTAACAATATAAGTATGTCTAGTCTTCAGTGGTTGCACTCATTAACAATATAGTATAATTATGTCTAGTCTTCAGTGGTCGCACTCATTAACAATATAGTATAATTATGTCTAGTCTTCAGTGGTTGCACTCATTAACAATATAGTATAATTATGTCTAGTCTTCAATGGTTGCACTCATTAACAAGATAGTATAATTATGTCTAGTCTTCAATGGTTGCACTCATTAACAAACGCCTGATAGGGAAATGTCAGTGTTTCATTAATGCGAACGAAACGTGTGCTCATGTAATTGTTTCTAAGTTGATCTGAGTTTGCAGCGAATTGTTTCACCCCCACCTCCCCCAAATCTATTTTTTTACTGTAGGGACAGCAGTTCAGTATCCTGCATGCAACTGTCAGCTGTTACATTTTGTAGAACTGAGATTTAGGTATTGGAATAGTATTGAATGAGTGCTCGGTCTTTGTAGAACTGAGATTTAGGTATTGGAATAGTATTGAATGAGTGCTCAGTCTTTGTAGAACTGAGAGATCTAGGCATTCGGAGAGTTCTGAATGACTCTTAATGACGCATCTAACAGATCTACTGAAACCACATGAACATCGATCATTACGAATTCTTCGTAAACCTAGATTTCATTCCACAAAGCTTCAGCACTCATTTAGAACTCTTCGAATGCCTTGACCAGTTTATGTGTCTGTTTGAGCTCGCACACGATTGTTCGTGAGTGTGAGAGTAGCGTAGCGTGCCTGCAAAGACCGATTACTTCCCTTGAAGGCACTGATTGATGATGATACAGGGCCTTTACATCCGCTTCTAACGCTTTTCCCCCAGGCCGAGTCACCGATTGTTGAAGAATCTTTCTCTACCAGTAAAGGCCAGCAAGCAAACAATGTCTGGAAAATCTTAACACAAAGTTACATATAATATTATTTTAAAAGCTTGGTAATTTTTACAATATGATTTATTATATCTATTACACTGAACTTTTTAATTATTAGAAAGATAGTTTGGTCTTTTTTCTTTCTTTGCTTAAAAACTAAAATAATCTAGAATAAAGACTTGCATATAGCCATAAAATTAACAACGAAAAGTATGCGTGAAAAATGTAACTGGCCATTGAACTATAAAACGCTAGAACAAAGTGCCGCTTTTAGCCATTTGTCTTAGGCATTGATTGAATTGCTGTATTTAGCAGAGTTATGGACTCCGTATCAGACTCCAATTCGGTCTGACTCCGATTCCGACTCCACCTGCAGTTTATTACTAATCACATGGCGCGTGATATCTAGAATTCTTGCCCCGAGGTCAAGGTCGATGCTATGACAGCACTATAAAACTTCTGATATATACAGCAGCAGATTTTTATTTTTAACTCACTATTTCATTAATTTCACAAAGTACTTTATACTTCCATTTCTTAAAACATAAATTATTTCTTAAAATATACTAAATTAATAATAAGCAATATCTTGAAATGTTATTCGTTTTAATTGCTATTTTTTTTACTATCCTGCATGGATCAAACGTGGATCTGCTTTGGTGTGTCTCATAAAATTTTGACTTGAGTCGGGGAGTTTTACCGACTCCGACTCAAGTATTTGGCAAATAATCTAAAACACGCTATAACGAAGTGCTGCATCTAGCCACTAATCTAAAACACGCTATAACGAAGTGCTGCATCTAGCCACTAATCTAAAACACGCTATAACGAAGTGCTGCATTTAGCCACTAATCTAAAACACGCTATAACGAAGTGCTGCATCTAGCCACTAATCTAAAACACGCTATAACGAAGTGCTGCATCTAGCCACTAATCTAAAACACGCTATAACGAAGTGCTGCATCTAGCCACTAATCTAAAACACGCTATAACGAAGTGCTGCATTTAGCCACTAATCTAAAACACGCTATAACGAAGTGCTGCATCTAGCCACTAATCTAAAACACGCTATAACGAAGTGCTGCATTTAGCCACTAATCTAAAACATGTTAGAGCGAAGTGCTACAATTAGCCACTGATATGCTAGAGTGAACTGTGTGTTTGGACAGTGATCTAAAATACGATAGAATGAAATAAAGTTGTATTTTAAAAAATCTAAATTAAAAACAAACGAAGAGAATTAAAATTTTTAACCAGCTATGAAAGCATGTGACACTTTAAAATAAATTTGAATATTTATATGTTAATCTTGTCAACATATCCTTCACAATATATTTAATCGCTTTAAAGCAATACGTGTACACAAAGCTTTGTTTACAAAAATAATATTTGAGTTGATAAGACAGTACATGTGCATATAGTTAACCCCGATCATAACTAAAAAAATATATGAAATAATAACAAATCTGATGTATTCATAAAAGTAACTATATATTAACAGAGATATGTTCTTAAAACTAACTATTTATCTAAGATTGAGATTATTGATTATGAACCGTGTTTTTAATTAAAACTAACTATTTATCTAAGATTAAAAGTAATTATATAATATTACAAGATTTGTCTTCAAGTGTGTGTGTGTGTGTGTGTGTGTGTGTGTGTGTGTGTGTGTGTGTGTGTGTGTGTGTGTATGTATATATATATATTTAAGTGCTTTTTGTTTTCTTCAAGTATGTGTATATATTTTTTAGGTGTTTTCTTTTGTCTTCAAGTGTGCGTATATACTTTTTAAAAAGTTTTTTCTTTTGTCTTTAAGTGTGTTGATATACTTTTAAAGTTTTGTTTTCAGGCGTATTTATGTACTTTTAAAAGTATTTTGTTTTCAGGCGTATTTATGTACTTTTAAAAGTATTTTGTTTTCAGGCGTATTTATGTACTTTTAAAAGTATTTTGTTTTCAGGCGTATTTATGTACTTTTAAAAGTATTTTGTTTTCAGGCGTATTTATGTACGAGCAATTTTTAAAAAAATCAGAGTCAGCACAAATTGCGTTACATTTGAAGGTGAACAAACAATAAGTCAGAGCTGAAACGGTAACTAAATGGTAACGCGTCTTATGAGAGTAACAGAGAGCTTAGTCTCCCTTATCTAGTTTTTTAAATTTATTTTACCTCATCGTTCAATTAATTAACATTAAAATTGACTAATTTTATAGCAAGAATTAACTTCGATGTTTTGAACTTTAAGACATTACATACACTTTTCTTTTTTGGAAATATGTCAGATTTCCACGGCACGTACTGTGTGTTGAGAGAATTCACCTGCACTTTTAATGTCACGGATCCCGCTTATTATAGAAGAAAATATTTTTGTAAGGAAAGTGTGCGAGCAACCTCCCATTCCCTCTTCAGAAAAGGGGAGAGGCATTTCCCAGCGGCAACAAAGGAACTGACAACACCGTCAACGGGAAAAGTTGTGCATAGTCGGCGTAGATGACTTTGCCAGCGAAACCTATTACTAGAGGTCCCATTCATTGGAGAGATTCTGAAGTCTATGACACGCCCCACTTTCAGAAAGGTGGATGGAGTGGGTGTCATGCTCGTAATATCTCGATATGCTTCCTAAATGAGGGCATTGATATTAAGACTCATCTTTGGGCTTTTTTCAAAGTCTGATGATTTGTCCTGGTATGTGAGCCCTTCAGGGATTGGCCCAGAGAAGGTTGGGTCTTGGTGGGTTAGCTTAGAGTCCCGCGAGAAAAGAGCGAGTATTCCCAACAAAAACTGTTAACGGAACGTACACACACACACACACACACACACACACACACACACACACACACACATACATACACTAATAGCCAGTTCCGGTTTGTCTGGTAGACGCGGAAGGCCCATTAGGTAGAAGTGCGTAACAACCCGCGTTAAAAGAAGTGTATTAAAATAATTTTAATATATCGGCACTTCTGTGGCACGAAAACTGCAAATCTCTCTTTCGATACTGGTAAAGTAAGAATTATCATTATGTATATTGTTCAGTTTTAAAGACAGTACGCTTGTTTTCACAAATAAATATTACAGATTTTCTAGTACGTATGTTTAGTATCAAAATCTGAAACTATATTCAACGTATGTTCCATATCCAATACCGCCACATGTTTTCAATTTCATATCATTCACTTTGTGTGTGTGTATGTGTGTGTGTGTGTGTGTGTGTGCATGCGTGCGTGCGTGCGTGCGTGCGAGCGTGCATGCGTGCGTGCGTGCGTGCGTGCGTGTCTCTCTGTGTGCGTTTTCGTAAATGTAATATTTCACTAAGAAACATGACTAACTGTCTCCCTCTCTTCTCGACATTTGCCAATTTACATTTTGTTATCTGTTCTATTGTTTCGGCGTTGAGCAAATGCTATTCTGAAGTTGCAAATGATGTTTAATTAATGCACGTGTTTGCACTCTTTAAGTATGTCTTGCACAAATATAAATTATGTTCATTATATATAAATATCTCTTACACAAGTTTCTATTCATTAAACATCCTTTGCACTAGTTTACACTCATTAAATGTCTCCTTTGTGCTAGTTTACACTCACTAAATACGTATTTTGCACAGGTTTACACTCTTTAAATGTCTCTTGCGCAAACTGAGAGTCATCAATACGTATTTTCTAACAAAAGCTACTCTCAAAGGGTTTATATGAAAATAATAAAATTAGTTTCATTACAATCTCAGAATATATTTATATATAGCATTCCTTTTGTTTGCTCTTAATTGAAAAACGCCACAAAACGTGACTCACTAAATAACTTGTAATATATTGTCAGTAAATCTAAAATGTGTTTCTCTGTTGACACTAATTTGACTGTTTCAAAACAGTTTCAAGATAGAAAACATTTGTTCCATCCTCGAAACAGAGTTATTTCCGTCGTACCATGCGTATTATTGTAGAAAAAATGCAAGCAATGCCAAATATGCCAGGCATGCTCACACAGCGCTTGCTTTAGTGATGTCGAAAGCAAAACGGAAGAAGTATCTTACCGTTTCTCCCTGCAATGCAAATCCAAGTTGAGTGTTTTATGTTTTGTTTGTTTGTCTACAAATATAACATTGCTTTGGGGAAACATAACTTAGAGCATTACACGATTTTGTGATAAAAAAACAGACTTAGAACTAGGGGGTTTTTTTAGGGGTGGGTGGGTGTAATGCGGTACAAACAGCCTCAGTGGGACTCGGTGTCTCTGTGTGGTACAAAATGGTCTGTGTGGTCTTACGAATCTGAATACTTGGGTGGTCATTGCGGTACAAAATGGTCTGTGTGGTCTTACGAATCTGAATACTTGGGTGGTCATTGTGGTACAAAATGGTCTGTGTGGTCTTACGAATCTGAATACTTGGGTGGTCATTGCGGTACAAAATGGTCTGTGTGGTCTTACGAATCTGAATACTTGGGTGGTCATTGTGGTACAAAATGGTCTGTGTGGTCTTACGAATCTGAATACTTGGGTGGTCATTGCGGTACAAAATGGTCTGTGTGGTCTTACGAATCTGAATACTTGGGTGGTCATTGCGGTACAAAATGGTCTGTGTGGTCTTACGAATCTGAATACTTGGGTGGGCATTGTGGTACAAAATGGTCTGTGTGGTCTTACGAATCTGAATACTTGGGTGGGCATTGTGGTACAAAATGGTCTGTGTGGTCTTACGAATCTGAATACTCGGGTGGTCATTGCGGTACAAAATGGTCTGTGTGGTCTTACGAATCTGAATACTTGGGTGGGCATTGTGGTACAAAATGGTCTGTGTGGTCTTACGAATCTGAATACTTGGGTGGGCATTGTGGTACAAAATGGTCTGTGTGGTCTTACGAATCTGAATACTTGGGTGGGCATTGTGGTACAAAATGGTCTGTGTGGTCTTACGAATCTGAATACTTGGGTGGTCATTGCGGTACAAAATGGTCTGTGTGGTCTTACGAATCTGAATACTTGGGTGGGCATTGTGGTACAAAATGGTCTGTGTGGTCTTACGAATCTGAATACTTGGGTGGTCATTGCGGTACAAAATGGTCTGTGTGGTCTTACGAATCTGAATACTTGGGTGGTCATTGCGGTACAAAATGGTCTGTGTGGTCTTACGAATCTGAATACTTGGGTGGGCATTGCGGTACAAAATGGTCTGTGTGGTCTTACGAATCTGAATACTTGGGTGGGCATTGTGGTACAAAATGGTCTGTGTGGTCTTACTAATCTGAATACTTGGGTGGGCATTGTGGTACAAAATGGTCTGTGTGGTCTTACGAATCTGAATACTTGGGTGGGCATTGCGGTACAAAATGGTCTGTGTGGTCTTACGAATCTGAATACTTGGGTGGTCATTGCGGTACAAAATGGTCTGTGTGGTCTTACGAATCTGAATACTTGGGTGGGCATTGTGGTACAAAATGGTCTGTGTGGTCTTACGAATCTGAATACTTGGGTGGGCATTGCGGTACAAAATGGTCTGTGTGGTCTTACGAATCTGAATACTCGGGTGGGCATTGCGGTACAAAATGGTCTGTGTGGTCTTACGAATCTGAATACTCGGGTGGGCATTGCGGTACAAAATGGTCTGTGTGGTCTTACGAATCTGAATACTTGGGTGGGCATTGCGGTACAAAATGGTCTGTGTGGTCTTACGAATCTGAATACTTGTGTGGGCATTGCGGTACAAAATGGTCTGTGTGGTCTTACGAATCTGAATACTTGGGTGGGCATTGCGGTACAAAATGGTCTGTGTGGTCTTACGAATCTGAATACTTGGGTGGGCATTGCGGTACAAAATGGTCTGTGTGGTCTTACGAATCTGAATACTTGGGTGGTCATTGCGGTACAAAATGGTCTGTGTGGTCTTACGAATCTGAATACTTGGGTGGGCATTGCGGTACAAAATGGTCTGTGTGGTCTTACGAATCTGAATACTTGGGTGGTCATTGCGGTACAAAATGGTCTGTGTGGTCTTACGAATCTGAATACTTGGGTGGTCATTGCGGTACAAAATGGTCTGTGTGGTCTTACGAATCTGAATACTTGGGTGGGCATTGCGGTACAAAATGGTCTGTGTGGTCTTACGAATCTGAATACTTGGGTGGGCATTGTGGTACAAAATGGTCTGTGTGGTCTTACTAATCTGAATACTTGGGTGGGCATTGTGGTACAAAATGGTCTGTGTGGTCTTACGAATCTGAATACTTGGGTGGGCATTGCGGTACAAAATGGTCTGTGTGGTCTTACGAATCTGAATACTTGGGTGGTCATTGCGGTACAAAATGGTCTGTGTGGTCTTACGAATCTGAATACTTGGGTGGGCATTGCGGTACAAAATGGTCTGTGTGGTCTTACGAATCTGAATACTTGGGTGGGCATTGTGGTACAAAATGGTCTGTGTGGTCTTACGAATCTGAATACTTGGGTGGGCATTGCGGTACAAAATGGTCTGTGTGGTCTTACGAATCTGAATACTCGGGTGGTCATTGCGGTACAAAATGGTCTGTGTGGTCTTACGAATCTGAATACTCGGGTGGGCATTGCGGTACAAAATGGTCTGTGTGGTCTTACGAATCTGAATACTTGGGTGGGCATTGCGGTACAAAATGGTCTGTGTGGTCTTACGAATCTGAATACTTGGGTGGGCATTGCGGTACAAAATGGTCTGTGTGGTCTTACGAATCTGAATACTTGGGTGGGCATTGCGGTACAAAATGGTCTGTGTGGTCTTACGAATCTGAATTCTTGGGTGGGCATTGCGGTACAAAATGGTCTGTGTGGTCTTACGAATCTGAATTCTTTGTTGGGCATTGCGGTACAAAATGGTCTGTGTGGTCTTACGAATCTGAATACTTGGGTGGTCATTGCGGTACAAAATGGTCTGTATGGTCTTACGAATCTGAATACTTGGGTGGTCATTGCGGTACAAAAATTAATGGTCTTTATGGACATACTTGTCGGAATACCTGTGTACAGAAATTAATGATCTTTCCGGTCTAATGTTTCGGAGTACCTGCGTGGACAGAGCTGTGTAATAAGGAATTGAGTTCGGACTTGGTACACTAAATGCTGAGCAGTGCAGCACAAACAGACTTCAGAGATTAAAGAGAATAAAAAAAAAAGTCAGTGTGGTCTCAGGGCCAGATTTCACGGAATGAGTTAGACGTGCGTTACATGATGATCTTGTGGCTATTCTTTACGCCATGTTAGACACTTGAGTACAGAATCTATTGTAAATATATTTAATGTGTGTGCGCGCGTTTGTGTGTGTGTAGCAAAATGGTTTCGTGACTGATTAGGTGGTGTTTCTTTGTGGGCAGCGACAACCTTCTTCTTATCTGAATTGGTGGTATTTCTTTGTGAACAATGCGAAACAAAGTGGGTTTTTTGACAAACCTACCAGTGTGAACAACGTGGCAGAAAGTGATTTTGTGACAGACCACTGGGAAAAAACACTGTCGCCAAACGTCCGCCGTATTCACACACACACACACACACACACACACACACACACACACACACACACACACACACACACACACACACACACATCACACACACACACACACACACACACACACATAACAATTGAACATTTTATTTATTCTTTATTTTCATCTCCTGCTTTTAGCAACAGAATATTATTTATTACTTTCTACAACTTTTAAAACTTTTTCTTTGTCTTTTACAGGATGTATTATTATATAAATGAAACATTAACATGTTCACACAAAATATATAAATATTCTTCGTTTCTTTATTAAATAATATTTTTCACATGTAACAGACACTTTACCTTAATACAATCTTCTTTCGCGCCATTACAAATATCTGTAAGAAGTGGGTTATTTTCCACAAAATATGTTAGTCTACTAATAATACTACTTGTCTGCCCTCTAACATGTATCCACAAACGTACACAAAACAAAACCAAAAAATGCTCTCATTAGCAAACACTTGAATTTCGATTACAATACCTTCTTTTAGTAAACGCTCATGATAATGTTTATTTTTCTTATAAAACCTGTCTTTTTCACTCATGATAATGTTCATTTTTCTTATAAAACCTGTCTTTTTCACTCATGATAATGTTCATTTTTCTTATAAAACCTGTCTTTTTCACCCAGCTTGTTTGCTGTTTCAAGCGGTTGTCTTACTCTCCAAGCCAGGTGAGAGAGTGGAGGCACGAATCTCATCGTAGTCCTAGATGGAAAAGATAATCTTTTTGAAATTCACCATTTTATGAGTGGGTTAAGGATGGATGGGTATCTTTTAGTTCATGCTGTCCACAACATATGGCAGTGTAAGGCCGCTTCATTGCCCGTGACGTACATTGTACGTCATTCACATAACGATTGGCTCAAGAGGAAAAAAAACCCACCAATTTTGTGGGAAGACAACTCTGCTAAAGTTGATAAATATAAATTTGCTCTTATGTAATATTGGTAATGACTGTATGACATTAATAAGATCATATTGTGTTAATATGATTATACGACATTTATGTTTACTGTAGACATTAGCATGATTATGTGACATTTATGTCGACTATTTACATGATTATCCAGCCTTGAATGTTTATAAAACATTAAAATGATTATATGGCACTGATGATATTTGCTAGCTTTAACACGATTATCTAGCTGGCCCCAAAAGAATCCACCATTAACTGAGAACATCAAGAAGATGAAAAGTCCATGCAATTCCTGTGGGGTAAAGAAGTTATCGTGAAGAAGAAGAAGAACAATTATTTAGCATTTATGGTGATTATAAAACATTAAATGATTATATTGCACTGATTAACATGATTATACGGCGTGGTTGGAAATAATATATAACTGGGTAATGACGTGTTTTCATTGATGATATTATTATATAAGGAAAAATTATATGACATTAATATGACTATATAGAATTGTTGGCTATAATATGGTTATATAGCATTGGGTGTTGGCTACAATATGGTTTTATAGCATTGTTGGCTATAATATGGTTGTATAGCATTGTTGGCTATAATATGGCTGTATAGCATTGGAAGTTGGCTATAATATGACTATATAGCATTGGGTGGCTATAATATGGTTGTGAAGCTGATTTTTTGTTAACATTGATTATATGTCATTGTTAGCGAGACAGAAGCTGAAGTAAGAATTTGGTGATTCTCTAACATCAGCGACGAATGGTGTAGGTATTGAATAAATGTCATTTATAGCGATGGTTTGGTTTTGATGGTGATTATTTGGCACTGAGTTATGAGTAAGTGCGCTAATGGCGATTATTATTTGGCACCGAGTTATGATTAAGTGCGCTAATGGTGATTATTTGGCACTGAGTTATGAGTAAGTGCGCTAATGGTGATTATTTGGCACTGAGTTATGAGTAAGTGCGCTAATGGTGATTATAAGGCGGTAATTGTGATTTTATAGCGCTAATGGCGATTTTGGGTTGATGTTCATTATATGACGGTGAAGATTACATGCATTAATTGCTATTATAAGGTCTGAGGATTAAATGCTCTAATATTAGTTTTATGATGCTGATAATTGTTGCATGGTATTGGTATTGCATATCTGTGGTGAGGGTTATGCCTGATTGCTGTAAGATGATATGATTATCTCAGGGTTATGCCTGATTGCTGTAAGATGATATGATTATCTCAGGGTTATGCCTGATTGCTGTAAGATGATATGATTATCTCAGTAATAAATTTCTTTATATTAAAGTCGAAACAGTAGCCATTTCTTTAGATTCTTCATTTCAAGCGCAATAAAAGGTAAATAATTCTACCTTCGTCCCTGTCTATTAAGGGCGTGTTTATAGCCCATGTTGAAATTATAAACGGTTAGGGACTAAGCATTAACAAGAGACACCTACTCTACAGTACGTTTACTATTTGACAAAGGCATTAAAAAGCATTAAAAATAACAATACATTTAATTATTCTTTCTTATGTTACATGGAAGATCTGCTTACGTCAGCAGTAATATAATAATAAATAAATATAAATTACACTATACTGACTAAAAGGGTTTCCCCTACTCAATTAATTAAGAGTCTGATTTGATTAAATTTAAAGTATGATGTACGTTACAACATCGTTAAATGTGTTTCCCAGTATAGGTGAGTTAACAAGCCATCGTTCTTTCTTTTGCATATTCAATGTGTGAACATGTCCATGTGTTGGTCTGACTGAACGCATTAAACAAGCAGTATTGCAAACATTAGTTTGCAAGTGTTCAGAATATTCAGCAAGGACATGTAGTCGTCAGACTAGCAGACTTGCTACTTTATGAGAAAGGAATATTATTCAGTGTTGACAAACATAAAATATATACTTATTAACAGTATAGTACAATAACTATTATTTAGTGTTGACAAACATAAAATGTATACTTATTAACAGTATAGTACAATAAATATTATTTAGTGTTGACAAACATAAAATGTATACTTATTAACAGTATAGTACAATAAATATTATTTAGTGTTGACAAACATAAAATGTATATTTATTAACTGTATAGTACAATAAATATTATTTAGTGTTGACAAACATAAAATGTATATTTATTAACAGTATAGTACAATAAATATTATTCAGTGTTGACAAACATAAAATATATACTTATTAACAATAAATATTATTCAGTGTTGACAAATATAAAATGTATATTTATTAACTGTATAGTACAATAAATGTCTCATTTGACGAAGTTAGTTGTGTAGAATCTGTTAATGCTTTCTTCAGCTTTTTTTTCTCTTCTCTCTTCTTAGTCTGAAGTATAGAAAGTAGCAAGATTCGTCCGTTGACAACTTGTTTCCATTCCCAGTAAGATCGAGCACTTTATACATATCAAAGTGAGCCGCATTCACAATTTATCTCCATGTTAGAGTGTAAGCTTATTTTAAATGTAGAACTAAATTGGATGAAGTAAAAGGACTGTAGTTGGTTTGAAGTGATATCAGTCAGTTAAATCTGAAGGCGTTTTTAGGGGTGTGTGGGGTGCGATGACGTATGATAGAATGCTTGCGAGCTGAATCACAATCACGACCGTTAAAACAGACCGTGCATCAAATTAAGTTTATAGAGAAATAAAATGTAATGGATAAGGTGAAAAATAATACTCACTATTTTTAAGTTTTACTAAGGGAAATAACTTGTGAAAAGTGTTAATTACTGACTGGAGGAATTCTGCGATTTATTTATGTTTCCTTCTAACCTGGCGTTTTCTAGTTTGAGAATCTGTATCCTAGTAAATGTACAATTTTCGAGTGAACATTGAATGTGATAGATTGTTAGAATACATTATCGACAAATTATTTATTGATTCGTTTCCAAACCGTTCTTTGAAATCAGATGGTTATACAATTCATCGTATTTGACAGCTACTGATGGCATTGCAGATTATGGCAGAATTATAATGAATGATGTTTTTTATTATCGATTTAAGATTGGTTAATCATGATTACGTGACTCACACACCACTTCTTTCCGGTCCATAATAGTGTCACTATCACTCACTATGCACTATGCTGGCTTTTGCTGACCTGTATACATTTGGTTACACTGGTTACATAACAGACCATATTATACAAAATGAAGGAATAGAGGCCTTAGTATGCTGCGGAATATGTTTATTTAAAATGTTGAATGTGACAACGTGGACCAAGTGGACCAGTGAACGTGTCTGAAAGTGACTGGTTTATATTAAGATGTAAATATGAAGACAGTTGTATCCAAAATGCGTATAATTAATACCTTAGTAGTTATTCTTTGGTTTTACCAAAATGTGCTCTATATTGAAACACATTTTATTATAATATGTATATATTTAAATTCGTTCTGGGTGTGGCTAGCCGAGGTTGGTACTAGTATTAATTCTGCCGAGTATTTACCTATTTTGGTCGACAGCAGTTCCCCTCGCTTTGTGAAGTGTATGTATGATGGAATACCTTGAGAAATTATTACGTTAAAATCACTTTGTGAAGTGTATGTATGATGGAATATCTTGAGAAATTATTACGTTAAAATCACTTTGTGAAGTGTATGTATGATGGAATATCTTGAGAAATTATTACGTTAAAATCACTTTGTGAAGTGTATGTATGATGGATTGTCTTGAGAAAGGTTAGTAAAGAGGTATGACTCTCTTCCTTTATACTATATGTATTTACTTCATTTCAGTCTCTACATCAATGTTTCCCGTTCACAGTCATTCACTGATAACTATTGTGTCCCTTCTACTAATCTTGAAATCGGAATTAACACTTTTGTTTACAGGTGTGACATAATCAGATCATTCAAGCAACTATAGTGTCAATGACAGAAAAATTTAACTACATTTTCAACCCAAGAAACGTTTCAGTGACAATCTCAACAACTAGAATCATTTCAACTAAAATCTCAACCGCTAGAAATATTTCGTCTACAATCTGAACCGCTGAAACATTTAAAATTCAATCTCAATCATTGAAAAATTTAATTACAATTTCAACCGCTAGGAACATTTCAACTACAATCGCAACTTCTAAAATAATTTCAACTACAATCTGAACCTTTGAAACATTTCAACTACAATCTCAACCACTAGAAACATTTCAACTACAGTCTGAACCGTTGAAACATTTCGACTACAATCTCAACCGTTGAAATATTTCAACTATAATTATAATCACGTGATCACTAACAATCTTGATCCACCTTGTTATTCACACAAAACAGCACAATGTTGTGTATGCATTACGTCATAAAATACTGATTTAGGTATTATCTTTTTTTAAAAAATGTTGTTTACGTATTGTGTAGCAATACTATCATAAATCATGTCTTAATCATGTTGGGTTTTGCCTGTTGTATGCAGCCGACTTCATCTTGCATGTCATAGAGCGCTAATTTAGCTAAATTGTTTCTTACTTGTTAATTTATTTAGAACCATCCAAATCAACATGTCTGTCATAGAGCATTGACTGAGAAATGTTGTTTATTTGTTGTTAATTAGTGTAGAACCGGCTAATTCAACACGACTCTCATAGCAATGTTGACTTGTTGCCTGTTAACTTATGTAGAACCGGCTAATTCAACACGACTCTCATAGCAATGTTGACTTTTTGCCTGTTATGTAGAACAGGCTAATTCAACATGACTCTCATAGCAATATATTGTTTTTTTCTGCCTGTTAATTTGTGTAGAACCGACTAAAATGTTTATTTTGCCTGTTAATTTGTGTAGAGCAGGCTAATTCAATATGCCTATCATATCAATGTTGTTTCTGCCTATTAATTTGTGTAGAACCGGCTAATTCAACCTGTCTTTCATTGCAATGTTGTTCTTTTGCCTCTAATTTGTGTAGAACCAGCTAATTCAACCTGTCTTTCATTGCAATGTTGTTATTTTTGTGCCTCTAATTTGTATAGAACCGGCTAATTCAACCTGTCTTTCATTGTAATGTTGTTATTTTTTTGCCATTAATTTGTGTAGAACCGGCTAATTCCAGTCAAGCAGACGCTGTACGCTGTCGCCCTCCTTGTACCTTGAATCTCTGCACACTGACACCTCGCGCCGTCTGCTCTGCCAGGTAGGAAGTGCAACTATGTGCACCCACAGCCCGGAATTCTTGTAAGCAATTCTCTGGCGTTTGTTTTTTCTATAGTCTAAATACCAAATTCTTCTTGTATCCGTTGACATGTCTGACTCAAATATGTATTTACGAGTGCGTGATTCTGATGTTAGTATTTGCATGTACCATATTGTCATTATTGTAGGTATATCTCAAGCCATTAATAAATTAGAATTTACATTTAAAAATAATAATTGTATCAAATTCTTGATTACTCCACATCTCTGTTAAAGTACATTTATAAACTATTACTCATTATAAATTTACCAACTTTTAAAGACTTTGGTTAGTAGAAAGTTTTGTAACATTGTTTTAAGAAATAATCCTTTTTTTTTTTTTTAACGGTCGGTACTCCGTTGCATTGTTTATAACTGCTTTATCAGTTGTTGATTTCATGGCTTAATGCACATATAGCTCAATGATAATGCACATTCGAAAGATTCAGTGTTATCTTAAGGCACATGGTACATGGCACACGTACATGGCACACATACAAGGCACATGGTACATGGCACACGGTACATGACACACGTACATGGCACATGTACAAGGCACACGATATATGACACACGTACATGGCACACATACAAGGCACACGGTACATGGCACACATACACGGCACACGGTACATGGCACACGTACATGGTACACGTACAAGGTACACGGTACATGGCACACGTACAAGGCACACGGTACATGACACACGTACAGGGCTATTTCTAGCTAACAAAGTTTCAGTTCGCAAGAAATACTCTTGCTGACACATTGCAATAAAAGTACTTATCCAAAGAATAACTCTAGCTGACACATTGCAATAAAAGTATTTATCCTAAGAATAACTCCTGCTGAAACATTACAATTAAAGTAGGCCGTCTTCTTCTTCAAATTAAGTGGGGGACGCTTCCGGCTGACGCCGATTTCGCGCCAGTGTAGGTCGACGTGGGTGGGGTGTTGTGGGGTGGGTGGGAGCAAAATTAAGGGCTAGCCGTACATTACATCTGGTAATGGAATTACTGGATTTTTGAGTTATGGATTTATTTATTTTAATATTTGGTCAGGCGAAAATATAATATTATTTTCTTTTACTTAGTTCTCTATATAATATTTTCTAATCATTAGTATTACAGTCATTATTAACATTCCGTCACGATTACTGTTATTAGTATTGTTGACATTTGTTGTATAATAAATTTTCCTTTACCTCTTTTACCTATTTGTTACTTTATTGAGTAGAATCGGTAAATATCTCATTTTTGTCAGTTCAAAGTAGAATGATACTCATGTAACCGGCTGACGTTTTGTTTAACTGGATTCCATTTCTTTGTCTGACAATTATTTATACTATAGTCTTGTTTAACTGGATTCCATTCCTTTGTCTGACAATTATTTATACTATAGTCTTGTTTAACTGGATTCCATTCCTTTGTCTGACAATTATTTATACTATAGTCTTTTGTGCTGTCTGGGGGTTGGGGTAAATAAATACCTCTGGTATACTTTTGCTATAATGTTATTTTATTTACAAAATCAGTTAATGTTTTCGCGCTGAAATAAGATGGGGTAGGATATAGTGAGGCGCTGGAATAAGATGGGGTAGGATATGGTGAGGTAGGGTGGAAGGAGAAAGGACAGGGGTAACGGAGCGTTATACATGGTAATGAGTTTTGGAATTTTCATTAATGGATTTTATAAAATGTTCGGTCAGATGATACTGCAATATTATTTGTTTCTTTATTATTAGTAGTATTATTAGTAGTAGTAATAGTAGTATCTCTCTTATTCTCTCTCTATATATATCTGTCTGTCTGTCTATATATCTATCTGTCTGTCCGTCTGTCTGTCGATCTATCTATCTATCTGCCCAATACTATAACATTTACAGGGCAAATGTACATCTTTTTGCAGTCACATATAATTTAATGTATAAGAACACAAAACACTTATAACACAATGCATATGACACATAACGCATATAATACAATGTATATGAACACATCACATAGTGCAATGAATATGAACACATATAATAAAATGTATATAAACACGTAACACACATATAATACAATATATATGAACACATAACACATATAATACAATGTATATGAACACACAACGTATATAATACAATGTATATGAACACATACAAACAAAAGAAATGAATATGTAAGAGCTACCGTGTAATAACAAATTTTTAAAGAACCCTAATATTAGCATATTTATCCATTGATATTAATTTGTTATTCAAACTTATTAAACATCCTTAGCTATATGTTAATACTGACAACTAGCTAGTCGTTTTTATAAACGGAACTGTAACTATTGATGTAAAATTCCACTCTAGCATAAAACCGTCACTGCAATGATCGTTTCAAAATTCCACTCGCTTATAATACTCCCACTGTAATTAATGTTTTAAATTTCCGCTCGAGTATAACATCGCCAATGTAATTAATGTTTTAAATTTCCGCTCGAGTATAACATCGCCAATGTAATAAATGTTTTAAATTTCCGCTCGAGTATAACGTCGCCACTATAATTAATGGTTTTAAATTTCATACGAGTATAACATTGCCACTGTAACTATTGTTTTAAAATTCCGAACACGAGTAAAACACTGCCTTGCTATTTTTAAATAGTACAAAATAACTTTTTAACAGCTCGAATCTGACAAAGACTTTTTTTTTATTATAAAAACGAAAGTAGAAATAAAATAGAAAAGAATTACAAATTTGGGCGACATGTGATTATCGGTATATACATTATTTAAGGAGATATTCTCACACATGATCTGTAAGGTCGTTTGAGTTGTTCCGAACATAGCTAATTAGTCTTGTGTTTACCTAACGTGTTTGTTCCTGTGTCATATGATGTGGGAATTTTCACACATTTTTATATAAATTTTCAATTTTGATTTATAATTTTAAATTAGATGCTATTTGTGATTTGTATTATTTATAAATTTACATAAAGTTTATTTTTGGAAGTGAAGTCCACAATGGACTAGGGTGAAGGGAGAAATTAATCTGTTGAGTGAGTAGTAGCCGTGGGGTAGGGATGTTGTTATTGTCTGGTAGAACACTGGAACCCTGACCTCTAAGCAATAGCACGTCGGTTTAAACATTAGTTCTGGAATCTTTGTTTTGGCCTTTGGTTATGCAATTCTTATGTTGGCATAAACGCGAACTTGTTTTTGGACAGGTCGTACGTGTGCTTACAGAGTGTAGGTTGGAAAGTGCGAGAAAGTCATGGAATTGAATTTGATTGGATCAGGAGTGATTATGGGTAGAGATGGGTGTGGTTTCAAAAGTAATAAAACCAAGATAGAAATTATATCCCCCACTCTTTGCAAAACGACTCTTTGGGCGAGTCCTCCATAGAATGGGTTGTATATTGAACAGGAGACCCTTAACTAGATAACGGGGTGGTTTTTTGCCTCCTTCATGGTTTATTTTCTATCTTATTCTGAAATCTACAATATGGGTGCCTGATTCTGATGTTATTTATGCCATGTCCTAGGGGGAGTCTACCAGCGTGACATAGCTCATGCTATCACATTGAACCTGAAGTTAAGTCCTGAGCGTGACATTGACTACAGTGTGGCTTGAACTTAATCAGGCATTTTAATCCAAAAATCGGCGTATGATGAGAAACTAGGGCATAATGTATTTAACTTATTCTTTAAAGATTGTTAAATTTTTAAAATTAATTGTCGGTCTTGCGTATGTTAATGAAAAGTAAATTCCTTGAACTTTATCCTAAAATGCAGTGATAGTCTTATGATTAATGTCGTGTTCTCTATCCATCTCTACACCTATTGATGTACCTATTGTATAAAATTATTTTTCGGTTCAATATCTGAGTTAGGGTCGCGAGTCGAATTGACGATGGGCACACTCGCATATTGGCGTAACAACTGCAGATATGCATGTAAAACCAGTGGACCATACTCTGCATTCGCCCTTGTAGATGTTTTGTATCGTAACTGAATGCTAATATTGATACGATTCTTTGTTACAAAGTCACCCCAGAGTACAGCGGTGACATCCTGACATACTTAATTCGTCTTGTTATTACCTAACGTGTATGTTCCTGACATACCAAACTAGTCTTATCGTTACCTGAAGTACTTGTTCGTGACATACCTAATTGTTTTGGTCGTTACATAACGTTTTTGTGACATACCGGATTGTTTTGGTCGTTACCTAACGTGTTTGTTCGTGACATCCTAAATATTGCGGTCGTTACCTAACGTGTTTGTTCGTAACATACCTATTATTGTGGTCGTTACCTAACGTGTTTGTTCGTAACATACCTATTATTGTGGTCGTTACCTAACGTGTTTGTTCGTAACATACCTATTATTGTGGTCGTTATCTAACGGGTTTGTTAATGACATACCTAATTATTGTGGCCGTTACCTAACGTGTTTGTTCCTGACATACCTAATTAGTCTTGCATATCTGCTTCTTTATATTCTTCATACCTAATTTGTTTACTCCTCTTAAATGTAAAATATCTGGTCCGTATACAGTTACTCACCCTGGGCATCACACAGAGAACGTTTCTGACCTATACACGTCTATCTTGTCTGGTCTTGACTCCTCTATCTTGTCTGGTCCTTACACGTCTAGCTTGTCTGGTCTTGACTCCTCTGTCTTGTCTGGTCCTTACACATCTAACTTGTCTGGTCTTGACTCCTCTGTCTTGTCTGGTCTTGACTCCTCTATCTTGTCTGGTCTTGACTCCTCTATCTTGTCTGGTCCTTACACATCTAGCTTGTCTGGTCTTGACTCCTCTGTCTTGTCTGGTCCTTACACATCTAACTTGTCTGGTCCTGACACATCTACCTACTTTGGTCCTGACATAACTTACTTGGTTCTAACACAATTATCTACTTTGGTCCTGACACATCTAATTGTCTGGTCCTGACACATCTAGCTGCTCTGGTCCTGACACAACTTAATTGATTCTAACACAACTATCTACTTTGGTCCTGACACATCTGGCTAGGCTGGGCCTGACACATCTGCCTAGGATGGTCCTGATACAGTTAAACTAAATATTTCTGAAACAACTAACTAGTCTGATCATAACCACCCCTGTTTATCCTTGTCCTAAATGTTAGTACCTGGTTCTGACACGGCTAGCTATTCTGGTCTTGATATATGAAACCAGTCTGTCTTTGATACATCTGACTAGTCAGGTCTTGACACAGCTTTAACTAACCAGGCCCTGACACATATTTAACTTTGTTTAAAATGTTAGCGCATGGCCCTGACACAGCTAACTAGTCTGGTCTTGATATATCTAACCAGTCTGGTCTTGATGTATCTAACTAGTCTGGTCTTGATATATCTAACTAGTTTGGTCTGAATATATCTAATTAGTCTGGTCTTGATGTATCTAACTAGTCTGGTCTTGATATATCTAACTAGTTTGGTCTTGAAACAGCTTTAAGTAGTCTGGTCTTGACACTACTTTTCTGACTCAGCTAACTATTCCGGTACTGATACAGCTAACTAGTACATGTAAAATGATTTTAAGAATTTAATAACGCGTGCTTAAAGCATGAAAATGAAAAGTTGGAATACTGACCCTATAGTAGCGCTGCTTACGCCTGCTAGTTGGCGACTTTTCGACAATCCTGGAAAAAGCATTTTTAAAAAAAAAGGCAATTTCAGTTTTTCAAGCTCTCATATAAATCTAGCATCGAACTCGCAATTGGGGTCTCCGAAAATATATTAACATTAAATTCAAAAACAAACTCTCCTCGCATTAAAAAAAATCATCCCTGCAGTCTCCCAATGGCATTGGCCTACAAAGAAAACAAGCAACTAGCGGTCTGTGCAATAATGAGAGACTGCCAGAGAAACGGTCACAGCTGAGTAATAGGCCTCGTAACGGTTAAAAGGTAACCAGTAACAAACATATTTCTGAACCAACAAACCCTTCGCAAACAAAATGGCAAACGTTGTTTGACACATCCAAATTCAGATTGACTTTCTGGCGGGAATTGTGAAGACTATGCGACTCCTGCCCCACGGTCGGCAAAACTGCGCCACTAACTCCGACTCCCCATAATCAAGACAAACAATCTCGACCTCCAGCAGTTTTACTGGCACAAAGATTCCATACACCAGACTAGGAGGGCGGAATTTGTTCAATTTATGGCTGCTATTTGTGTTATCACCAGCGTTCTGGCTTCAGTCAGTTTAGCGTCTTCATATCAACGTACAATCCCTGCACGTGTCACGAGTAATTAGGCAAACAAATGTTGGCTGCTATTTTGTTATCACTTTCCCTGATATTTTGTTATCATTCTCCCTGATATTTTGTTATCATTCTCCCTGATATTTTATTATCAATTTCCCAGAGAAAATAGTTTGACAGAATACGTTTCTTTATTATGCCAATATATATATAAACAATCTTGACGATTTTTATTTTTCACTCTAAGGGCAAAGGCAGGTTTATGTTTAGTTGTTATTTTAATTAAAGGGTACGAAATAATTACTAAAAAAAATATTTACTGAAGAAAATGAATAATCCAAAGCAACGTTTTTGTGTCTGTTTTGAAACGATAGCCATTTTAATATGTTACATTAAAAACACGTACACAGTAAGCCTTTCTTTTATAGTTGTAAGCTTACTACTGATATATATATTACCTTAATAATACGTTTATACTACACACGTACACAGTAAGCCTTTCTTTTATAGTGGTAAGCTTACTACTGATGTATATATTACCTTAATAATACGTTTATACTACACACGCGCACACATATGAATACTATAAGGTAATTTCTATTTTTCTCGTAGAAATGTGCATTTCTTTTTAACTAACACATTATTTTTCAGACTTTCTTAGAAAAACTAAAAACTTGGCTATGTAATTTAAAACTAATTTTAAAAATTAATTAAAAAAATTAAAAAGAACCCTACTATATCATCCTGTGCGATATGTGAGAAATATATAAATATTTATATATAAATATTTAACCTATGTAAGAAATATATAATCTTTATGTGAGAAAAATATA
Source organism: Sinotaia quadrata (assembly GCA_028829895.1). Lineage (NCBI taxonomy): Eukaryota > Metazoa > Mollusca > Gastropoda > Architaenioglossa > Viviparidae > Sinotaia > Sinotaia quadrata. The sequence continues at coordinate 51,148,730 of CM054177.1, read as the reverse complement.
AATATAAATATAAAACAGCTGTGTGAGAAATATATAAACATTTAATCTTGATGTGAGAAATATATAAATATTTAGCATGTATGTGAGAAATATATAAATATTTAGCCTGTATGTTAGAAATATACAAATATTTAGCCTATGTGAGAAATATATAAATATTTAACCTATTGTGAGAAGTATATAATCTTTATGTGAGAAATATATAAATATATAATCTATGTGTGAGAAATATATAAACATTTAATCTTTATTTGAGAAGTATATAAATATTTAACTTCTGTGAGAAATATATAAATATTTAATCTTTATGTGAGAAATATGTAACTATTTAACGTCTATTAAGACATGTTACAGCGACAGTTCTTTTCACTCTAATCCTATCTGTCAACAAACCAACACCCTTATCAAGTCGACTTACGTATATACAACAAACCAACACCCTTATCAAGTCGACTTATGTATATATATAACAAACCAACACCATTATCAAGTCGACTTATGTATTACAACAAACCAACACCATTACCAAGTCGACTTATGTATATACAACAACCAACACCATTATCAAGTCGACTTATGTATATACAACAACCAACACCATTATCAAGTCGACTTATGTATGTACAACAAACCAACACCATTATCAAGTCGACTTATATATGTACAACAAACCAACACCATTATCAAGTCGACTTATGTATGTACAACAAACCAACACCATTATCAAGTCGACTTATGTATATACAACAAACCAACACCATTATCAAGTCGACTTACGTATATACAACAAACCAACACCATTATCAAGTCGACTTATGTATATACAACAAACCAACACCATTATCAAGTCGACTTATGTATATACAACAAACCAACACCATTACCAAGTCGACTTATGTATATACAACAACCAACACCATTACCAAGTCGACTTATGTATATACAACAACCAACACCATTATCAAGTCGACTTATGTATGTACAACAAACCAACACCATTATCAAGTCGACTTATATATGTACAACAAACCAACACCATTATCAAGTCGACTTATGTATGTACAACAAACCAACACCATTATCAAGTCGACTTATGTATGTACAACAAACCAACACCATTATCAAGTCGACTTACGTATATACAACAAACCAACACCATTATCAATTCGACTTACGTATATACAACAAACCAACACCATTATCAAGTCGACTTACGTATTTACAACAAACCAACACCATTATCAAGTCGACTTACGTATATACAACAAACCAACACCATTACCAAGTCGACTTATGTACATAAACGAGCCTACTCACCCTGTCGACTCACGTATATACACTGAACCTACTAATTTATCTATCTGTCTTATTTGATATAGTCCCGTTATTCTATTTCTTAAAGCAACTTTAATATACGAATTTACTTTCATTTGTTTGGTCTGTCGTATCTACTAGTCTCTGTGTGTGTGTGTGTGTGTGTGTGTGTGTGTGTGTGTGTGTGTGTGTGTGTGTGTGTGTGTGTGTGTATGTGTGTGTGTGAGTGTGTGTGTGAGTGAGTGAGAGAGAGAGAGAGAGAGAGAGAGAGAGAGAGAGAGAGAGAGAGAGAGAGAGAGAACGCACATATTCGAATGTGCTTGCAGTCAACCTGTAAATGTAAAGAAACTTTAATATGTGTTGGATCCTTATTTGAAATATAACTAGTATTAAAATCATTCTTGAATAAACCGTTTCATGATCCATTGTTAAAGACAACTCCAGTGTGTAAAATAATGTTTTCTTCAATTTGTTTCCTTTGAAGATGGAGTACTGTCAAATGTAAAAAAACAAGTAATAAATCACATGTAATATCATGTTTTGTATACACTGTAAGTTACACACACCCACGTACACATACACACACCCAAGCATTTTACAAAATGGCGAATGCATCCCAGCATATTCGTGAGTTTCGGTATTGACAAGACTTCGAACAATATTTGTCAATCTAATTACTGCAGGTGGTGCTGAGTAGACGGAGCAAAAAAGGCAAACACTCTCTACAGGGTAATTAGGAAGTATTAAGGGCGTGTGGTATGTTGTACAATACAATTCTGTCTGGGTTGTAGGCGTGTTCTGCTGCCTCTTCCATCACCGCTTGAACTGGCGTCTGACTTGCTCTCTAGACAACATTCCGCGTCGTTTCATCGTTCTTCTAGTGTTAAGAGTTCAAACTGGGACCAAACAGGGCGCAGTGTTTACATAGTTCAAACTGGGACCAAACAGGGCGCAGTGTTTACAGGCAGACAGCTTTCATAGTTCAAACTGGGACCAAACAGGGCGCAGTGTTTACAGGCAGACAGCTTTCATAGTTCAAACTGGGACCAAACAGGGCGCAGTGCTTACAGGCAGACAGCTGTCAAAGTTCAAAAGTGTGTGTGTGTGTGTGTGGCAGTATTTACAGACAGCTTTCAAAGTGTCAACAGGAGGTAGGGGCGGCAGTATTTACAGACAGCTTTCAAAGTTCAAATTAGGACCAAACAGGGCGCAGTAGTTACAGACAACTTTCCAAGTTACAGCATTGTCTAAATCGCAATAGTTTTAAAGAGACAGTTTTTAAAGTTTACACATGGACCGAACTGGACGGAAATTCCAATAGTTATAGGATAACTTTCAAAATTAAAACTTGGATCAAAAAAGGCGCATTTCCAGTAGTTAGAGACAAATTCAGGTTACTATACCTACAGATAGACATCTTTCAGATTTAAAATCTGGACCAAATAGAATGTAAGAAAGTATTATCAAACTTTAATAGCCTCCAGCACCCACCACATCTTCCCTGAAGCAACTAAGTGTGACAAATGACAATATATATGTGACAAGTCTATGTGTGACAAGGTTTGTGACACTACACATCTTGAATACTAAAGAGATCCACATTCAATTAATTATTAAACATGATTTCTTGAAAATGAATACACAACCAGATTTTAGAATCTACTATTTTAAGTAATTATAATTGTTCATGAACTAATTTCAGCTCTCACTTGTCCCTTAACGGCTATTCAATCTTTCAGCAATTATTTGTGTAAAGAACTGAAATGTGTATGTTTTTATATAGTTGAGAGAGAATTTCTATACTGTTGTATGGTGAGGGTTTTCATACTATTATAGTGTGTAGTGAGGTTTTTTAATACTATTTTATTGTTTTAGTGAGAGATATTAAGCTATTATATTGCTTACTGAGAGGTGTTTATACTATTTTATTATTTTAATGAGGGTTTTTATAATATTATATTGTTTAGTGAGGTTTTCATATACTATTTTATTGTTTAGTGAGGGATTAATACTATTATATTGTTTAGTGAGGTTTTCATATACTATTTTATTGTTTAGTGAGGGATTAATACTATTATATTGTTTAGTGAGGTTTTCATATACTATTTTATTGTTTAGTGAGGGATTAATACTATTATATTGTTTAGTGATGTTTTCATATATTATTAAATTGTTTAGTGAAGATTTTATTACTATGAGGGTTTTTAGACTATTATATTGTTCAATGAGGGGATTTTATTATATTTTATTGTTTTAGAGAAGTTTGTACACTAATATATTGTCTCGTGAGGGGATTTAATAAATTTTATTGTTTTTAGTGAGATTTTTATACTATTATATTGTTTAGGGAAGGTTTCATTACTATTATATATTGTTTATTGAGGGTTTGTATACTATTATATTGTTTAGTAAGGGTTTGTATACTATTTCCGAAGTTTCCTTCTGTAATAAATTTTGTTCTTCTCGGATAATTGCTGGACCCATATAAATCATCTTGTTGTGGGAGACATACGGGTTAAATGAAATTTAAAAATTTACCAGACAAGAGAAAAATAAGGAAACACACTTATCATTCAATTGAAAACTAAATAAACATGTTTCATATACACTTCAAATAGAACTGTGTTAAACTAAAATTAAATTTCTTTGCTGTCCAGAAATGACATTGACGACACTATGCATTACAACTGTGACTGTGGACAGAGACATACTGTCCAGATATGACACTACACATTACGACTGTGTATGTAGATAGAGGCAAGCTGTCCTAAATGACATTAACTACACTATGCATTACAACTATGTATGTAGATAGAGGCAATGACGAATGACATTAACTACACTATGCATTACGACTCTGTATGTAGATAGAGGCAAGCTGTCCTAAATGACATTGACGACACTATACCTTACGACATTTTTTTGTAAATGGAGGGTTGCTCTCCAGAAATGACATAGATGACACTGCATTACGACTGTGACTGTAGATAGAGGGTTCTCTCCAGAAATGTCACAGATGACACTATGCATTACGACTTTGTCTGTATATAGAGGGTTGGTCTCCAGAAATGATATAGATGACACTCTATTTTAAGACTGTTTATGATAAGGAGCCTTGTTTACCGTTATAAATGCAATTCATTTGTCTGCTGTTGAATAACTTGAATATACATATATTTTGCAATTACTGTAACCTAAACATACGGCATGTTGTGCCTAGCCGCTGATATTGGCCCCTCAACAGTCATTTTGTTTGTAAATATTTATGTTGTCAAACTGATTTTATTTGACATGTTCCCTATTAAACTGGTTGACAACTTCTTCACAACTAGCGAGAGGCGTTGTAGGCTTACACACACACACACACACACACACACACACACACACACACACACACACACACACACACACACACACACACACAAACACACACACAGATCTGATTAAAAAGTTAAATGACGTCATAGTCTACGAATTTTTCTCCTCAAGCAAATGTATTCCAAAGATTACTGTTGAGACCCCAGCAGAAGCAAAACACTTGCCTGTATGTCTATCTGTCTGTAGTGTAGGCTATACATATTTTTACCTGTGTGGGCAATACATATGTCTAGCTGTCTGTAGGTTATAGATATGTCTAGTTGTCTGTAGGCTATACATATATCTAGCTGTCTGTAAGCTATACATATTTTTACCTGTGTTGGCTATACATATGTCTATATGTCTGTAGGTTAGCATAGATCTGGTTGTCTGTTGGCTATGGGAAGGTTTAGACTACCCATTATGTAACTGGACAAAAATATTTGATTACTACTCTCAGGATCTATGGCGCCTCTGGCTATTTTTAATAGGATATATTTTGTCTATGATAAATTATGTTAGATATTAAACCACAAATAAGTGACATATTGTCTTGTATTTAAAAGTAAATTAATAAATAATTTTAAATAGTTTTATATTGTTAAATTAAATTTTTAAAATTAGAATAGCACAATGGAGTCATTGATGTCTGTTCAAGAATGCTGATTTGAAAAATTCAGACTGAAAGAACGAATTCTTGTTGGCTTTACAATATTGCCAATTTTTCTTGTAATAGTGCCAATAATACACAAGGCGTCAATAGCGGTAGTTAAGGGTAACGAGAACAACAATAACGTACAATATCGTTAGGTAAAGATAACGAGGACAAAGATAATACACAATCCCTTCATATAGTTAGATAAAGGCAACTAGGACAACATTAACGTACAATCCCTTTGTGACAGAATAAATTTGCCTATCACTATTTTAAAACTTAATCGCTATATAATTATTTAAATTGTCAGAGTAACCCGACCTTGGGCACTCCTTATGATGGTATTTTTTAAGTGTCAGAGTTGGAAGTAAACAACCAGAGTTGAAAATATGCTAGAAATTGCTGATGTAATGCAAACTAGTTCAACTAGGTGAGTAGTTCTATTATCCAATGGTTATGATTTACGAGGCTGAGAACCAGCCAATGGGCTGAGATTAAAATTCTATTGTCTGATCACTTGAATTTGGTGTAGCAAAGAAGTCCGGTATTGAAAGGTGGCCCTTAGTTTTATGGTGAGTTAACTGACTGATCAAGAGAGAATGGACTTGGAAATATTTCATGCACACTTGTGTTTTGCGAAACAATGTATTATGAGGGTAGACTATTTTTTCTACAAATGTTTGAACTTTGGTGCTTATATGTAGTGTGCTAACACTTGACATTGTTTTGATATGCGGTATTTATTATGCTGTGTGCGTGTATCAGGCAAATAAATACAGTTGCAGGAAACTGTAAGTTGAGACTGGAATGTAAGAAAGAATGGAGTTATAAAGTGATGAAGTAGAAGCTTAGCATTTGTTCCCTGATTATATTTTACAGGGACAAGCAGCCTTTTCTATATGTATGATTTGAACCTCCTGGTTTGCTGATTGTAAACTGTTATGACTGACCATGATAGAAGCAGTATATAAGTGTGGAGGATACACTGCACTCCATTTGATGTATGGTGGCAAGATATACTGACTACATGAGCAATTTTTGGTATAAGGAAGTACTAGAGTTGCTGTAATTATTATTCTGTTTGAAGAAACTGACACAGCAAAAGAGGGCACCCAGGTTTAATAACAACCAGTCAGTGATTTTCAACATGTGTGGAGAGAGATACATGGAGTTGACGGCAGACAAAATAAACTTGTGACATGGCGTTTCATTTGTTTCATGGCGACAACATCTTTAAAATCCACACACACACACACACACACACACTCCCTGTCAACCTTAGAAAAGAGAATAGACAATTTTAAATAACTCCTTGTCGTTTTTATTCACATGTGATCCTTGAATGTGAAAGTGTAAACTTTAGTAACTGTAAATATGCCAAGGTACTTTGTGTGTTTTAGTAATACCTGCTTATATTTCTTCTTGTGAATGTATTTTTATATTTTAGTATTGTATAAAGCTTGTATAATTTTTGTTGTTGCAAATATGTGTTTTTTTAATTTTAAACTCATCATCGTTAAAAGTGATTTATTTATGGCTTTGCTAATTCAGGTGGAAATGGAGCAAACACTTTCGAAAGGAACGCGACAGTATCAAGAATATTTCGGAAAACGAGACAGTCCTTGAATTAATAGCATGGTTTCTTTAGATAAGGATTTTGGATAAGGATTTAGAAATATTGTAGAAAATAAGTAAAAATTACAGGTATCGCGTTTTAAAGGTATGGGGCTCATTGTCACATTGGATATTTATGGGTGTCAGCAACTCTTACCTTAAAGAAGTTAGGACATAAGGCGCTTAGAGATCTTAACTAATAAAATCTTAAAGAAGTTAGGACATGAAGCAATTAGAGAGAATATAAAATCTTAAAGAAGTTAGGACATGAAGCGATTAGAGAGAGAGGATATGAAGTACCAGTACATGCCATTCATGCATGCATAGTTTAGGAACAGTCAAATGAAAACTTCCACCTGAATGAAAATGTCATTTTAAGGAAATGACATAAATTTCGACGTCACAGACCATGTGTGACTCTGTGACTGACAGTGTGACTCTTAGGCTGACAGCGTGACTATGGCTGACAAATAACGATCAATACACCGTCTGTTGATGTAGTCTGGCAAATAACAGTAAGCAGTGACTCATTATGGCTCCTATCCATGTGTACCTGTAAAACAGCGAGCGTGATACGTAAAAAGTATCGACCGACAGGTAAAGAATACCCTGCCACCAAACAGGTGGTTAAGTATGCTAAACATGTGATGCACGCACCCTTTCCCCCTCCATATTGCCCCCACCCTTCTTCGGATCGTTGGGCGCTCAATGCGGAGAATGCCACGAACCATAGACTTGAGCTCCAGCAGCGGCGGACTTCAAAAGATTAGAGGGCGGGGCGGGTGCCACAATCGTTTGTTTCTGCTTGTACCCCGTCGCCTTGATTGCGGCATGTTTTCGTTTGTGCTGATGGTTTCAGGCATATTTGTGCGGAGTGCAAGTAATTAAAGAAGCATCTAACAACGGGCAGGGCGTCTGGGGTGAAATATGAACTCGCACACAGTCATTGGCGCACACATTCATTCAGGTGCCGCGTCGTACTGAAAACACGGGCCTACCAATCTGCACAGCATTACAGTCTTCGTATCAAAGACCCGTCCGGTACTAGGAATGACTTTGCCAAGTAAACTCCAAAGTCTGGAACTTAATTCAGAACACTCATTCTCAGTTTTGCTGATGGTGCACTGGCCAGGTGGTTTTTAATTCAAAACGACACGTGACTAAGGGTGTCGCTTTAAGACTGGGTGTGACGTGTATGAGAGTTGATTGCGTCTTCTGTTTGCTTAGCGATATTCTTAATCAGGTCAAGGTCTTTATCATAATATCAGGTACAGTTCCCCATGGTTTGAGGTCACAATCGCCATATACTTGTCAAACTCATAATCGTGAGCAGTTTGGTAAATTCATTATAATTTAATGCATTTCAGATAAATAATTATAATATTACCAAACTGCTCACGATTATGATTATATATATATACTTTCACTACATAAAAATGACAAAAACATTTTTGCAATATACAATTAATAAAGCAGATCTAAACACTAAGAGAACAGTTCATGTCCTTTACACGTGGATAAATATCTTATTACCATGGGCATGATTGATTACAAACTTTACAAGTTCTGCTTCAAACGTGAGACCGTATAGCTCGGGAGACTGTATAGTAGCCTTTGATCTCATCATTAGTCAACGCTGGAAAAGTAAGACTGACATTCAAAGAAGCCTGAATGAATGTAAAAGACACGCTTTGTGCAAGTCTGCAGTACTATAAAAATCCAATCAGAATGAATGTAAAAGACGCGCATTGTGCAAGTCTGCAGTACTATAAAAATCCAATCAGAATGAAGGTAAAAGACGCGCATTGTGCAAGTCTGCAGTACTATAAAAATCCAATCTGCTATCTCTAAATACACAGATCAACACTAGATAAAACAAAACATTGCAACTGAAAGTAATATAATATTTTTCCAATTACCACACAAACACTGCAAAATGTTTGAGAATATGCATACATTGTGCAAAATGACTGCAAAGTACTTAAGAATAAGAAGCATAAATTATGCAAAATGATTTCATATTAATGAATTAGTGAAGAATTCAGGTCTTACAGGGAAGTAGTGAACATAGTGAACAGTCAAGGTCATACAGAGAAGTAGTGAACAGTCAACGTTCTACAAGGACGTAGTGAACAGTCAAGGTCCTACAGGGAAGTAGTGAACGTAGTGAACAGTCAAGGTCCTACAGGGAAGTAGTGAACATAGTGAACAGTCAAGGTCATACAGGGAAGTAGTGAACAGTCAACGTTCTACAAAGAAGCAGTATTCAGTCAACGTTCCGTCGGTCACACAGTCAGTCAATCATGGCCTGTCATTTCGGAAACATAAAACACAAGGTTTTCGTCTTACATCACTTAACAGTAGGAGTATATCGCAACAAGAATGTTGTCCCTTACATTCAACTCCAATAGACAATGCATGGGGTGTGTTGTTAGTTTCTGATATCATACACATACTGACATAGACAATACAGTTAAGACATGGGTGTGCTGTTAGTTTCTCATATCATACACATAGACAATACAGTTAAGGTATGGGGTGTGTTGTTAGTTTCTCATATCATACACATAGACAATACAGTTAAGGCATGGGTGTGTTGTTAGTTTCTCATATCATACACATAGACAACACAGTTAAGACATGGGGTGCACTGCTACTTTCTCATATAATGCAAAATTTTAATATGCACGCACGTGTGCACAAACACATAACATGAAGTTTCTCTAATACCGTTTTATTCTCATAAAGTGGTGAAGAAAATCAGCAATTTTATTATTTAACTAGCTAAAGCAATAATTAAATAATTTCTTTTGTTTATATGTATATTCTGTCGCACATTTACATCACTAAAATTATCTTTCACAAAATACATTTCTAAATAACTTCCTATACAAGAACGATGTCATTTTTATCTGGTCAAAAATAATCCATGCTTGCTTTGTTTTATGAAAACCTAGCCGAAATTTTGCCCTCTATACTGATGACAATCTCTCCATCTCTTTGTCTTTCTCTCTCTCAAATATTTGTCCCAAATTCCTGTACGAGTCGACATTTTACACAATGTTTTGAAAACCGAATAATGTGAGACATTAATTACTTGAAAATAATTGGTGCATGTTTGCACGTTAATGAGAATTTGTTTAATTTTAAAGAGTCGAAGTAGGTCAAGTTCTAGATTTCTTAGAGATATTGTTCATAATATGTTTGAGGGTTTAATTACAAAGTCTGTTCGTTTGCTCAACTTTAGAGACGAACTATTTGCGGATTAACTTTTCCCACATTTTAACGTGACTAGGCACATTACTCAAACATATATAGGTTGACATACCGTTTAGCAACAAGTCATTGTCAAGAATTATTTTGCACATTCGAAAATAAACGGCAATGACCCCTTTTCCTATTTAAATGCGCGCGCGCGCGCGCGTGTGTGTGTGTGTGTGTTTGTTCATGCTTTATACAAAGTATCCTAACTAGTTATTGGTTTCGATGGCCATCAGTGTGAGGTGCTCGTCATTTCTTGTGCAGTAAGAAACGATTGTTGTTTTCTTTAAAACTAAATGGATGAATCACTAATATATGGAAAAGCAGACTGAAAATGAGTGAAGGAAGATCCCAGTTGAAAAGAGAAAAGGATAATAGTGTTGTTGAAACATTGGCAGTGCTCATTGAAATTTAATGAAACAAGTTATTCACTGTCAATTCTGTCTCAGTGATGATTTTCACAAGTTATTCACTATCAATTCTGTCTCAGTGATGATTTTCACAAGTTAATTTTGTTTTGCCGATTTTCCAGTTTAGTGGCTGAAACTAAGAAATCCTGCCAAGGTCCATGTCAGCATACTTCCTGCCGAGCATGCGCAATGATGGAAGAATCACACGAATGTGTGCGGTGTACTGGCGATGACTTCCGGTGTTTAAAACAGTTTGGACGATGTGTGGCACAACAGTTTTGTAGCGGAAAGGGAAAACAGTGGTGCAAAAAGAAAAGGCTGAAGGTTAACAATTATAACTATTAGCTATTGTAAAGTATTAATTATTACTATTCTGATGACCATTGTATCGAACACTTGATTATTTGCAACTAGATAGGCTTATAATTTTTATAGGTATATCTTCGCTGGTTCGTTGTAGGCTTACCGAAATCGTGTACCTCACAATATCTATCTATCTATCTATCTATCTATCTATCTATCTATCTATCTATCTATCTATCTATCTTTATACCTACCTAACTATCTACCTATCTACCTGTCTGTCTATCTATCTCCACATTCCCATCCATTCATATATCCGTCTATCCTTTCATAAATCTGTTAGACGCTCTTTCACTTTCATTCACAGTTAAACATCCCCATGCCACTCTTTCCGGTTTTTGCGTGTACACATTTCGGTGTCTCAGACCAATAGAATCCACTTAGACATATAGTTCCATTTTGTTGCGCGTGACGAAATACGTTACACTTTTAAAAATCATTTACACTTTTGGATTAGTCACGAGTTTCGCTTTTGATTTGCACACAGTAGCACTTTCTCGTTTACAATCAGAGGGTTAGTCTTTGCAATGTTAGCTCTCAGAGTACCATTTGGTATTATTAGGTGGCCATATACAGATATATAACAGTGAGTAAAATAACTGCAGTGTAGCTCTTCTCGACAAAACATGGTTTCTGTAGTTTTACCTCTCCCTTAATACAGAGTTCTGTAACTCTACTTATCCCTTAATGCACAGTTCTGTAACTCTACTTATCCCTTAATGCACAGTTCTGTAACTCTACTTATCCCTTAATATACGGTTCTGTAACTCTACCTATCCCTTAATACACAGGTTCTGTAACTCTACCACTCCCTAAATACACAGGTTCTGTAACTCTACCACTCCCTAAATTCACAGTTCTGTAACTCTACCTTTGCTTAAACAGTTGCTAAACAAGGATTTTGTGGTTCTACCTCTCGCTAACTATACGGTGCTATAGCTCTACCTCTCGCTAAATACACGGTTCTAGTGCTCTACCTCTCGCTAAATACACATGTCTAATTGTCTACCTCTCGCTAATACACGTATCTTATGCTCTACCTCTCGCTAATACACGTATCTTATGCTCTACCTCTCGCTAATACACGTATCTTATGCTCTACCTCTCGCTAATACACGTATCTTATGCTCTACCTCTCGCTAATACACGTATCTTATGCTCTACCTCTCGCTAATACACGTATCTTATGCTCTACCTCTCGCTAAATACACGTATCTTATGCTCTACCTCTCGCTAAATACACGTATCTTATGCTCTACCTCTCGCTAAATACACGTATCTTATGCTCTACCTCTCGCTAAATACACGTATCTTATGCTCTACCTCTCGCTAAATACACGTATCTTATGCTCTACCTCTCGCTAAATACACGTATCTTATGCTCTACCTCTCGCTAAAATACACGGTTCTAGTGCTCTACCTCTCGCTAAATACACGATGTCAAAGCTCTCTCTCTCTCAAATACAGGATACTGTACTCCTTCCTCTCGCTAAATTACAAAGTTCTGCAGATTTAGCTCTACTCCTCACTTAACACAGGGTTCTATAGATCTATCCCTCAATAAACACAGGGTTCTGTAGATCTACCCCTCACTAAACAACACAAGGATCACACATTCCTCATGTATCATGCTTACGGTTGTTTTTTTTACTTGATATTCAGAGAAGCGTGCAATCGTTGTATTCATATAGAATAAAATGTATTTTAATAACTTGCATTTAATTATCCAAAGACAGTAATTCCATATCATGACATTTTACGTTTCAGGAAGGACCCGGTCAACGTTTTCTCTGCAAGGTCCCTGATTGTCCCATTTGATACTTTTCCCCCATTTGACCACCCGATTTTCCCATTTGACATATGATTGTTCCATTGCACTCCTGAATGTCCTCTTTGACATCTGTTGCAAGATGATATGAGACCTTCATGGGTATCCAACTAAGCTTTGGCTTTGTCAGCAAATGTGTCGTGAAATTTAAAGACCCTAAATACTGACAAGAATCTCACAACAAGTACATGAACGACAGCACCATTTATGTACAAACTAAGTGTACAGCGGAAATAATGACATCAGGAAAGAACAAACCAAATGGAAGGTGGACAAAACCAGTAATGTACAAACTAAATGTACAGCGGAAATAATGACATCAGGAAAGAACAAACCAAATGGAAGGTGGACAAAACCAGTAATGTACAAACTAAATGTAAAGCGGACATAACGACGAGAGCAGTCGAGTAGAAAAAAGAAAAAAAAACGGACATGATTAAAAAGATGGATCTCTATCAGTCTGCAAGTCTGACAATCTCTACACATTTTCAACATGACTTAAACAGTTAATGCTTCGTTGTTTTCCAGTAAAATGTTTGCATGTACCTTGCTTTGGTTTAAGTAACCGTGCCTCCTCACCCTGATAATAGCATAGAGTCCAGAGAAATTCCATGGAAGCTTTTATTATCATTATCTATTAGCTAAGGTGAACGGCACACGAGATCTTGTCCTGCACGTAAATCTTACCTCAGCTGAAATAAAAATGCAGTTACTTGTTTTTGTCTTTCTTTTGGCCACAATCGCTTTCATTATGAAGAAAATGTGAAAGTCACGGATGAGGTATAATGTTTAAGACTGAAGGTGGCGCTTTCATAGCTCTTCTGTTGTATGTGGGAATTTGGAAATTCTTCTCCTAAATCGTAAAGATGTGATTCATTGTCATCAAAAGAGGATGGGTATCGTGCGCAAAATGAAGAAAAACAGCAGAATAAGTGTTCTGTCCCTTCGTAAGGGGAGATAAGCTTCTCAGGAAAAGCTCTGTGGGCACTCATCTGATAGCTGATAGATAGCACAAGTGATTGATAATATGACTGATGGTAGGAGACCTTTATTGATTGTATTTTCCCGGTTCACTTGATTTTATTCGACCTTTGGACACTCGAATTCCAAACCTATGGGAAAAATAAAACAACGTACGTTTATTTTAAGTACTGCCCTCGAGCAGGTGCAAGGTTTTGTAACCGGATTTAAAGAGTTTACTGACACTTAGTGACATATTTTACTGACACAAAGTGACATTTATTCACACTGCCTAAATGAAATATCTGCTGACACTAAATGAACTATTTATTGACACTAAATGACATATTTGCTGACACTAAGTGACATATTTACTGACACTAAACGACATATTTACTGACACTAAGTGCGATATTTACCTACAATACATAAGTAACATATTTATTAACAATTCCTAAGTGATATTTATCGACATTAAAGTGGCATATTTACTGACAGTACCGAAGTGACACATTTATTGACAATACCTAAGTGATTTATTTACTGTCATGATTTATTTAATTACAGTGTCTAAGTGACCTATTGACTTCACTAAATTAGTCATTTATTGGCACTATCTAAGTGACACACTGACTTGACTGTCAGTCAAGCGTGGATCACAGACCCCATCACTGAACAATACTCAGTCTTATTTCTAGAAACAAGAAACATTGGAATTAAACTCTAATGTTACATAATGTAAAGTCCACTGTAAACAAAAACATCTAATTAATTACAATGATTAATTAATCAGTTATAATCATAAAGAGTTAGAAAATACTCAACGAATGATAAAGGTAGCAATATCTTTGAATGATAAATCAAGATGGGATGTTTTTGCTAATTTTGTCTTTGGAAGCGGAGGCCAGAATTTAGTATCAATCACTTGTTGTTAAGTAAGTCTGTGAAAGAATTAAAAAATTTTAAATTACTTTTGTTGTGATTTATTATCTGCATTCACTTAGAGAATGTGTTCCAGTATGGCAATTTTGAGATATTAGCGATGTTATAAAAATGTAATATATCGCCTAGAAATAAAGACCTATTTAATTTTATGACTTTGATATATTTATCGCACTCTCCAGATCTCTTTCAAGTACCCATTATATGCGGTCAGATTTGGACATTACATGCAAACCCTTGGCTTGTGATGAAATGTAATAAACTGACTTATGTTCAATGGACTTCAGATCATTATGATGTACATGTACACACATTAATGTTGCTGTAGTATAATATAATGTACTTGTACAAATATTAATTCTGTTGTAGAATAAATCTATGGACAGACAACATGTGGCGAGAAAAAGAAAATAATTTATGCTTTTTCATATTGAGATCCTTGCATTTAAGTTTAGAATAAACCTTTAATGCAAATAAAACACAAAGACTGTCTTTGTGTTCTTTGTTTTGTCTCGCCTAAAATGTTATATTTGTAACCATGTTTGACCATTGTCTTTCAATGTTATATTTGTAACCATGATTGACCATTGTCTTTCAATGTTATATTTGTAACCATTTTTTACCATTATCTTTCAATGTTATATTTGTAACTATATTTGACCATTGTCTTTCAATGTTATATTTGTGTCATTGATTTACTTTGTATTCTTAGTTCTATCACGCCTTTAGTGTTTATTAATATTATTGACTTACTGTGATTCTTTCTTTATCTCGCCTTCAATGTTTATTAATATTATTGACTTACTGTGATTCTTTCTTTATCTCGCCTTCAATGTTTATTAATATTATTGACTTACTGTGATTCTTTCTTTATCTCGCCTTCAATGTTATATTTGTATCCACCACTGACCATTGCCTTCAATGTTATATTTGTATCCACCACTGACCATTGCCTTCAATGTTATATTTGTATCCACCACTGACCATTGCCTTCAATGTTATATTTGTATCCACCACTGATCATTGCCTTAGATGTTTTATTTATATCATTAACTTTCTTTATAATCTTTCTTTCAACTATTTATACGTATTACTTTCTATTCTTTGCTTTACCTATTTCTAAGTCTTACATTACAGTTTTCATCTATCTATCTATCTATCTATCTATCTATCTATCTATCTATCTATCTATCTATCTATCTATCTATCTATCTATCTATCTATCTTTTTATCTATCTATCTATCTATCTATCTTCATGTCTTTGTATTCTTTATTTTATCTATTTATATTTATGTTCTTTTCTTATTTTGTATTTTGTAAAATCATTTATACCTTTGTCCTTGACATACTTTGTATTCTTTGTTAGATCTATTTATATCCATGTCCTTGACTTACTTTGTTTTCTTTGTTTGATCTATTTATATTTATCCTTTCTCTTACTTTGTATTCTTTGTTTGATCTATTTATATCTATATCCTTGTCATGGGTGGCATGAGAAGCTTACGGAATACTAATCAAAGTCCCGATGCCCCTCCTATTATTTCAAATAGCGTAAAAATAAAAAAAATAATAAAATCTATCAAATCAGCTTCTAGTCCTCTTGCTCCCATTTATTATATGCAATTAAGGTTTTCTTGTCTTTTCAGTTTTTTCTTCATGGTGTTTTTCCTTGGTGCACCTAGTCTAGGGGCCTAGTGTGTGGTCTCCAGCCTGATGCGGGATGAGAATCTTTGGCCGCTCGCCTGATTTAAACACTTGACGCCAGATCACAAAACAAAGAATTTGCAATGAAAAGAAAGCAATAAGGTAGCTCGCAGATTACGGTTTGGGATGAGAAGACATTTTGATTGGGACGGACGTGTAAACTCGTGCCCAGGAAGGCCAAGCAGTAAACATGTTTTGGCACGTGTATGCAAACGCGCGTGGTTCTAAACACATATTTGACAAAACACGAGCACCTCGCTTTAGAGTCGCAGATATGGTTAAATGTGTATGTTACCATTAACACAATACTTTCAACTTGCCACAGTATTCATATACCCCCTTTATAATAAAGACTCTGACAGTCACAGGTCAGTCACAAAATAACTTGAATTTATTGGTACTTCCACTCTGCATCTAGACTCAGGCCCGATGCTAAGTTGGCACGCACACACTGATTTGTGTGAAATCGAGCGTCAGTTTTCTCATTCATTTTTCACTTCACCTGTAGGACTTGTCCTTTAATGTTGTCGAATCAGTTTTTATTATAACCTTAATAAATAAAGTATTTTTTTCCTAAAAGGCGCAACAGACTGATTTATAGTGTATGTGACTTGTGAAGCTCAACTAATGTGCAATAGATAAAGAGATATGTGTCCGACTTGCAAACTACTACACCACGTTGTATTTCATGCCATGTTACACCAGGTTGTATTTCATGCCAAGTTACACCACGTTGTATTTCATGCCAAACTACTACACCAGGTTGTATTTCATGCCAAACTACTACACCACGTTGTATTTCATGCCAAACTACTACACCAGGTTGTATTTCATGCCAAACTACTACACCACGTTGTATTTCATGCCAAACTACTACACCAGGTTGTATTTCATGCCAAACTACTACACCAGGTTGTATTTCATGCCAAACTACTACACCAGGTTGTAATTCATGCCAAGTTACACCAGGTTGTAATTCATGCCAAGTTACACCACGTTGTAATTCATGCCAAGTTACACCACGTTGTAATTCATGCCAAGTTACACCACGTTGTAATTCATGCCAAGTTACACCACGTTGTAATTCATGCCAAGTTACACCACGTTGTAATTCATGCCAAGTTACACCACGTTGTAATTCATGCCAAGTTACACCACGTTGTAATTCATGCCAAGTTACACCACGTTGTAATTCATGCCAAGTTACACCACGTTGTATTTCATGCCAAACTACTACACCACGTTGTATTTCATGCCAAACTACTACACCAGGTTGTATTTCATGCCAAACTACTACACCAGGTTGTATACATGCCAAGCTAAAGTGCAGGGAAAATGTCTTGCAAATATGCTTCACAAGAGTCGACTGTGACACCAAAAACAAAATTGTGGTTTTCTATTGTCTATTGTATACGAAATAATAAAGTGACGATTTCTAAAGGCCAATGAATGGTAAAAAGGGTGTATTTCCTTACAAAAATATGTCCGCCTGTTAACAGCTAGATCAGTGTTATTGAAAATGATTTAAGAGATAACGTATGGTCAGTCAGTGTCTCATTATAACTACAAGTTTGATATTACGTGGTTTTAAAACAGAATTTGGGTAAGTGGCTTTTGTAGTCAACAAAGATGACTGACTTCAATGGCCATATAAATTCTAATTTTTACTTAACAAAGGAATACCAAAGATATTAGATCACGTACATCCCTAGGGTCAAACATCACGAGACACAAAGGAAGCCCTAGGGTCAAACATAACGAGACACAAAGGAAGCCCTAGGGTCAAACATCACGAGACACAAAGGAAGCCCTAGGGCCACAGATCATTATACAGAACGGATTTATATGGCTAAACTTGTACACATTGGATAGATCGATTAAAAGTATGTCCCCAAAAAGATCAGTCGATTAAAAATACATATCTATCCAAAATGGTCAGGTGTATTAAAGAAATATGTCGAACAACAAATGCCAGTAATACATTATTAGATAATTACTTAACGATACTGATGGGTTTCCTAATTTGTTAACTGACATTATCAATTAATTTCCTATATTAACGCAGCATCAACGATTGTTCACGCCTCTTCTGTACATTCCTAGAGAAATAATGTTAGTGGACTGGAAAATGTTTCTCACAGAGATTGAGACACGTTAACACAAAGAATTCCTTTTTTCAACAGCATCCAACCAGCTTTCTTTGAAAGAATTTATTTAGAATAATGAAGAGTAATAAATAAAAAATATATACTGACTTTAACATGAGCAGTACTGAGCAATCACCTAATGTTAACCACTTACAATAAATTATTTAGAATAATGTAGATTAATAAATGAAAGCTATACTGACTTTAACATGAACAGTACTGGATATTCATACCTAATGTTAACCACTTGCAATACATTATTTAGAATAATGTAGAGTAATAAATGAAAGCTATACTAACTTTAACATGAAAAATACAGGGCACTCATACCTAATGTTAATTGGTTACTCTAAGACATTTTTTAAATACTCACCTCTTTTCGTCAACAGTAACAGAATTGTGTTACACACAAAACTGGTCCTTTGGCTTGGAAGTCAAATGTGACAATTTTCACCTGTTAATAGTTTAACACAGTCATTCATGTTTGAAATTAAAACTGTTCAGAAACTTAATTGTTAAATATAATTATTGAAATAAAATTCACATTTGTTACCATTAACATGGCTCTTTCTTTCTCAAAATGTTTTACAAGAAAAGTCCGATGTCTTTGATTTTATCTCTGTCTTGACAAGATAAAGAACTGTGACATTTCCTCTGTCCTTCAACTTTCCCGACCTTGCTTAAAATTGGTCTAGGTCCGTGACGTTGGTAAATCCTCAAGGCTTTTGTGATCAACTACCAGTTTTGTGAGTTTGTTACTGAGAAAGTATATTTGTTTTGAGCAGCTTTGTTAAAATCTCACATGGATACTTTGAAAGTGAAATTGGATTATCAAAAGGATATATTAGGAAGACAATCAGATGGGCTGACTTTCTTTTTCCAACTTTGACTGGTATGCTTAGGAATATGTATTTGCAGCAGACGACATTGTCGCTGGATACCTTATCACTTTTAGGCGCTTTTCAACTGCCTTTGTTTTATAGCCAAAAGATATAACTTTAGTATAGGGTTGTCAATGGTAGGATATTTATCAGCACTCAAAAAAAACTTTGTAGTGGATTTTTCAGCAACAAAAAGCAGGCAACCACTGTCTTTTGAGGTCTGTGTCCCATGACACTCTTTAGAAAGCGAAGCACATTGACAGTCACATCGTTGGAAAATGTTTAAAACAAGATTGATTTAATGTGTTTAAAAATTGTCTCCACTTGTATGTACATCCATGCACTGCACAATGCGTTCCAGTGCGTCTGTTTATGGCTTATATCTTAAGAAAACAGTATTAAATGCGAGAGATTTGTTGTAAAATTAGAGCGTCTGTTTATGGCTTATATCTTAAGAAAACAGCATTAAATGCGAGAGATTTGTTGTAAAATTATAGCGTGAGCAATGAAAGCCGGAATTTGGGCACAGAAATCTATTTTTAGAACAGCTATGGCAGTGCGCATTCTACTTTATCCTATATGAAAGTCGTGGATCGATTCACACCTGTTGTGACTAGAGAAACCCTGGTAAATGGAATTGTTAATGGCTTTCTATCCTAAAACTGTTGATTATTCTTGGGAACTCTGTTTTGCCAGAAAATGTTTGTGCGCTGACTGATTATAACACCGATTATATGTACTCTGCTTTAAGCCGACTATCTTCCAGTCTAATCTACATCTGGCCATCTCAGTATTATTGTTGGGATGAATAATAACCTGAGGCTATTAACTCCCCTGGTTAAGTATTTCAGATGGAAAGCTAACTTTTTCAAGAGTATGCTTCTCCATCATTATACTCTGCTAAAATAATGCGTGCGCGCGCACACGCACACACACACATGCATATAAACATATGCCCATACACACACGCATAAATCAAAGTGAGTTATTTATCAAGTTGAAACAGGCATTGGTAAAGGCCCCGAGTTCAATTTATTCTAATACATTTTAAATTAAAAATAATAGCAGAGAAAAATGTATTAAGATTTAGTTATAGGAAAAGAGTTCATGAAATGATAAAAACTAAGAGTGTATGAATAGTTCCTTGAATATGTGTAGTTATTTTAAACTATGTTGCGAGGTATATGTGGCGTTCTTGATTAAAAAAATATTATCATGCTGATTGTCATTAATAAATCTATTTGATAAAGTTGTTTATATTTAATTATATTGCTGTCATTCTCAGATGTAATGTTGCTTACGTTGTCATTATTCTCAGATAGAATTTTGCTTACGTTGTTATTCTCAGATATAATGTTGCTTACGTTGTCGTTATTCTCAGATGTAATGTTGCTTACGTTGTTATTCTCAGATATGTTGCTTACGTTGTCGTTATTCTCAGATATAATGTTGCTTACGTTGTCGTTATTTTCAGAGGTAATAATGCTTGCTTTCCTGAAAGATGAATGACTGGGGTCATAGAAGTCATGATATATATAAACTTTGTGTGATCTCTGCTTAACTAACAGTGAATTTTGCCCAGTTTATTTTAAATTTTAAGTTAAATTTGCCTGAAATTATGTGATTATTATGTGGCGTTTGAGATACAGCTAATGGGTTTCAGTTGCTCTCCTTAAATATCTGTGAAGTATGTGACTAAAGTTTTTGCTAGGGATAAAAGTAGCAGTGAAGCATGGCTAAATAAATATTAATATTTTTGATTTCGTTCAACTTTTTGAATACTCTTCTGTTACACTAGTTATCAAGAACAAACCATTGCCAACTATTGCAAAACTTCTAGACGAGACTAAATCGTTATAAATTATTCAGTGCTACGATCAAGAATAAATTGTTAAAGATCATTCAGTGCTGATGAACAAGAAAAATACTCATCAATTATTCAGTGCTCATGAACAAGCAGGAATCGACCAATATAAGATTAGTTCATCGATAAAGAACAAAAATAAGTCATTGTATATAAGCATATTGCATAGGAAAACGTTTTTTAGTTAATATGATGGTTAAAAAAAATATTACAAAATGGTATATTCATATCTTAAGAATAGAAGTCAATGCCAAATGACAAGTACTTTCTTCAAGTGCAAGTCACCAACATTTAAAGTCATGTTGAACGTAAGTAGTACCTTGTCCACAGTCTTTACTGTCTTTCTGTCCACAGTTTTCCCCGTCTTTCTGTCCACAGTCTTCACTGCATTTCCGTTCAATAATTATAATTAGTCTCTTCCTGTCCATAGCATTCAGTTAATTTCTGTCAAGTCTTCACTGGTTTCCTGTTCACAGACTTTCCTTCTATTTGTCCCTGTTTTCCTGTTCACAGTCTTCACTGGATTTCTGTCCACGGGAGAATGCTGAACAAAATTTCTTCTCTTATTATACTTCAGTGTCCGGTTGCAATGATAAATCCCTGTCTGACTGCAGTGATTCGTACCGATCTGATTACAGTGGTGAGTACCTATCGGATTGCAGTAATAAGTAATTGGTTGTTTGTAGCGATAACTAGCGATAACCAGTGTACTTCTATCTGGAATTCGCTGCTCTTTGAGATGTGACAGCAAGAAACTTTAGCTATATTCAAGAGGGCTTTCTATCTGAAATTCATTACTCTCTGAGCTGAGACACCAGGAGACTTTAGCCATATTCATCTCTATCTGGAATTCGCTGCTCTCTGAACTGTGACACAAGAAACTTTAGCCATATTCAGAAGGTCTCTCTAGCTACTTTTTATATATATATATAGTAAGTAATTTTAATTGTAAATGTAACTTCTGCAAAAGGCAGACGAAAGAAAATAGTCCCTGAGACAGACGAAACGCTTTCTGTTGAGAAGGAAATGTGTCACTCGGTCATTAGGGTACAGAGGCGTTAAAAATGTGCAATTCTGAACTCGGAGCAAGAGACTGGCATAAGAGTAATGACATGGACAAGTAAGTCGGCAGTAGTGATCACAAAACATAAACTTTTCAGTTCTTTAGCTTGCTCATTAGTGGAGAAACTGCCTTAAAAAATATGAACTCTTTAAAAAGCAGGAACAAAAATACATTATCACAACTGCTTAAAACGAATAACAAACATTTTATAACCTTAAGACCGACTTTCTCCACTGATTACAGGATATCAGTTTTAGCAAAGTTATTTTACATTATCAGAAAAAAGACAAAATATCTGTTTAATTATTAAATATATTTTTTTTTACAAATTGCACTGTTGAATCTATTTTGTAATGTCTGTTTTGTTTAAGTTAAACTTATTTACATAATTTTATGGATTGTTTTATTCTTTTTATAAAATGAATTTTGTTTAAATTTGTACTATGTGCAAGTCTAATTAATTTTAACATTCTCGGATAAAAATTGCTTAAGATTTTAATTTAAGGAAACACCAACAAAAATCCATAGATTAGTGAGTTTTATCGATACTAAGATACATGCGTGGGTAGAGAGTGAATTAATCGTGTGTAAATACGCGTGCGTGAATGTGTGAGTACACGTGTTGATTTGTCAGTGTACGAGTACAAGTCTTGATATGTGTGTACGTAAGTGTGCCACTTCTAGTACACGTGTTAATGCGTGCGTACGTAAGTAGGCGAGTACAAGTGTTGATTTGTGAGTGTGAGAGTACAAGTGATGATTTGTGAGTGTAAGAGTACAAGTGATGATTTGTGAGTGTGGAAGTACAAGTGATGATTTGTGAGTGTAAGAGTACAAGTGCTGATTTGTGAGTGTGGAAGTACAAGTGCTGATTTGTGAGTGTGGAAGTACAAGTGCTGATTTGTGAGTGTGGAAGTACAAGTGCTGATTTGTGAGTGTGGAAGTACAAGTGCTAATTTGTGAGTGTGGAAGTATAAGTGATGATTTGTGAGTGTGAGAGTACAAGTGCTGATTTGTGAGTGTGGAAGTACAAGTGCTGATTTGTGAGTGTGGAAGTACAAGTGCTGATTTGTGAGTGTGGAAGTACAAGTGCTGATTTGTGCGTACGTATGTACAAGTGATGATTTGTGCGTGTGGAAGTACAAGTGATGATTTGTGAGTGTGGAAGTACAAGTGCTGATTTGTGCGTACGTATGTAGAAGTGCTGATTTGTGAGTGTGGAAGTACAAGTGCTGATTTGTGAGTGTGGAAGTACAAGTGCTGATTTGTGCGTACGTATGTACAAGTGCTGATTTGTGAGTGTGGAAGTACAAGTGCTGATTTGTGCGTACGTATGTACAAGTGCTGATTTGTGAGTGTGGAAGTACAAGTGATGATTTGTGCGTACGTATGTACACATTTTTTCTAGTACTGAAAAGTAAATGTAATGCTAATCAGCTAACAATACAGGGGCAAAAAAAAAAAAAAAAGCTTCTTTTATGTAAAATAGTTTTTGATTAATCACGCTTTTACAAGGACTGCTTGTCTTGTTAAGTTATGCTGGTACATAAGCATTAATTAAAGACTGATATATTTATTTGTAACTATTGCTATGAGTTGCTGAAAAGACATGAAAATTAAAACTAATGTGCTGGACACATCACTCTGAGCGTCAATGTTACTAGCGCCACACGCTGGCTCAATCCTCAAACTTCTTCTCTCCCCTCATCCAATCTTCTTTAGTTTGCATTTTTTTTTAAATGTCAAAAAGTTTTAAAAGCTTTTTGTATAAGAAGGACCGTTTATAACCTAGCACTTCAGTTAAACTAAACATTTTCCATAAAAAGAATGAAAAGCTAACTTTTAATATATACCTTTTAATGTGCGGCGTCCCAGCGCGACCCAGAACCCAACATCTGCGGTACTCAGCTAATAATTATAATTGTTGGTTTTTTCCACATTAAAAAATTTAAAATATTAAGTGATTAAACGTTCACTGCGGACCAAATATCAGTCTCAACTTGCTTTCAACAATACGTCTTTGATCTCGTCGGACTTGTCAGGACGGTGATTGTTTGTCTGTTGCTTTACTTTTCTAAAATCTAAGTTTAATTACCGGTAGGCTTGCAGTTTATTAAATCTAAGTTTTGTTTAACAATTTAATCCATTTAATGGTTATAACAATTACTTCATATTTGAAGAGAAGTAATATTAATATAATTCGTCCATGTGAGAGTTGTTTTTTGCGGGGGAAAAATGGACTGAGGATACAGGTCATAAAAACTTTTTTGCTCTAACATTACTTTGAAAGTTTTCCACATTCATATTTATTGTGAGGTCACATTTATTGTGAGGTCATATTTATTGTGAGGTCATATTTATTGTGAGGTCATATTTATTGTGAGATGACATTTCTTCAGCAACCCTCCCCTCCCTCGTCATACTATAGCACAGACATTTTAAGCCACCGTTCCCCTTCACTGCGTGACGTCACGTGCACGACCCCTTAGAGAAAGGTCACATTAATTGAATAAAAGTCATAGGTTACAGGTTTTATAGTTAGCTGTATATGTAACGCTTTTGACTGATTGCATTCCGTAAATTGTGCATTAATAATACTGATATTCACTTACAGCAAAATTTTGTGCATTGCAGTCATGCATGTCTTCCACCCCCTATCCTCATTTCCCCACCCCCACGCATTAGAGTGCGAACAACTCTCAGCGACGATGAGAAAGCACGGAAATTGACACGCCCTTGTAAACTGAGTGCGGCAATGACGGCACTGGGCAGTGCAAATGACGTCCAAAAGTGCTAACGAAGTCCAGCATGGAGGTTCTGCACTTTTGTCAGCGACGTTAGAAGCTTTCTTGAAGTAATGGCATAAATTTATTTAACTATAAAAACACGCACACACGCAGACACACATACCCCGCCCGCCCGCGAATTTTATTCGACTGCCGTATTCAAAGTTGAGAATGAAATAGCGTGTGTAGATTAGCCTGTTGCCATGTTTAAACTTAGATACTTCTACAAAGATTATAACTATTTCCCATTTCAGACTTTTTGGCATTGACTTGATCGGCAATTATTAATTATTTTAACGCTGTATTACTGTCTGCCTGCTCGTCAAATCACTAAGGCAGATCTAATACCATCTCAATTCTCGTGGTATGATTTTGGCTGACGTCATTTCCAATGCAGTAATGTCTAAGAAAAGAACTGATTCTACAACTGTTCACTGCAGATAATTAAGGGAAAGAATAGCAACAACCCGTCTGTCTGACTGTTTATGAAAGAGGGCGGGGGGAGCTTCCGGCTTGCGTCGATTCGCGTTAACAACCTTAGGCACAAAATCCAGGTGAGAGTATGGTCCTAACACAAAAGGTTAAAAAAAAAAAAAAGTAAAGGGAGAAAATCTTTCCTTAACTTGATATTACGAGATGCAACAGAAAATCAAGAGAGACAATTTACTCACCATCTCGGGCTAAGGAAAGAGTTATCCTCCAACTGTGTATTATTGACAACTAATGGGGAAAAAATAGAAGAAATATGTTAAAGTCTATCTTCTGATTAGAGAGTATTTTAGGATATGAACTCAGCAGAGATTATATATTTCATCCCTTGAATTCAAATAGTTCACAGTAATCGCTAAGTGAAGTTAAATTCATGTTTTATGCTTCGACCAATAGAAATCGCGGAATCTTTCTAAAACGGAAGTGATTCAGTGTGAGGTCATTACCTTTGTTTACATTTAGCTGTTGACATCATTCAGTATCGTCTTTTATCAGTTTCATGTATTCGCTAATGATCACCTTCAAAAATTTGTATTAGCGGTAACTTAAAGCTCAAGTCGAGAGGAAGCTTCCGCTTCAGAGAAAGAAAGCATGTTACTAAAGCCAAATAAGTTTAAATCTAAACAAAAGTCTCAAAAAGAAGGTGAAGCAATATATCTTTCTTCAGATGAGTAACGGTTAGGACACACGCGATGCTGAGTCCAACTAGTATTATGCATGTATTTCGCAATCTTTCATTTTGACTCACATTACAGCACAAATTACTTTTGACTCTACATATTGATTAATGATTATTTTTTAAAATTTGAATCCTTGTTTTGGGATATGTTCTATGGTATTGGAAAGAAATGTACAAGTCAGTTATTGTCAGATTGGCATTCAAGGCAGTGATACACATTACTGTTTCTAATATCTGTAGACAGGAGAGATCAGACGGCATGTTTTGTCAGCTAAATACAGTGCAGAAGTAGGCCTAATGTATGCAGGAATAAAGTAGATGTAGGACTACTGTATGCAGACATGAATGAAGTAGATGTAGGACTACTGTATGCAGACATGAATGAAGTAGATGTAGGACTACTTTATGCAGACATGAATGAAGTAGATGTAGGACTACTGTATGCAGACATGAATGAAGAAAATCGTCACCAAAATGACGGTGTGATGTACTTTCACGATTGATTTTTGTCTTCTCGGATTTCTTGCTGCTGCAGTATTGTCAAAGAAAACATCATTGCAATGTCTCTTTTGGTGGAATTTGGCTAATAGGTATTTTTTTATTGTATATAAGGCTTCCTTGACCCATTTCTACCGAAAACAAGTCTGGTGTATTGTCAGTATTTGCTTCATTTAGAAAATGCACTACACAACACTGCTCTTTTTACCGGCTTAGAAAAATTTGAGCAATCCTTGGAATCTTCCAGGAGTCCGTGAAGACATATTCTTTCACATTTACTGGTTCTTCAGCTCCCGAAAACAATGCATTCGTGTGCCATGATTGTGCCTGAGTGAGCAGAAGTATAGCTAGGCTACGTTCATTGTCCTGAAAGTATGTCATACCGCGACCTGAATGTTTTTGAAGGGAAATTTGTACCTTTGACCTTCGTGCTCAAGGTCGCATTTTCAGCACCCTATCTGGACGAATAGCGAGGGATGTAAGCATTTCTTCGTAAATATAAAACTATGTCAGAAATGCACAAACAATCGTCTACATCAATGTTTTAATAACAAAGAAACTTTTTTTAATGAGAAGATACACTTTAAAGAAAAGAAAAAGATGATCTCAACACTCGGACTAAAGAAAAACAAAGAAAAGGGTTGTTCTCCACCTTGTGTTAATGGAAGAAAAGTAGGGATGATGACACGGTATTTGGCGGTAATAAAATCAAGAGAGACAATGACTCTAAATCGTCGATAATAGCATGAGATTGATTCGGTTGGTGTACTTTGAAAATACAACAACAAACAATCCCTAATGCTAGCTGATTTTGTGGATGCCTTCAATTATAGGAAATAGTTCAATAGTCAAATTTCGAGTGTTTGGTGTTTTTTTCCCGAGCTTTTTCCCCCACAGACAACCAAATTTCCCAATCAGAGCTGAAGCCAAGCGAGTTTTATTCACAATCATTGAATGCAGACAAATAATTTGTGATGCCTGAATAATCACAGGTATGGTCTTTGTGAGCTTTTAATGTTTGTGTATAGTTGCAAGTACCAACCTTGTCAATTTTGATGCAAACATGAAGTGTGTGCTTCCGTGAACGTGCATGTATAACTGGGTGTGTGAGTTCGTGCGAGCGTGCGCGGCGCACTGGAGACCACCGGGCCAGAGTTTATCCGTTTACGGCGCGTCAATGTTTACCCTCAACACATGCTGTTCAAACCATCAGTTTACATAGCTTTCCTTCCACCACCCACCCATCCCTCTGGAGTGACTAGGGGCTAGAGTTAGACTGCTGCTAAAGTGGGGTAACATACAAGCCCAAATTAAAACGACAGGTTTTGGAAGATAAAGGGGTCGGCGAAATCAACAAAATCGTATCTTCTGTTGAGATGGATCGCTGATGGAAGTCATTGCTGGTATGGTCACACCATCGCGGATTTCGTTTCACTTCTTGTTTAAACATAAACGTACTTTCTTCATCCTTAGAGAATTTTATGCGGAGGTTTAATTTGTGACGGGTATTTTATTAATCCCCAAACTCGCGAATGTCTCGATATTTGAGCTGCCCCAGCCGGCCCACTACATGTTACTGCCTTGAGTGGTAACACATCACTGTAAAATAAGAAACAATAACATAGTACATGGAGAAATCAAATCGTGGCACCGCTAATCAGTTGCAGCAAGAAGCGCAATAAACAAATACGCTCTCAAAGTAAACAAACGAACAAACATCAAAGAAGTAAAGGACAGTTGTGAATATTCACAGACTTCCTACATTATTTACTGTTAAATACGGCTGATATTAAAGAAATATTTTATCGATTTTATATTAACACACACACACACACACACACACACCCCACTTTTCTTTTAAAGATAAAATCCCAAATTAAGAGAAGTTTTCTCACTCAGATATTCACTTACAGAATAAACAAATAAAACATATACCCAAGTACCGTCAATGGCCAAGCATTCGCACCAATACTAAACAAGGAAACGAGTGCCTATTAATGGATTATATTTATTAATGTATCAGTAAACTTTGTTTTGAAATGATTAATATTCCTGTTTAGCGCATTTAAGAAATAACCCGAGAACCGAGGGACTACACACGGACATATAAACGCGCGCTGGCACACACACACACACATGGGCGCGCGCGCGCGTCTTTATCTGCCTGCCATCTGTCATTTGTCTCTTTCTCTCTCTCCTTACTCAAACACATATGCGCGCGCACACACACACACACACACACACACACACACACATGTATATAATGTTTATATATGCGCGTGTTCGACGACAGTTTAGGCGCTAAATTTACCGTGTCGGCTATTATGTCAACATCCACAGTTTTAATTTTAAAAATATTGGGTACCGAATTGTGTATTATATTTAGAGACATTGTGTGTGTATACATGCATAATATTATATGCTTGTAAATGAGTATAGTTACATTTATAGTTATAAATGCATATATATATATATATATATATATAAATGTGTATGTGCGCGCGCGCACGCGTGTCTGTATAACTATCTCTCTCTCCCATTTTCTCTTTCCCCAGGTAGATTGATAGACGGATCTATTCTGTATAGTATGACTGGTCTCTATCAGATTGGTGAAGACCCGTCAAATACGTCATGTATGTCGATGCCATGAGTAGTGACGTAGATCTGACGTCACTGGTTCAACGCAAAGTAGCTCGTGGCTATGGATTACTGATCGTTCTTACTTTGACTGAAACACAAGTATGACTGAACAACTTCAGGCGCAAGAAAAGCGTCATGCGGCAACAAATGGTTCTGTTACTAATCTGGTGCATTTGCATGAGTTGTGAAGGATTCATTAAAAAGCCGTAAGTACCCATAATGCACTGCAGCCTTGATCAAGCACTCAGACTGATGCAGTGATAGAGAAGAATGTTCCAATTGGTATATTTTGCGAATAAAGTTTCTGGAAGTGAGATTTCACTGTGTATGGAGAGGTGGATCCATTTCAGGCTTGTCGAGGGCTTTTAGGAGAAAGAACATATAGGTTTTACAACTGAATAGGTCGATTCTTTATCAGTAGTGCCTCTGTTTTCTTTATTTATTCGCTTATAAATAAAAATAAATACGTTTCGCAAGTATATATATATATATATATGTGTGTGTGTGTGTGTGTGTGTGTGTGAATTACTCACTGACTTAGCGACTGCGAGTAGAATCAATCGGGGAAATTTTCAAGACCAAGCATAAGTTCAAACCCATGATAGTCTGTAATCGAGTCTAGCTTCGATAGAAAGTATATACACAATTAGCGGGTTCACACCCACCCACCCCACCAGCACCCATACGTCATCATCACAGGATATACAAACCAAGCAAAACTGTAGTACAAATGATCAACATGAAGATTAATGTATATATAAATGCATATACAATATATGCATATATATCTTAGGAGCATAAAATTACAAAATTTGATTATAAAAATTAGAAAATTTATAAAACATATTTATATCGATCATAAAACAAATAGCCAAACTTATTTTTTTCAAATTTTGGAAAGCATGTTGTCCAAATATACATCATATATATTGGCTTTGCCAGTATGTAGTTACCATACAGACACACACTAGTTAATTATGCATATATTGCACTGTTTCGCAAGTGTTCTACATTTATTAGCGTGAAATAGAGTCTGGCTGGAAGAGCTCTCTTCAAGACAGTGAGTCCACATCTTTTAGTCTTTTAGCATAACACCTGTCAGCGCCAGATTGTTGATGGCGATGGTATCGGCAGCGTTACCATTATGACTAATGCCTGACTGCTGGTGGTGGAGTTGTCATTATGACTAATGCCTGACTGCTGGTAGTGGAGTTGTCATTATGACTAATGCCTGACTGCTGGTAGTGGAGTTGTCATTATGACTAATGCCTATGACTAATGCCTGACTGCTGGTAGTGGAGTTGTCATTATGACTAATGCCTATGACTAATGCCTGACTGCTGGTAGTGGAGTTGTCATTATGACTAATGCCTATGACTAATGCCTGACTGCTGGTAGTGGAGTTGTCTTTATGACTAATGCCTGACTGCTGGTAGTGGAGTTGTCATTATGGCTAATGCCCGACTGCTGGTAGTGGAGTTGTCATTATGACTAATGCCCGACTGCTGGTAGTGGAGTTGTCATTATGGCTAATGATAGTGGTTTTCGAGGTAAGGTGAAAATTCAGCGACTAGCAAAGAAGCATCTAGAATGGTCACATATCTGCTTAATTTCAAATTTAAAACAAAATAGTTTGTTGGCCACAATTACCGTTTTTGCTTCATATCTATAATAGAGGGTGAAAGAGTTTTGCTTGAAAGCAATTGAACATGTGGGAAAGTTACTTATAGAAACAAGTTGGAATGTTTAAGTTAATATATCTTTCTACTTTTGACTTGCATATCGTGTTGGAACTATGTTTTTGTCAATTTGAAATACGAGGCCGTTTCGACTTTTGACTTGCTACATCGCGTTGGAGCAATTTATCGAGCATTTTGAATTACGAAACCATTTCAATTTTTGACTTGCGCAATCGCACTGGAACTGGTTTTGTCATTTTGAATTAAGAGATCCTCACACACACACACACACACACACACACACACACACACACACACACACACACACACACACACACACACACACACATCCACGCACAACACATTCTACGATGAACATTATTGAAAGTGTCCATGACAGAGCTAGCGTCAAAGATGGTGTTAGTGAAAAGATTGGTGTCCATGAAAAAACTAGTTTGAGTGAGATATTGCTTAGGTACTATTTCAAATTCTTTGTTTAAGCAGTGTTTGAACCACATTTAGTTCAATACATTTCACATCACAAATACACTAATGTGCTCCAAAAGCCGTCAAACATATATACACATGCACACGTGCTCCAAAAGCCGTCAAACATATATACACATGCACACCTGCTCCAAAAGCCGCCAATCAACAAATTGATGACGATTTAGTAGATAACAGTTTTCTTACACGTATTTATGAAATAGTGCTTTTCTTGACTTTGACACTCTTATAGAGTCAGTAATATGTCCTTATATTCTCTGTTTATAAACAGTTTCTTGACCTTTGACACACTTATAGAGTCAGTAATATGTCCTTATATTCTCTGTTTATAAACAGTTTCTTGACCTTTGACACACTCATAGAGTCAGTAATATGTCCTTTTATTCTCTGTATATAAACAGTTTCTTGACCTTTGACACACTTATAGTCAATAATATGTCCTTATATTCTCTGTTTATAAACAGTTTCTTGACCTTTGACACACTTATAGAGTCAGTAATATGTCCTTATATTCTCTTTTTATAAACAGTTTCTGTTTTATACACTCTGCAATTTTATCTTTCTTTTCTGTTGGTTTGTTTTTAGTACAGATAGAAAATGTAGATCATTTAATTTGAAAAAATTCTACTCGTTAATTTATTCATTTTTGGTCTTGAATGCAGATTGTTAAAAAATAAATAACAAGATAAACTTTAATTATCTGCAGGAATGTTTTCTCTGGTCAGCGCCAAGTGCCGTCTTCGTCAATCATCAGTTTACCACGAGTTGCAAGGGACTCCAGTTTATACAAAGCAAGAGTTCAGAATTTGATACGAGAACTTCAGGAAAAGTATAATTATGAAAAGAATGAAACATCCAATGCTGGAACGAAGTTTAGAGGACCACACGTATCACCCTTCGAGACACTCCGCGTCGATTTCACAGGACCCAAAGTTCACGTCCTACCAACGTCAGACACGGGTTTGTTTTGTGTGACTTTCACATACGGGTTTGTTTTGTTTGACTGTCACACACGGGTTTGTTTTTGTGAAAGGATGTTTAATTGCTCACTTATGTGATAAAAATTTTATAATTTTAATAATTTTATAAAAAAATATTAATAAATATTTATCCACATACGCAATAATAATCATTCTCTCCAATTATTAATAAACAATCGTGTGGCAGCGTTCCAAGTTCCTGAATAATTAAGTGCCAATCTCTATCTGAATAATTATCCTTAAATTATACACAGATAAGATTCTCCCATTCAGCCAATTAATCAGTCACCGACAGGGTCTTTGTCTTACGGTCGAGAGTGACTAAGTCAGACCTTGAGAGTGCTACTTATTGGTTATCCCCTCTCCCAAGCGTTACTTGTCTTGGAATAATAGATTCTACAGTTCTATTATATATCGTGTCTGTCAGTCTATCTTCCAGCCCTCCACTTCTCTCATACCAGTAGCAGAAACTATTCTAAAGCGTATATGTGATCGACTTCCGGTACGTCATTATGTTATCTGGTTTGCCCCCACCCGCTACCTCTATACACCCCTCTCTTACGTAATAAGCAGAGTGAATAGTTTTAAAATTTAACAAATTTTATTTTAAAAAAATAGAATAATAAAATTAACTTGTTTCAATGTTAATAAAACCACACCCAGATAATAATAGATTTCAATACTCAAATTACTCTTCTCACAAATTCAACAATTAGAAGAATAAGAAAAATATGAAATAGTCATTCAACAGTTTCTCATGAATTAATAATTAGAAAGAATATAAATTCATCATTTAAAAAAATTATCTTCCTAAGCAATTATTAAAAATATATCCACAAATTAATATCAAAGCTTTCCTAGTACACTGGGATTTTTAATCTGAGAAAGAAATGGAGGTAGAACCAAGTGGACTAAGATTAAAAAACCCAGTTAACTATGTCTTCGGGACGTGTATCTCATGTTTCTCGAACATGCACACTGAGAAACACAAAATGAATGTTTGTAAACAATATAAATTCTTTCTTTCTTTCTTTCTTTCTTTTTCTTTCTTTCTTTCTTTTTTTCTTTCTTTCTTTCTTTTTTCTTTCTTTTTCTTTCTGTCTTTCTTTCTTTCTTTCTTTCTTTCTTTCTAACCTCTTTCTATTGGATGCCCTGCAGTGGAAGGATGCGCAAAAGAATTACTTATACAAGATCGTTTCCTGTTGGGCGGTCTTTTGCCGGAGGAAGAGCGAAAGCGTTTTGGCTTGAATAATCGTACCTATATCGAATTCAAGTTTCCGCATCCGGTCTACCTACTAGAGTGGGAAACAAGGGGAAGACTAGGGTCATCGACTGGTGACGCAGAATATAGACGTGGATTTGTTGATAGTTACTACGCAACATACATGAGCGCTAAGCAGCATAGAATTTTACGTATTGAGGACCCAGTCACTCAGAAAGAGGTAAGGAAAACAACAAGCATTAATAATTAATTATTTACAAGTATTGAGGACCCAATCACAGAGAGAAATAATATTTTAAAAAACCAAGTATTAATAATTAATTATAAGGACTCAGTCACTCAGGGCAAA
Source organism: Sinotaia quadrata (assembly GCA_028829895.1). Classification (NCBI taxonomy): domain Eukaryota; kingdom Metazoa; phylum Mollusca; class Gastropoda; order Architaenioglossa; family Viviparidae; genus Sinotaia; species Sinotaia quadrata. Next base: position 51,114,537 of record CM054177.1, on the reverse strand, counting down.
CGAGAAGCATTAAATAATTATGAATAAGGGTTGAGGATCCAATCACTAGAAGTAAGACCAGAAGCCAGAATGACTAACTATTGATATGGATTGTAAGATATATTTTTCGATCTTTAAATACAAGTGATTCACACAGAAGTCCTCCATTCTTCCTTTCTACAACCAGTTCCTTATTCTTGTAATGATAACTTACATACAACTCTGCTTGTAATGATAACACTGCGTCACACAAAAAAAGATTTTTTGAAAGTTGTCTAAGATTTTTCAACTGATTTAAAATAATTTTGCACTGCTAAATTTCAAAATGACATCCGTTTTTTTTTAATCAGGTCAGGTTTTTTTGTTTTGTTTTTTTTATCTAATTCGATTTTTAAAAATCCGATCTTATAGCTAAATCGATTACATTTTTGTAACATTATTAGGCAATTTTTGTTAATATTTCTCTTCCAAAATAGTTTTTTAAATTAAAAAAAAATAATTTAAATTTTAAGAAATTGTTTTCTAACTCAATTCATTTATTAAATGTTACAAAGGTTTATTAGTGTGCATTGAATAGTAGTCATTGATAACGGTAAGTACATATAAATTCAATATTAGGTCATCATTGTTCGAAATTCAGGGCATGAACTTCCGTCTCTTTGAACTTCTAGAATGCTCAGCAGTAGGAATGTCTCTCTTTAGAGTCCAACAGTAATCAGCTGACTACATCTTGAATAATTTTGTAAATTTTTATATATGAATAATGTTGATAGTGGCTTGACTGATTATATCTATAATTATTTTGTAAGGTTACTGTTTTATTGGTTTATCAATTTAGGTAACACATATACTTTTTTTTGTTCAAATGTGTTATCGATATAGATTACTCGTGTGTGGTAATTACATCGCTTTAGGTTCTCTTCAGTTGTGTTATCGATCTGTCTAACACTCTGTGATGAAGCCAGTGTTTAAGTATCCCTTCAGCCTACAATTTCGAACACATTATCACCTTAAACTAAAAGGACATGATACTATTAAATATTCTGATTAAAATAATGTAAGATTAAAAAGCCATTAAATTAACTTTTACTAAGTTCATTTGATTTTTTCTTTAACTTCTTAATTTTTCTATGTTCATTTGACATCTTGTACTTCATGTAGAATTTTAGCAACTTCCTTTTGTTATTTTCATTTGATGTGTTCGTTACCGGAATTCTGCTTTACTATTTCTATTTGACTTGGTCTATTCTTGAATTTTAAACATCTTTCTTTGCCATGTTTATTAGACTTGCTCATCACTGGTATTTTGAAATCTACCTTTCGTCAAGATCACGTGACTTGCTATTCAGTGAAATTCTAACGGCTCTACTTTTGACTTGTTCATGTGACTTGTTCGCCACAGGAATTCCTAACTGCAGGGAATTTGGCGCTTCCAGACGTTGGATCTATTGTATCACTACCCACACCCATACTGACGACTTCTCTCCGCTTGATACCAAAGGTTTGGTCAGGAGTTCCCTTTATGGCAGCCAGTGTCAAAGTCTGTACTTTAGAAACAAAATTACCGAATGGCGAAAGTAGAGTTTCCAAAACGAAAACAAAGACTGTATCTACAGGAGGTAAGAAAACATAATGAACATTGGAGAGTTTCATTGTCAGACTAAATTAGGTAACACATTCATTGAGTAACAGGAATATATCTGTGTAATTTAGATAGGGCATACATTGAGTATTATAAATATGTGTGTAATTTAGATAACGCATTCAGTGAGTAATGTGAATATGTCTGCGTAACATGAGTCAGCTTTTGTAACCTCTTTATGTCCCTTTCTTTCTCCAGTGGAACTCATCTATCGTGACTGCATTTTGACGTTCATTTTAATACGTTGTTAGGGATTGACTGACCCTTAATGCAATGTGCACACACAGATATATCTGTAAATATACAGTCGTGAACATGTAATGTAAAGTGTACAAAATGTAGACCTACATGTGACGTAAAGTGTACAAAACGTAGGCGTACATGTGTGCAAAGTCGTTAACAGCTCACACAACGTGCATAAGATCGGTCTGTGAGCAACTGGTTCACATTCAAGCCCAGTCCTGACTTTCTACTTCACGTTACTCCGCTTCTGTGAGACAGCTACTGGTGTATCACAGTCCCACTTCCATTTCTTCGTTTTATTTCTAAAAGCCATTTCCTAATCATCTCTGGGTTTTTTCGTTCTACATTTCTACATCCTCTGTGCTTTACTTCTTTCAGACTTATCCAGTTCCTCTGTGTTCTAATTCTATTAATCTCAGTTTTTCCATTAGACTCTATATGTTCCACTTTCAACTAATTTCATATCTTTAGTCCTTAACATCTATTAGTCTTTTCCATTTCGTGAGCTTTGACCTCCATGCGTCTATTTTACACTAGACTGTAGTAAATTTAGAAATTTAGTAAATTTGTTTCTCACAAACGTATTTCACACCACGCGCGCCCACAAACTCCCTACCACGTACACAAAATAATAATATGTTAACAACTGTGTCAATAGCATCATATATGCATGAATCTTCTTTACATGAATTTAGGCAGAGAAGACAAGCATCGTGAATATAAATTCACAGAACGGGAAGGCCAGATTTTATCTTGCAGATCACAAACAGATAGCATCCGGAAATTAAGCAAAATCAATTACATGATTATTTAGTGTTGTGATACGTTCTCTGGTTTTCTTTAAAATTAATTATTTTTACTCACATATAGACAGGCTAATAGGAATATGTTTTCATCAACGGCAAGCAATCTCATGCCTAGGACACGAAAATAGTAGGGTACCGAAGTCGAGATAAAAATGTATTTAGCCTTTGAATTTAGATCTGTAAAGGATGAGTAAGTATGTGAAGGTCACTGTAGTGTATTGCACGTTTTCTGTTGACTTCGTGTCATCCTTCATGCTTTTTCAGTATGTCGACTCATTCGCCTGTTGTCTCAAGTAAAATCACGGATGTCTGTCAATGTTTATTTGGCATTTTCTAAAACCAAATTCCTGAGATACAACACTTCCTTACAGGTTTTGCAGCTGTATACAGTAAGACAGATATTCTTTATTTAATTAACTGTACCTTTTCTTTTTGTCCAGCTTTCCTCACAATAGGATATTGGAATTACAGAATCAATTTAAGGATTATCTAAAGACCTGAGTGCATGTAGAATTACAATGTAAGAGTGTTTCCCAGTTTCTGTGATGAGTGAACATATAAATTTGGTGTCCAAGGTTGCAAAGTTATTGCTATAAAAAGATTTATCTGAGGAGAAAGATAAAGACTGATTGGAGAAATATCTGAAGGGAGACTTAGATGAGAGAAATGTTGCTAGGATTGTAGTGGATCTCTTGGTGCTAGCGATTCGAACCTTTCAAATGATACTAATTCGCCTAATTGTGTAATGGCTTTTGCAGTTGATTCACGAGTTCTATAGTCCTGTTACTTCAAATCGAGACTGCTCTTATAATGGAAGTTATCTCTGTGTCCTGTTACTTCAAATCAAGACTGCTCTTATAATGGAAGTTATCTCTGTGTCCTGTTACTTCAAATCAAGACTGCTCTTATAATGGAAGTTATCTCTGTGTCCTGTTACTTCAAATCAAGACTGCTCTTATAATGGAAGTTATCTCTGTGTCCTGTTACTTCAAATCGAGACTGCTCTTATAATGGAAGTTATCTCTGTGTCCTGTTACTTCAAATCAAGACTGCTCTTATAATGGAAGTTATCTCTGTGTCCTGTTACTTCAAATCGAGACTGCTCTTATAATGGAAGTTATCTCTGTGTCCTGTTACTTCAAATCAAGACTGCTCTTATAATGGAAGTTATCTCTGTGTCCTGTTACTTCAAATCAAGACTGCTCTTATAATGGAAGTTATCTCTGTGTCCTGTTACTTCAAATCAAGACTGCTCTTATAATGGAAGTTATCTCTGTATCTGACAGAACATTTCTCAACACTTCGAGTGGACTCTGTTCCTTACAATGTTCAGTATTTTTAACAGTTTGTTATTTGTAACAATAAATGTATTTATTTCTGGATTTTTCCAAGTGGACTTCTCTTCAAAATACTTTTCTAAACTTGCAACGAGCAAAGGGCTTTCTTCCAATAAGAATAAAATAGCAATACCTTCAACTTCAAATGTCGATTTGAACATGTTTTACTGCTTCATTTCTGACACTTTGCATTTATTTTGTTGTGCAGTGAACTCAAAATACGAGGAGTATTGCTTAACCCCTCTGCTCTGGCGCTATGCCGAGCAAACAACTCCAATGGACAAGTTCTCTGCCCGGGTTAACCCTGATCATGCTTGGCGAGCGGTTTTAGGGGTATATAAATTGCCCTATCTCTTTCCAAGTGGGAGAGGTTATTTGCCAAAAGACCGATTTCTACATATTGACTTCAAAAGTACAACACTAATTACAGCACTGATGGTGGGTGGGGCAAAATGGAGCAAAAATTCAAAAAAAGACTGGGGTATGGTTACCCGATTTTCGCTCCTTTATAAGAACCGTGATTCTAACCAATGGAGTTACTACGAAGATGACAAAAAAATACCCCGGGTAACTATTAATATAATTTAATATTATTAATGACTGCATTAATATAATTAAGCAGTGTAAACTTGTTCTGAGATTTCACGTAAAAGGGCAAATAGGATAAGAATGGCTGTTCACCTCCCCTCACTGTACAATGTAAAATGAAATAGAAATTAATTCTTACCGTCATTTAATGGATAATTGTCTGTGTAATTACAAGTAATATGTGAAAGATTGTTCATCTCTTACATGTGTTATAACAAGCGAAGTGGTTAATTTCTTAATGGACTTTTATATGTGTTATAACAAGCGAAGTGGTTAATTTCTTAATGGGCCATTTCATGTATTATAACAAGCGAAGTGGTTAATTTCTTAAAGGACCATTTCATGTATTATAACAAGCGAAGTGGTTAATTTCTTAAAGGACCATTTCATGTATTATAACAAGCGAAGTGGTTAATTTCTTAAAGGACCATTTCATGTATTATAACAAGCGAAGTGGTTAATTTCTTAAAGGACCATTTCATGTATTATAACAAGCGAAGTGGTTAATTTCTTAATGGACTTTTATATGTGTTATAACAAGCGAAGTGGTTAGTTTCTTAAAGGACCATTTCATGTATTATAACAAGCGAAGTGGTTAGTTTCTTAAAGGACCATTTCATGTATTATAACAAGCGAAGTGGTTAATTTCTTAATGGACTTTTATATGTGTTATAACAAGCGAAGGGGTTAATTTCTTAATGGGCCATTATAATGTCCTATAACAAGTGAAGTAGTTAATTTCTTAATGGGTTGTTTCATAGGAAATCACACGTAAATGGGAATAATTAATGTCGACTGCTTAGTGGACTGTTAGGTCCAAATGACAAATATAGTTCCAATGACGAATCGCCTCTTCGCATTGAACCATTATTTATGCAGTGAAAAGTGAAATAGAATACAAATAGTGAAGAAATTAGATTTATTAATAAAATCTTTCTGCAAGCAGCTTTGGTTAGATATTTACATTAGGAGCAGTTACATTAATACAATTATACTGCATATATTCTTAATTAATTAGGCATTCCCACGACAGGATAATGAATGTGACCTATAATCTATGACAGGATAATGCAGGTATATCTTATCTACGACAGGATAATAGAAAGGTATTTCTAATCTACGGCAGAATAATAAAGGTATTCTTAAAGTACAACAGGATAATACAGATGTCTCCTAATTTCTACTACAAGATAATACAGATGTCTCCTAATCTGTTACAGGTGTCCTATAATTTACGATAGAATAATAAAGGTATTCTCCTTATGTACTACACGAGAATAAAGTAGTCTACGAAAAGAATATAAAGGTATTCCCTAGTGTGTGACAGGATAATTAAGGTTTAATGGACGACATGAAAATAAAGGTATTCTGCACGACAGGAAAAATAAAGGTATGTACAACAGGATAATAAAGGATGTACGAAAGGATAATAAAGGTATGTACAACAGGATAATAAAGGTATGTACGACAGGATAATAAAGGTATGTACGACAGGATAATAAAGGTATGTACGAAAGGATAATAAAGGTATTCTATACGACAAAACAATAAAGGTATTCTGTACGACAGGACAATAAAGGTATGCACGACAGGATAATAAAGGTATGTACAACAGGATAATAAAGGTACATCAAGATAACAAAGATATCAAAGTAATTACAGATTTACATTAATCTATAGCAGTGCATAGATTTTAGTCTTGGCCACTACAATCACTGTTAACGAAATCTAAACACCCGCATTCCATTAGTGATCACTGTTTCTATTCAAATTGATTAATCCACTGAACACAGAATATCTGGACTTGTCTTTCAGACAATCACTGCAGGATAATTTCATTTTAATGTACTGTATCTATTTTTATTGATGAACCTAATGAACACAAAATATCTGGTCTTGTCTTACAGATAATCACTTCAATACACTCAATTCTTTTTAATGTTCTGTCTCACTCCAAGACACACTCACTTCAATACACTCAATTCATTTTAATGTTCTGTCTCACTCCAAGACACAGTCACTTTAATACCCTCAATTTCATTGAATCTCTTCCATATCAAGATATCTGTGATCAGAAAATATAAATTGTGGTATCCCCCACCCATCCCCTTACTGTGTGTCCACCAGTATGTTGGTTCTGTCATTGACGGTCTTACCAGATTTTATCCAGTATTGTTTTATCAGTGAAGATATATACATCCAGTATTATATTGTTATATCCAGGATTATATAGTTTTATCAGTGAAGATACATATCCAGTAATATATTGTTTTATCAGTGAAGGTACATATCAAGTATTAAATTGTTTTATCACAGAAGATATATATCCAATAGTATATTGTTTTATCAGTGAAGATATATATCAAGTATTATATTTTTTATCAGTGAAGATAGTATATATCCAATAATGTATATTTATAATTACAATTTTTATATATCCAATATTATATTGTTTTATCAATGAAAATATTTTATATCCAATATTACATTGTTTTATCAATGAAAATATTATATATCCAATATTACATTGTTTTATCAATGAAAATATTTTATATCCAATATTACATTGTTTTATCAATGAAAATATTTTATATCCAATATTACATTGTTTTATCAATGAAAATATTTTATATCCAATATTACATTGTTTTATCAATGAAAATATTTTATATCCAATATTACATTGTTTTATCAATGAAAATATTTTATATCCAATATTACATTGTTTTATCAATGAAAATATTTTATATCCAATATTACATTGTTTTATCAATGAAAATATTTTATATCCAATATTACATTGTTTTATCAATGAAAATATTTTATATCCAATATTACATTGTTTTATCAATGAAAATACTTTATATCCAATATTGCGTGGTTTTTTTTTTAATCAGTGAAAATATTATATTGTTTTATCAGAAAATATATTATATATCCAGTATTATATTGTTTGGTGGAGTAATTTTTAATATCCCTATTTCTAAACCTAATTGTTATATAAAGTGTTAAATGTCAAAGTGATCCGACCTTTTGGCACTGTTTATGATGCTATTTTTAAGTGTCAGAATTGGTGAAAACAACACAGGTGGAGAATATGCTAGAAATTGTTGATGCAACCCAAACCAGTTCCAACTGGATGAGTATGTTTTCTGACTAATATTCTCATATTGTTCATAACAAATTCATCCAATGGGGATTGACTGAAAATTAATTTGTTGAAAAAAGTCTATATTGTAACCACTTTGATTTGAACATAACTCGTCCAGTCATAAAGGCGATATTTAGCTTATGGTATGTTCACTAACTAATAAAGAATGGGCTTAGAAATATTTCTTACATGTTTGCTATTGATCTATGATTTGAACTGGAGAATACTTTATGCAACTGAACCATTATTTCTATGTTCACTAATTTGATTACGTTGTACATTATACTTGTGAATTTTGATCAATGTTATATTTCTTATGCTGTGTGTGTATCAAGCTAATGAAAATTGTTGCAGGCTCTGTAAGTTGAGTTTAGAGATAAAATATGCCTGAAATTTAGCTCTGCCTTAACCTGCCTCTTTATGTCATAGTGATATACCTGCTTCAGACTACATAGACTGAATCATGTTGGTGTGTGAATCCAGCATTTTTAAAACTTAAAACATTCAAAACCACTGTATTATTTGTGTTGTTTTATTGTATAAATCTGTGTGTAGTCGTTTGTGCCATGACATTATATGTAAACATTCAAAAGTCAGATACAAGTGTGAAGAATAGAGAGAAGAATATTTCTCTAAAACTAAGCGACAGCATTTGCTAAATGGTTTGTGTATTAATTCCCTACTTCATTACATGGAATCCATCTGTCACCAAACACGGCGTGTGTGTGTGTGTGTGTGTGTGTGTGTGTGTGTGTGTGTGTGTGTGTGTGTGTGTGTGTGTGTGTGTTTCAAGCGTCGTAATAATTCTTTTTAAATTGCTTTCGCATTAAAATTAAAAAGTGAAACTTTTGAGCATTAAGTTTTGGGGTACAAGTGCCAGTCGCGTTTATATGTACATGTGCAGTGATTTAGTGGCTTACCTTTGACCAATAAATTTATGTGCACCTGTGCAGGTATTACTGGACTTACCTTTGACCAATACATTTATGTGCACCTTTGCAGATATTACTGGACTTACCTTTGGCCAATAAATGTATGTGCACGTGTGCAGATGTTACTGGACTTACCTTTGGCCAATAAATGTATGTGCACGTGTGCAGATGTTACTGGACTTACCTTTGACCAATAAATTTATGTGCACGTGTGCAGATGTTACTGGACTTACCTTTGGCCAATAAATGTATGTGCACGTGTGCAGATGTTACTGGACTTACCTTTGACCAATAAATTTATGTGCACGTGTGCAGATGTTACTGGACTTACCTTTGACCAATATATTTACAAGTACCTAAGCAAGTGTTATCGATAACGTTTCTAATATGTTTTTATGTGTAGATGTGCAGGTGCTAGTGGACTTACTGTTAGCCAGTATGTTTGTGTGTCATGAGCTGGTGTTACTGGGTTTACTGTTGGCCAATATCTTTGTGTGTCACGAGTTGGTCTTAATGGGCTTACTTTCGACAAAGAAGCTTACCTGTGACCAAGCTTGTAGAGGTGTTCACACTGTGACTATGTGTTCTTGTATAGGTGTTCACACTGTGACTATGTGTTCTTGTACAGGTGTTCACACTGTGACTATGTGTTCTTGTACAGGTGTTCACACTGTGACTATGTGTTCATGTGCAGGTGTTCACACTGTGACTATGTGTTCTTGTACAGGTGTTCACACTGTGACTATGTGTTCTTGTGTAGGTGTTCACACTGTGACTATGTGTTCATGTGCAGGTGTTCACACTGTGACTATGTGTTCATGTGCAGGTGTTCACACTGTGACTATGTGTTCATGTGCAGGTGTTCACACTGTGACTATGTGTTCTTGTGCAGGTGTTCACACTGGCCCGGACAGATATTGCTCATGTCGGAGAACGAGTCATTTATCGCTTACCTCGAATGCTGGCCACCGACTCTTTGGGTTTCTTCCCCCATAAGTGGATACACAAGCCATTTCTCAGCGTAGACATTCAGGCCTGCTACATAGAAACACCTGAAAGTGAGATGTCTTCTGTACACTAATTATCAGATTTAGACATTCAGGCCTGCTACATAGAAACACCTAAAAGTGAGATGTCTTCTGTACACTAATTATCAGATTTCTTCCCTTTATTTGTAAACGTAAAAAAAAAAAATCATTAAAAAAAAAATATCGTACAGAAAGTATCCCCTGTGATCTTTCTAGTCCTACAGAATTTGCAGTCTCTGTTAAAATTAATTTTCAGAATAGTTGTACGTGGATGGTGGTAATGATGGCTACTGCCATAAACATAAATGTTGTCTTTCCATCTATGGTACACCATATCAGCAAGAGTTCTCCCTCTGTCTTCTACAGTACATCATTTCACTAAAGTTCTCCCTCTGTCTTCTACAGTACATCATTTCACTAGAGTTCTCCCTCTGTCTTCTACAGTACATCATTTCACTAGAGTTCTCCCTCTGTCTTCTACAGTACATCATTTCACTAGAGTTCTCCCTCTGTCTTCTACAGTACATCATTTCACTAGAGTTCTCCCTCTGTCTTCTACAGTACATCATTTCACTAGAGTTCTCCCTCTGTGTTCTTGAGTACGTAATTTCACTAGAGTTCTCCCTCTGTCTTCTACAGTACATCATTTCACTAGAGTTCTCCCTCTGTCTTCTACAGTACATTATTTCACTAGAGTTCTCCCTCTGTGTTCTCGAGTACGTAATTTCACTAGAGTTCTCCCTCTGTGTTCTTGAGTACGTAATTTCACTAGAATTCTCCCTCTGTCTTCTACAGTACATCATTTCACTAGAGTTCTCTCTCTGTGTTCTTGAGTTTACATAATTTCAGCTCCCTCTGTTTTCTAGAGTACATACTTTCAACTAGAGTTCTCCCTCTGTCTTCTAGAGTACGTCATTTCACTGAAGATCTTCCTCAGTCTTGTTGAGTACTTTTGAATAGTTAACCAACTTCAAATTCCCACCCACCATCCCCCCCCCAGAATTAATGGTGTGTAAATAAGTACAGTTTCTGTTGATCTCTGCTGCATAGCACATTTGGCTGAATATTTTTCAGACATTCGATCTAAACAGCCTTCGTAACATTTTTCTTCTTCAGACTTTGTGAGCGGAAATGAGTGAAAAATAAAATGTCACACCTTCTTGAGAAGATGTAAGGAGAAGTACATTGCTTGTAGTTTGTGACCAGCTAATGACGTATGTTTTAGTTCAACATTTCCTATTGAATAGCCCAGTACCTTTTTAACATTCAAATGTCATCTTTGAAACGGTAGTATTATTTTGTGTGCATTGTGTACTTTGGAAAAGATTTACAAAACTCATTTAACCAAAATAGCAAAATTTGTTTGTTTTGTTGTGTTGTGTTTTTATTACTATCAAGAAAATACACTCTATGTAAATTAAAGTTGTAAACATTAAATATATAAACCAATATAAACAATAAAAGTTGCAAATATCGAATACAGAAATCAATGTACTCTATAAATGAAAGTTGTTACTAAATATAGAAATCAATATACTCTTTATGTAAAACAAAATTGTCAAAACCAAATATAGAAATCAGTGCACTGTTTATGTAAAACAAAGTTGTTACTAAATATAGAAATCAGTGTTCTCTTTATGTAAATGAAAGTTGTTACTAAATATAGAAACCAGTGTTCTCTTTATGTAAATGAAAATTGTTACTAAATATAGAAATCAATGTACTCTTTATGTAAATGAAAGTTGTTACTAAATATAGAAACCAGTGCTCTCTTTATGTAAATGAAAGTTGTTACTAAATATAGAAATCAATGTACTCTTTATGTAAATGAAAGTTGTTACTAAATATAGAAATCAATGTACTCTTTATGTAAATGAAAGTTGTTACTAAATATGAAAAATAGTGAAGAACAAGAGAAATTTGGTTGGAAATGGCACATAAGTTTTTTTAAAGTTTGGGCCATACAAGATCATTTTTCAGTCACAGCAGGCAAAACTTAGGTTAATTAAAATCTTTAAAAGCTTCACGAAAACTTTGACAAGCTCTCTCAGACAAAGCTTGCTTTAGAACTCACATGCAAGTGCAATTGTTTTGACCTTTCACACATTTTGTTGCAGTGCTGCTGGTGACCGATATATTTTGATCTTTACAGCACTTTGTATCTGTTCTGTCTTGCATTCATTTCAGACTGATATTACAAAATGTTTCCATGTACATTTTTAAAAGTTTATAAATACAGAGACTGTCTATTTAAAGTAATCTCTATAATATTTCTTGTGAAATGTTTCTCACAGTATCGAAAGCCAGAAGGGACACAGGATATACACCAATGAAAGAGAGACAAGTGATTAGTACGTTTTGTCATTCGTATTTCTCATCATTAAGATGCTTTAAAAATGAAGAAAGACATGTATTAAATAAATAGATAGATATATAGATGGCTAGCTAGATAGATAAAATAAATGAGTAAATGGACGAACACAATTTGTAAGAATTTTTAGAAGTTATAATAAATAGATGACTGAATTACCACGAATAGAGTGCTGAATTACTACGAATAGACAGCTGAGTTATAATAAATAGACGACTGAGATTTAATAAACAGACTGCTGAGATATAATAAATAGACGACTTAGATATGATAAATATATAATATAATAGACGAATAGGATACAATAATTAGAAAGCTGAGTTACAATAAATAAACGACTGAGTTACAATAAATGGACAGCTGTTACAATAAATAGATGGCTGAGTTAAAATAAATAGATAAATAGACGACTGAATTACAATAATAGACAGCTGAGTGACAATAAATAGGTGAATGAGTTACAATAAATAGACAGATAAGTTACAATAAATAGACAGATGAGTTACAATAAATAGATGGCTGAGTTAAAATAAATAGATAAATAGACGACTGAATTACAATAATAGACAGCTGAGTGACAATAAATAGGTGAATGAGTTACAATATGTGACGGGCACGCCACTTAATGAAAATTATTATTATTATTAATTAATTAATTAATCTTTAATAACCAAGTATGAGTGATGAGCATCTTAATTTATTTTATTAATGATCCTCCAACAGACACCACTCGTCTATCACTTGGCGGATATGAGGGCACTGTAAACATTTTCTCTCTTCCACAACCTAAACATTTGCAGTCACATAATCTTTCCGTAGGTGGAACATTTCTTACTGTAGGAGAAGACAAATCTGACTTTAATCTATATTTAGCGAGCCCCCATCCACCCACTTACTTCTCCAACATAAGATTACCAATATGCATAAGAAAGTCAATAAATATAACAATAAATTTATTAAATGAACAATCAAAATTAATATATACATAAGACAATTACAATGAAATTACTCCACATCAATATTCTAATAACTCATGTTCAGATAATTTCTACATTTCACAATATATATAAATATAATTACAATTCAGCAATAGAGTTAATAAAAAATCTCAGGTTAGTCCTATCAGAGAATAGAAATAGAGTTATTAGAGGTAGGTAATTTAAAGTCTTCTTTTACAATACATGACCTGGATTAAGCATTCATTCAACAGTCTTTCACTTGCTTTTGCAACAATGTCACAATTTATAGTTCAGTTTGAATTTTGTCTGCTCCACGTGTGTCACTTGAACGCACATGGAAAGCACTGTTCTGCTGCTTGAAGCTAACCTGGGCATTTCTTCTTGCCTTGATGACTACTTCAAACAGAGCAATAAATGTAGCAATGTCTCACAATTTCTCTACCCTAGAAATTGTTCAGCAGTTAACAAATCTCACCACCAGATTTCAGTAGAGTGCAGTGTTTCATATACTTACACCCTGTTCCCACCTTTATCAAGGTTGATCGTAGCGGTTTACAGAGGTAAACCAGGAGGTTCATATAGCATGTGAAAATAGGCAACTGGAAAGGCTACATGGACACTACAAAATATAATTAAGGAGCAAACCTAATTTCCAGTTTATCACAATAAACTTTATTCCGTCTTACAATCCAGTCTCAACTTATGATTTCCTGCAACAGTATTTATTAGCCCAATACACACATATGCTAAAATAAATACATCATATCAAACAATGTCAAGTGTTAGCATTCTACACTCGAACATCTTAATTCAAACATTTGTAGAAATAAAAGTCAGTTCACATAGTGCATCTTTACACAAGTACAACATATCAATAGTGATAATGCATGAAATGCTTCTAAGTCCATTCTCTCTCAACCAGTCAGTTTAACTCACCATCAAGCTAACGGCTGCCTTTCAAAGCTGGACATCTCCTTTCCAATCCAAATTCTAAGTGATCAGAGAGTATAATTTTCTACAGCAAGTGCATTCTTTAATAGCCCATTGGCTGGTTTCATTCTCGTAAATCATGATCATTGGATAATAGAAAACTACTCACACAGTTTGCATTACGTCAGCAACCTAGAATATTCATGCACGAGCTGTTTACTTCAACTCAGACCTTTCAAAAATGACACCATAAGGTCGGGTTACTCTGACAATTTAGCACTTTATATAACAAAATTAAAAAATAGGGAGAGGCAAATTTACTCTGTAACATAATAAATATATAACGGAGTTACAATAAATAGATAGTTGAGTTACAATGAATAGATGACTGAGTTACAACTGATTTATAATAAACAGAGAACTGAGATATTACCACGAATAATAATAATAAACAATAAATATGTGAATTTCAATAAACTGACTCCACAGGCCTGATTTCAGACAATTAGTTTGCTCCGAGGATCTATGGATTATGACTGACAATTTATATTTTATATACAAATATAATTATATTTTGGTTTATATGTATATCTTTGAACACAATTTGCTATCCAATTAATAGACTAAGCTATTGTGTACACACACACACACACACACACACACACACACACACACACACACACACACACACACACACACACACACACACAAACAAACAAACACACACATACACACACATACACACACATATACACACATACACACATATACGCACATACACACACATACACACACCTACACACATACACACACATATACACACATACACACACACACACACACACACACACACACACACACACACATTAAGATGCGCACACAAAAGTGAAAACGAAATTTTAAACACAATGTTAATGTCCAGTTACAGATTCTGGACCTAGAATGGTAAAAACGACCGCTACTAAAAGATTTGGTGACGAGCACATTACGAAAATCTTCAAGTCAGGCAGCAGTGGAATCAGCAATTCAACATTTGTAAAGACTATAAAAATGGGCGTACCAACAGGTGAGATGAAATTAAATTCTTTTACCCTCTGTCTCTATTGCATGTAGTGATAATTAATGTGAAAGAAAGTCATAAATATCACAAAACCAGTCAGTTTAGTATAATCACTTATTTGATTGGAAATGCCGTGAAGGCGCTTCATTGAATGCAGTGGAAATCTGAGTTTTAAAAGCGAGTTTGGTTTAATGAGCATTTACTTTGTTCTGAGTTCAACATACAGTTCCTCAACACATTTCCCACAAAAAAATGCCTGTACAGCATTTCCATTTATATCCTTAATTTACATTTCCTCAAGAGAAATGCCTGTTAAACATTTCCATTTATAAATGTAATTTACGTCCCCGACCCCGACCCCTCGAGACATTGTTATTATTTCCATTTATACCTGTAATTTACGTTTACCCCCACGAGAGATGCCTGTTGTTTATTTCCATTTATACCTGTAATTTTCGTTTACCCCCCACGAGAGATGCCTGTTGTTTATTTCCATTTATACCTGTAATTTTCGTTTACCCCCCACGAGAGATGCCTGTTCAACATTTAAATTTATATCCGTAATTTACATCCCCCCTCCTCCATTCCCTGAAATTTATATTTTCCTTCACGAGAAAGGTGCAACATTTTCATTAACATCTATAATTTATATATATTTCTTCCAGCCACAAAAAATGCCGACAAAACATTTTCATTGACATCTATAATTTATATATATTTCTTCCAGCCACAAAAAATGCCGACAAAACATTTCCTTTGACATCTATAATTTATATATATTTCTTCCAGCCACAAAAAATGCCGACAAAACATTTTCATTGACATCCTTCATATAATTATATTTACTACATTATACCTTGCACGTTTTAAATATATATATTTCTCTATTTTAAAATTATTTGTTTGTTTCTAGTTAATAAATAATGAGAAGGTTCCTTGAGTGCGCTCAAGAAATAAACACTGTTTTCTCTGTCACCGTCATTCTGTGCTCAATAAATCAACACGTTTTTCTATTTCACGGTCATTCTATAGACAAGAAGCAAAATGAATATCTAACATACAACCTCCACAACTTCTCTTAACCTAATTGTCGCTAACAACGGCTAGCACTGACAACAGATTAACACATGACTTGAAGTCTGCACACTCTGGTAAAATAAAAACATCTATACCCCTGCAAGAGTTGAATGGGTGATATATTATAAGGCATATTTTCGGTATGTCAAAGTGGATCAACCATTATAGATAAAAAGACATCGAAATATAGATGCACGATACAGACTTTCTAAACACCTTTCCCCCCTTGGCGATATGGTGATGACAGAATCCTCGATTCCATTGGCTAGTGATGTTGGAATAGTCGTTTTCATTGGCTAGTGATGTTGGAATAGTCGTTTTCATTGTCTAGTGATGATAGACGCGAAATGGGGGCTGTCCATATGAAGTCACTGGATGCAGTCTACTGAACACTTCCTCAGTATCATGACCACTGCTGGAATTCGTTCACTGTGTGAACAGATTACAACTTGGAATAACGATGTAATATAACGAGAATATGAACACTATAAAAGAGATTTCGATCTCCCAAGGCTTCATTGGCTCCATAGAGTCCTTTTCTTCCAATCTGACATACTTAATGAGTTATTTACTCAAGTCCATAGAGTCCTTTTCTTCCAATCTGACATACTTAATGAGTTATTTACTCAAGTCCATAGAGTCCTTTTCTTCCAATCTGACATACTTAATGAATTATTTACTCAAGTCCATAGAGTCCTTTTCTTCCAATCTGACATACTTAATGAGTTATTTACTCAAGTCCATAGAGTCCTTTTCTTCCAATCTGACATACTTAATGAGTTATTTACTCAAGTCCATAGAGTCCTTTTCTTCCAATCTGACATACTTAATGAGTTATTTACTCAAGTCCATAGAGTCCTTTTCTTCCAATCTGACATACTTAATGAATTATTTACTCAAGTCCATAGAGTCCTTTTCTTCCAATCTGACATACTTAATGAGTTATTTACTCAAGTCCATAGAGTCCTTTTCTTCCAATCTGACATACTTAATGAGTTATTTACTCAAATGGACAAGATACATATATTCTGCAATGCAACATAGTTTTGTGCTAAAAACATTTATTAATTCTTGTATGAAATAATCAGAAGTATAAACATAATTTTGTATTAATAAATATCTGCTAATTCCTGTATGAGATAATCAGAAGTATAAACATAATTTTGTATTAATAAATATCTGCTAATTCCTGTGTGAAATAATCAGAAGTATAAATATTGTTTTGTATTAATAAATATCTGCTAATTCCTGTATGAAATAATCAGAAGTATAAACATATGTTTTGTATTAATAAATATCTGTTAATTCCTGTGTGAAATAATCAGGAGTATAAATACTGTTTTGTGTTAAAAACATTTATCAATTTCTGTGTGAAATAATCAGATGTATAAACATAGTTTTGTTTTCGGAAACAATTTGCTAATTTCTGAACAGTTGCAACAGGGCTCTATGTTCAAAAGTTTGTTTCTGTTTACAGATGAAGAAGCGTGTCAACGGAGTCTTGTGTCAAAAGAATTCAGGGAATTAACATTTGGCAACATACCACAAAAGATAGTCTATAACAACAATTTTTACTCTACAAGTTTCAAACTGGAAGGTCCCAAGCGTGTGACAGCTATTGTAGTGGCAGGCTCTGGCAGCATGGTTGCTGATGAAATAGTCAATACGTTTGCGCTCGAGTATAAAAAAGATCAGTTCCGTGACTGGAAGCTGGTTGTGGATAACAATGGTAAAGTTGTGGTAAGCATGTCGTATTTATGACGATAGCAATGATAAAAGTTGTGGTAAGCATACTGTATTTATGACGATAGCAATGATAAAGTTGTGGTAAGCATACTGTATTTATGACGATAGAAGTGATAAAGCTGTGCTATGTGTGGTGTATTTATCTGTATAGCAATGATAAATCTGTGGTAAGGATATTGTATTTATGACGATAGAAGTGATTAAAGCTGCGGTAAGCGTGGTGTATTTATTTGGATATCAATGATAAAGCTGTTGTAAACATGATCTTTAATTCAATCCCAGCCTTGATCATTAATTTGAGTCCAATCTTGGTCATTAATTCAATCCCAGCCTTGATCATTAATTTGAGTCCAATCTTGGTCATTAATTCAAGCCCAGCCTTGGTCATTAATTTGAGTCCAATCTTGGTCATTAATTCAAGCCTAGCCTTGGTCATTAATTTGAGTTCAACCTTGGTCATTAATTTGAGTTCAACCTTGGTCATTAATTCGAGCACAGCTTTGGACATTGGAAGTGTACTTGACCATGAGTGTTGAATGTAGTGGTCATGATTATAAATTTTTACAGTCCTTTGGAGAATTAGCACAAAAAGTAAATATTTATTATTACGCATATCAATTATTATTTTAAAAGAAATTAGATTGAACTGTGAGAAAACAAGCAAAACAATCAATGTGTACTCTTTACAACCTCTGGCCCTGTCAAACTCATGACTTATGTGCTGGCGAATAAACAAGAAGTAAATTTTCTTTCATTCATGGTTCACTAGTCACTATCAACCTCAAGACTACTTTAGAGCTGTATAAACAAGAAGTAAAGTTTCTTTCAGACATGGTACACTTTGATGGAAGGTTGTCACGTCATGTACAAATGTAAACAGTCTCCAAGAATGGTTGGTTCCTGATTGCACCCACTAGGGGTTGAGTTCATATAATGGATTTAGCAGCCTTGCAATTGTGCCACTGAGAAACTATTCTAATACCTGTTGGTGCATCATACTATCCATGCAAAGCACGCAGTTTGTCATGGCGTGATTCCAGTTTCATTATAACTGTAATTGGGATGACTCAACACAAGCTGCAGCTGTAGATTGTTATAATATTTAAATCCTAAGGCAAAACCACTGTAGATTGTTATAATATTTAAATTCTAAGTCAGAACCACTGTAGATTGTTATAATATTTAAATTCTAAGGCAAAACCACTGTAGATTGTTATAATATTTAAATTCTAAGTCAGAACCACTGTAGATTGTTACAATGTTTAAATCCTGACTCACACGAGTGGAAAACAATCCACATGGCCTATAGAAAGATG
This sequence comes from Sinotaia quadrata, assembly GCA_028829895.1. Lineage (NCBI taxonomy): Eukaryota > Metazoa > Mollusca > Gastropoda > Architaenioglossa > Viviparidae > Sinotaia > Sinotaia quadrata. The sequence goes on along the minus strand of CM054177.1, from coordinate 51,095,372 downwards.
GATGACACACATGACATGAATGGGGTTTCACCTGACTAGGTCTAAAAGACAGATGATGACTTCATCGCAAACTAGTCACCAACTGATCAGAACTGACTGACTGAAATGCTGTTGTTAGAATAAACTGGTGTTGTTGCGCTATTATTAAGTACTAAGAATTTAGCGAGTGCAAATAAATCCAGCACGGTCTAGAACCCTCACGAGTGACTACATAGATGCCTGCATTTGGTCATCATTCACATTTGGTCACATCTAACTTCACACCCCCACTACCTTTTCTAATAATAGAATTTTACAAACTTTTGATAATAAAGCACGTGCGCACAAGATACACTATTTCCCCATGATAACAGACATTTAAAAAATTTGTGAAGCCTTTTCCTTTTGCAGCTCGAATCAAATGAAATCATTTATTTGCCTCACACAATACAGCACACTTGGCATGACGATAGAAAACTTCTGGCCAGATGACATTTTATGTATTCTTCACGATCCACGTCTGTGAATGCATGAAGGTAATGTACAAAAAGAATTATTCCAACATGATAATGATTCTTGAGCAAAATAAAACTGTCTTCTCGAATTATGTCTTTAGGTGTTTCAACCTCCTTTTGGACCAGATTATAAACCAGTGATAATAAAGCTGCCCAAACCAATAATTGCACGTGATGTTCGAGTACTACCAAAGAAATGGACAGGAAATTGGCCAAAGCTCTACATGGACTTGCTAGGGTGTACAGGTTAGAAATGGACAGGAAATTGGCCAAAGCTCTAGATGGACTTGCTAGGGTGTACAGGTTAGAAACATGGGGAGTGACGTGACTGAACGAGGGTGTCTCAAGCGGCAAGAAGACATTCTGCACGCGAAGTGCTCTTTCGAGAATGCTTTATCGTCGTTTTTAAACCCTTGTGACCTTACTGTAACCGTGACACAGTTGTCTGTTGTACAGGAAGTGCAGATGTCAAAACTTAGTAATGTGTTTTCTCTTTATGATTTTCTCATAATGAGCATATAGTTAGCATTCAATCTCACCCCCCCCTCTCTCTATTGCTTAAACATCACAACTATGGCTATACACAAATATAATGTTGTTGCAACATTACATGCTGGTGGCATCTGGACTTTGCTGTACATTAAGAATTAATGGCACAACAGGAACAGCATGCAATGCTAACAACTGTTGAGAGAATATCATGTGGTGTTTGGAACTTAAAAGATAACTAAAGTTTGGTTAAACAACTGTTGGGAGTACTTCACCTCGTGTTAGTGACATAAAGACAGTTAAAGTTTGTTTAAACATCTGTTTGGAGTACTTCACCTCGTGTTAGTGACATAAAAACAGTTAAAGTTTTTTAAAACATCTGTTTGGAGTACTTCACCTCGTGTTAGTGACATAAAAACAGTTAAAGTTTGTTTAAACATCTGTTGGGAGTACTTCACCTCATGTTAGTGACATAAAGACAGTTAAAGTTTGTTTAAACATCTGTTGGGAGTACTTCACCTCATGTTAGTGACATAAAGACAGTTAAAGTTTGTTTAAACATCTGTTGGGAGTACTTCACCTCGTGTTAGTGACATAAAGACAGTTAAAGTTTGTTTAAACATCTGTTTGGAGTACTTCACCTCGTGTTAGTGACATAAAAACAGTTAAAGTTTTTTAAAACATCTGTTTGGAGTACTTCACCTCGTGTTAGTGACATAAAAACAGTTAAAGTTTGTTTAAACATCTGTTGGGAGTACTTCACCTCATGTTAGTGACATAAAGACAGTTAAAGTTTGTTTAAACATCTGTTGGGAGTACTTCACCTCATGTTAGTGACATAAAGACAGTTAAAGTTTGTTTAAACATCTGTTAGGAGTACTTCACCTCGTGTTAGTGACATAAAGACAGTTAAAGTTTGTTTAAACATCTGTTGGGAGTACTTCACCTGGTGCTTTTAATTTAAAGATAAAGTTTGGTTTGACATCTCTTGGCAGTACTTCACCTGGTGCTTGGAATTTAAAGATAAAGTTGATTTAACAACTGTTGGGAGTACTTCACATGATGTTAGGAACTTAAAGATACTTAAAAGTTTGGTTTAACAACTATTGGAAATACTTCACATGTGTTATGAATTTAAAGACAGTTAAAATTTGGCTTGTTAGTCATCTAAAGGTTTGGTGCAAATTTGTACTATTACCTGTTAAATATAGTGCTGTACTTTTCTAACCAGAGTGATATTGGGTTTATTAGCAAATTAAAGAAGTGATTGGGTCCTAGTGCACTACAAATTCAAATTAAACTTAAAGCTGTAGTCTTCATATTAAAGTAATGTAGGGTTGATTAATATTCTAGTCGGCTGGGTTTGTGTGGTACAAATAAATTCATATTTTTAAACTTAAAGCTGTAGTTTTGATATAAAAGTGATGCTGAGTTTATTAATATTCTAGTTGATTGGGTTTTAGTGTGGTACAAAAAAATCATATTATTTAACTTAAATGCTGTAGTTTTCCAGTGAAAGTGCTGCTTGCAGTTTAAAGGTTTCATGCAAACAGCTCTGTATTGTCCAGTGCACTGTAGTTTTCAAATGAAAAACCTGAATTGTAGTTTTCAAGTGAAATTTCTGTTTGAGTTTCTTACCATTCTAATGAAAGATTCTTTACTGACTGGGTGGTAATAGGTACAAATAGAACTACTATTCAAGAATATGCACTAGACGTTAAAAAAAACAAACCTGTTTGGATATATTTTCTAAACAAGTGATTGAATTCTAGTTTGGCAGACCCAGACCAATTCTATTACATTTAATGCTGTAACTAGTTGTAAAAAAATCTTTATTTGGATATATTTTAAACAAGTGATTGAAATCTAGTTTGGCAGACCCAGACCAATTCTATCACATTTAATGCTGTGACTAGTTGTTAAAAATCTTCTGTTTGGATATATTTTAATCTAAACAAGTGATTGAACTCTAGTTGGCAGATCCAGACCAATTCTATTACATTTAATGCTGTAATTTTCAAAGCAATTGAATTCTAGTTGGCAGACACAGACTAATTCTATTACATTTAATGCTGCAATTTTCAAAGTGAAGGTGAAATTGGCTGGAAATTTAAAGAAGTGATTGAATTCTAGTTGGCAGACCCAGACCAATTCTATTACATATAATGCTGTAATTTTCAAAGTGAAGGTGATATTGACTGGAAATCTAAAGATAATTATGATTGGATTCTAGTTTAGTAGAAATTGATCCATATTGTAGAACTTTGCCATCATTGTTACTTTTCATTGAAGCACGTTCCTCATTCTTCACTCATCTTAATTTGTAAATGTAGCATTTCTGTATTTCTGCATTTCTATAGTACAATTTATACTTTATTTATAAACCAGTGTGCAAAATGAAATCATATGTACATCACATTTTTCTTTATCTTCATCACTAGATGAGGAGAGGTCACTAATGTATTATATACAAAGACAACTATTTTCTGTTCAGAAGCAGAATAATTGTTTTATACTGTACTTTCTCTTCATTTGACTGTGTATTTCTGTGTTATGACAAGCAGAATAAGAATTTTTGATTTTATTTACTTTTTCCTGACTGTGTACTTTCCATGTATTGACAAGAAGAATAAGAATTATTGATTTTATTCTGTACTTTCTCTTGACTATACTGAAATTATAAATAAGCAGCTAATAATTGTTATCACTCGACTGATCAGATTAATTTACTTGTAGTTTGTAACACAACCAAATTTTATATTTTTGTACTAAATCAAAGTATGTGCGCGCGCACGCACGCACGCACACACACACACACACACACACACACACACACACACACACACACACACTAAAAACTAAAGTAAATATTAAATAAATAATTTTGCTTACATTGTACATTAAATTTGTATAATGAACCAAGCATAAACATTACAGTAGAGAATTGACTATTTAATATACACTATGACAATACAGGATCATGATTTCAGATGGAGTGTCCTAATTTTTAAAGACACACACGAGCTATTATATATACATATATATAATAATACACAGTTAAGCTCTTCTGATGGAGAAATTTAATTTATATTATTTTCAAAAGAGTTGTTTTAAGCCTATTTACATTTTGATAAAACAATTGCTTTTGTTTTTAATACAAAATAATAATTGTTTATACATGTAATCATTATATTCCTTATTGACATAATTTGACAATGTAATATTTATTATTATTTCTTTTAAACTAATTTTATATTATACTATTTTCATTTTGCAATTTCCGTTGTATGTGTGAGAGAGTGTATCAAAATATGCATAATGTTTTGAAAATTTGTGTGCATGGCAGGATATGCAGAAAATACAAAATATTTTCAGTTTTAATTATTAAAAGATATCAGTCAAATATTCAGTTTTCACTTATTTTGATGCTGCTTGTCTGTGTATATGCATGCAATACTGCTAAGAAATATTATTTTACACCATATTATAATCTTCCAAATCAGAATTAAAATACATGTAGATGAGAATATAGTAGAGTGAAATAGCATCAAGACAGAAGAAAAACAGTAACTAAAAGAAACCCAGAAAACAAGAACTAAAGAATGAAGGACAAGAAAAAAGAACAAGAACTAAAGAATAAAAACAAGAACTAAAGAATAAAAACAAGAACTAAAGGACAAGAACTAAAGAATAAAGAACAAGAACCAAAGGACAAGAACTAAAGAATAAAGGACACTGACTAAAGAATAAAAGGACATTGACTAAAGAACAAGAACTAAAGAATGAAGGACAAGAACTAAAGAATAAAGAACAAGAACTAAAGAATAAAGGTCAAATACTAGAGAATAAATAGAAAGAACTAAAAAATAAAGGACAAGGACTAAAGAATAAAGTTAAAGAATGAAAGAAAGGACAAATTACAAACATCTTATCCATCATTAAGGACAAAGGACCAACAAATTTTGACAGATTGGTTAAAAGCAGCTGACAGTTATGAGAAGATATATGGGAAATGTACTAGTTTGACAGCTAGGTATAATTCTAACCTCACAAAACTGTTAATGAACAAGTGACGTACAAATGACATAATGACAGGTTGACCATAATCCAAGTACGGGTCACACTTAATTGACTCCTTAATTTAAAAAGACAAAAGATAGAGTACCCACACCTCACCCAAACAGTAAAGACAAAGGTGTTAAGAATGAACCAGTAGTGTGCTTTAGCTGTGGCAAACCAGACCATATTAAATATTATTGCCCAGGTAACATAAATGCTATAGAACCAAATGGTGAACCTTGTTTTAATGGATACATAAATGGACATTGTGTTCCAGTCCTCTGAGTGGTTGCAGAGTAGGGTTAGTAGTACACCCTAACCTAGTGAAGAAAAGTGACTACACTGGACAGTTTCAAACAATCACTCTTGCCAATGGTGTAAAAGATAAAGTACCCATTGTGATGGTAGACAAAAATAGCAAGTATGTATGTGGATTCATTCAGGCTGTATGTCAAATAAATTGTGTTGAGATTGCTATCATAGGATGTAAATATGTTCTCAATGGTAAGGACACCCCAGATTCACTCAACAATGTGTGCATACTAAGACTCAGAATAAAGAACAAGGACTAATGAAGCAAAGGTGTTTATTAAAACTGATTTATGAATTATCTGGTTTTAAAAGATTTAAGAGAAAATGATAAGAAATCCATACAAAATATCAAACACTTTTAGAAATTGATTATTTAATAATTATAATTATGAAGTACAAATATGTTAACTATATCAAATCATCATGCATTTATAAATGTTTGAAGTCACTCTTCAGTGTGTTAATATTCCATGTGGTTATTATAGTGCAAGAGCCCGACAAAAAACAGACCTCAAAATGAATGTAACAGTAAAACATGATATAAAAATATGTTTGGAAGACACTTTGAAATGTGATTATATTCCATATACTTTATAGTGCTAGAAATTATGGAAAAACAGCCTTACAAAAACATGCCCCTCAAAGAATGTCCTATAATAGATTTTATTCTCAGTAAAAAAAATAATGTAATACAATGTTGGGAGACATTTTCAAGTGTGATAATATTCCATGTAATTGTGGCAAAACTAATGGAAAGCCCTGACAAACACAGAGAATGACTATAATACAATATGTCCAGTAAAACATAACTTGTACAGTGCAAAAACAATGATGACAAATAACAAAATGATAAATAACTAAAATGACTCAGATCTTCAAGACTACTTGACTATACATATTTACAAAAAATTCATACAGATTGATTTGTCCTACTGAGAACAAAGATTGCCCTCATATATCATGTATGTCTACAAAATTCAAAGAAACTGAACTACCTTCTTCAGAATTTGAAGATCATTCTATGTAAGTCTACAAAATTCAAAGAGACTGACCGACCTTACCCAGAACTTCAAGATCATTCTAATAGATTTAAGTTTATAAAATTCATACAGGTTATAGCTGTCTTACTCACAAAGATTGCTCTAATATATTTATATATAAAAATACATACATGTTACACCTGTCTTATTCACAACTTATAGATTGATCTATTTATGTCTACAAAATTCATACAGATAGCCATGTCATAAAGCTTATTTGCAAAAGTTGTATAAACACATTTTTGAACTGTGGGTAAAAGTAAATTATTTCATGCCAAAGAAAATGCACATTAAGACTATTACATATTACAATGTATCTCAAACTGTTTAGCAAGTAGCAAAGTGATTATGATAAATGACTTTTGTTGTAAAAGCCATCTTATAAATGAATAGTAACACCTCTTTAACTAACACAATAGTAAGCAAACTCTTTGTTTTAACTGTCATCTTATCAATTAACAGGAATACCCTTTTAACTAGGAAACAAGTGACTGGAACATTCTTTCTTACTTAAATCCACAGTCTCACATTATAATCGGCTTGTCGTCACTGAATACTTGTAATGTCTAAATATATTTGAAATTGCTTTCTGAGGTCAATATCAAAAGTAATATTATTCTGTTTCAAATAACACCTCGCTGATTGCATTTTACTTCACATTGTACATTTGTGATGTACACTACCAGTCAATACTTGTACAAAGTGGCATGTTGTCTATAGTGATGTACACTACAAGACCTGCATGAAATAATATATTGTCTATAGTGATGTACACTACAAGACCTGCATGAAGTAAACTTGGCATTTCCTCTCTATTTGCATGAGTACTAATGCAACATTATTTTACATACTAATTCCTTTTAAATCTATTTAGTTAATATATAAATGGAATAAATAAATATCACATAAATGTAGAAACAGTAAAATCAAACCACAAATCAAACTAATCTACACATATGAACATTGTGTCCAGGTTATATCCTCAATATTCCATTTGTATTATTTAATACTGTTCATAACCTGAATCTTACTTTAGAAATCAAGTATAAAGCATTAAGAAGTATCTAAATTTCAATTTGTGATATATAATTACTAATATGAAAAACTGATGTGTCATACTTTTTACTCAAACTTTTGATAGTGATCCATATTTCACTATGGCAACCTTTTTTAAAAAGTCAGTAAATATAAAAGGCACACATTGAGAATACCTTACATGAAAGACAACATTATGATTAACATAACAGAGAATTTGTTAGTCAACAATCAATGGCATCCTTTAGAATAATTAACCCTCTCCTCATTTTAACTTAACAAAGATTCATCTTGATAAGTCCATACCATGATTAAACAACAAAAAGTCTTCATATTGCTACATTTTTTCACCTGTAAACAGACATTCTTCAAAAATAATTAACTCTCTCATCATTATAATGTAAGGATTCATCAAGTCCACACCAGAATTCAACAGCAAAATATTTTCACATTATCATTTTCTCACTTGTAAACAGAGATTTTTCAGAATAATTAACCCTCTCCTCATTTTAACTTAACAATGATTCATCTTCATAAGTCTACAATGTAATTCAACAATAAGTCTTCACATTCAGAATAATTAACCCTCTCCTCATTTTAACTTAACAATGATTCATCTTCATAAGTCTACAATGTAATTCAACAATAAGTCTTCTCATTCGGAATAATTAACCCTCTCCCCATTTTAACAAAGATTCATGTGATAAGTCCATAACATAATTTAATCTAAAATTTCAATAATTAACTCTCTCTCCCAATTTTAACAAAGATTCATCTTGATAAGTCCACATCAGAAAGCAATAAAAAAGTCTTCATATTACCACTCTTTTTCAGCTGTAATCAGACATTGTTCTTAGAGGACTTCTCTTTACTAACTTTGTAATCAGACATTGTTCTTAGAGGACTTCTCTTTACTAACTTTGTAATCAGACATTGTTCTTAGAGGACTTCTCTTTACTAACTTTGTAATCAGACATTGTTCTTAGAGGACTTCTCTTTACTAACTTTGTAATCAGACATTGTTCTTAGAGGACTTCTCTTTACTAACTTTTAATCAGACATTGTTTATAGACTTCTCTTTACTAACTTTGTAATCAGACATTGTTCTTAGAGGACTTCTCTTTACTAACTTTATAATCAAACATCGTTCATAGTAGACTTCTCTTTACTAAAGTTAAGAAATATTAAAATTAGAAAATTTCATCTATTTGAACAAACATATTTTTTAAAAATCATAACATTATTAATTATTCAAAATCTCACTATATTATTTAAATGCCAATAATAACAAGTATTTATCAAAATTTTATGTTTTCATTTTCTGAAATGAGAAATTTAACATGAAAATAACAAATGAATATTTAACAATCAGGTAAGCTCATGAAATACATTAGGTTTTGTATATGACAAATACACTTTTATAAAAACAACAGGAACAGTATTTAAAACTACTAACTTCTATCTTGACAGAGCCTATTTCGATATCTGAATACAACATATTAACAAAAAGCGAGTCCTGGGAACATTACATAAATAGTACAAAAAGTAGTAGTAAACTTTAACATCTCAAATCAATCAAATCCTAAACAAAGTAAGTACTCACAATAAGAATTATCTAATAAATTTTAATAGAGCCAAAATGTTTCTTGATATTCTTTAACAATACAGTGAAACCCCACGATAACGTGAATTTGGATATACAGTAATATATATATATATATATCTCATGGCACCTGAAATTTTGTATATTCATTCACACATGAATTTTTTTCACCAAAGTAAGTGAAAAAGTTTGAAAAATATTTAACTTCATTTTGGGGATGAGATCGCATGTGAATTTGAATATGCATGCAAAACGGTCCTGGCTTGGTTCCTGAAATTCATGTAAGTGTATTTTTCTCATATTTTGAAAAAATATTTTTTTAAGTATATGTATTATCGGTCAATGAGTATTATCATACAAACAAATAAAGATTAGTAAAACTATTTAATGCAAAGTAATAACCTCTAAATATATTATCCATCCATTATTTTGAATATATCTTAATAATGCATTCCATTTAATATTCGTCTGATAATAATTCAATTTTTTACATTAGACATGAATGCACGTATATGTTCTCAGGAAAAGTAAAATATTGTAAAACCCTGCATTAACGCAACCCACTATTAACGTGATCCAATTTTATGGACCCCAATTATCGCGTTAGAGCAAGGTTTCACTGTAATTGGATCCTGATTTAAACATACACAGTAAAACAGATGTGCAGATAGCTGATTTATTACAAGTAATAAGCATGGAGTAATTGTTATTTAAGAAAACAGCATATATTTACCTTTGGGGAAAGTTTTCTATGCAAAAATATGATTTGCATAAAAATGTAAAAGCATTACATTTTAAAAATAATTAATTAGCAAACACCTGAGGAATGAATTAATAAGAAATAAAACAAGTGAAATCTTGGCCACCACCAGTAATGAGGAATAACAAAATACAGTTGAGAAAAAAGTTTCAGTTTTGTTTCATGCTATTAACTAATGCCTATTAATAATAAATAACAAACAAGGATCAATATTTTATTGTTAAAAATATACATATTGATATTTGCAGCAAAATAAACAGACAAGATCAACGTTTGAGCAAAATTCATCAATATCACACTGTGAATCACTTTCACAGGATTCTAGCACTTCTATTTTAATATCAGTTGCAAAAACAAACTTGCAAGTCAGAGGTAAAAAATATTTAGGTTGAGATTTTACAAGCCTGTGTTAAGAATGTTTAGGATGGTTCTTTATGGGGTCGTGTTTTTAATTTCATAGTAAGAATTTTTAGGTGAAGCTTTCTGGAACCATTGTTCATAAACTCATCAATACACAAAGAGCCACAACTTGCATAAATGTAAAGAATGCAATATCTTGTATTTTTGAGATATTTAATGCTTAAGTAATTGCCATTGACAAAATTTCTAATTCCAACAGCTGGTGTTAATTACATTTAAACATATCTCTTTTAAAGCTATTGGTTTCATTAGACTGCACTCTACACAGATGTTGTTTGATGTTAATGTGGTTGTGGGTGTGCATGCTATTGTGCTTGGTGCAACCTACTAGAAATTCTCTCACTTAAGTGTTGAGTTTTCTGGATGTCTGAATTGGTTCATCCACTGCTATCGCTTTTTGTTGCCCATAGTGGTTCATCCACTGTTATCGCTTTTTGTTGCCCATAGTGGTTCATCCACTGCTATCACTTTTTGTTGCCCATAGTGGTTCATCCACTGCTATCAGTTTTTGTTGCCCATAGTGGTTCATCCACTGCTATCAGTTTTTGTTGCCCAGAGTGGTTCATCCACTGCTATCACTTTTTGTTGTCCAGAGTGGTTCCTTGGGTGGCATCAAAGAGTTGGCAATGAGCAATGATGGTGGCATGGAGTACAGAACAGATCATGAACCAAATCTGATAGCTGGTGACTGATTCTGCTCATGATTTACAAGCCTGAAGTCCACTGTTGGTGTTGTCAATGCTGTTGTCTGTTTTCTTCCATGGACCCAAGGTATCTGGTTTGGTGTATTTCTCACCCACTGTGATTGGTTTTGTCAGCAGATTGAGATTATGGTTGCAGCCTTGTCTTTTCTTTTACTGGTATGGCAGGTAGTGGAATAACGGATGTTGCTGGAACTCATTGATGTATTGATCAAGCTGCTCTTGCCAAGGGAATGTTGTCATTTCTTTGCTGTTTATTGTGCAAGACCCTTCTCCATTTATGTTGAACTGCAGCATGTGTATTCATCTCCCTCCCAGGGAGTAATAATACAGACTGGTGTTGTCGGAGGCTTTGTCTACTTTTATTCTTAAGGTTAAAGCCTGAGTGGCTATGTTTACTTGTATTCTTGAGGTTAAAGTTTGATTGGCTATGTCTACTTTTATTCTTGAGGTTAAAGTTCAAATGGCTATGTTTAATGACTTGCCTATAACTACTGGTATCAGTTTTTCTCTTCAATTCCTAGGTTATAAGACATTATTTCTATCTATTTTGTCAGATTTGGCTTGAATACCATTCATATTTTTCATGAAGAGTATGGCTATTCTCTTGGTGGACGTGTGCAGCCAAGTGTTGACATAGCTGCTATATAGCTTGCCAGGGCTGGGAAGCGCTTAAAAAGTATCACCACTGTTGGGTTGTCAGTCTTTTGTAAATTGATCCTGTCAGTGAAAGAATTCATCGAACCTTGTTGGACCTGGTAAGTTTCTTTGAATGTTTAGCTTTCTTTTTTTGGACCAAGCTCTCACCATACTCTTGTCCAGTATCAGGTGAGTGAATGTCTTACTGTATCAGACATAGACATTTGTAAATTGTATGCTTTCTTTTATCTGAATTAATGTCTTATTACTATAGTTTGGAGACAGTGTTGATATACAAACTTGGAGCAGTGGGATGTGTAAGATTAGAAGCACTTTTATATTATATTAGTTTGGAATAGGGGAATGTAAATAACTGCTTGTCAAGATGATCATATACTGTGAACACACTTTCATAATAATTGCTCAAAAGTATAGATAAAAAGTATATTTCTGACAATTAATATACATCAACAATATAAAGAAAAAATAATTTCTGTCAATTTATAAACAATATTTTGATATAAATTTACTGAATCACAAGCTGTGTGTGACAAAAAAAAACTATTTTGCATGTCTAAAACTAATTTCAAACTAAGATCATGGTTGGTTTATTTTTTCATTTGAAATCTGTATGGTGTTTGCTTTTTCTTTCTTTCATTTGAAATCCATATGGTGTTTGCTTTGCTTACTTTTTCTTTCTTTCATTTGAAATCCACAGAGTATTTACTTTATTTTTTTACTTTATCTTTCCTTCATTTGAAATCCTTTCAGTGTTTGCATTGTTTATTGTTTGTTGGTACTTTTTCTTTATACAATGACCTGGCAAATATTATCACAAGCTGGAATAAATTTCTTTATACAATGACCTGACAAATATAATCACAAGCTGGAATAAATTTCTTTAAAGTAAGAAAACTGTATTATATACTTTTTACCTGTTTCATTCTGTATTATTTTAGTGTTCAACATATTAGGTTTTCATTTTAGGGAAAATGTTATTTTGATGGAAATATTATGTTATTCATGACATTAGTATAAACAGTGTTTAATGATAGATTTACAATAATAATAATATATAAAATAGGGAAATTTTAATTTATGACAATTAATTATCATCCTTTTAGATTTCACTGTCTTAGACAAGTCAATATTAACTGCAAACAATACTCTAAAATTGTTGAATTGTTTATAAAATGGCAATGTTCTCACAAAATGTATACTAGTTTAGTCAAAAGATTAGGTCCCCTGTATGAACTGACTGTACCCACAAGGTACCCTAAAATTATTGCTCTGTTCACAAAATGTCAGCACTCTCATAAAATATATGCTGTTTTAGTCAAGAGATTAGGCCCATTGCATGAACTAACTGCACCCACTAGGTACCCTAAAATTATTGTCCTGTTCACAGAACGTCTTGACCATCTGAAAGCTGTTTTAATAGATGTCCTCTTAAATGAACTCTGCACAGAGTCATCTATTTTTTGGGGGGTGTACAGAAGTTTGACTCAGGCACTGGAGTGGTTAAAACTAATCTATTATGTATGTATATTAGAAAGAAGTGCTGAAAATATTAAATATATAAGGCATTAAACAATTTACAATTGGAAACATATTCATTCATAAATACAGATTGCAATTATTGGTGAAAAATTTACAATACTACAAAAATAATATGTTAATGAACTGAACAGGAAAACTGACAAAAGCAAACACAGCTTATAAATATCTTTGATATTTTGATTTGTCGGTACAGAAGATAACAAGATTTAGTTTCAAAGAGGGAAATAAAAGATGATTTAAAAAAAAAGAAAAAAAATAGTTTCACACCAACAGGAATGTAATCAGTAACACTTGAAAATGTTTGCATAAATCAATATTAGTTATTACACTGCTACAGCACTTTTCTCCAGTCTATAGGTTATCACAAAAACTAACATCCAAATGTCATAAAATGGAAAAAAAGTGCAGAAAAATGCCACATGGAGATTTGAAATAATTGGAGTAGTAAAAAATAAAAGTACTCCAGTCCTAGTCCAAATACTATGTCCCAGTCTCTGTATTAGTCTTTTGAACAAACACTCCCAGCCTTATTGTTAGTATTTTGTACAAACACTCTAAGTCCTAGTCCTGTTGTAGGTCTTTTGTACAGACACCAGTCTTGTTGTTAGTCTTTTGTAGAGACACCAAGTCTTGTTGTTAGTCTTTTGTACAGACACCAAGTCTTGTTGTTTGTCTTTTGTACAGACACCAAGTCTTGTTGTTAGTCTTTTGTACATACACCAAGTCTTGTTGTTAGTCTTCTGTACAGACACAAAGTCCTGTTAGTCTTTTGTACAGACACCAAGTCTTGTTAGTCTTTTGTACAGACACCAAGTCGTAAAACAATATTTAGAAGAATATCACATTAAAACTCCTATAAAAACAATGCCCCAATATCTAGTTTTAGCACAAGCTTGTCAAGCTTGAATATATTTAATAATTATATTTGTATTTACAATTATATTTAATAATAATAAATAATAACAAATATTCATACAAAACAATCATTATTTAAGTAAATAAATTTATAAATTCATTTATTAACTTAAAATATTTAATCTAACTTACAAATATTATCCATTTATGTTTGATGATCAAGTTATTTTTTAAAAATATTTTACAAATAGCAAGTGCATAAAAGCAAATCTATTTATAATGAAGGAAATCAGTTGGGAAAAACCCAACATATTAACAAAGAATAATTTGTAGAGTATGCTAAAGTTCTACCTCAGTAACATTTTCAAAAGCCCAAAATATTTTAAAAAAGCAAATGAACCAATGCAAGAACTCTAAATTTGAAACAAGAAATAAAGCATTCTTATAATATAGTTCCATGAGCTGATAACAGTTGTCTCCTCATGTCTCATATTTTGTTTTCACCTTGAAAGTTTGATTTTTATTCTAAACAATATACATTTATGAGTATTTAAACCAAACTTTTAAACCAACATTTATATGCAAGTCAGTCAAACTGCTATGTAATGATCACATAACAAGTCAGTCAAATTGTTATATAAATGATCACATAACAAATCAGTCAAAATGTTATATAATGATCACATAATAAGCCAGTCAAATGGCTCTATAATGATTACATAACATGTCAGTCAAATTGCTATGCAATGACCACATAACTAGTCAGTCAAATTACTTTGTAATGATCACATAACAAGGAACAGTAATTTACACTAAAATTCCTGCTGAATGACATTTTATAAAACATCTGTAATTCCAGACAATTAACCCAAACTGAAACTTAACATACACACAAACACACATGCACACACACACACACACACACACACACACACACACACACACACACACACACACACACACACACACACACACACACACACACACACACACACACACACACACACACACACACACACACACACACACACACACACAAATGAAATGAAAATGAAAGTGAACTACCTTTATGAAGATTCTAAATATGAGGCAAACATGAGGTGAGTACTATTTTAGTACAGTTCTAAACTTCTACTGTTCTAGGTACTGACAATATTCCCTCTTAGCCTTTCTTCACTTTTACAGAAAAAAATGGAAAAAAATATTAAAAGGGAAGGGTATGACTGGAAAATTACTCCTTTTGTGAAAATTGTTGGCAATTAATATACATAAAATTAAGTACATTTCAAAACTTTGTTATATTTATATAATGTCTGGCAATTTTAACAATTAATATACATACAATAAAAACATTTCCAAACTTACTTATATTTCTGTAATGTTTGACAATTTGAGCAATTAGCAACATAAAATTAAGTACTTCTTCAATCTTTGTTATATTTATATATTTATTGTGTGACAATTTTAACAGTGAGTGACTGCATAAAATTAAGTACTTCTCAAAACAATGTTATATTTATGCATTTATTGTGTGACAATTTTAACATTGATTGCATAAAATTAAGTACTTCTGTTATGTACTTCTCAAACTTTGTAATAGTTATGTTAGTGTAATTAAAGTACTTCTCAAACTTTGTAATAGTTATGTTAGTGTAATTAATATACAGTCTGACAAAAGTGGTATATGATAAGAAATTACACTGACAAAATATGTAATTTCTCTCTATCAGTTCTCAAGTATGCAAAACCAAATTTTTAAATAGTGATTTTTTCAATATTATTTCTTAAAGAGCAGTAGTTTAGAAAAAGACAAACAAATTTTAAATTTACAATAATAAACTACATAATTGTAACCAAACAACAGAGAAATAAATAAAATTTTGAAAAAGAAATGTCTGAATGAACATTATTAATAATATGCTTCAAATTAATGTTCTCTTAATCTCTGAAAGATTTTAACCTGTATATATAATATAGGCTAATCTGACTTTCATCATAATGGCTGAAATCAATATGTCAACAACAGTTTTGAATGAAGTATATAATACAGATTTCATGTCATAAAAATAAAAAGTGATTTGAAGGAGGAAAAACAATTTTTGTACTTTTTGAGACATTTAGACTATTGTACTTAACACATTACCAAGCCATCAGTAACACATATCATAAGAGAGTTATTGCTTTCTGATAACATTATTAAAATCTTAATCACAACCAGTGATCTATTTAGAATATTTTCTGTAATTAAGTGCAACGTTTTGCCAATACCATTTGATTAATGTATGTGAATTAAGTCAAAATATGTTTACTTGAATAGTGACAGGGACAATATTAAGCAATGCATACAGATGCCATAGTTGAATGAACTACTTCTGGTGAATCATGCTTCAAAACAATGTTCACATGCAGTTTCTGTTATGACACTTTCACCATGAATCTGCTCAAATGCAAAAGTCCAAATGAATTATTCATGCTTCATTTACAGTTTGCTTCTACACATAACAGACAGACATACATCTCTCAACAAAATTCATAACAAAATCTTCTAAAAAATGAGGACTGCAATTATGTTGAACCTAATGGCATTGCCTTGACACTGTACCAAATGGGATTGCCTTGACATTGGACCAAATGGGATTGCCATGACACTGTACCAAAAGGGACTGTCTTGACACTGTACCAAATGGGATTGCCTTAACACTGTACCAAATGGTATTGCCTTGAGAGACTGCCTTGACATTGTACCAAATGGGATTGCCATTACATTGTACCAAATGGTAAAGCCATGAAACTGTACCAAATGGGATTGCCTTAACACTGTACCAAATGGTATTGCCTTGAGAGATTACCTTGACATTGTACCAAATGGGATTGCCATTACATTGTACCAAATGGTAAAGCCATGACACTGTACCAAATGGGATTGTCTTGAGAGACTGCCTGGACATTGTATAAACGGGATTGCTGTGACATTGTATCAAATGGAATTGCGTTGACAATGAACAGATAGAAATGTCTCAACACTGTACCAAATGGTATTGCCTTGACAGTGTATCAAAAGGGACTGACTTGGTACTGAACCAAATGGAATTACAAGGAAGTCAAAATCTGGAAGTTAAAGATTTTCTAAAATCATTAAGTTTTTAAATTGTATTTTGCATATTTATCTTTTAAAAAATTGGTATGAATTTTTATATTAGTACCAATTTAAATTACTTTCTTTTTTCATGCCCAAGTGAATTATTACAACCTTTTAAATTAAAATAAAAAATCAAACAAAGTATATATATAAATTATAACAATGTAAGTAAAACTAAAGTGTAGTATGAAATTCATCTGAGTTTCAGGAAAACCATTGTATATAAAATAAAATTACATATAAAAAAATATAAAAGACCTAACACTTTTGTTTTTAAACAACACATTTTCCAATATCTTTAGAATAGCGTTTGTCCTTGCCTTTGTTTTGACTTTCCCTTAGATGCTGGTGAACTCTGAGAATCAGGTTGGTCTACAGTCCTATTAAGAAATTCATGTGAAGCTCGCAAGTTACCAGATGGAGAATGTGCAAGTGACGAACTTGAAAGGTTGATTTCAGAGGTGGATCGATGACGACCACGTTTGTCCCTTGCAGGCGCCCTGCTGTCATCCACAAAATCTTCTCTCTCATCGCCCACTTCTGTCGTCATTTCAGATCTCTGGGTGAATGCAAGATTGCGACCAAAACAAAGCCGAGGCTGGACAAGAGTCCATACATAGATAATTATACATGCCCAGCTAGAACCAATTTTGACCCAAACAGCTGCCCAGTTCAGACCAAACCTGTTGAGGTCAGACTCTGCAGGCCTGAAATATCATAAAATACTAATCATTAATAGCATGTATTATTTGTTCATTTACAGTGTATTTCATATATTACTGAACATTTTTGTGTGCATATTTTTTTATCAATTACTTGTGTATAACTGATAATTTATTCTGAATAATTGTGATGAAGTCCAAAGCATGCATTGTCTGTAGTTACTGAAAGTATGTGTTTATTTTAATGACTACCATATTTTATCTAATGATTTAATCACCATTAGTAGAACTTTTCATACTAGATGATTTAAGGTAGTTGCATGTATAAAAAGTGCACAGCATGATAATTATTTTCTTTTTCTAGATTATTTGGAATACTGTCTGCCCTTCAGATGATTTTATTTTAATTACCATATTTAATAACTTACTCACTCAAGTATAATTTTTAAGTATGACTTACAGTGGTTAACTAAAGACATTTCTGACACTGCATACTATGACTATGAAGCAGCAGTTTATATATAAAAGATACGAGTGGAGGTATGCCATAGACGTAAATACCAGCACATGCAATCTTTCATGTAGTACCAGAATTTTCTTTTAGGATGCAAGCTGTGGGCATGTATTTTGCTGATGAAAAATAGGAATAAACTTCTCAACTTATACTCATGTATCATCATGATAGAGAAACCAGATTCTTCATAAACACTGATCAATTTATCATAATTTTTAAGTGACATAAATATATGTTACTGATGTTTCTAATATATTTATATTGGTATCATTATCTGTGTCATCTCACCTATACCAGTTAGTGAGTTGCATCATGATGTAGAATGCTGCTAGACAGAACACAAAGTGGAAAAAAGCATAAGGGTAGACCACTCTCTCAGCCTCATTTTGGATTACTTTTTGTCCACCAAGCAATGAAGGATTGTCTCCTACATGAAAATAAAGCAAAACTTGCATGCAAGTTACAATAAAAATAATAAGAGATTACAATAAAACTATTATTTTAAAAGCTTATTGTAAAATGTGATATAACAAATACCATAAAAATGGATATTAATATTAAATATTATATTTAAGAATTTTACACAAAGATGTTATTATATATTACATACTACATTTAGTGTGTGTTTTAGCAAATTTTTACGCGAAAACGGAGGAAGTTGGAAGTGCCCCCTACATTCAATCAAATCAAAATTTTTACATGATTATGAGCAAAGTCCTGGTTAAATCAATTAGTCATATTTGACACTTATTGACCAATTTTGGAACAGAATTTAATGTTTTTGCTTAGAATCCCCAGGCATTATTAACTTTTTCAAGAAGCATTGAAAAAGAGTTATGACTCCTGTTATTAACATTATAACATTATTCAAAAGGTGTCCTATTTGAAGACCACCTCCTAATCAATAAGAATATGAATTTTACAATTTATGGGTCTATTGTATGTGCATATGAATTCTAAAAGGTTCACAGAAATAATGACAGGTCAGTTGTTGTCTGCTGTTGTCAATTGCTTCAAATGCCATTAGTTATTTCTTCATGAAATTTAGAGCATTTGTATTTAGAATTTATACTGGTAAAACTATTAATAATTAAGCATACTGAATGATTATTGTATAGATAATTTTATATAAGATTGTTTGTCCAACAGTCCTTCTTATTCTTAGTCAAGAATGAATTAGAACAATTAATTATTATAGTAAGAATCCAAAACTCATGTTAAGTCACTCTATTTGCAGTAAATGGATCCTGTTACAGGTATGGTGACTGTAATAAGATCCAGTTACCATACTGTAATAGGATCCAGTCACCATACCTGTAACATGATCCTATTACAAAATGGTAACTGTATCTTATTACAGATATGGTGACTGATCCTATTACAGTATGGTAACTGGATCTTATTACAGGTATGTTAACTGAATCTTATTATAGGTATGGTGACTGGATCTTATTATAGGTATGGTGACTGGATCTTATTATAGGTATGGTAACTGGATCTTATTACAGGAATGGTAACTGGATCTTATTACATGTATGGTGACTGGATCTTATTATAGGTAGGTATGTTGATTGATGAAACATAAAGATGAGTATACATGTAATACATTCATGGAAAGAATGCACAGTATTTAATTTATGGCATCTAGCTGAAGAAAAGTGGCTGGAAAGAAAAAGGAAGGGGAGCAAAAGGCTCTTACCTAATAAGTGTCAGCCAATCTGAGGGCTAGCAGATGCAGTCAGAGAAAACTCAGGATATAATCATAAATACTACATTGATGGACTGTTTACTAGACCATGATGAATACCAGAATGCATGGCACCATATGTGAATGGATAAGATAAGCAGGATGGCAAAACCCATTATATGAGCATGGGCAGGGGTAACAGTGTCCAGTTGCAGTAAACAACAATAGGGAAGTCTAAACCAATGTAGAGCACTGCCCAGCAAACCAAACCAGTTAAAGTGATAGATAGTCAAATTAGAAAAAAAAGATAGGTTGGGGAAGATTCAACTTTTCTTCAGCTGTATGTCAAGTCAAAACCCTTGGAAGGAGGTATGTAGAAGTTTATCCCTTAGCAGAATGGGTTATTTAAAATTGTACTAATAAATTTTCTTTTGCAGTATGAGAGCTTTAAATTGTGAAAATGGGAATAGCCTAACTTCACAATTGATATGTTATTCATGTAATAAGTTACTTAGAGCTGCATAAAATGACAGCAGGGCTTCTGGGTATAATTCTGGAGTGGAGGCTGAGGGAGCTCACTATAGTCTGGCTTTTCTTGCAAAGTTGGTGGACCAAGGGAGGTAATCCAGCATTTGTCGAGTTATAGTTCGACAGAAGTGGCAACACTCTTTAGTCATTCTTTGACTGAACAAATGTAAGATGACAACTTAATCCAGAAGAATTAAAAGAACTTAATTCCATTAATTTATATGACTTTAATACATAAGACCATTAGCATTAATAAATTGTAGAAACCTGACTCTTTTCCAGTCTACTGGTATTGTCTCATGACATTGCTGAGACATCTCTTCTATTAGAAGAATGAAGGCTGATATTCCTTTATTCTATATATTATTACCATAAAGATATTTTAACTGATGTCTGGGTCAGTGTTAATTGTTTCTTTTTGTCCATAGATAAAATTATTTTTACTATGTAGGACAGGAGGCTACAAACCAAGGTCACCTTATGTACATTGTTTCTTCTGAAATTTTAGTTCTCCATTTCTTTTCACTGAACACTGTCTCAACAATTCTCTTATCTATTCTATGTTCACTCCTCCCAACTCTACAGAAATCAGAACAAAAAGCTGCATTCAATGTAGCTAGTGGAGCAATGATTACTTTCAAAATAGAGAGTGGAACAAAGGCTGCATTCAAAATAGAGAATAGAACAAAAGGCTGCATTCCAAGAATTATAAAGTGAACATGCTCAAGGTTCTGACAAGCAGAGATTACAAACTAAAAGCTGCATTTCAAATTCTTACAAAATGCCAAACGTGAACATGCTCAAGGTTCTGACAAGCAGAGAATACAAACTAAAAGCGCAATTTCAAATACTTACAGAATTAAACGCCAAATTCAATTAATCTAGCCCTAGCTTCACTTCTCTTAAATTGTGTTAGGGTTTACTGCTTCACTTGGCTCTAAAATAACTTTTCAAACTAGACTAGTGTTTGCTATTTAATCTAGATCTATCATAAATATATCTAAAATGGGCTCAATCTGAATCTATTTTATTTTGCTTGGAGAACTTAGTGTTTAATGTAAAACTATCTTAGCTATGCTAAAAGTGTACGGAACTCATTACCCTAGTTGGTAATTTCTATTTTACACCAGAATTGAGTTTAGACTTACTATCTATCTAGCAGGGATCTATTTTACAACTAAATAGACCACTGACTTATCATCTAGCACAGATCTTTGCATACAATGATATATCTGA
The DNA here is from genome assembly GCA_028829895.1 of Sinotaia quadrata. Classification (NCBI taxonomy): domain Eukaryota; kingdom Metazoa; phylum Mollusca; class Gastropoda; order Architaenioglossa; family Viviparidae; genus Sinotaia; species Sinotaia quadrata. Next base: position 51,073,639 of record CM054177.1, on the reverse strand, counting down.
GCTGCATGACACAGCATATTTTAACATTGCTGGGAGACACACCATAACATGGATCTTTACATACAATGATATACCTGAGCTGCAATGTCACTAATATTTAACATGACGTGGCATGTCATGTTGGGAACCATGCACCAAACAGGTATCATTGAATATTATAGTGTGCTGAGACTAATTGGAACTGGGAAACATTACTGATTTGATTTTGAGCATACCTGAAATATGTTTGGACTGGTACCCAACACTGATTTGAGTATATTACTGCAAACCTGAACTGGGCTGTATTTAGAAAGTATTTTGCAAATGATAAGTATTTCTTGTTATAATGAGTTCTTACTCATGATGATAACTACTGATAGTTACAATGAGTCCTTACTCATGAAGAAAATGCTTATAGTTACAATGAGTCGTTACTAATGATGAAAGTGATTCTAGTTACAATGAGTCTCATGAGTACTAATACTGTAATAGTGAAAATAAGTCCTTACTTGTGATGATAAGCACCGATAGATACAAGTTCTTACTCATGATAACAAATACTGCTAGTAACAATAAGTCCTTACTCATGATGACAAGCAATGCTAGTTACATTGAATCCTTACTCATGAAGTCAAGTACTGATAGTTACAATAAGTCCTTACTCATGATTATCAATACTGCCAGTTACAATGAGTCCTTACCCATAGAAGAGGGGACATTGAAGAAATAAGCAAAATAAATAAAGAAAAAAAAAAACCTCCTTTAGATTTATACAAATTATTTAGAAATAATATATCACTCATTTTAAGTGAAGCAATTTTCCGTATAAATCTGTTTTGCAATTAAAATAATAATCAATACAAAAGTTTGTTTATTTTTTTTACAATTGACAGTCTTAAAAATGTTTGTTTTCCCACTTATTAGACATCATTCCAAAGTATGAACAGTTAGATAAAATTTGTTTTAAAAATACAAAATTCTGTAAAAGTTGATGGCATTATTTTGTTTCATGTCACTTATACAAATAAAAAAAAATAAATGAAGAAAAATTAATATATAACCTAGTATCAAAGGAAGCAGTATGATATATTATATATATATATATAATGCAAAACAACTAGTGCCCTATTAAAGGAATACAATTCAATTTATATGCCAGTGGAAATAAATATTTTAAAAATACATGTAATTAAATTAAATAACAAAAGACAAATCAGACAATTCTTTTTCAATGTCATTAAATAATTAGATTCAGAAGCAGATGCATGCACACACACTCGTACCCACACATGCACACACACATACACACAATAAAACTTACTTTGCTTAATTGCACAGCAAAACCATGCTCGGCCTTTCTGCACATTTGTAAAATGTAAATCCTTTATAACCGCAATAAACAATTCTACCACCCTGTTTATTTATTTACAAGTATCACATATTCACAGTAATTGAATTTATCCATATCTATTTATTGCATATTACATTCTAAGCTACATACAATGATTGAATTTATCTATAACTAATTATGTGCAGCATATTCAAAATTATATATGTATTGATTTGATTGAATTTATTCATCATCAATTTTATTCATTAACAATTCATCCATTAACAATTATATATACTTCATGCATCAATTTATGTACAATTAAAAAGTACATCAATTATAATTAATCATTCATTTACAATTTATCATTTATAATCATTCACTTCCTATTAAAACGTATCATTCATTCAACTTCTTAAAGTAATCTGTAAAAGAAGCTCAAAGTCAATTCAGTTACTAAAACAAATGTGCACTGACAAGACTGCTAAGAATTTGATCATAAATCTACACTGATATGATTGGCAAAACATCTGATGAAGGAATTGTATTGATATTACTGGCAACAAGACTAGTGATAAATCTGTACTGATAGGATTGGCAAGACATCTGATGAAAGAATTGTATTAATATTATTGATATTACTGGCAACAAGACTAAGTGATAAATCTGTACTGATATGATTGGTAAAATGTTTGATGATAGAAATGCATTGACATGATTGCTAATAATTAGATCCTGGGACAAGGAGTCAATGAGAAAAAAACCCTAACACACACACACACACACACACGCACGTGCATGCACACGCACGCACACACACACACACACACGCACGTGCATGCACACGCACGCACACACACACACACACACACACACACACACACACACACACATGCCATCAAGAATGACCAAAGATATTGTTCATTCTCCGGACAAGTATACCATTTAATTTTTAACTATGAAACAAAACAAAAATTTAAATAAACTATCCAAGATCTAGTATATGTTGCTTTCATTAATGCTTACATGAGGAGTCGGGGGGAAGCCTGATAATATAATATATATTGGTGTAAATACTGTGAATAGCAAAATGAAAATCTGAAAATAAACTGAGAATCAAAACTGAAATACAAATTAACTAAACATTTGGAATCTGAACATTAAATCAGTTATATCAGATAAGAAAAACTGATTATTTACATCCTGTTTGAATCAAGTTCAAAATAATTGCAGGACATAGCACTAAATTAATCAACATTCTAAATTGGAGTGTGGGTGGGGGTGGGGGGAAATATTAAAATAACAAGATTTATTAATGGACTTAATGTGCAAATACTTGTTTAACAAGAAGAACTGATAGAAAGAAAAATGCACTGGTGCAAAGATGTGTTCAGACACTTTAAATATGTACAAATGCAGAGATTATATGTTCAAAATCTCACAATCAAGTGATATATTACTGCACAAATGAATAGATAAGATGACATAAAGCTGCACAAATGATTAAATCTGATGACACATTGCAGCACAAATGAATAGATCTGATAATATACTTACTGTTTGAATGCCAAGCTTGTGTGCCTCTGTAGAGGTCCGTACACTAAACAAAGGGGCAAATATGCTTGGAGTTAGTTATAGATCAGTGTCTCAAGACAAATTTAAACATAATCTTACCATTATTCAGTTGTTCATGATAATGCTATTTGAGTATCAATTTTAAATCTTACAAGTATTAATATTATAAATACTGTCATTTATTTCATCAAAGTTATGTGTATAATATCATAAAGTTATTTTTCAAAAAACTTTAAAAACAAAACAGTTTTAGAATACATGCAACCATTTTTGTAATGCATATATAAAACCCACAGAATTAGTGGTGTCAACGGGTACCCGGGAACCGTGCTGATACCCAGGTAGTAAAATTGTGAACGAGTACCCGTGATAATGTGGCCTTTGGCACAGAAATGGTAATGCAGAGAGGGAGTGCAAGGGAAACCAAAAGAGGCAAGCCAATCACACGATAGATGAGAGAACTGACACTGGTGGCTCGATTTAACACACTTCCCCACCATCCCCTCCTGACACACTGGCATCCCGTTCATACATCAGTAAATTTAATATCTGGCATTAATAGTCATAAATAAAGACAATACACACCTAGCATGAGCAAAGAAAATACACATCTGACATAAATAAAGAAAATACACACCTGGCATAAACAGCCATGATTAAAGTAAACACTAATCCTGCATAAGCAGACACTTGATCGCTCTGTGGAAATGATGGATCTGGCCGACACTTGTAGTTGTAAGTAAAGTTTGTTGACCTATCATTCAACATATTATTTTGTGAATTTGAAACAAGAGCAAAAGGAGACTTGACAGTTGCCAAAGGTGCTTCAGTTGCCTCAGTTGCCTCTGGATTGGACTGAACCCTTGCCAGTGCAGAAAGAGTGTCAATTAAATTTTCAACTGAAACAAAATTAGCGTCAATTAAATTCTCAATTGAAACAAAATTAGCATCAATTAAATTTTCAAGTGAAACAAATTTATCGTACCATTACTAACCACAGGTTCCATACAGATAAATTATTTATTCTTTTTCTTTCATCTTCATGATAAAGATAAAGAAACATTATCTGCACTGATTTAAAAGATTATTAATTTTAGTTGCTAAAATTCTACTGTCTCTTGTTATATCAACGAGTGAAATATATTAAATTATCATAGATGCTGTGAGATAGTTTTGTAGTTACCCAGTATATACTAACTAGTTCATAAGAGAAGCATATAGTAACATGCTAAACAATTTCAAATATTTTTCTACATCGGCATTTTTCTCTGAATGCTTCTCTCTCTATCTCACACACACACACACACACACACACACACACACACACACACACACACACACACATACACACACACATTAAAAGCGGTTTCAATTTATTTTACATACTGAGACTGAGGAATATGTATAAGTGAAGTGATCAAAAATATTAATATTATTGTATATATCATAAATACAACATGGATGGGATTATTATTGTCACAAATTACTTTACTGAAATTATACATACTTTTTTCTGGAGGTTCACTAGTCACTGCTGACCACGTGAGGTACACAACATAAAGACAAATGACAGAAGCCTGTAGAAGACTGGCATTTGGATTTCCTGTCAAGAATCAAAATTTAACTGACTTGTACTTCTCAAGTGAGCTACATTCAGGTTGTATTTTCACTATTATTGGTATTATTATTTTTCTATAACATTAATATCTTATTATCTTAAAATCATGCAATTCACAATGAATGGTGACTTATTTTATTGACAGTAGGAATAACAAATGAAGTCAATTGTCAATATGGTTGTTCATTGTTGTTTGACAATAATAATAATAATAATAATAGAAAAATACCCAGATGTGAGATCAGAAATCCAGAGACTGTGGAATGTAAAAGCAGAAGTGATACCTATAGTGATAGGAGCCTTGAGCAACAACATCTGGGTTTGAAGGCTATCTGAATAAACTACCTGGAAACCATAGACACCCCACTACTAAAAGCAGCACTCCTCAGAAGTGCCTACATCCTCCTTAAAATCTTGGATCTCCCAGAATCTTTGTTAAGATTCTGAGACCTTGTTCACAACCGATAGTCAACAGAAGTTGTGGGGAAAAAAAGACTGAATAATAATAATAGTAATGGTGTCTGGTTTCAACACCTAATAGTAATAAAAAACAATAGCTTTAACCAAATACAAATGCAGAGACACAAGGTACAATATGAAGATCAGACTTGCAAGTAAAGTTGTGATTTAGACAAGATTCATTGGATAGACATAAAAAACAAACCTGAAAGAAGATTAGAAAAATACAGAGATGAACATCATGAAATTTAAGGTAAGATTTATAGGTAAAAAGGTTCTTTGTCTTTGAGATTTTTCTTGCAGGTGTAAAAGCCAAAGTTAAAAGTACATTGATTGTTTTGACAATGGTTATGCTAATGATACAAGTGCAAAAAGTGCTGAAGTGTCAAGATAAAGTGAGTTACTTCATGCTGGAGGCAGTCAGTGAAACTAACTTATTCCCTTTACTATTCAAAGTGAGGTACATCATGATGATGGCAGTCATTCATTGATCTTTTTCCCTTCACTGCTCAATAAAACAACCCTTTTACATTTTTCTAAAAATTTTTCTTTCTTAATTCACACATTTAAAAATTCTTTTCAACAAAAGACTAACTGCTAAGTATTTTTTCAAGCAAAATAAAATAAAACAACTTTATACAATAGAAATTTTACTCACTGAACAATTATCCTACCAGCATTGACATATTACAGAGGCATATTAAATTTTACCAGGAATATTAATCAAGAATTTGATGAAGATGATTCATGCATGTAAACATTGCTCACGATTTTGATGCAAGTAAATTGTAAAATGCATGTGTTCTCTGCAAACACTGCTCATCATTTAGATGCAAGTAAACTGTAAAATACGTGTGTTCTCTGTAAACACTGATCATTTAGATGCAAGTAAACTGTAAAATACTTGTGTTCTCTGCAAACACTGCTCATCATTTAGAGATGCAAGTAAGCGGTAAAATACATGTTCTCTGTAAACTTTCAACATTCCTTATCATTTATGTTTAATAAGGACTTCAGCTGTGATTTCAGCATCCTGGCACCACAGTCTCATCTTCACATTCCACAAAATAAATATATCTCAACAACCAAAAGCCATGCATAATTACATATAGCCATCCCTGGGTGAAACATTTTCATTGTTCATTTGTTAATGTTAGTAAATCTGTTTTACTTGATTAAAGTTATATAGCTGAAATGATGACTTTTGTAACTGTTTTTGTAGTGTATATCTACACAACAATTTGAATTGTTATATAATGAGTGGGCTTTTTATTGTTTAGAAAGTTTTTCATGTGTTAAGAGAAGGGAGAGAGAGGAGGGAGGGGAGAGAGAAGAGGGAGGGGAGAGAGGAGGGAGGAGAGAGAGGAGGGAGGAGAGAGAGGAGGGAGGGGAGAGAGAGGGAGGGGAGAGAGGAGAGAGAGGAGAAAGAAGAGGGAGAGAGAGAGGAGGAGAGAGAAGAGGAAGGTGAAAGAGAGAAGAGTGAGAGAGATATCCTCACCACCCCCATATTGGTATCTGTACATGATTAGGACTTACGTTTCTCAGTAAAAGGCAGCATAGTGATGAATGTGATAATAATGCACAAGCCGGTGTTGACGCTGAGAAAAACCTTATTTGTAGTACAGTCATCCTTTGCATAGTACTGATACAGGAACACAATGCCCACAATAGATATGATGAAGAATAAGATAGAAAAGAAAACTGTAGCTGCAGTAAAAAAAAACAACAAATAATTTTTAAATAAAACAAGCCTTAAAATTAGTGTTCTTTGATATATATATATATATACTGATGCAAAACATTATTTATCTAAGAAAATTTCACTCCACATCTAACAACAATTACTGCATATGTTACCATATTTCAGCCACACTTTAGAAATTTCCTCTATGTTTATTTATTTTACTATACTTGTTGCAAATTTCTCTCCACATTTAACCACATTTGTTAACACTCTGATATTTAACCACATTTGTTAATGATATAATTTATAATTTAATATTTAACCACATTTCTAATAAATTTTGTCCATATTTAACATTTCAGTGAATATCTAATCCAATATTAAAATACATTTATTAAAAATCTTATTCTACAAGAACCACATTTCTTACAAATCTCATTCCATACCCACTATACCTGTTGCAAATCTCGTAAATCAGCATTTTTATATATGGCAATAGTACTTCATTAATAAAATGTGGCACAATTTGAGGTAATTTGTTTTAATCCAATTCATAACCAAAAAATTGCAGCTATTTTAGGCAATGGACTTTCCCTGTTGCAAAAATGGATGTTGATTGCCTGCAGAATCAATGAACATTGCCAATGGATGTTAATTAGAAATAAATTATATAATATGTCAAGAGAAGCAGGCTGTTGAAAGAATTAGGAACATTGAAAATGGATTTTAAATAAAATAAATCATGTCTCCATTTCAGCAGGCTGTTGAAAGATTTACTTGGCATCAAGAGGAACAAACAACTTCAGGTTTTAGTGTTGCCCTTTATACATCCAGCCACATTTGCTGTGGATGTTTTTGTCTAAGCTAACACAATATATCTGCATTCATCCTTTCCCTGTCAAATTATTTCCAAAATTTCTAAATAAATTTTAGTGAGTCAGAGGACACACTTCTGAGTCAGGCAGTTCCTAAGACATGACCAAACATAGCGATAGAAAGTCCTCTCTATGTATCATAGAACTTCCAGCCAGCAGCCTGAGAATGATGTTTCTGAAATGCTTCTGATTAGTAACAAAGGTTAGGTTACCCAATTCATGTTACAGGTGGCATGAATACACATATGTATCTATGTTGGTGGCAGACATATTGAAGGCTGCCTAATGACTCACCATACAACAATTTTGATTTATGCATCCATATCCGCAGACATCAAGCTTTCACCAAGAGTACGGATATCCAACCTTTATAGATCAGTCACATAAGCAGGCTAACATTATCTCCATATATCTAAATATATTCCCTCCATATGCAACAAAAGCTAAAGTGAAAGAGAGCTTTTGCATTTTCTGTCATTTTGGGAAAGTTATATTTGAATATGATGATTTTGCGGTACAGGTAGTTTGAAAGGAAGTTCACTGTTATAATTTGACACCAGTTTTAAGCAAGAAAATATTTAACATATGGGCTGCCCATGCAGTCATGGTGCAAACAATAAATGAGTTACACATGGTCCATTGGTAAAACATCCCAACCATACTCTACATGAGAGTTCAACCAGTGAATGATTAGAACATGAAAACTCATGTCTTCTAACTACTGATCGAGTACACTTAAGAACTATGAGGTCATGTGAGAGGAAAATGATATATCTCTGCATGCATAATTCTACAACCACTAATTTCTTTGCAGTTTAATCTGTAAAGATATGATAATATGCTTTACAAAATGACCAACAATAATTAACACTACAATTATGATAATATATATTCTGAACTTCCACAAACCTGTCTTAAAAGGGTTATGTTTATCTCTGATATTTATGGAAGGAAATTTTTAAAAATTAATAAATTGGTAAAATATAAATAATTTAACTCACCCATATAACCACAAGCATTCCTTTTTCCATACCGACGTCCAACCCTGAAAAAGAAGGATAAATCAAACTTCCACAATTGGAAGATACTTTGCTTATATGAGAACTAGGCCCTCTTTGTATACTCTAAACAAATCATTGAAGGTAGGGCACCCCATGTCCAAGACATACTAACTCAGCCACAGTAACTTTCATCAGTCAGAGATGAAATGAAGATTGGAGTGAAGTCAACATACCATGAGCTAAATGATTTTACAGATACTGCAGTTAATAAAAAAAGCAAAGGAGAATTGGTCTTTTTTCTCTTTTGATGAGAAAAATGTATATTTAACTTTATAATCTCAGTTCTTTATGAAAGTCCAGCAGCTGAAATATCAGGCAAGCTCATGTAAATACATAGACAGTAGTAACTGTATAGTGTATTTTAAAGAATAACACAAGAAATATGTACAAAATAAATTATATAAAAATTGGAGAATTTTAATTGCATTTTATATCACAGTAATTAAAATCCTTAAGCACTCTACAATCTGGGTGCAAATCAACAATTGTGAGCTGGTGTGTGGGCTGAAAAACTACCAAATCTGGTGGGCTGAAAAACCCCAACTACCGTGGGCTGAAAAACCCCAACTACCAAAGTCTGGTGGGTGGGCTGAAAAACTCCACTACCAAAGTCTGGTGGGTGGACTGGGTAGACTGAAAAACTTCAAATACCAAATCTGGTGGGGGGCTGAAAAACCCCAACTATCAAAATCTGGTGGATGGGCTGAAAAACTCCAACCACCAAGTTTCTGGTGGATGGACTGAAAAACCCCATTGACCAAGGCTGGTGGGTGGGCTGAAAAACTCCAACTACCAAGTAATGTGGAAAGGCTGAAAAACTCCAAGTCTGGTGGTGGGCTGAAAAACTCTAAATACCAAGTATGGTGGAGAAGGGCTGAGAAACATCAACTACTAAATCTGTGGGTGGGCTAAAAAAAAACCCAAATACCAAGTATGGTGGGAAGGCTGAAAAACACCAAATACCAAGATACCAAGTCGTGGGGGGGGGGAGGGGGCCTGAAAAACTCCAACTACCAAAAAATTGGTGTGCGGGTGGAGTTTGAATCCTTATCATATAAGATCAGTACACTTTTCTTTTAACAGATAAAATTAAATGGATAAGTAAAAGATTAGATGTAAATTATCTTTTTTCCTAAACTATAACTAAAATTATAAACTATATAAACTAGTATATCAGGCTCAATATCTAATAGAGTGCAAGGAATGGAATATAAAAGCAGTTAGCAAGGTGTAAACAAACTTACTATGAAATTAATCAATGAACAAGCACAATAAAAATTCACCTAGGTGAAATAAACATAAGATGTTCATATGAATGCTCAAGAACCATCTTCTCTATTATAAAATTTAAATATTTGGGGGAAATTATGCAATTATTTTTCCATTTCTTTTTCTTTCTGTCTTTTAATGTAATTTCTATTGTGACAAGAGCTTCTGATTAGTGTTCAAATATACTGATGTTACCTGCATACTTCAAAAAGAAATTTAAAAAAAACAAACTTTAAATTTGTAAAAGAAAGTCATTCAAATTGCTTGAGCTATATTTCAGATGAATATTTTACAGACTAGAGATAACTGCTTGAGCTATATTTCAGATGAATATTTTACAGACTAGAGATAACTGCTTGAGCTATATTTCAGATGAATATTTTACAGACTAGAGATAATTGCTTGAGCTATATTTCAGATGAATATTTTACAGACTAGAGATAATTGCTTGAGCTATATTTCAGATGAATATTTTACAGACTAGAGATAATTGCTTGAGCTATATTTCAGATGAATATTTTACAGACTAGAGATAATAAGAAAACAAATGTCAAGTTTGCCAAACAAGAATTTTTTATATGCAGCAGTTCTATAGAGAATCTCAGAAAAAGAGTGAGCAAATACTTGGAATTTTATGAAAATGCTTAGAATTCTAAATTCCTCAATTATAAAATGTTGTGGAGAAATTTAAGCAAATATTTATTTCCAGATTAAGAGATTAGACAATAGTAATTCAATAAATGTATCTCAGTTCTCTGGGGTCAAAGGTTTAGAAATCTTTCGTTACTCAATGTCAGCAGGTCTTCATATACTGCATTGGGATTTATTTATCCATCATAAACACACAGTAGTGAATATGTACTCCAGGCAAGATCCTTTTCTCATGCACTACAAACACAACAGTGAATATGTACACCAGGCAAAATCCTTTTCCCATACACTACAAAGACAACAGTGAATATGTACACCAGGCAAAATCCTTTTCCCATACACTACAAACACAACAGTGAATATGTTCACCAGGCAAAATCCTTTTCCCATACACTACAAACACAACAGTGAATATGTACACCAGGCAAAATCCTTTTCCCATACACTACAAACACAACAGTGAATATGTACACCAGGCAAAATCCTTTTCCCATACACTACAAACACAACAGTGAATATGTACACCATTTCAGAAACTGAACAAATATTCTTTTGTTAAAAGTGCTAGTATTTTTCACTACAAATGAAGATAACATTACATTATCAAAACCAATATATGACATAAACTCTACATCATCCATATGGCACCATTTTGTCACTTAATCATAAAGTTATATCTTATGATAATAAATTATATTTCCCCCAGTCACAAGATTTGTTTAATGATTAATTTGTGTAATGGTCAATTCAAAATCATTTTCAATTAGCTACAAGATTTGTTTAATGATTAATTATAAATCATACTTGGCTATAAGTATGATTTGTGTAATGGTCAATTCAAAATCATTTTCAATTAGCTACAAGTAAGATTTGTTTAATGATTTATTCTAAATCATATTTCCAATAAAGAATACTCAAAAGTGCCATATGACTTAGTTATAAAATTTATTTTAGCCCTGGGATGTTGTGATTTTGTTCCTTAAATTTGTTTTTGTGAAGCATGCATCAGTTATAACATTTATATTTTATTCTCTAAGAGGCTACTAAGACTGATGTGATTTTGTTCCTCAAATACTATATATGCAGAATTAATTAGTTTTACTAATTTATTTTAGCACTATGACACTGTGATTTTGGTTCTATGCCACTATGTGGCAGTCATCAGTTATTAAAATTTTTACCTCAAAAACTGATGTGACACTGGTTTTTCAGCATTCATCAGTTACTACAATTTTTCCACTATGACTGATGTGATTCTTAAATTACCAACCATGTAGCATTCATCAGTTACTACAATTTTTCCACTATGACTGATGTGATTCTTAAATTACCAATCATGTAGCATTCATCAGTTACTACAATTTTTCCACTATGACTGATGTGATTCTTTAATTACCAACCATTTAGCATTCCAAGAGTAGGTGAAGTCCACGAGAAGCAAGAGCTGTAGGATGATGAACAAACCGCCTCCAGCCATTCCACAATACATCCAGTCTGTGTAAACACATGTTGACATATAAATCGATGATTGAGTTCATGCAAATTATTTACATAGAGTTGCTGGATTCAACAACATCCCACATGACTTTCTAACTATATCTCAATAATTCTACCACAAATAATCCTCACCTGACTTTATAATTGTCTTGATAATACAAACACCTATAATTCTCACTTGACTTTATAATTGTCTTTACAATAATCCTCATTTGGCTTTATCAATGAGTCTTGATTATTCAAGCAATATAAATCTCAGAGATTCCATTATACAATTAGAATGTGACTCAATTCAATATCTGATAACAAAGGTTTACAATGCATTAATCACATATAACTAATAATAATTATGTCTGGGTAAACAAAAATAAAAGCATCTAAATATCACTGATAGTGATAGTTCAGACATTATTACTTATAAAATGAAACAGTTTGCACAAGTCACATGCATGCAAGCATGCACAACACCAATCAGTTCTATGTTGATGATATTCAACTATAAAAATAAAATCACACAAATTATTTCCACAATCGAGAAATGCAGAAAAATTTATCTCTGCTTTTAAGTCTTGGATAATAAACAATAAGCTACAGAGATGAATTATGAAATTCTGGTCTACAATGTCTGGTGTCTTTTCTCTGGTATAAACTACTGTCTTGTGAGTCCTCTCTAACCTACTATTATTGTTACAACTCTCTTCTCTCTGGTCTTCTCTCTCTCTTACTGTCTTGTGACTCTTCTCTCTGGCCTACTAAGGTCTTGTGAATCTTCTCTCTGGGCTACTAATGTCTTGAGACTCTTTCCTATCTGGCCTACTACTGTCTTGAGACTCTATTCTCTCTGGCCTACTACTGTTTTGTGACTCTCTTCTCTCTGGACTACTCCTGTCTTGTGACTCTGTACTCTCTGGCCTGCTCTGTCTTGTGACTCTGGCTTACTACTGTCTTGTGACTTTTTTCTCTTTGGCCTACTACTGTCTTGTGACTCTTTTATCTCTGGCCTACTACTGTGTCTTGTGACTCTTCTCTCTCTGGCCTACAACTGTCTTGTGACTCTTCTCTCTCTGGCCTACTACTGTGTCTTGTGACTCTTCTCTCTCTGGCCTACTACTGTCTTGTGACTCTTCTCTCTCTGGCCTACTACTGTCTTGTGACTCTTCTCTCTCTGGCCTACTACTGTCTTGTGACTCTTCTCTCTCTGGCCTACTACTGTGTCTCGTGACTCTTTTATCTCTGGCCTACTACTGTCTTATAATGTTAACAACACTATTAATATGCAAAACAAATCTATAATATTACTGAAAAAAATTTTGTTGCTTCTACTACTGTAGTACTAGCATACATTAAAATAAGTCTTTGAAAATATGTTTTAGAGTATGAAACGTGCAGTTCTTAATATCATTTACAACACGTAATGTTGCTTTAAACAAACATACTAAGTGTGCAAGTGACAAAGACAATTTTTGCTACTTTGAGTGCTAAATACTGGTCAAAGGTCAAGATACTTACACAAAGTAAAATTACTTGGCAGGAAAAAAGAGCCAGCACAAAAGCCACAAAGAGCAATGATCTTGAAGAACCAATAACTAGAGAAAAAAAAACAAATGACCATAATTATAGTGTGACACAATGCCACCCTATTTATTGGTTATGATTATTATTATTAATATGCATCCATAACTAATTATAAGTGATGAGAATCTTAATTTATGTTATTAATAATTCTCCAGGAGGCACCACATGTCTCTCTCGCTTGGCAGATATGCGGGAGCTGTAAATGTTTTCTCTCTTCCACAACATTAAAAACAAACATTTACTGTCACACGATATTTCTTTAGGTGGAGAACTTCTTACCAAAGGAGAAGATAAATCTGTATTTAATCTATATTTAGTGATCTCCCATCTATCTCTCTAACAAATGGTTATCAATATGTGTAAGAAAGTCAATAAATTTCAACAATAAATGTATTAAATCAACAATCAAATATAATATAACAAATACAATGAAAAGATTAGTTGACATCAATATTTCCATGAACCATGTTCTAATAATTTTCAAAGCTCACAGTCTTATATACTAACACATAGTCAGTAGATGAGTGTTAATATAAATCATAAGATGATTCTTATCAGAGAAGAGAAATGGAGTTATAGACAGATAAGTGATGATAAGTGATGATAAGTGATGATAAGTTTGTACATAACCTTTCTAGATGATGCTGCAATAGTCTTTTGTGCTCTTCCGTAACAATGTAACAAGTTTACTGTTCACAATAGTCAATTCTTCATGTGGTTCTCTAGCACACTATAGAATGTTCCATGAACTGCTGTTCTCTCGAGAATAATCTGGGCACTCCTACGCCATATAAATTCCTTCAAGCAGAACAACAATGTAGCAATTCCAGTAACTTCCTTATATCAGAAATTCTACGATGTAGCTGAGCGTTCTTTGCTGTCATACATCAACAGAGTGCAGTGTATCCTTACCTTTACACATTTGGGGTAGAGACTTATCAAATCTACCACAGTCATAACAGTTTATAAATCAATAAACAGGGAACTTCCAGAGATTCTAGAATGTTAAAAAAAAAGTTACTTCTTCTCTGTAAAATATAAGCAGGGAACAAATGCTAAATTTTCCAGTTTATTTATTTCTAACTCCATACTTTCTTACATTCCAGTTTCAACTTACAGTTTCCTTCAACAGTATTTATTAGCCTGATACATGCATACAGTATAGTAAAAACAACTTGATAGTTTATGAATGTGTCCACTAGAAATAATGTCAAGTGTGTAACATATAACATACAAGCATCATAATTCACAATTGTTGGAGTAATAGTCTACTCACATAATACATCTCTATATAAAAAACAAGATTAATAAATATCAATAGCAAAATATTTCAAAGTTCATTCTCTCTAAATCAGTCAGTTAACTCATCATTAAGCTAATGGCCACCTTTCATGACCAGATTTCTTGCCATACCAAATTGAAAATGATTATTAAATACAAATTCTTTTCAACAGGTAAACATTGATCTCAGCCCATTGGCTGGTCTCATTCTTGTAAATCTTAACCATTGGATAATAAAAAAACTAGTCATCCATATAAGACCGGTTTAGATTACATCAGCAAATTCTAGCACATTCTCAACCTGAGCAGTTTGCTCTAAAGATATCATCATAAACGTTGCCCAAGGTAGGGTCAGTTTAACAGTGGCAATTTATATAAGAATTAAGTTTAGAAATAAGGATATCAGAATACTTTATAATATCCATTTACACATTTTAGCAAATAGGCTACAAAAGTAATAGTCAAGCAGTTAAGCTCCAAGACAGATATTTTTATCTTCTTTAGATACAGACCCATTTTGTATTGAAGCACGCCAGTGGCTGGAAGAAGGAACGCATGGTGTGAGAAGCATCATGATGAAGAAAAAAACAACAAGTCCCATTGAAAGGCGATACACTGCTTGGTAGCCAATCAGCCGAGAGCAGTTCTCACCTGCTGCTATGGTAATACAAGTCTCATTGAAGTATGGAATCTGAAATTATTTAATTATTTATTAATAAAAATAGTAGGATATGTATTTTATTTATAATTTTTAGAATGCACAAAAATAAAGAAATATATTCTTATATCATCAAAATAAACTACAATTTGCATCAATAATTTAGAATGAATAAATATGGTATATATGTAAATATCTCAAGATATGATTGTCCAGGACAGGTCTTTAGTGTATGCTGTCAAAGTTTATTTTAGTAACATGAAGATAATAACTGTAATTAAGAAAACAAAAGAGATGAATAATGACTTAACAAAATGTTTATTCTTATAAAATCACTAGGTTCTGTACACTATTTTTATTATTATTTACATATTAAATTAAATGCAAAAGAAAATTTTTAAAACTGATGAAGACACAATAAAATAAAAATGAAAGAAAAGATAACCTTACATATGCAAAATGATAGCATGAAACAAATAAGTTATTTTTTGTACATATGAAATAAATAATCAGCATAAAAGAGACATTGATAGTTTTTTTAAATTTTAAATATATAAATAAATAGCACGCAAGAGACAGTGCTATTCCTTCTTATGAAAAAGCTGTCATGAGAACCATCTGGAATTTTTGTATCTCACCTCACAAAGCAGCCCATTCCATGTAATGGACTTGAAAAATGTTTCAGAAGGCCAAAAGGCAAATGTCTGATGGTGAGCATAGTCTTATGGCAGAGATGACTCAGATGTACAAATGATATATGAGACAAAATAAGTACTTAGGATTGGAGTCAGACATCAAAGCAAAACAAAGGAGAAGAGATCCTGTGTTGATTCCCATAAGAGAAAAGAAGTTGTTTATAAAAAAAAAAATCCAATACCAATGGCATCAGATCAAAGGAAGAAGAAAATCATTTGGTCACTGCATTAGTATGCACTTGAACGAAGGCAAAAACCATACTACAAACATTATGAAAACCTAATTTTTTTCTGGATAAACAATATCTGAACAAGTAAATAAATCTCTAATCCATGTTTGACAGGTAGGCTGATACAAATTAATTCCTCTTAATCTCACTATTACAGTGTTAGTTTTTATAGTGTTAAATGACTGGGCAAAAACAACAACACAGTTGTACAAATTATTAGTGATGACTTACTGCATTACTCAATATGTCATCCAATTTTGGTACAAGCATGATACACTGAACAATAAAACCCACAGTTAGAAGTAGGGTGTACATAACTCGAGTACCAGTGGACTCCTTGATGTCTGGAAGGCACCCAAAACACAAGGCACAAGAGGCGGGTCCACAACAGCAGGCCAGCTACAAAATAATTAAGTAGATTAATTTAATTTTAATTACTAATTATTAAGATAATGTCATAAGAACATTCCAAAACACAATACAAATCAAACTGACAAAATGAGAACAAATGACATAGGAATTGTTTAATAAAGTAAAATCCTGTTCTCACCTACATCTCTTATACCTTAAAAAGAATTAAAACAATATTTAACTAAATGGATGGTTAAATAATAAATTAGTATCTTACAATACAAAGCAAAAAGAAGAACAATAAATATACCTAAAGAAATAATACTAAACATTACTATCCAAGGATTGTGATTAAATGCTTTTTGATTTTAATTCTATTTCTACCAATAAACTGTGAACTAAAACTAATAAAATTAGCAATGAAACTGTTAATATCAATTTATCCACAAACTTAATTTTTTTAAGAATCTCATTTCCTCACTATGCTTGTAAAAATATTAGAAATACCTTTTGCTGACTGTGCATCTTGGACATTATAAGTTAAAAAATAATAATGTTAGAAGGGGGGAAAAAAAGCTACTTCAGTACTTGTTTGGCTGATATTCTATCATCAGTATCACTGTAACAAGGCTGGTTAAAATTCACCAATGACTTAAGTCTTATAATGCTAATATAGTCTTGGATATCAATATTACTTTTAATTTTCTATAGGAAACTGATTAGGTCTACTTATTACTTCACAGACTTCTGTACTAAATAAGTACATCTAGACTTTTAATTAATTCCAAATTAAATGAATTAATTTGATTTGGAATGAATTAAAACGAATAAAAGTCTAGATGTACTTATTTCGTTTCGTTTTAAAAAAAATAAGAATCAATTATGAGTATTTCTCTGTGTGTCTTCTTCTCTCTCTCTCTCTCTCTCTGTGAGCTTTTGTATGCCTGTGTATAGTAATTAGTATAGGCCTAATTAAGAAGCTGGCTAAAACAAAGCAGCAATCTATGTAATTAGCTGACCATTAGAAACATCTTTACTCTTATTTATAGGTTTTAACAAGACATTCTCATAAATAATCATTATAGTAAATTTGGACGATTAGGAAATAATAATAACATTTATAGACTTTGTCTTCTAATATATTAATTTATTATAAAAGTGGATTCACAATCACCTGCGATGCACAGCACCCCATTGTAAAATCTACTCAGGCGGAAAAGAATGTAGCAAACAAATTAATTCCACACATCAAAGTTTACATACAGAGTGATGTATGTATTCTCATCAAAAGGCATATCCGAAAAGTTTTTTGTGAATAACTGATATAACACGCATGAAAAGTTTCATTACGCATTGCTCACTAATTCTGTGTTTGCAAGATTGTCACTGAGCAAGTGGCTAATGTTTACTTCCGATTGACCCAGAAAGACTTTAAATGTTGTGCATTGTTGTGCAATCTAGCGCGATTCGGCATCTAACGTGAACAAGTATCAAATGCGATTTTACAATACCATTAACGGTTTTTATGTAAATACATGATAAAAAAGTTACAATTTCGGATTAATGTTATTCAAATGTTGCAAATATAATCCTCGAAAAAAACAGCTGAGTTGTTCGTAATCGTGTACACGTTCTGCTACTAGCAGACTATATTTGCATGTATTTTTACAGAATATATATTGAAGCATCGATTATGAAAATATTAACAAACAAGACAAGACAAACAAAGCAATATCACATTGGTAAAGTTTATTAAAAAATAAAAAGTTTAATTTCATTAAAGGGGGGTTCTTTTCACCACAGCTCACCACAAGTCTCTCCCCGTATTCATAAGCACGGCATGCAAATTATAAGAAATGCTAGGTTATTAAATGTCCTAAGCTACTACATTAAGTAGAATAATATAACTTATTCTCTTACTTGAACCACCCTTACAATATAAATTTCTTCAATTATAGTTAACATTTATAATTTTACTTATTAATCAATCGAAACATCCATTTCAGAAGTCAGTCAGCCTCTATTGTCATTTCGTTAATAAAATTTGAACATGTTTAATTAATGTGGGATGTGATGTGTTGTATTGGGTTATAAAGGGCTGTTGTGGAACTCGGTGCAGTGGGCCGTAATGGTTATGGTGGAATGATGTGTCAAAAAATAGATGAAAAGCAAAACGTGGTTAAAATACCTTGACATTTTGTCAATTACAAACTTTTATGAATCTTAGTAGCAATAAAAAAATATAAATAAGATCTCAATGTAATATTACGTATTTGGGAAAATACGGTTGGTCTTTTAGACACGGTTAAACCGTGCACAGTTTGGTTGCTTTGGGTTTATCATCTGCTTCCAAAGTTCGCTGATTTCACCACAGGTGGGAACCACACGCAATTTTACGCTAAATCATTTCGTATTTTCAACTTGGGCTCTATATGCACGTTTTCATACTAATTTGATTTAAAGCTCATTAAATAATTGTCCTTTAATCTGATTAACCATTATTTGTTAATGGTGCAGCAAGGGTTAAAACCATACAATCTGACTAATTGTTACTTTTCCTCCTCCCTTTAAAAATTAAGCAGTTTCCAAACCATAGGTTCTTTAAAATTTTCAAGTTAACATTATTTTATAGTTTATCTTTTGACGAAATGGGCGCTTTATACTGTTTATTTATGTCTTCTATTTCGTGCCACAAACCATTATTTAGATTTTACATTTTAGTAATAGTTGGGTAAAGACGTAGATCTATTAGTGAGAAATAAACTGACTTTTAAGATCTGTTGTTGCTTGTTTATACGAACTAAATGGATGGTCCTTTATTTTTGTGAAATGGATATGTGAGTTTTGAGAAACCCCACTCGTTTGAAACCAGTTCTGTTTAAAAAAAAAAAAAAAAGAAGAACAAAAATCATTATTTCTTTAAAACAAGGTGGGAGGCGGAGGGACGGGCATAGCGAGTTGTCTGAGCCCTCCATTCGATCTTTGCCCTTCGGTCCCCAACGACTTCATAAAAAATCGTTTATAATTCTGTATCGCCTTTGTTTTTATACGTAGAAATTATTTATTCTGGCGGTCATTTATTCAAAATGTATCCCTTTCTAGCGCTTACTGATTTTTATCTTTGGCTAAGTGCTGCTGCAAAATTAGATTAGTGGGTCATACGATGTCTTCCTGACCTGCCTGTGCATTTCGTCACACACATTTTACTCCTATGTTTACACTGTTTATTTATCTATGTTATAAGTGACTACGCTTGAAATAGACTATGACTAGCAAATTATCCTAGGGTCACGCCAAGAAGTAAATGATAAAAACGCGACTGATCCTTCAAGCAATACTATTAAAATCTTGGCCTCTACAGACGGTTCGTTCTTGTTTTGCATTTCAACGAAATCTCGAAATGGCGACCGTAAAAGTGCTTGTAGACCAGAAGATTCACGCAAAAAAAGTGATGATTTTCTCTAAGTCGTACTGTCCTTTTTGTACCAAGGCCAAAAAGGTGTTCAAAAAGTTGATCGAAGAAAATCAGCTTTCATCAGAAGACTTTGAAGTTATGGAAATTGAAAACGATTCAAACTGTGAAGCAATCCAGAATTATTTGCAGACAATCACTGGCGCAAGATCGGTAACTAACGTCAATATGATTATGAATATCTTTCCGTGAATTATATTTCATGTTCAGTAAAAGTAAAAAATCATAATTTATTATAAATCTGTTTTTCGCTGAGACTACTTTAATAATAAGTGCTGTTAGTACAATTTTACCAAACTTTATAGGTGAGTAAATACTAATACTAATAATAGTAATACTTTTTATTTGAATATTATTTTAATAGTTAGACTTCATAGTTCATAGTAGTACTACTACTGAGTACTAGTATGTAAACATAATTTAGTCAATTATATAAACTTTCATTTCATTAAATAGTATACATCATTACATGTATTTTAATTCATCAAACGTTCAATTAATTATTATTATAGTAATAATACATGTACTTTAATACTAATACTGTAATAGTAGGCCTACTATCACTATGAATAGTCAGACTTTCATTTCATCATTAGTACAATAGTAGTAACTAATAAGTAATATAATACTTTCAATAGTAAATTTCAATTCTTCAAAGTTTCACTTCACTATTGACCTACATTACAGTGGCATAATCAGATACTTTTAGTGACTAGTGTCTTTTTTGTGTGTGTTTTTTAAAAATTTATTCTGAATAGTCTGCCTGAGACTTTGAAAAATTAAGTAAAATGTTAAATTTGTTTTAATAGTCAGCTGATTGGGCTCCTTTGAACTTGTGTATGGCACACTTGTTTTAAAAAATACTTTTTTTTATTTCAGGTATTCTATTTACATGGTACACTTGTTTCAAGCAATACTTTCCTTTCATTTCAGGTACCCCGTGTGTTCATTAATGGCAAATGCATTGGGGGTGGTGATGATGTCGTTGAAGCTCATGAGAATGGGAAACTAGTGAAACTTCTTTCAGCTTAAACCTGAATATAACTCAACTGTCATAGTTTTCATTCATTTGAGTATTGATTGTCCTATTACTAGTATTAGTATTACTAGTATTAGGTTACATTTTTGCACTTGTATTAATAAACCATTACTGTTAATTATTATTATTTAATATACAAGTTCTGATAGTTACAATTATAGTTATACTAATCTTTATAAATTATCTTAAAAGGAAACAAAATCTCTTTTTTTCCCCAGAGAATAAAGATATGCATTTCTCACCCCCAAAAATGTAATGTACGCACTTCTCACAAAATTGTTATACATTCAACAGAGATTATTAGTTAATACCTCGTATATTATTCAAAATGTACTATTTTATGGATGTTTATTGTGTCAGATTCTATTGTCATTTAGAAAATACTAAGCTCTTGAAAAATAAGTAAAATGGTACCTAACTCTAAGGCGAATGTTGCAGTTATACTCATTAAGAAATAGCTCTGTGTCTGTAGGTATAAATTTAAAAGAATTTTTTTTATTTTGTATAATAAAAATATTTTCTTATTTTGGCTCTTGAAGTAGTTAAGATCAAAGCTGGAAATTAGGTTTTGGACATTCTAGTGGAAAACATTTACTTTTCTCTATTTGATCTAAAGATTGACATAGTATTAGTAAACATGTTATATGATTAGTTTTTCAACATTAGGACAATTTTTCCTCAGTAGTTTGATAAAATTGAAAAAATGCAATTCATTAGCTAACTACTCAGATTTTGCTGTGAGTAAAGCACTATTTATTTGATACATTTTATATTATGTTTTTTACTGCATGCCCTTTATAACCACATTAGTTTCTACAACTAAAATATGGTTTGTATTCCTTTCTGATTATTGATTATTTGTTATTGTTATAACTTATATATTAGTGAGTGTGTTTGGTGTGTGAATTGTGAAGTTAAGATCACACCAAGTTTGTGATGCAGCTAGCTTGGGCCATTGGGCCATACTCTTGTTTGCTATATCATATTTTTTGATAACGAAATCACCAAGGACTTCTGTTGATTGTGAATTTTGTTTAAAGTTTGGTGAAAATAATGATTGATGCTAGTAGTGATTTTGTGTGTTTATTATACAAACACAACGAGTATGAAATATTAATTATAATTTTCATTAAAGAAGATAATGTATTGGCTTAAGTGTAACATTTTGTTTTTATTTTTAAATCATAAAATTATAGCTTGTAAGTAAGGTGAATATAGCTAAGTTCTTAATGTCTTTTAACCTTCTAGTTTTTGCAAACATTATGCAAGTAAAATAATATGTACATTTGATTTTTCTTATAATTCATTTTAAAGGCACTTCATAAATCAAGCTTTCTAAAGCACTAATTTTAAAAGCTAAACTATAAATAACCAAAAATGTAAATGTAAATAGTTTGAAATAAAAGATAAACTATTTTTGGAAGAAGTGAAATAATTATTATATTTCTGATGGCAAGCAGAAGTTATATATGATTTCTTTCTTTAAAGTGGTTGATAATGAAAACGCCAATCATATGAAACAAAGACCACACCAAATTATACAAACTATTCAGCCATTCAATATCAAGGAAACACACTCATTATTAAGGAAATATAAGCATTATTAAGGAAACAGTCATTATTAAAGAAATATATTTCCATTACCAATGAAATATACACCTATTACCAAAAAAATATGCACCCATTACCAAAGAAATATACACCTATTACCATGGAAACATACACTCATTATTCAGGAAATGAAGTTATTGGCTAGATTTTTTAAGCAGTCATTAAAACCTTTTAATGTCCAGGAGTGGCGGGGGATGCGTGGTTTTTCTTTAAATGACCAATAAAAAGCACCAGTGCATAAGTTTTCAGATTAGATAATATTAAAATTATTTTTGGTAATGACATTTTAAAATAAAAATATATTCTGCTTTACTTTTTAAAAAATAAAAAGTAAATATTGTTACACCCAATAAATTGTTCTATTCATTCATCTTTTATAGTGTTGAGGTTATTGAGTAAAAACTAAAATGAGTGAACAAGATCATGATTCATTTGCCTTGTTGTATGTTTTGTATATACTTAGTCAGTTAGTGTTAGTCTTTTAACATTTTTAAGATCTGGAAACAAGCGTACTCTATATTTACTCCTTGTTAGACTTTTTAAGGTATGGAGGGAAATTAACAAAATTAGTTGTATATCTGGCTATTAACTATAACATCAGTTATCCACTAAAACCAAATGTTGTGCGACTGACATAGTCTGATATTCATTTGTGGGTGATTAAGGATTTTTTAAAGTTCAAAACTAAAATGAACATACCTTGAGAAAACTATTGTGTTTAAATGAAGGAAGTTAGAGAGCAGAAATAGTGTTTTTGTCTATATATTACTAGTATTGGATAAAATAGTTGCTCAATTATTTGATATAAGTATCGACAGCAAAATTATAAAACATTTGTTGTGTAATTACAAGGCTAAAATAATATTTTTATGTCAGTGCATTTATTAGTTTGATAAATAGAAATTTTATTTATATTATTATTTTAATCTGCTACCCAGATGCCTGTGATGTGCTAAACTCATATATTTTACTGACAGATATTAAGTCAATGTGCATGCTTATTAGCATAATCTTGTAAAAATGAAATGATTTATAACATTAAATAGTTTGATGGTATGTAAACCTATTCTGTTATTTAGAAAAAAAATAATTGCAATATTTATATAGTAATTGTTAGTTAGCCTGTATCTCATTGCCCTCTTCAAATTGTTCTAGCTAATGTCATTTAAATTTAAAGGGGTTTTTTGGGGGGTTTTTTTTTGCATGCAGATGAATATGTGTCTATTTTTTTTTCTCAAGTGTAGGGTTGTGAATTAAAATGTTAAGCTTGATTTTATGATTTATGCTGGCTGATTGATGTCATTTGAATTTGTTTATTCTTTCAGCATTTGCTTATCAAAATATTGCACTTTGTTATAGTTTTTATGTGTGCAGTCTTTGCATATATAACTGTTATATTAATAATGCATGAATAAGGTAAAATACATATTTTACAACTTTTTGGCACTGCAAGTAAGTGTAAGATTTCTGACAGCAGTATTGTGCTGGATGTTCTTTCAGAAGCTCCAAATTTCATTGTATTATTATAATTATTATAGTTTCACTATAAATCAATAATGTATTTTGTGTGCTTAAAAACAAGAGTGTGATAATTTTAATTATTTTAGTCTAAATGATGATTAAGGATTTCAATATATTTTGCCTAGCCAGCATCTTAAATCAAAAATCAAAAGTTATGTTCACTAAAATAAATATATTAATATATATTTGAACAGCAGGTCTTAATTGTTCAATCAAATGTGTTTATCATAAAATAATGATTGTGTTAACTCATGTACAGCTTGCTCAGAAAATTCCAAAGTATTGACAAACTGTTTGCATTTGCTCATTGTAGCTATTTGCCTTTTTTGGCTATATGCCTATTTTAGCCATTTAGTGATTTACCTGTTTTGGACATTTACCTTTTGTGTAGCCATTTTTCCTGTTTTGGCTATATGGCCATTTAGCCATTTTTTTTTTGTTTTGGACATTTGCCTGTTTTGGCTCTGTACCCATATTAGCCAATTGCCTGTTTGGCCATACGCCCATTTTAGCCATTTTTCTGTTTGGGCCATTTGCCCATTGTAGCCAGTCCGTGTCAACCTTAGTAATAATTGATGTGTGTATTGCTGGTAGTAGGGAAGTATTTTAGATTAGGACAGCATTATAGTTGAATAGGATAGATTTGAGGTCAGTCTGAAAGCATTGTTCTGACTCTTTCAAATACATTGTCTCTAATTTGATTGCCAGTATGATTGGCAAATATATCATCATACAATGTCAAGAACACTATGATTGGCAACATATTCAGTTGCTTTTTTGAAAGAACACTTTAATGAACAAAATATAAAATCACTTATTGTGCTTTTATATTTGATTTGTTTATAAAGACACGCATATTCATAATGATTTATCAGTTTTTCTCATAGTACACATTCTTTATGTATACATAAATATAACTCAAAAGAAAATACTTTAGAGTGCCTCTGTCCAACACATAATTGCATTCTATTTCAGGCAGCAGTAAATATAATTAAGCACAGATTTTATTTACATGGCCTAGCTTTTAAGTTAAATGGAAATTAAATGCAAAGCATTGTTGATAAATATTCAGCATAATTGATGATGATGATAATTTTTTGAATTATTTACTCAATTTTAAAAACAGGGAACCTATTCTGTAAAACAGTTTATTGATTATTATTGAATTATAATGTATTTAAATGACATAATTTCAGTGCTGCACAAATTTATTCAAGTCTGAAATTGTGCATTGAACTGCTTTGTATTAACAACGACTTCCACTATAGTATATATTGGAATGGATAATTCTCCTATTTTGGTGCATGAAACCTTGCTTTTGACCTTGTGTTGTGTCTGAAATCCAGGCGCAAAAAGATTTTCTGTCACCACACAGTAGTGAACTTTTAATTTCTTGAAGAAAAAACTGATTTTTCCCCAGCCTCTTACCTTGGCTCCTGGACTTATCATTTTTGATTGACTTAGTATTTTTTGTTTCTAAGTTAGTTATATCATTAAGTGTCAAGAATATATTTTTTAATTGATAAATATTTTCTCTATTCTTATACATATGTTTGATTTACCTTTTATATTATATTTAGACAGCAATACTACTGCTTACTTTTTCAAATGTAAAATAGCTAGCTGAAAGTGCAACGAGTTTATATCTTTATTTAGTAACAGTGAAATTATTGTGTAACATTCATTATTTTATATAAAACCATTTAAAACACATACTAGCTATAACATGCACAATATCTGTTGTATTTTTTCTGAAAATGTGTATTATTACCGAGAAACTTGGATTTTGTTATCAGTTCATAAGAAAATAAATTTTGGAAAATAAATATATTTTTTGTTTCTAAACAAATGTAAACAAAGTGCATGTATTTCTTCAGTGGAGCCTGTCCTTTTCAAAACTCAGACGTTCACAGAGTGGCCATATTTGATTATAAGCTGGATAGACAACATCATTTTATTGTGTAATATTATTATAAATTATTTCTGTTTCAATAGTGCACACACAAACACACACCTGTTTAACAGCAATAAAATAGCAAAAGAATCTGACAATCATAATATTATTCCTTACTGCAATAGAATGTTTATATAAAATTGAAACATCAGTAAATAATGTTTTTATTAAATAGCAAACCATGTAACATAACTGCAAGAGGCAGACAAATTATTTTGTGTATATTTGATCATGTTTTGGTATAAATTATTTAATACTGCATGGTATATTTCTTGCAAGAAAATGTTGTTTTATGCAGTATATTTGATACATGTATTTATTTTAATTTTCTTGGATGTGTTATTTCATTTAGTGATTAACTGATTTAAAAATCCATTAAGTAAATTTGACATGAAGCTTTTTATTATTTTTTTTAATGTAACAGTCATACAATATATATGGTGTTGACCATCTTTGAAGCACAGTATTTCTGTTAAAGTTGTTTCACTAAAAAATGGTTTTAATTTTAACTTAGCAAAATATATGGACATTCAAATCTGTCATAACAATAACGTTTTATCATAGCCTATAAAATGTATAAGCATATAAAGGAATTCTCATTGTTATGAAGTTGATAATTGAAGTAGTGATGTATTGCATCATAAGTCATCATAATACCAACTATTCTGTAATAGGAGCTTATTAAATTGTCTTTCTTTTGTTTTTGACTCAGGAAATCTGTAATAGTAAAAAGACAGTTAATTCCTTCAAACTTCCTAGATCTCTTTATTGCTGAATTTAACATTAATTTTTTCTTTAAAACCCACAGGTATCCAGTATTTCTGCAAGAATAGTTATGTTTCTGACACTATTTTGTAGATGTTTGACTGTCAAATAATAAAATATTGAACCAGTTTCATGGAGTTTGTTTCTTGTTGCTGTCCAGTTGTATTTTTAAAATCTTCATTGCATAGTTTTAATTTTCTTTCATTAACATTGACTTAAGGGGAAAAAAAGAATTTTAAATGGTATATGACTATGAGTTTCATTTGTAGGATTACTGATCACAAGATATTTTTTCATCGTCTAATTTCTTAATATAACTGCCATTCAACTTTTTCTTGGGTGTCACTAATAATCTTTTATAGTTTACATTTTTATTATTATTAGCTTTTGCTTTTGTCTGTTTTCTGAATGTATCCAGTCAAAGAATGCTTTCACTTATTCAGTTAAATGACAGAATAATTTGTTGATACACAATAGCAAATTGTGTTTTATCATGATAATTCTTGTTATGCACGCACACACACACTTGCACGACTGAGAATACATTATAATTAAAATTATTAAAGTAAAACATCTGCAAAATTATTCCTGGAAAATATGTACTCTTTGTTAACATAATGTATCATTTTAATAAAACTTAAAGAACATGTAAATGTGTCCTCTTATTAACTGTTATAGGATTTATCAAAGTGTCTTTTTATGAACAGATGCATGGCTTGTTAGATGTATTTCATTATTAACAGTTACAGGATTTATCAATAAATCTTTATATTAACCATTACAGGATTTATTAATGTATCCTTATATTAACAGTGACAGGATGTATTAGTGTGTCTTTTATGAAGAACTCTGAGATTTATTATTGTGACCTTTTATTAATACACTTGAGATTTATTACTGTGACCTTTTATTAACACGGATGGTATTTATTACTGAGACCTTTTATTGACAATTACGGAGATTAGTGTATTACTGTAACCTTTATTGACAATTACAAGATATTTTTTTATTCATGTTGTCTGTTCAGAAGTAGACAGGCACTAAAGCAATTTGATACATCTTTCAAAGTGTTCAAACATTTGTCATAAATATCTCATACTGGTTCATTTCTAACAATTTATATTATCTACTGATGACCGTCCTAACCTATTATAGCAGTTTATTTCATGATAAAAAAAAAACAAAAAAACCCAGCAGAAATCAGCTTTATTCTGATGCACAATTAAACTCATAATTTCCACACAATTCCCTTATATCATTTAAAGTTGTCACCAGCACACAATTCTTTTTATATCATTTGAATTCATCACCACCATACAATTCCCTTCACAACATTTGAACTTATCACCACCCTAAAATTCCCTTCACATCATTTCAACTCATCGCTATCAAAAGGTTCCCTTTACATCATTTCAACTCATCGCTATCAAAAAGTTCCCTTTACATCTTTCAACTCATCGCTATCAAAAAATTCCCTTTACATCGTTCCAGCTTATCACTTACACTAACATACAATAATCTCAGGATCTCCAAATATCAATCGTCAAGAAATGTGCTTCAAGTCAGGTGGTTTTTATCCAATCTCTTGCCTGCGTACTTGGACGCTACACTTTCAACCCTTGCTGACGATGTAAAACAGTAAGATGAAAGATGAAAGTTATTATTTTTTTAGCAAAGGATGGTGACAAGTTGGCAGTTCTTACTTCGATATCTCCGCAAATTTTGACGCTACTATGTATTGCTACATTGCCGACATCAAATTTGTGACATTCGTTACACAGCTTTTACTACTGACTATGTACTACTACATTGTCTCCATCATATATTTGACACAACTCTTACTCCTGCCTATGCATTACTATATTGCCTCCATCATTTGTGTGACATTAGTTACACAACTCTTACTACTGACTATGTATTACTTCATTGCTTCCATCATTTGTGTGACATTAGTTACACAACTCTTTACTACTGACTATGTATAACTTCATTGCCTCCATCATTTGTGTGACATTAGTTACACAACTCTTACTACTGACTATGTATTACTTCATTGCCTCCATCATTTTGTGTGACATTCATTATAATGGTTTATCATAATCATTTGATAGAATATAGGTAGTATCTGTATATGGCAAAATTTCCCACTCACCACTGATGTATCACAAAGTCATATTCATGTACTATTTTTTTGTTTTTAATTCAACCTCTCTCAAACATCATATATCGTCAGACAACTTGTGTTTTGACGACATTCACCTGTAGGGGTCAGGCCATCTGAAGGAAATGATTGCTATCATCCAGTGCAGTGAGTTCATTTTGATGTAAACTACAGACGATTTATACAAAGTTCCTGATGAACGTGACTAAGAATAAAGCCCAATCACGTCAAAATGAATATCATTTTCACACAATTACATCACTTTCACAATCACTTAACACCCCAGTGGCATTTCCTAGTAAATGTCAGCCATCACTAACAACAATAGATGATAATTATGATAACTTTCAATACGTGTATTTATTTACTTTGTATCTAGAGGGCAATCATTTACAGGCTATAGAAATAATGCCTATATAGTTCTGCACTAAAGTCTAGCCCTGCATCTGGTAGATTTAGACGCTTTTGTCCAACTGCAATGAGTGGCTGGAAACACGAATTAATGAAAACAAAAATAGTCACGTATATGTAATTTGCTACCACACTGCGTCGTTTCGCATCTTGACCTCACATCCCGTTATTCTGAGATTTACTTGATTTGGAAAGTTTAGCGTCTATTGTTTTGTTGTTGTTGTTGTTTTTTTTTGTAAACAAATATTTTGGCTATGTTCTATCTCTAAAATTTAAAATAAAAGCTCTTTGAAAGAAACAATCACGATTTTTTCTTCTTGTCAAGGGTCAAAATAGCCTTTAAAAAAAAACAAAACAAAAAAACCCCTCAGTTTCATTGTTGTTATGAATGACCTGGCTGTAATTACGAATCATTAGAAAACTCCGACCCTCTACAGATTAGATTTGTGTGCATTTCTTTGGATGACCTTAAAATAATTGTCCACTGAAAGTTTGGAAAAGAGCGTAAAGAATGTAAACAACATGAGACGAGGGATGCTTTTTCTTTGCTGATTCAGTGATTGATGAGGCAAATCACGTGATGGTGAATTCAATACCGCACTGGATTCTCACAACGATTAAGATCGGAATAGATACATTTTTGCAAACTGTTGATTTATATATTTTTTTAAATACCTCGAAAATCAAACCAATTATTATTTTTGCAGGTTAATCATTCTTTCCTGTCATTGGCTTCGTGTAAATTTGAACATGTTAAAATTGTGTTTCTTTCTCTAATACGTGCAATTGCATTTTTATCACAGTGCGCATTATATTTAAAATCTTTAATAACAATCAAAAGGCTTGCAGTGAAGTGTTTGAGCACCTACAGTGAAGGTTTTGCATAGTTTGACGGTATTTAAGTGCCAGTAAGTGTACAGTTGAGCATCAGTGACAAGCTTGTCAGGCATTAATGTGTAAGGACCGACCTTATAGGGTAAGTACAGAGTTTGCACACGGCACTATGGAATCAGTAAATTAACTGCACATAACACCGGTGTGAATATAAGGATGAGTTAAATATTAGTGTTAATGTGCAAGTCTAGTGAAGAACGACTCTAGAGTGTAGATTTAAGAATGGTGATGGATTGCACACGGCTCTAGGGTATAAATTTAAGTATGGTAATAGATTGCACACGGCTATAGGGTATATATTTAAGTATGGTAATAGATTGCACACGGCTCTAGGGTATATATTTAAGTATGGTAATAGATTGCACACGGCTCTAGACAGATTTAAGTATGGTGATGAATTGCACTTAGCACTTCTACCCACTGATGAGAAATGTGCATATAGCACTAATTAAAATATAATTGTAATTGTAAATGAAAGGTTGTGCGCAATATATTTAACAGACTGATTTTGTCAGTCATGTGTATTTATATTCAATGGGTTTTATTCACCCCAAGCCACCACCACCACCCACACACATCTTGCCAAGTCCACTTGTATTAATATGATTATTGATTCCAGCCCTCTCTACACCCCCATACACCCATTTCTTCCCGCAGCAGTTATCTCTGGCCGCCCATACACGGAACTACTCGGATATTTTATTCAATTTAAAGAGCGTAATCGCGAATTCGGAAAAGATTTGTTTAATTCCGCAGACATAATCTTCCCACAAGGAAAGATATTGTGATGTGTTGCCCAGAGAAAGTGTAATGTGCTGCCTCGCCAATTTGTATCGACATTTCACACTGACTTGTCAACAAGTCAACAGAGCTTGCAACAAAGTGTTGACCCCTCAACATATCGCAGATGTAAGAAAAAGTTTTCACGACTTCGTACGGTTTAATTTTAGTGCTTGTGAAGCCAGACAGAAGACGAACATGGCATTTTGAGAAATTAGATCTTAATAAGATCATGTTTGCATTGTTATCAGAAGATTAGTGTCCCGTTTTTTTTTTGGTACTCAGTACGTACAAACAGCGCTGACGTCAATGCAGAAAAAAAAGAAACTGATAGTCCGAGACTTAAGATCAGGTTCAAAATCGTTTCATTCCAGGCAAATATTTTACAAGATGTGTATATTTCTCTAACAGGCACTTTATTCTGGGTATCATGCAGTGTGTACCAAGTTTAGACTTGATCGTACTTGTTTAGACTACTAGTAGCATATGTTATTATTTTTTTTTTTTGGGGGGGGACTATGTTTATAACAGAAAAAGTTCAGTAAAATATTTTACTTGCTCTATTATTGAGAGAAAAAACATAAACTGCTACTTTCTAGATATAGTGTGCCGTCAGCCACAGAGGACTGCTTGTAAACAGCTTTTGAGAAAAGGTCTTCCTGTTTTAGTGAGCAAACAAAGTAGCCTGCATAGTATGTTTGACAGTAAAATTTGCCTCATTGTTATGCAAGTCTTGACAGTAAAATTAATCTTGATAGTAAACAGTAAATTAGTCTTGGTAGTAAAAATAACCTCCATAGGAGATACTTGTCTTGACAGTAAATTGAGCTTTCATAGTAAATTAGTCTTCAGGATAAATTTAGGCCTCCTAGTATCTCATTCTTGACAGTTCAATTACAAATCATAGTGTCTCATTCTTGGCAGTAAAATTAACAATCATACTGTCTCATTCTTAACAGTTAAAAATCATAGTGTCTCATTCTTGACAGTTAACAATCATACTCTCTCATTCTTGACAGTTAAATTAAAAATCATAGTGTCACATTCTTGACATTAAATTTTAATTCACAGTATCTTATTCTTGAACATTTAAAAAAAAAAGTGTTGTGGCGTGTTAGCCTTGAGAGCAATAATCGCCCTACATACTCGAATTGATGTGGACCTGTGATTTGTCAAACAAAACGATAATGAGTGGGTGCCAGACAAGTCTGTCGATTTCCAACAGTAGCTCCAACAGCACCAGCACAGCAAAATATGGCTTTGTTGTGTACTGGGCACTAAATGGTTATGGAGTTACGCTGCTTGATCTCTTTATGAACACACTCATGGTAAGTACATTCAATGGTAGCATGAATGAATTAGAAACATGTCATAGTTAAGCTATTTGATCTCTCTATGAACACAGCCATGATAAGAATGAATTAGAAACGTCAAACTTAAGCTATTTGATCTCTCATGTAGTGTCTGAAAGGTTTGTAGCATTTGCTGATTGTACTTTTTTTTTTTTACATTCAGGGTATCATGCAGTGTTTGCCAAGTTAGAGCCTTGCTGAATGTCCTTATTGTTGTTTTACGTTCAGGGTATGATTGACCATGAACTAGCATGAAATAGTGAGGCAGGCTTTTTGCGAAGAAATCTGACGAGACAGAGAGAAAATAGACGTACAGATGTAAATTGTGCTTTCTGTGACGATGCATTTCTGCACGTACTGATGTCAGCATTTTAAAAATATATTTGACAAGAAACACCCCACCCCCTACATTCCTATATTTTTTCCACACTTACCTTAAACATCTTACCTCAACCCTCACCCACCCCACACACAATCACACTTTTAAAAATATAGTTATCTGAAGTCAAAACGCAGCTGAAAGCTTGTGTAGATAAGATGATACTTTAAACATCCATCTTAAAGCAGAATTCGATCAGATGATATTTTAAACATCCATCTTAAAGCAGAATTCGATCAGATGATACTTTAAACATCCATCTTAAAGCAGAATTCGATCAGATGATACTTTAAACATCCATCTTAAAGCAGAATTCGATCAGATGACACTTTAAACATCCATCTTAAAGCAGAATTCGATCAGATGACACTTTAAACATCCATCTTAAAGCAGAATTCGATCACGTTCATCATCGTTGTTGTTTTTCCTCGTCGTCATCATCTTCTTCATATTATTATCATTATTATACCTCTTCCCACGACTTCTGTTGACTGTTGGTTATGAATCAAGGTCTCGGAAACTTACCAAGATTCTGGGAGATCCAAGGTTTTACGGAGGGCGTGAGCACTTCCGATGAAAGCTGCTTTAAACAGTGGGGCAATTTTTGTGTTGTCCAGGCACTTTATTCAGATAGTCTTCCAATTCAGGTGTTATGTTCCCCAAAGCTCCTCTTACTACAGGCATTACTTCTGCTTTTACCTTCCACAATCTCTGGAATTCTAATATGAGAACCTGGTATTTTTCTTTTTTTTTCTCTTTCTTTTGTTTTTATGTTTCTATCACTTGGAACAGCCACATCGAAGATTGTTACTGTTTATTTGGACTTATTGACAACTACATTATCGGGTCTTCGTGCAGGAATCACTCGATCCGTCCTTATTTCAAAGTCCCACTGTATTTTGACTACTTCTGTTTCAATAACTGCTCCCGGTTGGTGCATTCATGCTCTTTCCGGGATTTTTACTCCGTAGTTCTCATATAGATTTCTATTGAGGACTTTGCCAGTTAGTTGTGTTTTTTTTTTTTGTGTATTCTGAAAGTGACATCCAGATAGTATATGTTCTGCTGTTTCATCCACGTTTTCGATGAGCCTGCATTTGGAATCATTTGAGATTTTCATGATTTTGGTTCTGTGTGATTTCGTAATTAGGGATTGAACTTGTTCTGCTGTTATTAGTGCTTCTGTTTCTGCTTTCAAACCTGCTTCTTTTAACAATCGGAATGTTGATTGTGTTGTTGATAATTAATTCATCAGCATATGACCTCACTTGTCGCCATCTTGTTATAATTATTCGTATTATTATTATTATTGTTATTATTCGTATTGTTATTCATATTATTATTATTATTATTTTATTCTGTGCAGGTGTTTTTGGCAGTATGGATTATGATATTCAATGCCATAGTCTTGGACACTTTGGTGCGTATTAAGGCAAAGAAAGGAAATCGTGAACCAACTGACATTCTGATTTCCAGCCTGAGTGCGGCTGACATGATCAGTGGCATTTGTCTTCTTTACAGCACTGTCTACAACCTCGCTAATTTTCAGGTTTGAATCTTGCATTTGTGTGTGTGTGTGTGTGTGTGTGTGTGTGTGTGTGTGTGTGTGTGTGTGATTTTACTATGATTTAAAGATTTTAATTTATTTAATTAATTTATTAATTAAATGATAATAATGATGATTTACATCTGTCTATATCTGGTATCACTATCCTTGACATATTAGAACTGACAATGGCATTGCTGTGATATAACCTGAGAATTTGCCTACAACCTATTGCAAATAAATTATCAAAGAGGTTGCTGGCATGTAGTAATGATAACATTAGAGATGTTGCTGACATTGTCAATCTTAATATTAAAACAGTTGTTTTGTATGCTCATAGCATTATTAGTGTAACACTAAGTACTCAAATAATGTAGATGACATCAGAGAGTCTGT
This sequence comes from Sinotaia quadrata, assembly GCA_028829895.1. Taxonomy (NCBI): domain Eukaryota; kingdom Metazoa; phylum Mollusca; class Gastropoda; order Architaenioglossa; family Viviparidae; genus Sinotaia; species Sinotaia quadrata. The sequence goes on along the minus strand of CM054177.1, from coordinate 51,038,570 downwards.
TATCACTTGGGTAACTGATATTATGAAAAAGGTTGCTTGACACCTGTAGAGTTGTCATATACTGCTTGGGGTGACTCGTATTTATGAAATTTAGATCAAATCAATCCAGCCTGCACCCTAAATCCAACTACGAGTGCTGATGCAAACAGTAAGACTTATTGATTATGGGCTGATGGCCTAATGTATTTATTTGACTCGCCACCCCCCAGCAGAATAACTGCGTACAAAATTATAACAATATACAATGATGATCCTAACGTTACAAGAGATACTACTCTACAATTATGACGCAGATTTACACTTAAATCGACAGCTACATTAATAAAGATGCATAAGAATTGTGACAATTAACAATAAAAAAATAGTTATAAAAATCATAAAAGCATATAGGAAATCAGGATTTTTCAGTGATCACTATAATGTTTCTTCAATGATCAGATTGTCTTTATGTTCACTCTAACAGAATTGTTCATGACCAATGTTTTAAAAGGAAGACAAAGGCAGCAACATCTTGTTTCTCATGTAACTCAACTTTTGAGTTAGGTCATACTGACCTCTGGTTCATGCACAATGCGCACATCAATATCACTTCAACTTCAAACACTGTACACTTCTGTTGTACCACCAGGACCCTGAAATATAAGGTTGGCTAGCCCCTAGTCCCTTCTTCAGAACTAAGTAGATCTATCTTATTCACGCTACTGATCTCGACTACAATTCATCATTACAATACTACAAAAATGCAATATAAAAAATATAATTTAAATTCTACTTGCATTCATCCAAGTCACTCATTTATCATCATAAAAGGATTCCTAATCACAGTTTCATTCAGTTGTTCCATGGACCCCTACTTTTTTTTTGCTTTCTTCTAGTATGTGTAATGGTCGATAGCACTAAAGGTATTTATGCATGTGCCCCACCCCCACTTCCCACTAAAAATATATAATTTCAATCTCGCCTCTGCAGCTCATTTGACCAGTTCATTTGGTCAACCAGGTTCTCATACTGCATTCCTTTCCTGTATGAAATGTTCTGTTTTACATACAAATATGTTGTTTTACACACCAATGTTTTGTTTTACATACAAATGTTTTGTTTTACATACCAATGTTTTGTTTTATGCCCACACAAGCCTTGCAGCCTCCATCCCTCTCAACTCTTTCCCCCTTTTCCCCTGGAATCTGCACATTCACACTGACTACGTTATTTCATCATTTACTTCAATTTGGAATTGTAACTCCAAATGAAAGCTCCTTTCATGACAATATAATACAAGAGAGACTGTTGACTTACGTGTAGTCAAATATTTTCAGAGAAATTGTTAATATATGTTTAGTCATGATACTTTCAAGAGCTGACTACACATGTGTGCTCAAAACATTATCAGAGAGGTTGTTGACATGCATGTATTTAAGGCATTTTCAATGAGCCTGTTGACAACTGTAGTCAAACCTTTATCATAATCATTGCTAACTATCAAGCAATAATGATATGTATTATTCAAGGCGTTGTTCAGACATCTGTAGTCAAACATATTAGGAACGTTGCTGACATTTATCTAGTCTTAATTATCACCGAGGTTGCTGATACTCATAAAGTCTTGATGTTATTGGAGAGTTTGTGACATACCATGGAGTTATGGTGCTATGAGAAATGTAATTGTTAAAACATTATCAATGTCGTTGCTACACTCTTGTAGTCATGATATTATCAGAGAGGTTTTTAACAATCATATTATGAAAACATTATCAGAGAATTTGCTGACACTCATGTATCGATGGTGTTACCAAAGAGTTTGCTGACATATATGTAGTAATGTTACCAAAGTGTTTGCTGACATACATGTAGTAATGTTACCAAAGAGTTTGCTACATACATGTAGTAATGTTACCAAAGAGTTTGCTACATACCTGCAGTTATGATGTTGAGGCATGTGTTATTAAAACACCATCACCATCAGCGCCGTTGCTACTTTCATGTAGTCATGGTGTTATCAGAGAGGTTGCTAACACCTGTGAAGTCAAAATCCCACCAGAGACGTTGCTAACACACAGGTACAGGTAGTCATAAAGTTGTTTAAGATGCTTTTCATTCCTAGATAATTGAAATGATGTCAAAGTGGCTGCTGTCACTCGTACACTCATAACAGAGTTCTGATACTCTTACAATCTGGACGTTATCACAGTGGCTGTTTGTACTCGTGTAGTGAATACATCATGATTGAAATAGCAGTCACGCGCATAGTATGGATGTTATGATAGGATTTTCCGAAAATCATGAAATCGTGACGTTATCAGAGTGACTATTTTTCCACCGTGCTAAGTAACATCGGAGATAACGTTAAACTTTATTGATGATGGATAATGCTGGTGACGGAGATTGTGGCATTGCGTACTTATTTCTACTCACGAGTACAACTCACAGACTCAAGAGGTAGCGTACTTATTTCTACTCATGAGTACAACTCACAGACTCAAGAGGTAGCGTACTTATTTCTACTCACGAGTACAACTCACAGACTCAAGAGGTAGCGTACTTATTTCTACTCACGAGTACAACTCACAGACTCAAGAGGTAGCGTACTTATTTCTACTCACAACTCAACAGACGGAAGCCACTAATAAATCACTGTTTCGTTTTTGTTATTCACTTGCAGATCCGTGAGGAATGTCTACTACGCATGTCTTTGCTGCTGCTATGCTCTTTCTCGTCTGTTCTTAACTTGGCAGTGCTGACCGTGGATAGGTATATCAAGATTATTGCCCCTTACAGGTAGGACTCAAACACTCGTGCACTTACGCATGGTCGCTTGCATATGTGTAAATGTTTATGTGCATCTCTGTTATTTAACAATCAATGCAAATCGATTTACCGTCCATTCGCTCTATGAATTCATTGATCATACTAGCTTAATGTGCATATATACATTGTGACATAATTTTAATATGTGTGTAGTGTGTGTGTGTGTGTGTGTGTGTGTGTGTGTGTGTGTGTGTGTGTGTGTGTGTGTGTGTGTGTGTGTGTGTGTGTGTGTGTGTTTGTGTTTGTAAGGGTTTTAGTAAATCACTATCCCATAACTTTAATTTTCTAAATATAAGGAAGAAGTTAAGATCGCAGTCAATAAAATATTAACGTAAACGAATATCACGTCATTCGGACGTGACGTACTGACAATGGCCATAAACTTGTGCAAGTCACGTATCGAGACAGGTTAGCAAGTACAAAATTATTTTTAACTTAATCAAGTCCGTAGACTGAAAATACAAATACAGTATTATTATTTACATTTATAACTTATGAAAGTAACTAGTAGCTCTTTTTTTTACCTGAAAATATAAATGAAGTAATATTTGCATTTATAACTTACGAAAGTTGTAATAGATCTATAAATGAAAATACAATTAAACATAATGAATATCACCACTACTATATAGACTGTAAATAATTATACACTATTACTTACATTTATATATTTAGTGAAAGTCACCATTAACTCAATAATCCAAAAAGACAAGTGTCAGATTTGTTACAATGTCCACTATTTTATTTTTTTAAATTTATTTTTGTGTGCCTAGTTTTCAACGTATTCGACTCCAGAGGCAAGGGAGATTAGCGTCTTTTCATAAACGTTTTGTGAACTTTGTATGATATTAATATGTGATGTTTCTTTGAAATGTTTAGGATTTTAACTATTAGAATAAAATAGGGCAACTAAAATTAGTATTTTAAAGTAAAATGTGCACAGATGATTCTCGTGTCTGAGGTATGACGTAGAGTGTCATTTGCATAAACAACACGTAGAACGCCAATGACGAATCTGCTCAAGCCATAACAACGGAGTGTAATTTTTAGTTGGTACACGAAAACACACTTTTAATCAATCATAAAGCTGAAATTCTCGCTGACAGAGGGTGCTAAAATAGAAATTGACTCTATGAAGTTTGGTTTAGACTGAAGACAACAGGAGCCAGAAGAATTTGATGTAACTCACACAAACCACAGGGTTTGCTGGCATCATAGTTTTCCATTTTATGATGCCAACTTAATATCTATCTCTAATTGATTTGGAAATCTGGGTATTTTAACACGAAGGTGAATGAAGAAGAGAATGTCCCACTTTTTGGCAAGATCGATTTTGACTAACGGGTCATTGCAGTTAATTGTTGAGAAAAATCAAACCAATTATCCGACGTGAACTGTTGAAAGAGATCAAACCAGACATCCGACGTGAACTGCCAGGTATCTCAACTTCAGCAGTGTCTGAGACTTGACCGATTACATTTACACAGAATTTTGGTAAATGGTAATACCAGATCTGACAACACTTCACTGACACTGAGTGTGACATCAACCTGGCGCCGATGTAAGCGAAGCAGTTAGGGGAATACCCCCCCCCCCCAACCTCCAATGGACTAGCCATTCGTGGGTAATCATTTTGTTTTGGGATCACACCAGGAGCTGGTCCGGCCCCAGGGATGGTGCTACAAGCTGGGGTGGAGATCCTTGCTTTGGCGCCTGAGTGAAAGACGTACGAAAACAGCAATGTGTTTGACAGCGAAGTGCGTGACGTACGAAAACAGCAGAGTGTTTGACAGCGGAATGTGTGACGTACGAAAACAGCAGTATGTACTTGACAGCGGAATGTGTGACGTACGAAAACAGCATGCACTTGACAGCGGAATGTGTAACGTACGAAAACAGCAGTATGTACTTGACAGCAGAGTGCGTGACGTACGAAAACAGCAGTATGTACTTGACAGCGGAATGTGTAACGTACGAAAACAGCAGTATGTATTTGACCGCGGAATGTGACGTACGAAAACAGCCGTGTGTATACTTGACAGTGGAGTGCGTGCTGACAACAACCACGTATTTGACTTATTTTCTACATTTCTCCCGCATGGGAGATGCACGGGAGATGCAAACACTCAGAACAATCTGACTGTGAATCAATGCTCCATCCAAAGACACTCAACTTATTATTCTTGATGGTACCAAAGAAGTTTCGTGAGTGTAAAATTAGCTTAGTTAAAAACCTCATTGCACATGAAGTAAATAAAATAAAATTAGATAATTTTCTGTTAGTGTTCGGGAATAAAGGAAAATTTTAATCATTTTGAATATAAATATTTGTTACTAAAATTCATTTGTGGAACAGTCAAGTAGCTCTGAGACTCCGATTTGACACTAAATAGCTTTGTGCTTGATTAAAATACATTCTTTTTTGTTGTTGTTATTTTCTTGACAGTGGTAGTTCCCACGAAAATTATTATAGTCTGTTATTTTCATTTATCACTTTCATCATCCATTGATTTAGAAATTGTCTTTTATTCCCGGAGTGTATGTTTGTGAATGAGTGATTTATGAGTTGATAGATTGAGTTTTTGTTATTAATGAGAGAGAGTCCATAGAACAAGAAATATAAATGATAATCGTTAGAAAAAGTAATTTGCCTACTATTGTTTTTAAAGGGTAAATGTGATATTTACGTTACATTGTCTTGTATAATTTACATTTTTCATTCCATTTGCAATCTCACATTCAAACACGTTAACATACATATCCCTGCATGCATTAATTTAAAGCCAGCAAAAACATCCATGGTGAATGCTTGTCGGACGCTGTGACCAACAGATCCGTATGTAGTGTTCACACAAAAAAGTGAAGTTGTGTGACTATGGTGACGCCGACGTGACGTTAGTGACGAATTACAATGACGTCCCTCTACATTCTTTATTCTTTATCTCCACTCCAACTTGGTGACAAGGAGTAACTGACGTAATACTGATTGCCCCTTCCTTCCTCCTCCCCTCCCCCCCTCGTTTGGTGACAACAAATCATAAGTTTGATTAAGAACATTGGAAGTAATCTGTGCAACAAATAGATTAAATAAAGCAAACCCGTAGCCTAGAACTAAATAAATTTGCTTAGCAAATTAATTTCATAATTAAAGAATGCTAAGTGCAAAACTTTAGCTTACGTTATAACTTTTGTAGTCACCGGAACTCCGTAAACAAAAACTGTAAGTTCTTCTTGCACTATGACGCATGTAACATGTAACTAGACTAAAACTGTTAAGTTCTTCTTAAACTATGACGCATGTAAGTAACACTACATGTAATTTCATAAACTAAAACCGTAAGTTCTTAAACTATGACCCATGTAAGTTATGTAACTTTATACACTGAAAACTGCAAGTTCATCTTAAACAATGACTTATGAAGGTCGCATTGCATATGTAATTTCACAAGGCGTAAACATGTACAGTGTTTGAATACACCGAGTACTGCATGGAAAATTTTGGATAATTACGCAAGTGCCTGACCTTTTGGATCATGGAGGTCAGTTATTTTCAGTTCACTTGCTTCACGCTGCAGAGATCACATTCATATTAAACAGATGAAATTTCGACTTATGACAAATAATTGTCATCACATATGTTAATTTTGTGATTGTGCTCTTCAGATACATTAACTGCATAAATACACATTCGAGGCTCAAATTCATGTAGTCTGTTCTTTTACAGATTAATAACTCAGTATGTATCTGCAGTAACTCATACAGTGGAAACCGCAAAGCAAATTTGTCTTTTTCAAATAATCTTTTAAGACCTTTCTATCATTTTCAAAGATGGATGAGAACTATAAACACTAGTAACAACAATACAATTAATATTCTCTCAAGTGATACACACACACATACTTAATAATTACACATATGTACAAACACTTCGATGACAAACTGATAAAATGTAGCACAGGATCAGCTATAAAATCAAGCTTTTCGATATTTCCTAAACAGTTGTACGTTTTGTTTACATACTTACAATAATTATGTACGCTACATGCTTATCGAAACGTCACAGGCAATGCTTTATAAAAACGTCACATCAATGCTTTATAAAAACGTCACAGACAATGCTTTATAAAAACGTCACAGGCAATGCTTTATAAAATCGTCATAGACAATGCTTTATAAAAACTTCACAGGCAATGCTTTATAAAGACGTCACAGGAAATGCTTTATAAAAACGTCACAGGCAATGCTTTATAAAGACGTCACAGGAAATGCTTTATAAAAACGTCACAGGCAATGCTTTATAAAAACGTCACACGCGGTGAACCAAAATTTATGCTAAATGTATTCACAGAATTAAAAAAAAAATAATCGATACATTTAAATGAGTTGGAAATGAAGTTAACCACCTCCAGATCGACCGCACACATTTCACGCACCTAATTACTGTCCATAAGTAAACATTCATGAATTACGGACACAACTCTTCAGTAAATTTACATTTTTTGTTTGTTTGTTTGTTTAACTCACAGATACGACTCCATCTGTAACATTCGTTCTGTAACGATAATGACAATCGCTACCTGGGTTGTTGCCCTTATGCTCTCTTTATTGCCGTCATTTGGGTGGAAATTGCCAGTCCAAGAGTCCATGCCTGATGATGAACCGCTGCCTGTATGCAGTTTCTTCGGTCTTATGCACCCAGATTACTTGCGACTGGCGATTGCTTGTTTTTTCGCGCCGTTCTCCGTCATGATTATTATATATGCTCACATATTTAAGGTAATGTATCATGTATGTCTTATATAAGCCTACATATTTCAGGTAACATATTGTGTATGAATAATATATATATATATACCAAATGACACCCACATTTTTCAGTTAATCTGTAGTGTATGAATTATATATGTCCACAAATTTCAGGTAACGTATTGTTTATGAATGACACCCACATATTTCAGGGAACATATTGCGTATGAATTATATATATATAACACCCACATATTTCAGGTAATCTATTGTATATGAGTTATATACATACACTATATATATACCCACATATTTCAGGTAATATATATTGTATGTATTATATATGCCCACATATTTAAGGTAATCTATTGTGTATGAGTTATATACATACACTTTATATACCCACATATTTCAGTTAATTAATCTATCGTGTATTTATATATACACACACACAAACACACACATATTTCAGGTAACCTATTGTGTATATGTGCACTCATCCCTCTCTCCAACAATCAGGGATGATCCAAGAGACTTCGGCCCTCCCTCCCCCACCGACGGAGGGCGGTTGAGGGTGGGCGCCAAATCGGTGCGACCTGTTTCACCCCTTTCCGCCAGCCCTCCACCTCAGACGCACCGCGAGGCTGTGGGGCTCCCCCAGAAGCAGACCAAGACTGAGAACATCGTGAAGATGAAAGGTCTATTGCTGCTTCTGGGGTGAGTGTGAGCGAAACACACACCTCCAACAATCTATATATCATTCTGTGGATGCGTGAATGAGACTATAAATGCTGGTGTTGATTTACCACGTTCATTCCTCTCACTCAAATTGCTTGGCGCAAATAGTCACAAATTGACGTGATTGGCCGTGTACCACACAGATTGGCCCCATCTTACTAAAACACAACTAGACAGATATTGACAGTTGAGTGAATAAACAGAGAGTCAGATGAACGAATTGGAACATTTTAATTTATATTTTAAAAAAGGGTTTGATTGAGGACACTGGCTGTACTAGAGATGTTGAAAGTAAAGATGAGGCAATGTTTGCACTTGTATAAACAATTGAATAACAAATATTAGAGTTAAGTAAAAATTCAGACTTTTAAGTAAACACAGGCTAAAGAGTCGGTTCTCAAAAGTCCTTATTCTTCAAATACAAATGTCACTGACTTACAATGCTTTTTTGGAACAATTCCAAGTTGTAATTTTGCACAGGCAGGATTGCTCAACTGGCAACTTGATTTGCAATAAGTGGAATGGTGGCCAATCTAATTGGAGTTCTGGAATAGTAGCATTTAGTCTTCAGCTAGAACTGGACCAAACAGAAGACATAGCTTCCTAGTCCAGATATGCAGAAATTATTTCAGCATAAAAACTCACTATAAAAATGTACAGACCACTTGAATTTTGATGCTCTTCTGTCCGTGTAATTTAGTCAGTTGCTATAAAAATTCAATGTAAATTCAAACATAAATAATATGACCTGATATGATTAATACATATCATCATCAACAACAACAAAGATAACGGTAACAGATTTCGCCATTTACCAAAGGATAAGCAAATAAAATAATTCAAAATGAAATCATTACTTTTATTTTATTGGTGACTTCTTAAAAATATCCGCTTTAACAGTAAACTAGAAGACTTCATTACTGCAAGATAAAACAGGTGTGTCATGCGAAGAAAGAATATAAAAACATCATTACCTAATCTAGTACAAGGAAAGAAACAAGATAAAATATAAATAAATTATAGAACCTTAAAGGTTTGTGAGTTTGCAGACATTTCTATACAGGTAAATATACTATTTTTTATTTCCATTTCTGAATAGAAACATTTAAACATAGAGTTAGTTAACTTCACATTACCGTGCTATTTTTAAATTTCCGTCATTTGTTGAACAATCGTCTACTTAGGTGGCTGGTCGGCATGCTAGGGCAATTGCCTGCTTAGAGAGTGTGTCGACGGGATATGAGCGTCATCAATCTTGGAAGTATACGAAAACAATTGTCATCATCGTGGGCTTGTACTTTTTCACATGGCTACCACTAGGTAACTGTTTTTTGTGTTGTCACTAACTTTATCATTGTGATCTTGTACTTTTTCACATGGCTACCACTAGGTATCTGTTTTTTGTGTTGTCACTAACTTTATCATCGTGAACTTGTACTTTTTTCACGACCTCTGGGTACCTAACATTTTTTTACTCATATCCTATCAGTGTGAGCTTGTACTTTATTTTAAATAATAAAACTGCCGTTTGTTTTTCTTTATAATCTTATCATTGTGGGCTTGTACTTCTTTTTAAATTATAGGCTTCCTTTAGTTTTTCTCTCACATGTCTGTCTATGGTTATTTGTTTTGCCTATGGCCTTCTCTTTCCTCACTCACTCACTCACTCACTCACTCACTCACTCACTCACTCACTCACTCACTCACTCACTCACTCACTCACTCACTCACTCACTCATTCTTCCATCCATTTACACATTCATCTATCCACTCATGTATTAATCAGTGAATTAATCCGATCTAGTAGATTCAACAGTTTTTTTGTCAGTATTGTTTTTTTAAATCCATTTTTACTAAAAGGCCCCATACAAATACCTATACCTGGTAAAAAATTGAAGAAATCAACTATTCAAACCATTCTTGTTCGACTGTGTAAAGCATAATCAAGTGATCTTTATGAAATGCTAAATACAGAACTCTGACGTCGCGTGTGCTACGTCAACAGGGTTATGAAAAAGGTTCCTTAGTGTGCTACATGAACAAGGTATTGCAAAAATTTCCCTTAGTGTAATACGTCAACAGGATAGTGCACAAATTTCCATTAATGTACTAATCAACAGGATGATGCAAAATGTACCCTTAGTATAATAGGTCAACATATTTATTAAAACGTTACCCTTAGTGTAATACGTCGACATGGTTATTAAAAAAAATACCCTTAGTGTAATACGTCGACATGGTTATTAAAACGTTACCCTTAATGTAACACGTCGACATGGTTTTTAAAACGTTACCCTTAATGTAACACGTCGACATGGTTATTAAAACGTAACCTTTAATGTAATACGTCGACAGGATGTTGCAAACATTTTTCTTAGTGGAGCCTTGCTTAAGTGTTTATAAGTCATTTCTTAGAGTGGTTTTCATCTCACAGAGAGTAATATAATCAGTGTCACGAAAATGTGGAATTTTCTATACACATTTTGATCTCTGCCCACACACACAACTTTCTATTGAAGATTTAGAATCTCCAAAATCATTAGTCTTTTCTTCTCAAAGTCAGTTTAACTTACATTCATGAAAGACTTTTTTCAATAACTTCAAATCAAACCACCCCTCTTCACTTCTCGTGGCATGGTGTTTGGCTGGACAGTAACTATAATTTCATTCTTGATTCTTGTAATCACCTTCTATCACATGATTCATGCGTTATATGGTTCCTTTGTTCTTTCCGGGTGATAATGACTAGTTTACACGTTCGTCTCTCTCTGGTTTGTGTGATAATGACCTAGTTTATACGTTCGTTTCTTTCTGGTCTGTGTGTGTGTGTGTGTGCGTGTGTGTGTGTGTGCGTGTGTGTATGTGTGTGTGTGTGTGTGTGTGTGTGTGTGTGTGTGTGTGATTTTAACTTTATCTCTGATTCCGGGTGATAACGAGTTAGTGTACACGTTCCTCTCTCTCTCTCTCTGGTGTGTGTGTGTGTGTGTGTGTGTGTGTTATTTACACTTTATCTGTGATTCCGGGTAATAGTGAGCTAGTTTACACGTTCGACTCTCTCTGGTCTGTGTGATAATGAGCCAGTTTAGACGTTCGTGTCCCTCTGGTCTGTGTGTGTGTGTGTGTGTGTGTGTGTGTGTGTGTATGTTATTTACATTTTATCTCTGATTCCTTATTTACTTCTGATATATTCCTTATTTTAAAACTTTATTAATTTTAAAAAATTATATTATGAGATTGCTTTGGAATTATCTGAGAAACTGTTGGATATTTGTTCGTGATTTGTAGTGCGTCCTTGGACTCATGATTTTACTCAATTATCCTTGACCTTATGTTGTCTTACTACGTCTTTGTATTGGTGTCGTTATCGCCACTTCCATCAGGTGGAGGAAGCGGCAGCCAAAATATTATCTAAGTTTAGGCACTGATATTTGTAACTCGGGGTAATGAAGGTTAATATTTAGAAGAATTTAAGTGTCGATACTTAATAATCCTTAAATGCCGGGCGGCATCAGCAACCACCAGTAGAGTTACATCCTCTTTGCCCCTTTAAACCAAAACTCGCTATTCAACTCGCAGGCACTTGTGTGTGAAGGGGAAGAGCTCGCACAAAGGAGAAAATGAAGATAATAATAAATAGCACAACTTTATGAATAGTTAATTTACGATCCCAAAAGCTTTGTAGACTTAATGCATGACACAAAGTTAGAGAAAAGCTATGGACAAAACTGGTGTAGTACTCATATGTAAGGATTACAGCGACACACCACACGATACTCTGCGCGACACTTTCCCATTTGATAAATTATAGTGACACAGTACAGTACATGACACAGACGGCGACACCTCCATAGTTAACAATACATAATGGTCTATGCAGATATTACATTGACACACTGCAGCTTACAGCATATTTGGCCGCCAACTGTCAGTTTAAGTATGTGTATGAAGGGATTTCAACGAAGTACCATACCATTCACCAGTACACCATAAGACGCAGACGGACGACAACTCTCGTTCCACAAGTTTAAGTACATTATACACATATTCTCTCTCTCTGTCTCTCTCTGTGGCCTCCACCCACTCTCTTTTTATCTCTTCTCTGCCCTCTTTCCTCATTTAGAAACAATTTCTTTACTCATCATTTACGGTATGGCTTAACCGGCCCATCTTCCCAATAGGTGTGTGGCTAAAATTGTATATATTGGAAAATTTAGGTTTGGCTAAACAAATTTATTTTAAATTACTAATTTACAGGCGTGGTGATCTTGCTAAGCCTTGAAGGATACCTCTCGGAATACAGTGTGGTCGAAAAAGGAAACATGCTGATCTTCTCAATCATCCCAGCTTTCACAAATTCGCTGGTCAACCCCATAGTCTACGCGGTCAAGATTTCCATTGTACGCAACCGTTTCCGTACAATCTTCTGCAAGAAGTCGAGCCAAGTGGATGTTCTCACTGATTTGGCACTCAAGGCCAATCTCAGTTGATTGGCCTCTTCACTTGCTGCAAGATGGAGAATCCTGCAAGAGGTTTTCAGTCACTGAAACACCAAACTAACCTCACGGAACTGAGTTTTCACTCAGCTGCGAGATAAAGAATTACCTAAAGTTTGTCAATGAAATGACATGTCAAACTAAAGTCATGTGACTTGTTTTTCACATAGCCTAGAGATGGAGATTTACAAAGAGATTGTCAATGACTTAACATATCAAACTAAAGACGTAACTGCGAGATGGAGGAGTGCATAAAAGTCGTAAAGGTTCTCAATGAACTGACATGTCAAACTAAAGACCCGACTGAAGCAAAAAGTGACAAGCCACACGTAACTGTGTGCGTTCACGTTTGTGCATGATGGAGAATAACCAAAAGGTTCAGATAGATATCGATATTTAGTGTTTGACTAATCAGATATCGCTACTCTTATTTGACTCTTTGATTATATTCATATGTTGTATATTTGATTGTTGATTTAATAAATTTATTGTTAAATTTATTGACATTCTTACACATATTGATAACCATATGTTGGAGAGATAGTGGGTGGATGGGGGATGGCTAAATCGGGATTAAAAGACGGGTTTATCTTCTGCTTTAGTAAGAAGTTTCCCACCTACGGAAATATTGTGTGACGGTTAGTGTTTGTCTTTAGTGTTGTGGAAGAGAGAAAACGTTTACAACGCCCGCATATCCACCAAGTGAGAGAGACGAGTGGTGTCTTCTGGAGAATTATTAATAACATAAATTAAGATTCTCGTCACTTGTAATTAATTATGGATGATTATTAATAATAATAATCATAACCAATAACTAAGTTGGCATTGGTCACACTTACAAATGTAATTAATTATGGATGATTAATAATAATAATCATCATAACCAATAACTAAGGTGGTGTTGGTCACACTTACAAATGTAATTAATTATGGATGATTAATAATAATAATCATCATAACCAATAACTAAGGTGGTTTTGGTCATAATACATATCTACTTACGAATAGTAAGTAAATCTAATTGTTTGCGATAAATACAAAAGTACAAATCAACTCTGGAATAGGAATTAAGTCTAATTATTTGTGATAAATACAAATCACTTGTGAAATAGGATGTAATTCTAGTTATTTTGACCTGAAGCCTTTCCAAGTACACTAGAATTTCGTGATAAGTACATATATATGATTTAACGTTAAATGTACATTACGGTATAAAAATTGTTTTATTACTGACACTTATATTACTTTTTCGAGGATTTGTAAAGTTTGTTATTCCAGCAAAGTACATTTTTAGCTGAGATATTGTTTTTACGAGATACGAATTGTGGTTTTTTTCACCCCTATCTTTGTCGTTTATGGGGCACTAAACAGCACGGCATATAACATTGCATATGAATGGATCTTTTAAACTTTGTCGTTTATGGGGCACTAAACAGCGTGGCATATAACATTGCATATGAATGGATCTTTTAAACTTTGTCGTTTATGGGGCACTAAACAGCATGGCATATAACATTGCATATGAATGGATCTTTTAAACTTTGTCGTTTATGGGGCTCTAAACAGCACGGCATAAAACATTGCTACCTAATGTACACGATTGCTCTGGACAACTTGCAGACCTCTATAATGGTTTGTCTCTTACCAAGGAACAGATAGTGGACAAAGACGTCTTGCTGACCAATGTTTGATTGATGCCGTGTAAATAATTATTTATTGAAATTAATGAAATCTTGCTTTGGCCTTGATAATAAACGATGCTCGCATTATGGTATACAAAATCAATAGTTCTGAGATTGAACAGCGCACATTGCTTTTATGGAGAAAGACTGTCCCAGCGAATATGTATAAAAAAATAAAATAAATAAAATAACGCCTGAATTGAAATTGTAAAAAATAATGCTATTATATTTGAGAGAGTTCCCCCCCCCCTCTCTCTGTGTTTCTCTTATAGGCAGTGAATGATGTATTAGTGAGTCTATCAAGTATTGAGAACATGTTGCTAACGAAAACTGTCATTATAATAATTAATAACATAAAATCCCACGTTGATGAATCTAGCGAACAATGAATTAAGAAATGAGTCGAGTACAGAGATATAGAATATCAGGAAACACACTGATGAATCTAACGAATACTGATGAATCTAACGAACAATGAATTAAGAAATAAGTCGAGTACTGAGATATAGAAGATCAGGAAACACACTGATGAATCCAACGAATACTGATGAATCTATCGAATACTGATGAATCTAATGAACAATGAATTAAGAAATAAGTCGAGTACTGAGATATAGAAGATCAGGAAACACACTGATGAATCTAACGAATACTGATGAATCTAATGAACAATGAATTAAGAAATGAGTCGAGTACTGAGATATAGAATATCAGGAAACACACTGATGAATCTAATGAATACTGATGAATCTAAGGAACAATGAATTAAGAAATGAGTCGAGTACTGAGATATAGAAGATCAGGAAACACACTGATGAATCTAACGAATACTGAGAATTTTAATTGACAAATTCCACTCATCCACCCTCCTCCCCGCCTCTCTCTCTTTCTCTCACAGACACACATGCAAAGAAAGATACACATTGTACAATGAATAATTGTAGACTATTAAACCTTGCTAAAATTATGTAAAGTGTGTTATTTTTATTTCATTGGTCTATTAAATGCATTCATAAATAATTACCTGAAAACACTAACTCGGGTTAATGCTTTAAAAACTACATGTTCTGCCGATACTGATTTTCAAGCATTATAAAAGAAAATGTATTATGCACTTTACAATTATAATATTTTATTCCTCAATAAATGCTGTAGGTCTTAGACTAATGATAACTTAGCTAGTTAGTAGGCAGGCTAGCATCAGTGGTAGAAAACGTTTACTTCACACCAATGACTTTTAAAGTTACGGTTGGTTAACAATACTATGTAATAAACTAGTTTTACAAGTGATATTTACTTGTAATGTTTACAGATGTTTACATCTTTCTGGCTACAGTCTATCATTTATAGAGAGTAAATCACTGTCTGAAGTTTGTCTTTATAAAGAGAGTAAATCACTGTCTGAAGTTTGTCTTTATAAATTACTGTCTGAAGTTTGTCTTTATAAAGAGAGTAAATCACTGTCTGAAGTTTGTCTTTATAAATTACTGTGTGAAGTTTGTCTTTATAAATTACTGTGTGAAGTTTGTCTTTATAAATTACTGTCTGAAGTTTGTCTTTATAAAGAGAGTAAATCACTGTCTGAAGTTTGTCTTAATAGAGTAAATCACTGTCTGAAGTTTGTCTTTATAAAGAGAGTAAATCACTGTCTGAAGTTTGTCTTTATAAATTACTGTCTGAAGTTTGTCTTTCTCTTAAGTTTATTCTTGTTTTTCAAGAGTTCACAAATATCCTTTATTGAAAGAAAGGGCCTGCACAAAGGAAATATCTTTATGTTAGTTTTCTTTATGTCTTGCTTTGATACTTAAGGAGAGTTCATTGTTAGCGTTAGAAATTTCCTATTTCTGACATTTCTTCTGTAATGCATTCAACAAAAGAAACAACAATTTTGCAATGATATTTGTGAAGTGCTGTGTCTTGTCATTGACATAAATCCAGAAAAAAATTGAATGGTGGTTAAAACTTAGACTACGTCAAAATGGCCGACAGAAGAAATGCATTACTTTAACGGCTGACAGGAGAAATACATTACTTTAATGAGCGACTGGAGAAATAATCAATGTTTCTCACGGCTGACACTGCCTCGAATGTGCTACCCACACACCCAACTCACACACACACATACACACACACACACAATGAAGTGCATAACAATGATAAAAACGAAAGAAAATTAAGTTTTGTAAATGCAAATTAAATAAAAAATATTCGGTATTCATCAGAGACATTTCCCGTTATAATAAATCTGTTGAAGACTTTTTAATCCAAACTGAATTCACCCAGGTAGTAATAAATGTTCGATTGAAATGTCAGAATAATACAGGCTGGAATAGTTTACACAAGAGAAAGAAAATAGTTCTGATAATAAAAAAAATATTTAGATTAATTTTCTTCCTTAATTCATTTTCTCCCGAATAAACCTCAAAACAAATTATTTAATAGAGTAACGTTAAGAGATACAAGCATTTCGATAGCTATCCAGCTAGAATATTTGATAGAGACAACAAGGATAACAGCAATAAGCAAAATAAAAGCAGAAAATACCAAATACTATACATGAAATGAGTCGATGATATTTTGTTGTATAAAAATAACTGAGGCACTCTCTTAATGTTAGGTTTAAGTGCTGCACTCTTGTACAGGAAATCTTTAAGTCATTGGTTCAAAGCTCACTATGGGTCAGTGGGATTCTAGCATTCAATGCGCCGACTTCCTTAGCTCGAAGTTCTTCAGCTCACTGACACTGTTTGGTATTTACTCTGTCCGGTAGTGACACTATACACTCTCAGTGACTGTAGTGACTTTATCCATAGTGAAACTGTACGCTGTCTGGTAGTGACTTTGTCCGTTAGTTACAATGTACACTGTCTGGTAGTGACACAGTACGCTGTCTAGTAGTAACTTTGTCCGTTAGTTACACTGTACAGTCTAGTAGTTACTCTGTCCGGTAGTGAAACTGTACGCTGTCTGGTAATGTCACTGTACGCTGTCTGGTAGTGACACAGTACGCTGTCTGGTATTGACTTTATCCGGTAGTGACAGTGTCTGGTAGTGACTCTATCCATAGTGAAACTGTACGCTGTCTGGTAGTGACTTTATCCGGTAGTGACACTGTCTGGTAGTGACTCTATCCATAGTGAAACTGTACACTGTATGGTAGTGACTTTATCCATAGTGAAACTGTACGCTGTCTGTTAGGGACACTGTACGCTCTCTGATAGTGACTTTATCCGGTAGTGACACTGTCTGGTAGTGACTTTATCCGTAGTGAAACTGTACGCTGTCTGGTAGTAGGAACACTGTACTCTGTCTGGTAGGGACACTGTACGCTCTCTGATAGTGACTTTATCCGGTAGTGACACTGTCTGGTAGTGACTTTATCCGTAGTGAAACTGTACGCTGTCTGGTAGTAGGAACACTGTACGCTGTCTGGTAGTGACTTTGTCTGTTAGTGACACTGTCTCGTAGTGACTTTGTCTGTTAGTGACACTGTCTCGTAGTGCGCCGTATAGAGATCTTAAAATACGAACTGCTATTAATAATTGTTATAACCAACACTCTCAATAAGCAATGAGTACCTATTCATGATTACTTGTTCGTTCTTTCTGATCAGAATGCTTCTGTTTAATGATTAAATATTTATATGCTGCAAAAAATGTTTACAGATAATTGTCCATACATGGCCGCTACCTCATACAGAAATGAAAAAATAAACAACACAAGACAGAACGATCGCTAAGGCACATGATCAGTCATTAAATCGGTGAAAAGAAATTCATAGAATCAACAATTTTTCTAATAAAAACACCACAAATTTTTTTATCGAGATATACATTACTATAGAAAAGTACTTTTATTTCTTCTAAAATTGTTGACATTACAAAAGGCCAAAGAACATTTTACAAACATAAATTACATCTTTTTCCTACAATCAAACAACAAGAACAACCCGCACAGGAACACACTCTATGTGTACACACATGCACGCACAGCCACACATATAGGCCTACGCACAGCCACACGTATGCATGCGCAGCCACACATATACGCACAGACACACATATGCACGCACAGACACAAATGCGCACAAACATTTTCTGATTATTATTAGTAATGGTGTATATTTTATATTATCTTATTTATATTTTTCTTGTTATAAGTGTTAAAACTTTTTGCTTTTGTTTTGTTACTGTTATTAGTAAGTGAATGTGAAAGAGTTTATTTATTTCTAGTGTGAGCCAGTATCTGTCTAGTTGATTGAAAACCGATAATTTCTAAATATGTAATTAGTTTCATAAAATGAAAAGGCTTTGTGTGTTTTTTAAAAAGGCACAATTTACCAATATGTCTGTTAAAGCAAACATTCGAACTAAAGAGCTTGCAAACTGGAAATTCGCTATTTTTGTCAGAATTAAGATGAATATTGGATACGGACACTTTTTAATTATATTCTTTAAAAAAAATCATATTTCCACAAGGAAAATTAATGCATAAATAAAATAACATTTAGACTTAACAGTAAGTTTCTTATGTGTCCACCACATTGGTATCGCAATGCATAATTTATGTATAATGATCGGGTTCATAGATACAAACAACTAATATTGGCCTGTTTATGTTACCATAGTATCAGTTCATGCTCATGTGAGAATAAAATATGTCATCAACGACCAGTCATTTGGTTATATGGGCACAGAGAGCAACACATTTGAATGCTTTGGACAGCGACATATTGACGCAAGGTAAAAATGTTAACAAATAAGTAGGTCAATATTATCAAAGAAATACTGAGTTTAATTGCTATTATGTTAATTTATCGGAGACAACTCCTTTATACTTTCTGTGCATGTACTATTAAGATATGTGTGGTGGAGTATATTTGACTCCTATTTTAAAATTTAATTGTTATATAAATTGCTAAATTGACACAGCAGTGTGTCTTGATGACTCACAGCACTGTGTATTGACAATATATGTGTACTGATGACAAACACCACGGTGTACTGATGACACACATCACGGTGTACTGATGACAAACACCACGGTGTACTGATGACACAGCACGATGGACTGACAATATATATACTGATGACATACATCATGATGAAGTGACAATTTATGTATACAGATAACATACAGTACTTTCTACTGACCATTTTTTTTTTCTGATGACATACATCACTGTGTATATATGACACAGCACTGAGTACGAATGACATACAATGCGGTGTATTGACAATATATGTATACTGATGACATATGGTAAAGTGTATTGACAATATATGTGTACTGATGACATGCCGCATGGTGTGGTGATGATCTACCATGGTATACTGATGACATACAGCACGGTGTACTGACAATATATGTATACTGATGACATGCAGCACGATGTACTGACAATATATGTGTACTGATGACATACAGCACTGTGTACTGACAATATATGTATGCTGATGACATACAGCACGGTGTACTGACAATATATGTGTACCGATGATATACAACTCGGTGTACTGATAAACAAATATGTACTGATGATACAAAACGGGATACGGAAAATATCTGTGTACTGATGACACACAGCGTAGTGTATTAACAATATATGTGTAGTGATGACACACAGCACGGCATACTGACAACATATGTTTACTGACGATATACAACAAGTGTACTGACAAAATATGTTTACTACTGACTCACGATCGATGTACTAAAAATATTTTTATTAATAACTTAGAGCACGATGTAGTAATTTTTTTTTAAAAAAAACTGTTTTACGGATGACACACAGGCACGATGCGCTTTTAGGTTCAAGTTTTGTGAACACTAAAAGTGTATTTTTAAGTAAACAAGAATGACACTTTTAGTGTTCAGTTCTTTATTGCGTCAATGTGGGACACGTTTGAATCCACATAGTGTGGACAAGGCTGCAAGGTTACACGGCTGTAACGAGCTGTCCTGCATCCAGCAATCCCATTTGACCATACATTTAAACTGGGTCACGAACACTTTAAGGTCCTGCATTCAAAACAAAATTATTGCAGACAGAATACAATTCACTTAATGCATATCACCATTTTATATAGGACTGTGTGCTCTTAATCTTCATTATGTACATTGATTATTCAATTCTTTGGTAACTGATTTTATTGTTTGGCATCATCTGATATTTGTGAGCGCGATTCTTATTGTTTCACGTGGTACATAAAAACAACTTACTCGAATAGTCATATGGGAAAGACTTAAAATTATCGGATAAGTTGGGTGTGTTTCAATTAAATCAAATTAAATGAATTGAAGACCTTCAAATAAGGAGATTCAGAATTGATAAATGTTAAAGATTCACATAACATGCTTGAAATGCTTTTTTATTATAATTTGTTTCCCGATTTTGCTATACAATATATTTCATATTATAAAACATGTCTGCTTGACAACAATTATTTGTTTGATCTTATGTGACCACATTCGAAGTCGCTTTAGTGTATATTGAATGAACTCTTGTGTTGTCGTTAGAGATTTTAAGGTGAACTCCTTTAGTGTATATTGAATGAACTCTTGTGTTGTTAGAGATTTTAAGGTGAACTCCTTTAAACTAGAACTCCATCAACTAGATGTACATTTGTGTTGTCTTTATAAACTTTAGGATGAACTCCTTTAGTGCATAATAGATGTGTTGTCTTTAGTGGCTTTAGGATGAAGTCTTTGGATTATACCGAATGTAATTGTGTGTTCTTTAGTGGCTTTAGGATGAAGTCTTTGGATTACACCGAATGTAATTGTGTGTTCTTTAGTGGCTTTAGGATGAAGTCTTTGGATTATACCGAATGTACTTGTGTGTTCTTTAGTGGCTTTAGGATGAAGTCTTTGGATTATACCGAATGTACTTGTGTGTTGTCTTTAGTGGCTTTAGGATGAACTCCTTTAGTGCATAATAGATGTGTTGTCTTTTTAGTGGCTTTAGGATGAACTCCTTTAGTGTATACTGGATGTAATGTGTTGTCGTTAGAGATTTTAGGATGAACACCTTTAGTGTATACAGGATGTACTCGTGTGTTGCCAATAATTATTTTAAAGTGGCTCCTACATACTGAGAGCACAAATTGCTGATGCTTGTGATTTAGGAAGGACTCTTATTAATTAGATGTAAATGCTATTGTGTCTTAATAAAGATTAATTGGATGATTGCATTGAATGTGCTTTAGAAAAGATTCGTAAAATGATGACTGTACATACTAGTGATTTTACTTTAGAAGGATTCCTAAATGATGAATGTGCACGTTGATGTTATTACTTTAGAACAATTCCTAAATGATGAATGTACACATTAGTGATTTTTCTTTTCTATCCTCAATGGAGATTATAGAGTAATGACTTTGCTTTAGAAAGGACCCGTATGTAATAGATGTACACGTTACCCATATCACCTTTAGGAAAGACTCCTCGATACTAGTTTGAACACATTGCTGATGTTGGTTTTTATAAGGTGACATATTATTCTTAGATTTAGCAAGTTTCCTTCACACACTGGATACACACTTAGCCTATCCTGACTTTAGCAAGTTTCCTTCACACACTGGATACACACGTAGCCTATCCTGACTATAGCAAGTTTCCTTCACACACTGGATACACACTTAGCCTATCCTGACTTTAGCAAGTTTCCTTCACACACTGGATACACACGTAGCCTATCCTGACTATAGCAAGTTTCCTTCACACACTGGATACACACGTAGCCTATCCTGACTTTAGCAAGTTTCCTTCACACACTGGATACACACTTAGCCTATCCTGACTTTAGCAAGTTTCCTTCACACACTGGATACACACGTAGCCTATCCTGACTATAGCAAGACCTTTTATGCACATGATGTACAATTTGTCTATAGTGGGGCATATGCAAACCGCACATATAATCTTTTTGTGCAGCATGTCTATACTAGCTCTAGAATTGTCTCATATAAGCCGTTTCTGTAACTTGTCTATACAAACTAAAGAAATGTCTCATATATTTCGGTTGTACAACTTGTCTAGCTTTATAAAGGTTTCATATAAACCGGTTCTGCAACATGTCTATACTAGCTGTTGAAATGTTTCATGAAAGCCTGTTCTACAACTTGTCTATTCTAGCTTTAGAAAATTCTCATTTAGGCCGCTTGTACAACTTGTCTATTCTAGCTTTAGAAAATTCTCATTTAGGCCGCTTGTACAACTTGTCTATACTAGCTTGAGAAAGGTTTCATATATATATAAGCCGTTTGCATAACTTGTCTAAATTAGCTTTAGAAAATTCTCATTTAAGACGTTTGCACAACTTGTCTAAATTAGCTTTAGAAAATTCTCATTTAAGACGTTTGCACAACTTGTCTAAATTAGCTTTAGAAAATTCTCATTTAAGATGTTTGCACAACTTGTCTAAATTAGCTTTAGAAAATTCTCATTTAAGACGTTTGCACAACTTGTCTAAATTAGCTTTAGAAAATTCTCATTTAAGACGTTTGCACAACCTGTCTTAATAGCTCTAAAAAATTCTCATTTAAGCCGTTTGCACAACCTATCTAAACTGGCATTTAAAAAAAAGGTCGAACTAACATAATTCAAAGAATGCTGTAGGTAAGCCGAGTGGGTACAACTAGGCAAAATTTCTTGCACTTAGTTCAATAATTAACACAGCATTCTGTACATGCATGACATTGCAATTCTCCAGATTTCTCCAAGGCTTCTTAGACAATATATGTGCCTTTTGCATTGATTGGAATTTACAACTTGCTGGCTTTTCTAGGGTCTCCTATACACTGTTGTGCAAATTGTCTGTAGTGGTTTGAGCAGCTTTAGCACTTCCTATTTAGTCATGTGCAAGTTGACTATACTGAATTTCCAAGGCGTCTGATGTAGTGGATATATATATAATACTTATACTGACTTTCCAAGGCGTCTGATGTAGTTGATATGTATAATACTTATACAGTATTATATAAGTACGTTGTAGTGGATTTGCATAATTATACCTATACTGACTTTGACAAGATGCATAACACCGATGGTGACTTTAACAAGGCTTCCTAAGACTATATGCACACACTGGGTCTACTGGCATGACCCATGCTGAAACAGTTATGGAAATGTGAACACTTTTTATAAACATTATATACAGATAACATTTAATTATGGAAAGGTGAGAACTTTCTATAAACATTATATACAGATCAGATTTAATTATAGAAATACAACACCTTAAACATTATATATTTAACTGATTTAATTATAGAAATATTAATATTATTATAATATTATAAACTGATTACATTTAATTATATAAATAAATAATATATACTGATCAGATACAGTTATAGAAACATGAAACATTTTATAAATATTAACTACTGATCATATTTAATTATGTGATTGTAAAAATGAACTCACCTTTTACAATAAATTCTTGATTCAACTGTGAAGAATATACTAAAAGAAGAAAAAGGAAAGGAATGAAGAACTTAAGAGGTATTTATTATTTTAAAACTATAATGCTACATCATTGAATGTAGATACGTGTACTTGTTTTAATGTAGACACGTGTACTTGTTTGAATGTAGACACGTGTACTTGTTTTAATCATTGTCATTGCGTTCCAATTGTTCAAAATTATAAGTAAACAATGGACTATTGATCCCACTTAGGAAAATAATGCCTTAACTTTCTTTCCTTAATTCGTATTTTGAAATATCTATCCATCCATCCAAGCATCTATTTGTCTGTTTGTCAGTTTCCATAACTAACTATTTTATCTTATTTTTTCATCTGTCTCGTCCATTACTGAATTTAATACTTACCAATATTTAATTTTTTAGATTCTTTTATTGCCTTCCTCCGAGCTTGATATAGAGCCTTTCTGGTTTCCTTTATTGACAGCCCTTCAGGTATCTGAAGAATAGTTTTGTCAGAGTTTCTAAGATAGAATCGAAGCTGTCAATCATTTCATATAAAATAGAAACAGTTATCCGTTCCGGTGTACGATAACAACAAGAAAATACTAATAAATTAAATAATTGATTGCCAAGGCATTAGGTTTCACATATATGTTGAATAGCTTGATCATAGCTGTATATAATGGAGGATAATTAATCATATTTACGTGTAATTGTATGTAATGATTGACATGTAAATATATGTAAGGATGGGCAATTAAGCTACTTGCTGTCACATAATGGCTTAAGTAGCCCACACCCACCCCTCCTTTAAAGATAGACTACATGTAAACCTACCTTCTAGAAAGGCTAACCCTTACCCTTGGATCTTCCAGAATCTTGGTAAGATTCCGAGACCCTGGATCACAACCGACAGTCAAACAGAAGTCGTGGAATGAGGCGAATAATAATAATAATAATAATAATAATAATAATAATAATAAGGAGGAGGAGGAAGAGGAGGAGCAGCAGCAGCAAGAGGAGAAGAAAGGGAAAACAAACATTGGCATCAAATAACTAATCCAAATCAAATAATAATTTTATAGTGTCCAGCCAAGTATAAATTTACACGAGGTCTTGGGGTAGTGGTGGGGGAAAGCACCTAAGAAAACTGGCTCAGTTAAAAATAATCTTGACCTTTCATATCGCAAATTCATTTATATAAATACATTACAACAATCTACTTATATATTTTTTAGAGCACTTGCATGGTTTTGCATGTTAACACTTAAGTCACTTGCAGGCATGGTTTTGCATGTTAATACTTAAGTCACTCGCAGGCATGGTTTTGCAAGTTAACACTTAAGTCACTTGCAGGCATGGTTTTGCATGTTAACACTTAAGTCATTTGCAGGCATGGTTTTGCAAGTTAACACTTAAGTCATTTGCAGGCATGGTTTTGCAAGTTAACACTTAAGTCATTTGCAGGCAAATGTCAATGGCCCCTTGTTGCAGTAACATACCTAGCATTAAAAATAATTTCTGAATACTAAATAAGAAACATAGCAGTATTTAAACACTCTTATTTTGCAACATAGGTAATGTAGTGAGGTCATCTTTTTGTTCATTGAATATAATTTGTCAGCCACAAAACAAATTTATCAATCTCTGTTCAACATCATATATATTATAATGAAATTAATTTCGTTTCTGTTTTAAGTACAATACAGTGTGATTATTATGTTTTAGAATAGTTATACTGAAATGTAATTAAACTCGTTTTATTATTCTAATTATAGAGAAATATAAAAACAGCTAATTACGTCTCTTAGAAACATGTTTTCGTATGTACATTCATAAACACACACAGATGTGTTTATGTGTTTGCTGTATAAGCATTGCATTTGCTTGTTTGCTCTTTTTAATTTTATTAACGACAAATACAGTTGAGTATACGTAGTAAATATGTATCCAGTGAAATGCTAGAAATTTACTTTCATAACAATGCAAATCAAAGCAATCTCATATTCAGTACATGAGTTACAGCAAAATATGCCATCATTTTTTCATACAACATGCTCATAAATGTAAACATACTAGCATGCTTTCAAGGCCCATATTTAAGAGTTACAGCAAAATAAGCCATAGTTTCTCACACAACACGCACACACATGTAAACATATATGATTGACAGAAAAAATAAGCCATATTTTCTCACACAACATGCACACACATGTAAACATATATGATTGACAGAAAAAATAAGTCATATTTTCTCACACAACATGCACACGCATGTAAACATTTGCATGCTTTCAAACCATATTTTGTTTACACTTTCTTTACCTCTGCAAGGGTGAAGGATAATTTGTTTCCATCATGATCTGGCAGAAAAGAAAGGGGGGCTTCTATTGATACTTTACTCGTGTATCTTTGAAATTGCTACAGAAGAGAACAAGAGTAAAAAAATCACCCAAATCAAGTAAAATTGCTACAGAAGAGAACAAGAGTAAACACCACCCATATCAAATAAAATTGCTACAGAAGAGAACAAGAGTGAAAAAACACCCATATAAAATAAAATTGCTACAAACGAGAACAAGAGTAAAAAAAAAAACCCATATAAAATAAAATTGCTACAAACGAGAACAAGAGTAAAAAAACCACCCATATAAAATAAAATTGCTACAAACGAGAACAAGAGTAAAAAAAAACACCCATATAAAATAAAATTGCTACAAACGAGAACAAGAGTAAAAAAAAAACACCCATATAAAATAAAATTGCTACAAACGAGAACAAGAGTAAAAAAAACCACTCATATCAAATAAAACGACTATGATTTATTATCTTTGACATTGAAAATTATTTCACGGCACTACAGCCACATGTCATCTTCATCTTACAAACTCAACAATAGTGTTATTAATCACGCGTTACAATCACACATCTTACAAATTCAACAATAGTACTATTAATCATGTTTTAAATTCACATTCATACATCTTACAAACTCAACAATAGTATTATTAATCACGCTTTACAATCACACATCTTACAATTCAAAAATAGTATTATTAATCACGCTTTACAATCACACATCTTACAAATTCAACAATAGTACTATTAATCATGTTTTAAATTCACACATCTTACAAACTCAACAATAGTATTATTAATCACGCTTTACAATCATACATTTCACCTAGCACACTTAAACTTTTCATATCGTCATAAAAAGTCTAATCTGTAATATTCTTCTTCTTCATTTCGTTTCCTGGTCAAAATATTTACGACAAAAATGTGTGATATGACAAATAACAGCGTCATTTTAAACTGGTGTCAAACGTGTTGCAATTTGATTTCTTATGTGATTCTCTGAATGTTCCCATGAAACAAAGAGTTCATTTTTAAAAAATTCTCTTTTATACCTTCGGTTCCTCGCGTGTGACCTTATTTCTAGATTTACAGGTAAAAACATGACCTATCCTTTTACGTATTGTAGACCTACCCCATACATTACTGCTACAATAGCTAGCAGTAATCTGTTCTATTTATTTATCATCTCTTCGAAAGTATGCCTTTACACTTACTCCATACACGCACGCACGCACGCACGCACGTAAAGCACTTGCTTAATTGACGTTCATATGCACGCACTTTATTGAGACACACCACACAGCCTTTCACATACACGCAAATATGCGTTATTTCAGACAATAGTCATGTGTTAACCTGTTATATGATAAAGAAAAAAATTTAATGTTTTATCGAATTCTTGTCTACATCGAGTTATGGTAGGCATCAAATAAACAGACATCATATATATGATATATACATGATAATTTCTTATTATTCTTAATTTACTTTCCATCAATGATAAATATTTAGTTTGGGAAGCCAAAGCAACTCACCACAAGGACTGCCTTACTTTTTGTTTTGATTTGGAGTGTAACGTATCACTTAAGCCCTGCATGTTCGCCATTGGATAACCTAATATCCTTTTTACACGGTCCTGAAAGGAAAATATCAGTTTGCTTCAAATGTGGAGACATTGTATAATTGAAAGAATGTAGTTTGGTCTTGATGTAATTATATGTTGTTTGTTTGTCATATGATCTTAATCTTCAACCATTGGGATACCTTTTGATGTAATTATATGTTGTTTGTTTGTCATATGATCTTAATCTTCAACCACTGCGATACTTTTTGATGGATCCACACACTTAAAGAGAAAAATCTGATGCGTTTATAAAAATTAATTTCACTAGGCATAATAGTAATAAGAATAACAGCTAAATAAGACCCTTAATTAGTATGTATGGAGAGGACACAAGGGCAAATTCGCTGTTGTCAAACGTCCGCCATATTGAAAAGACCGAAACATTGTAGGGTCTATGGTGAATTCATTTTGAGAGGCATATGATGGATAGCGAGGCTTGAGTTTGGTCTCAAGAATTCATGAAGAGTTTGAACTTTCTTCATGGTATGCTTAGCTAGAGCACATGTAGATTCAGAAACAATATTTGTGATGTGATTTGATAGTGCATATGAAGTTCTGGATGGTTCCCCCTATACATGTTAAGTTGACTGCTGTTGTCTATGCTAGGATGAAGTTAATAAGTGTCTAAAGTTTAATCAATTTTGTTGTGATGTAAATGTCAATGCCATTTTTATTATATTCATATGGTGTATATTTTATTGTTGATTTAATACATTTATTAACCTTTCTGCGCATATATTAAAGCCGTATGTTAGAATAATAGTTAAATGTAAGTAAAAGACAGATTTTTGTTATTACCCCTTTAGTAAGAAGTTTCCACCTACGGGAGTATTGTGTGACAGTAAAACGTCCGTCTTATTATTGTGGAAGAGAGAAGACTTTCACTACACGGTATAATCCGCCAAGTGAGAGACGAGTGGTGTCCCCTGGGAGAATTATTAATAACATAAATTACGATTTCTCCACTCGTAACTAGTTATGAATGATTATTATTATTATTATTAATAATAATAATAGTGATTCCTGCACAAGACCAGACATTGTAGTTCTCAATAAGTCCAACAGAACAGTAACAATCATTGATGTCGCTGTTCCAAGTGATAGAAACATAAAAACAAAAGAAAGAGGAAAAATAGAAAAATACCAACACCTCATATTAGAAATCCTGTAATGTAAAAGCAGAAGTGATACCTACAGTGATAGGAGCCTTGGGGAACATAACATCTGAATTGGAAGGCTACCTGAATAAACTCCCCGGAAACCAAAGACTCGCTCCCACTACTCAAAGCAGCGCTCCTCGGAAGTGCCCACATCCTCCGTAAAACCTTGGATCTCCCAGAATCTTGGTAAGATTCCGAGACCTTGGATCACAACCGACAGTCAAACAGAAGTCGTGGAAAGAGGCATAATAATAATAATAATCATAACCAGTAACAAAGGGATGTGCATTGTCATATGACATGTTTGAGAAAGGAAAATATCGCAGAATAAGTAACATGTCTGAAAAACACAAAATATTACCCTTCCGAAATAGATAACGTTAGGAACCATGCATTTGTTTCTTGTACAGTTTGAAGATACAATTCATGAATCAGGTATTTGGTAAATGCATTCAGCAAGGTACTGGATTAATGTATTCATGTATACACGTAAGAACGAAATAAATGTAGGTATATGCAATCATATACTTAGCTTGGATGGATGAAATGTACTCGGCTAGGCATGAGCCATGTAGAAGATACACGTGGCCTACTCATGTTTGGTTAAATATACACATCAGGATAAATGTAGGCCTATTCAAACATTTGATGTCAGTATACTCATCAAGGTACTGGCTAAACGAAGGCCTACTCAGGATTGGATTAAATCTAGGCCTACTCTGTATGGTAAGGAATAAATGTAGGCCTAATCTGTCAGGTATGGATAAATGTAGGCCTACTCTATCAGGTACGGGATAAATGTAGACCTACTCAATTAAGTACGGGATAAATGTAGACCTACTCAATTAAGTACGGGATAAATGTAGACCTACTCAAATAATTACGGGATAAATGTAGACCTACTCAATTAAGTACGGGATAAATGTAGGCCTTCTCAGTCAGGTATGGAAAAAGAAGTAGCCCTGCTGTCAGGTATGGGGTAAATCTGCCTAAATAAGTGTTCCAGACAAAATGAGAAAGTGTTCACAGTGATCTTGTGTTAAAAGAGAGAAAGTATTAAGAGTGGATTATTATTAAAAACGTGAGAAAGTGTTATTAAAAATATGAAAAGTGTTCAGAGTAGTTTATTATTAAAAACGAGAGAAAGTGTTCAGAGTGGTTTGTTATTAAGAACGTGAGAAAGTGTTCAGAGTGGTTTGTTATTAAGAACGTGAGAAAGTGTTCAGAGTGGTTTGTTATTAAGAACGTGAGGAAGTGTTCAGAGTGGTTTGTTATTAAGAACGTGAGAAAGTGTTCAGAGTGGTTTGTTATTAAGAACGTGAGAAAGTGTTCAGAGTGGTTTGTTATTAAGAACGTGAGGAAGTGTTCAGAGTGGTTTGTTATTAAAAATTGTGAGGAAGTATTCAAAATGGCTTGTTATCAAAAAGTGAGGAGACAGACATTCTCACCTTGACGATATCTATTTTAAACGCGTATATAATTGGATTGGCAATAGAGTTACAAAGGAGAAGAAGTGCAGACATTCTCACCTTGACGGTACCTATTTTAAACGCGTATATAATTGGATTGGCAATAGAGTTACAAAGGAGAAGGAGTGCAGACATTCTCACCTTGACGGTATCTATTTTAAATGCGTATATAATAGGATTGGCAATAGAGTTACAAAGGAGAAGAAGTGCAGACATGTGCAGAATGGACCGCCGCTTGACGTCATTCATATTCGCCAAATTTCCCCAGTTGAAGTCAACCGCTGGCACCATTACGGCTGCAACAGACGGTAAAAAGGAACACCCAACACAATCATGACTGATAGGAATAAGTCTTTGGGGTATGCTTACAAATTAGAAGTAGTAATTGTAATAATTGTGTGGTTTGGATTGCATTAGCATTTTCTATCCTATTCTCAACTTGAGTTGTTTACTCGAACTCTGACAATTACAAAAATACCATCATAAGGAGTGCCCAAAGTTGGGTCACTTCGACAATTTAGCAATATATATAACAATTACATTTTAAATAGGGATAGGCAAATTTACTTTGTCACGGCTACATATTATCACATTTTCAGCACAGTGTTTCAGACCATGACATACAAAAATGCTACACATCATCACATTTTCAGCACAGTGTTTCAGACCATGACATTTTGTGTGAGCATTTGTCTGACTTATATGTTTTGATGTTCACTCTTTGCAATTTTTGAAAACTAAGGGATCTAAGAAGTTATGCGTTTGCGTAGTAGGCCAGATGTCTACCAGACACGGTAAATTAAAAATAAGATCGAAAAGAAAAGAGAAAAAATATTAAAGAGAGAGAGAGAAAAAGAGAAAGACGAAGTAGAAGCAGTAACAATATTACTTCTTTACTACTACTGCTACTACTACTACTACTACTGTTACTACTACTACTACTACTACTACTAAAAGTAACAACAGTAATACTAATAAATCATTTAATGGTACTATAAAGTAGTTCTATGTAATGAGGTTAAATACCTGCAGGAATATAAAAAATGAAGTACAGTCCCGCCATTAAAAAAAGCATCTTAATGTAGCGGTTACGGGGAATATGACCTTGCTTCCCGCGGGCCATAGCAATAATATGGATGTGCTGCTTCGCCACTTTGAATATTTGCAGATATAGAATAACTATTATTATGACTGGCAATATTATAAGGGTATATATAAAATACACCACTTCTCGTCTGATGACCTGAAATGACAATGAATATAAAACTAGTTTACTAAATAAATATTAGTATCGTTTAAGATATTTAAGAAATTGGAACTACACCACGACTCATACTAATTAGCATGAGAGCTTAAAGTGAAAAGGTTAAAGAACAAATAATAGTAATTCATATCAAAGAAATATTATAAAATAAAATAGTCTGCTATAAAGTACAAAGCAAATGATTGAAAGAAGACACACAATCATAACTTTATTTGAAATAATTACTACATTAACAGCTCGAATAAAGTAAACCATAGGTATATGGACACATTCTGCAAATTACTGCACTAGCTAGAGATATAGTTTGAGATGATGATGGTAAAATGAACAGCAAAGAACTACATCTTATTTTATTCAGAAATTTGTCTCTGCAGTTCACACAAGGTCCATCTACAAGAGAAAACCATTTACTAAATGAAACGTAATGTCGTGTTGTATTTCTATATGATGACTATTGCAATTGAATTTGCATATTTTATTATTCATATATGTGAAAATGTTTTTTTTTTAACCCGCCAACACAGATTTTATTTTATTTTAGGTTTAATCATTTAGAGTAAATATTATTATTATTAAATATATAATATTATTAATTATTATTAGAGTAAATATTATTATAAAGAGTTGTGCATTAAAGCACCCTCATGGCCAGTTTCGTTATATACTTTAAGGATTAGATAATTCTTATGCATTAGCTGTAATTGATATTCGGAAGCAAGTAAAGAAACACAGAAGTTATTTTTAGTGGTCTTTTACTCTGGGCTGTCTCTCCTGCCTTCGTGGGCTTTCGTTGACAACCGTTGCTTTCTACACACCTCGACACAAACCTCACATTTCTATGGACATGAAGAACCAAACATACAATTGAGAATCCAACCCCTTCAAAACAAGACAAAACACACAACTGAGAATCCAACCCTTTCAAAACAAGACAAAACATACAACTGAGAATCCAACCCCTTCAAAACAAGACAAAACATACAACTGAGAATTCAGCCCCTTTAAAACAAGACAAAACATACACCCCAAAGCAGACGTAGACAGGCTCTATGTATCTCGAAAAATGGGAGGCCAAGGTCTCAAGAAAATCAAACATGTCAGTGAAGGAGAAGTCATTGGCCTTGAGGACTACATCTGGAATAACAACAAAGATGATCCACTGATAGAAGCTGTAAAGATGAGTGGACTATTCCACCCCCCAGAAACAGACAAAGAAACATGGAAGAAAACAACGAAGCAAGAACTAGCACATATATGGAGTCAGAAACCTCTGTATGGCCAGTATGTACGATAAGCCGACGAAATATCAATAAAGCAATCAACGTACAAATGGTTGAAAGAGGCAGGATTGAAAGTAGAAACAGAAGCACTCATAACTGCTGCACAAGATCAAGCACTCAACACCAAATCACACAAAACGAAAATCATGAAAATTTCAAATGATTACAAATGTAGACTCTGCAAATCCATGGATGATACAACAGATTACAAACTATCTGGATGTCAGGTTCTGGCTGGAACAGAATACACCAAACGACACAATGAAGTGACAAAACACATACATAGAAATCTGTGTGAGAACTATGGCATAAAAACCCCAGAAAGAGCATGGATGCACCAACCAGAAGCAGTCACCGAAACAGAAGAAGTCAAAATACTGTGGGACTTCGAGATAAGAACGGATCGGGTGATTCCTGCAAGACCAGACATTGTAGTTCTCAATAAGTCCAACAGAACAGTAACAATCATTGATGTCGCTGTTCCAAGTGATAGAAACATAAAAACAAAAGAAAGAGAAAAAAAAGAGTGGTGCTTGTTTTATAATGAGTATTGATAGAATTCTTATATTGGCTACATTGTAATAATGTGTATTGATAAAATTCCTACTTTGGCTACATTGTAATAATGTGTATTGATAGAATTTTGACTTTGTCTACATTGTAATTTTGTGTATGACAGAATTCTGACTTTGGATACATTGTGATAATGTGTATTGATAGATTTCTGACTTTTGTCTACATTGTAATAATTTATATGACACTATTCTGTTAATAATGTGTATTGATAGATATCTGACTTTTGTCTACATTGTAATAATTTATATTGACATTATTCTGTTAATAATGTGCATTGACAGAATTCTGACTTTTCTACATTATAATAATGTTTATTGATAGAACTATAACTCTGGATACATTGTAACTGTGTGGACTGAATATTCGAAATGTTTTAGTTTATTTTTAATTAATGAAACATTTTAGGATTAACATTATATTTGAAAGTGCTATATCTTGACTTTTATGACATATTTATTGATTCAGTGAGATATTGATTTTATGACTCTGCCTGTATTTGTTAAGATTGTGAAACTAGTGTTACGTCAAAATCAAAACAGTAGGTTGTAGACAGCAGACAAGTGAACACTTCTTAAAAAGAAAAGGAACGTTTTCACTTGTCTGCGCTCAACAATCAAGTGTACTTGTATTTGCGTGAAAAAGAAAAAGATAAAATGTTCTCTAGCCAAAAAAAAAAGTGAATTGTGTTTACTAATCTGTTTCTAAATCTATGTACTTGTATTTACATACAAAAGAAACATGTAAAGAATACATTAACGTGTTCTGCAGTCTACACCCATTGTACTTGAATTTACAGAAAAAGGGAAAAGTTAGATGAAAATGTTTTATAGTCTGTACTCTGAACCCACTGTATTTGTATTTACCCAAAAAATAAAAAAGATGTTCACTAGCAAAAAATATAGCTACAGTGTTCTGTAGTCTGCACTCTGAACCCACT
This sequence comes from Sinotaia quadrata, assembly GCA_028829895.1. Classification (NCBI taxonomy): domain Eukaryota; kingdom Metazoa; phylum Mollusca; class Gastropoda; order Architaenioglossa; family Viviparidae; genus Sinotaia; species Sinotaia quadrata. The sequence goes on along the minus strand of CM054177.1, from coordinate 51,004,007 downwards.
GCACTTAAATTTAAGCAAAAAAGGAAAAAAATAATGTAAAATATAATCTGTTCTGTAGTTTACGCTGTAAATCTACTGTACTTGTACTTACGCAACAACAATTTTAAAAAGAAAGTTAGTTGTTCTCTAGTCTGTACTCTAAATCCACTGTACTTGCTTCTATATAAATGCAGGTCTGGTAGTTTCCAGTGTCGATACTGCCAGAGCCAGTCAATGGTAAGAGGCCGATTGTGAAAGCAACAGCGAACATGATAAAACACAACAAGGGAGGCAAGCATTCTGTACACCAACGCTCGTGGACGAATGGAAAGACAATCCATACATAACGATCTATCGTTACCATGGACATGAAGAATGATGAACAAAGTAGACTGGACTGAAGTAAGCACACCTGCAGAGTTTAAATGCGTCAGATTAGCAACAAACCAGATCAAAGGAGCAGTTCGAGAAGAAAGTTAAATAATAACATAACGAATAACTACACATAAAATAGAGTTAAGAAGAAATATATCACGTCTGTTTGAGAAAGCAATTATTTTTGATGAAGCCATTATTACTGATATCTCCCTTCAGTGTGTAATGAAGTCATTGTTATTGTACATGAATGCCAATTATGTCACATATGTTTGAGGAAGCCATTATTATTGTGTAGATGTGAATGCTAAAGGTGATTATCTCCCCCTTGTGATGAAACTATTATAATGTATATATGAGTATAGTATTGTCAATTATGTCACATCTATTGTAAAGGAAGCCAGTCGTGATGCTAATGTCACCTATTTGATGGTTATTATTAATAAATTACATGTTATTAATAATTCTCCAGCAGACACCACTTGTCTCTCTCACTTGGTAGATATGTGGTTGCTGTACACATTTTCTCTCTTCCACAACATTAAAGACAAACATTTACCATCACACAATATTTCCTTAGGTGGAAAACGTCTTACTAAAGGAGAAGAAAAATCCGTCTTTTAATCTATATTTAGCGACCCCCATCCACCCACTTTCTTCTCAAACATAAGGTTATCAATATGTGTGAGAAGATCAATAAATTTAAAAATAAATTTATTAAATCAACAATCAAATATACATATAAAAAAATACAACGAAAAAGATTACTTGACATCAATATTTCCATGAAACAAGTTTTAATACCTATACAGTCTTATATCCTAGAACACAATTCTAGAGATTGTGTCAATACAAAATCACAGGATAGTTCTTATTAAAAAAATAGAAATGGAGTTATTAGAGATAACTGATAATAGTTTCTCTGCAACCTTGTCTAGGCAAAGCCAGAATAGTCTTTTTACACACTTTTCATAACAAAATCACAAGTTTATTGTTCACGTTATTACTGTCAATTTCATGTTTCCCTTCCTATTTTGTAGAACCCTGACTAGCCGCTTTTCTTTCGAGGCCATTTTTTACTCTGTCTTATTAGCTCCCTCAGGCATAACAACAATTGTAGCAAATTTCTAGTAACTTCATTGTACCAGAAATTGCTCAAAGTAGTCAGCATACTTTGCCAATGGAGTGCAGTGTATTCCTTACATTTACACACTGTGATGGATACTTCTCACATCTACCATGGTCAAAGTGATTTATAATCAATAAACCAGGAGATTCCGGTAAAACAAGGAAAGGCTGCTTATTCCCTGTAAAATATAATCCGGAAACAAATGCTAAGTTTTCATTTTATTCATCTTTAACTCCACTCTCTCTTATGTTCAAGTCTCAACTTACAGTTTCCTGCAACAGTATTTATTAGCCCGATAAACACAAGCACGCACGCACACACGCACGCACGCACGCACACGCACACACACACACACACACACAATGTCAAGTGTTTAGCATACTATATTGAGTATCTTTATACAAATGATAGTCTACTCACATAATAGATGCCTAGGTAAAGACGTATAACATAGCAATAGCAAAAGGCATGAAATATTTCTAAGTCCATTCTCTCTTAATCATTCACTTAACTCACCCTTAAGCTAAGGTCCGCCTTTCAAACTCTGAGTGATTAGACAATAGAATTCTCTACAGCAGGTAAATTTTTTAATTCGTTCCCATAAATCTTAACCATTGGATAACCAAAAAAAATACTCATCTAGTTGGAACTGGTTTGCATTATATCATCAATATCTAGCATATTCTCAACTCGAGTTGTTTATTCAACATTGAAACTTACAAAAATACCATCATAAGGAGTGACCAAGGTCGGGACACTTCGACAATTTACCATTTTATATAACAATTAAATCTAGAAATAGGGACAGGCAAATTTACTCTGCCACACCAGTATTGTTGTAAAGCTGATAATATCATTAAAGTCTTTATTACTGTATACATGTGTATAGTAAAGCCGATTAGGTTAGGTCTGAAAGCCAACTTTAATATCCCTTCTGTGAGGAAGCAATTAATTATTATTGTATAGATACGCATAGTGAATCGAATACCTCCCTTTATTTATGAAGTCATTATAACTGTACACACTTAAATAATTATCTCCCGTCTGCCTGTGATGAAGTCATTATAATCGTACACATGTGTATAATAAAACTAATTATCTCCCGTCTGTCTGAGATGAAGCCATTGTTTTTAAATATGTGCTTATAATAAAACCGAGGACCTATGACTAAGTTTGTTGCTGCGTGCGTCAAAGCAATAGACGTGTCCCTGGCACCCGTGTTTCGGAAGCGCCTAGATTAGCAGCGCCTGCCTACGCTGCGCCTACATTATTATAAAAATGATGATAACAGTTAATAGTTATTCTTTAATGACAATGAGAGTCAATGATTAATCGAATATTTGACGTTTGCGCAGTAATCTGGCAGCAATGCATAGCAATTATGACCTGGAAAAGGCACCACGTTCTCCCCAAATGATCGATTTCCAGGATGTTTGCCAAGGAAAAGACAAGTCCGACCCCTGTTATAAAATCACTGAAGGAGAGTCCTAGGACGAAGTAGTCCGCACTGCTAACAATGCCATGCCTGCAAGGGTCAAGGCACATCAATTGTCACGACAAATGAGCCAAGGTAATGTTACACAACAATATTCACAGCAAAAAGAGTCAAGGTAATGTTATACATCATTTGTCACAACAAATAAGCCAAGGTGATGTTACACAATACTTTTCACAGTAAAAGAGCCAAGGTCATGTTGTACAACAATTTTCACAATAAAACGTCATTTTGTACAACAATTTTCACAGCAAACGAGTCAAGGTCATGTTGTCATGACAATATTGAAAACTCTACCAAGGTCATAATGAGTATCAAATTGGTTGAATGAATAGATACATCGATATACAGACAGAAGTATTTGGAATATATGTATGGATAGATAGATAGATAGATAGATAGATAGATAGATAGATAGATAGATAGATAGATAGATAGATAGACAGATAGGATAGATCACTGACTCAGTTATGAAGTGACTGTTTCTAATTTTAGAAGGCTTGTGCTTTCTCTTTTTGTAGTTAGTTTTGATACTAATACTCTACTAATAATAAGCATTTATAATTTGAAATGAATGAGACTTAACAGTTAAATTAATGAAGTGTCTCGATGTAGTAAAAGATTATCGTCTCATTAAATATTGGACAAATCTAACTGTTCTAGAATAGGAATAATTACGATGAAGAATAAGTTTCATGAGCCATAATAATAGCCTTTTTCCCCTTTGTACTGCTATTTATTTTAGAGATGATGATGATGATGATGATGATGATAATTAAACAATAAAAGGAAAATTTACTTTACGATGAGAGTCTGAGCAACGAAACCATTCATGATAGTAGCGCAAAGACCCAAAGAGAAGTTGAGGAAAAGTAGTGATTGGCAGATTGTTGGCCATACTGAGGATGTTTCGATATTAGTCTCATTCATCTAGGCAAGACAAGAGTTTGCAAGCAATAAGGGGTTATTAACAATGTAGATTAATAATAAAGGATTATTACTAAATGTAAATGATTATTTATAAGTTTGTCTATCGTTTCTTTAATGATATATATATATATATATATATATAATATATAGATAGATAGATAGATAGATACAATTATAAAAAAATAGGTAGAAGACAATTTATTACATAGCCATGCATAGAAAATAGATAGTTAGAAATTAGTACATTTAACATTTATTTCTAACCAACTAGAATGATAGAATGAAATGTACATACGTACATAAAAAGAATAAGACAGAGAAATCATACTTAGCCTTAGGTCACATTTCTGCAGAACTGTTAACATCAGGAATCTGTGCGTTAGTCTATGTCAGGGGTGAGAGAATCAATAATACAATCACCTTAGGATTATATTGGAGAAATTAGCAAGTAAAATTAACTCTTTTGTAAATAAGTGGATATCAATGTCCATGGTATATCTACGTGTACTATGACATCAAAGGGACTAGTGCGTCACACTTCCTTCTTGTATTTGGTGTGTTGTAGGTCACATAGTGACGTCAGCTCTTATCGACTAACCGAGCTCATTTTACTTGAAATAAAGTCTGATCTGTAGATGCAGTGATTTATTTCCAATAAAGGTATTGGCACGAGAAAGAAAAGGATTCCTTAGATGCAATGGCTTATTTCCAGTAAAGGTATTGGCACGAGAAAGAAAGAGAGAAGATAAAAGGCAGATGGACCAAGGAAAAGAAAGAGAATATTGCACTTACTAATTTATTAAGAAACTGAGCAATACGGTAAGATTAGCAGAGAACAGAATGGAATGGAGAAACCTTCTTTTCAAGTCATCAATGGTGTTCCAACGGCTGACAAGACTAAGAGATAGATAAATATATATAATTTATTAAGAAGTCAATGCAACATGAAAATTTAAAACGCTGTGTTGGTATGCAAGACAACTACAATCGTCGACATTTTAGCTATACAACCTTCTCAGGACTATACAGTTGTTAATATGTTAGAAATAAACGCATGAGTTAGATGTACTGATGCATGAAAAACATATAAACATAAGGGTTTTTAATTTAATTTATATGATTGTAGACAGCCGAGGTTATATTCCAGGAAATGGATCGCACATATTTCAGATTTTCTACTTGCAACATATCAGCATTCATAGAAATACCATATCAAAAGTTAACTCTAAAATTTGCGCAGTTATTTCCCTTTAGATGGTAGGCAAACAAAACATTGACGATAACAGTATTAACATCACCGTGAGTTTCAAAAAAATTAACAGAGGGTAGAGGATGTGTTGTTTAAGTATGTACAACCAACTTTATGAGAAAAATAGGCATTTCTTGCTTTCGTTTATCGCTTGATGAATACAGGAGATTGTTTCTGTGAAATTTGATGATACAGATGATACACTAGCTGACTGTATCCATCCTGGTTCATAATGGTTGCGAGAGTCTAGACCATTGTAGTTTTTACCCCATTCACTGCGTGTACTACACACACACACACACACACACACACACAGATAGATAGAAACATAGATAGATAGATAGATAGATAGATAGATAGATAGATAGATAGATAGATAGATAGATAGATAGATATCAGAGAGACAGGGGGCGAGCTTACAATTGAGATTTCTGGCTGACTTTCTTATTTTACAGTTATCGAAAATATTAACGTATTCGCTACCAAAAGACATGATACACAAAATATATTATATAATATTCATACAATTATGAATATTTTTACATATTTCTTATTTCAAAATTTATAACACAAGTCTTCAGCAGAAGGGTATGTTGGATTTAATAAATAAATAATTTTGGTACCATAATGTGTCCCATTATTTGCGAATTTTAAAAAATATCTTTTAATTTAATTTAGTAACATTTTAAAACATCTTCCACACAGTATAATGTTAGGGAAAAAACTGTAATAATATTTTACATGCAATTATCGAAATAACATTCAATCAGCTCATTTAAATTTTAGAAGGCAAGAAATAAAAAATCAATTTATTAAATAAACTTAATTACCTCTGATTACAGTATCTTATTTCTGCGGTTGGCAAGGTTCCTCTTTAATAAGGGTATTTCAAATTAACTGCATTCTTTAGCGCAAACCACACGTTTCTGCTTTTGGCAAGGTTCCTCTTTAATAAAGGGTATTTCAAATTAACTGCATTCTTTAACGCAAACCACACGTTTCTGCAGCTGAAATGATTTTTATTGAGCTCTTTTTGTAGAAAAGATAAACAACAACAAATGAACAAACAACACATTCACTTGTGTTGCAAATGAAGTATAATGAAGTTTTCCTCTGTGCTTAGTGTTGTTCAATCACAAGACACGTGTGCCCAAGCATAGCCTAACTGACATGGAGGTTGTAGAAGCTGAGCGCTCCGGCAGCGCTGCTGACAGCGACAACGGTTTGAGCACCTTCATCATCAATAAACCTGCCCACAAAATATAGTTACGATGTAGAACTTCTACTTCACATACATGGTTTAAAGTGTGAGCGTGTGCGTGTGTGTGTGTGTGTGGATATGTATGTGCCTATGCCTGGATATCTGCACGCACATATGTATGTATCTGTGTGACTTGCATAAATTAATGAAGCTTAGATCGATAATACCTATTCGTGTAAGTCAAACCCTCACCTCTGTCCGACAATACCTATTCTTGTAAGTCGACCCTTCACCCCTGATCGATAATACCTATTCTAGTAAGTCAATATCTTACTCCTGATCGATAACGCCAATTCTTAAAAACAGATTCAAAAACAAATACATGAAAATATTTTTTAAAAGAAAGAAAATAAATCATCTCAGTCAAGCACATTATTATCACTGGAATCTGTTTCAATGTAAAATGACTTCTCTCTTTATGTTATTAGTTGGTTGAATCCTATTACGTATTCCCTTAAGTATCTCTTCAGCAGTTGCCCTCTTTATCTACTGAATGAATCTTTTACTACCTATTCCCCTAAGCATTTCATCAGCAGTTGCCCTCTTTATCTACTGAACGAATCTTTTACCATCTATTCGACGATCAATATCCCCTAAGTGTTTCATTGGTAGTTGTTCTCTTGGCTGCTCTTTATGTCACGAAGTATTTATTAATTAAAACAGTTACACATGTTAAAATTACTTATGTTCAGGCTACCCACTTAAAGGGATAAACTGAAAACATTTTGACTCCTCTATTTCTCGTTTACCACCGACATGATTGCATTAGAAACAGTCGTATTCCATTTTAGTCAATCGATCTCAGTAATGCTCGCAATCTTCAAGCTTGCAACAACAATTGTAAACAAATCAATGCAGAGTTTGTTTGTTCACAGGCTGGCTTAAATCTTATACCACAAATAATGTGCTTAGTTATCTTTTATATTTACTCATACTTTTACATTTGAACTTCTTTATTTTATAACGGTTTCATAATTTAACCTAAATAATTCAAGCATTTTATACTTGAAAAATAAGATTTGTAAAACTTACTACATTATTTATCACTTAAAGAGATGTATTTCTAAAGGCATTGTAATTTAGAAAAGGTCGATTATTCTTAGCTTTCACACAGACACCCTTCACTATAAAAGAAAAAATAACAAGTTCTTTCTAACAGCATATTACAAAAAGTCTATTATTCCGGTTCTCGGATAAAGTTATCATGCTCTACGAAGTAAGAAATAACAATTTCTTTCTAACAGCATACTACAAAAAGTCTATTATTCCGGTTCTCGGATAAAGTTATCATGCTCTGCGAAGGAAGAAATAACAATTTCTAACAGCATATTACAAAAAGTCTATTATTCCGGTTCTCGGATAAAGTTATCATGCTCTGCGAAGGAAGAAATAAATAGTAATTTGTAGTAAGAAGGTTACTTACAAAAGATCGGTGATTTCTGGTTCTCCAACAGAGTCATCATTTCTTTCAAACGCTTCGCGCCAAGATAGGCCAGGTTGTCCACGGCGAAGGTATGACTCCATGGTGACAGTGGGTCCGGAAGTGACGGAATAGACGTAAATTCCACCGACGGCTCCGTTTGCTATAAATAACACTTTAGTCCCATTCCAGTCTCCAACGGCAATGTTGGACGGTGAGGGTCCCTAAAATTGAAAGTGTTTTCTTCGTTTTCTATATTACATGGAATTATCACTTCATCTAGTGAATGAAGCAAAATATGATGTCATTACATATTATATTTCTTACCTAAGTAGCATATACATATATAGAAACACACTTACTAAAGCATACATATATAAAGAGTATTTCTTGCGCGTTCTGTACACAACTGTGTAGAGAGATTCTGACCTATGACCTGACACCGAACTCTTGAGTGAATGTACAATCAGAAGAAAGTGAGGGTAAATGCATTTGTCAAAGTCAGGGTAAATACTTTTGTCAAAATCAGGGTAAATACTTTTGTCAAAGTCAGGATAAATAGTTTTGTCAAAGTCAGGGTAAATACTTTTGTCAAAGTCAGGATAAATAGTTTTGTCAAAGTCAGGGTAAATACTTTTGTCAAAGTCAGGATAAATAGTTTTGTCAAAGTCAGGGTAAATACTTTTGTCAAAGTCAGGATAAATAGTTTTGTCAAAGTCAGGGTAAATACTTTTGTCAAAGTCAGGATAAATAGTTTTGTCAAAGTCAGGGTAAATACTTTTGTCAAAGTCAGGGTAATGTCATCACTTACAGAGAACGACACAGCAATGATACATTAGATGAAAGCTCACCATTATGTACAGAATGACACATCGATTTTATATTAGTTGCAACACTGTATTATAAAAAAAACCATTCCGTATATACAATCTCAAAGTTAGCAATATATAGTATTCAAAATATACTACTTGCAATGCACTAAACTTTGCTGACCAGTTTGTATATTCAAACAAATTCCTTGTAACGCCCAAGATTTACTGACCAATTTGTATATTCAAACAAACCCCTTGTAACGCCCAAGATTTACTGACCAGTTTGTACATTCAAACAAACTCCTTGTAACGCCCAAGATTTACTGACCAATTTGTACATTCAAACAAACTCCTTGTAACGCCCAAGATTTACTGACCAATTTGTACATTCAAACAAACTCCTTGTAACGCCCAAGATTTACTGACCAATTTGTATAATCAAGCAAACCTTTTGGAATGCAATAAGACTTACTGACCAGTTCCGGGGACCGCCGATCAAAGTTGGAGCTCTGAGGCATGGCAGGAGCAGCAAAGTCGGCATTGAACATCGCTCTGTCTCTTTCGCTTGCCGTCAAAAAATAGCTCTCAAAGTCGTTACCGCTGTCATAGACACGGGACATATCCTCTGGGTTGAGAATAGAAAAGCCACGCCCCCCATACGTCGAGACAAAATCGTAACCTTGGCTGTAGGACAACAAATGAAATTAAGTTGTTTAAAACTGAGTCCCTTCTTAAAGTGTATTACACATTTTCCCCTCTAGAATGCATTCTAAACTTTTGACAATGTGAGTGGTTAAGAATATAATTGCTAGAATATACTGACCCGCTTAAAGGTTTAGAGTAATGTTTCTAGGCTATTTTACTTATCTGATTAATGGTTTAGAGATTTGATTTTAGGCTATTTTTTTACTTGCCGGAATTAAAGATTTGCAGAAATGTTTCTAGGCATTTCACTTACCCGATTAAAGTTTAGAGTATTAAATCTAGGTTACACTGAACCCTATCAAAGCTTTAGACTTTAGGGTATTATTTCTAGGCTACACTGAACCCCATCAAAGTTTAGAGGATTGCTTCTATGTGACACTTAAACCCATCAAAGTATACAGTATTGTTTTCTAGACTACACTGAACCCCATTAAAGTTTAGAGTATTGTTTTTTTGACTACAATGAACCCCATCAATATTTAGAGTACTGTTTTTTGACTACACTGAACCCCATCAATATTTAGAGTATTGTTTCTATACTACACTGAACCCCATCAAAATTTAGAGTATTGTTTTTAGACTATACTGAACCACATCAAAGATTAGAATATTGTTTCTATACTAGACGGAACCCCATCAAAGTTTACAGTATTGTTCCTAGACTACAGTGAACCCCATCAAAGTCTACTGTATTGTTTCTATACTATTGTTTCTTGACTAGACGGAACTAATCAAAGTCTACTGTGTTGTTTCTATCCTATTGTTTCTTGCCTAGACGGAACTAATCAAAGGTATGCTGAGCTGCAGTGGCTATATAAAAAGGTTTAGAATATTGCTTTTATGCCAAAATGACCCCATCAAAGTTTATAGTGTTGTGTCTAGGCTACACTGACCCCATCAAAGTATTCGAATATTTTTTAATACTCCATCAATAGATGTTAAGGTACGGTTGGGCCTCAGGTACACAGACTCATTAAAGTTTTAAATTAGTGTTGTTAGACTTCATTGACCCTATCGAAGGTTTATAGTAATTTTACTATGCTATACTATCCATCAAAGTTTTAAATTAGTGTTGTTAGACTTCATTGACCCTATCGTAGGTTTATAGTAATTTTACTATGCTATACTATCCATCAAAGTTTTAAATTATTGTTGTTAGACTTCATTGACCCTATCGTAGGTTTATAGTAATTTTACTATGCTATACTATCCATCAAAGTTTTAAATTATTGTTGTTAGACTTCATTGACCCTATCGTAGGTTTATAGTAATTTTACTATGCTATACTATCCATCAAAGTTTTAAATTATTGTTGTTAGACTTCATTGACCCTATCGTAGGTTTATAGTAATTTTACTATGCTATACTATCCATCAAAGTTTTAAATTATTGTTGTTAGACTTCATTGACCCTATCGTAGGTTTATAGTAATTTTACTATGCTATACTATCCATCAAAGTTTTAAATTTTGTTGTTAGACTTCATTGACCCTATCGTAGGTTTATAGTAATTTTACTATGCTATACTATCCATCAAAGTTTTAAATTTTGTTGTTAGGCTTCATTGACCCTATCGAAGGTTTATAGTAATTTTACTATGCTATACTATCCATCAAAGTTTTAAATTTTGTTGTTAGGCTTCATTGACCCTATCGAAGGTTTATAGTAATTTTACTATGCTATACTATCCATCAAAGTTTTAAATTTTGTTGTTAGGCTTCATTGACCCTATCGAAGGTTTATAGTAATTTTACTATGCTATACTATCCATCAAAGTTTTAAATTTTGTTGTTAGGCTTCATTGACCCTATCGTAGGTTTATAGTAATTTTACTATGCTATACTATCCATCAAAGTTTTAAATTTTGTTGTTAGGCTTCATTGACCCTATCGAAGGTTTATAGTAATTTTACTATGCTATACTATCCATCAAAGTTTTAAATTTTGTTGTTAGGCTTCATTGACCCTATCGTAGGTTTATAGTAATTTTACTATGCTATACTATCCATCAAAGTTTTAAATTAGTGTTGTTAGACTTCATTGACCCTATCGTAGGTTTATAGTAATTTTACTATGCTATACTATCCATCAAAGTTTTAAATTTTGTTGTTAGACTTCATTGACCCTATCGTAGGTTTATAGTAATTTTACTATGCTATACTATCCATCAAAGTTTCGTGACTACATTAGGATTCTGCACCATCGCAAACCTTGCCCATAAGAAACATCTGCAAGTAATCTATGGACCGATCTTGTTTTATACCGGAGTATTTCCCAATTCCGAAGTGTCAAAAGCAGGATTGTTGAGTGCTTTAAGCAAGAGAGCAACATGCCCGTTTCGATTGTCGAACATACACATAATTTAATTGTATGTATATATATACATCAAACATGTGTAACGGTACTGAGTCTCTAAATATATTATAATGGGATACAGCGTCAAGTATATGTAACAATTCTAGCAAACTACATGTATTTCATACAGTGTCGTCTTAACGAATGGGAAAGCTGGACAGTTGCCCAGGGCCTCATAAGCACAGGGGCATTTTACTGACCATTAACATTTTTATTCCTGTTGAGTGGTTGTGTAGGTAGAGGCCCCAGTGCAGCGCTTTGCCCGTGGGCCTATTATACTGTTATGACAGCCTTGACTTGATATAGGTTTCCAACTATCAAATACATGTGTATTGTCCTAATAATCTAAACATACTATAAAGGGTCCCGGCCATTAAAAGGTTAAATTAATTATAAATTTAACTACACATACTCTAAAGAATCGCAGCCGTGCAATACATGTCTCAAGTTGTGAGTTTTTATATTATACAAAATATTTTATATTATATTGTTTTTATATTATACAAAATATTATACAGGAATGCAGCCATCAAATATTTTTAACACAATATAAACTAGAGAGACTTTACTTACTATAAAGAATCCCAAACACCAAATACATGTAACAAGTTATTTATTTAGCAGACTGTGCCTACTCTATGTGTATTGTCAAAATAAACTATACTATATATGGTCCCAGCCATCAATAATATATATATATATATATATATATATATATTATCAAAATAAACTAAACATACTACATCAGGGTCCAAGCCATCTAATTTTGGTGCATTGTCAAAATAAACTAAACGTACTATAAAGGGTCCCAGCCATCCAATACATATATACTGTGAAAATAAACTAAACATACTATAAAGGGTCCCAGCCATCATAAGGAGTCCTCAGTTTGCTCACGTGTAGACGGCCTGAGAGTAAACAAAAGCATTTCACATTGTTCACACTTATTAATAGACATTTCACTTTGTTCACATTTGTTAACAGACGTTTAGCATTGTTCACATTTATTAACAAACATTTAGCATTGTTCACACTTATCAACAGGCATTTCACATTGTTCACATGTACTAACAAACACTTCACATTGCTTATTATTATTAATAGATATTTCACATTACTTTTTCTTATTAATAGGCATTTCATATTGTCATACTTATTAATCATAGGCCATATGATTTCACTCACCGATCTCAGCATTATTACGTATTTCATATTGTCATACTTATTAATCATAGGCCATATGATTTCACTCACCGATCTCAGCATTATTACGTATTTCATATTGTCATACTTATTAATCATAGGCCATATGATTTCACTCACCGATCTCAGCATTATTACGCATTTCGACTGTGAGCTTAGCAATTTCATCAGAGCTCATTCCGTCACTGAAAGCTGCAAACACAATATAATGGTGTTAATAGTGGGGAAAGGTTAAATAACCTAACTACAGCACTTTATGACATCTGCCTTACAAATTAAAACAATCACTGTAAACATCCATCATAAAAACAAACTTTTCATGGAATATTATGAGCATTTCCAATTATGCTGATGGTCAGAGCACAATAGAATGCCATGAGTAATGAAAGAGCACTAAAAACTCATTATTAAATACATTACAATACACAACATATTCTATTGTACAAAACATAACACCCAAAATCCAGTTGTATATGTATTACCTCGACTGATCTAGTAAGAAGGATGTCTTTCAAAACAAAAGGCAATAGTACAAACTGACAAATACTATTAATGCGTTATATTACAGCTTTGCGGGTGGACAGATTAATAAACATATTACATGACAATATAATATACTCAAACTATTAAACAGGTGTAACTTAACATAATAATACATTTATGTTAGTGTTACATGACAATAGTGCAAGTTTCCAAACGTTTATAAGATTTACAAATATTTATACAAATATTACATAATAATAGTTCAGTTCGATGCACATTAATAAAGATATTGCTTGACAATAGTACTGGTTTATATATATATTTATTCAAATGCTAAATGAAACTTGGGCCGGTTGACAGACATTTATACAATGTTACATAATAGTGCTGCTGTACAAGTATTTATACATATTTTACATGACATTAGTTGGAAGTTTCACTGTAAACTGTAATAACACGCTGAATCATTGTAAACTGTAATAACACGCTGAATCATTGTAAACTTTAATAACACACGAATCATTGTAAACTGTAACAACACGCTGAATCATTGTAAGATTTTACATAAGACCGAATCACATAAGTTCCAACAAGAGGCGCAATCATATGATGTAACAACAAAGAGATTAATACGTTTTCACAAGATACTATGTCATCACAAGTTTTAACATCAGACTATATCATGATAAGTTTTAACATGATACCCTATCATGATAAATTTTAATATGAGACAATATCATGATAAGTTTTAACAACAAACTATATCCTCATAAGTTTTAGCATCATACTATATCATGATAAGTTTTAACATGATACTGTATTATGAAAAGTTTTAACATCAGACTATATCATGATAAATTTTAACATGAGACTATATCATGATAAGTTTTAACATGAGACTATATTATGTAAAGTTTTAACATGAGACTATATAATGATAAGTTTTAACATGAGACTATATTATGTAAAGTTTTAACATAAGACTATATAATGATAAGTTTTAACATGAGACTATATCATGATAAGTTTTAACATGAGACTATATCATGATAAGTTTTAACATGAGACTATATCATGATAAGTTTTAACATGAGACTATATCATGATAAGTTTTAACATGAGACTATATCATGATAAGTTTTAACATGAGACTATATTATGTAAAGTTTTAACATGAGACTATATTATGTAAAGTTTTAACATGAGACTATATTATGAAAAGTTTTAACATTTGAATATATCATACATAGTACTTCTTCATGACAATTTGTAACTAGATCAAAAAGAGCTTTTATTTTAGACAAAATCAGTATACATTTCATTTGCTTATTAATCTGCTTATATCTAAATTATGATGCTACTTTAGCTTGCTGGGAATTAAGGCCAATACGTGCGGTGCTAGAAAGGGAATTATTTTATCTCAAGATGCTACTTTAGCTTGCTGGGAATTAAGGCCAATACGTGCAGTGCTAGAAAGGGAATTATTTTATCTCAAGATGCTACTTTAGCTTGCTGGGAATTAAGGCCAATACGTGCAGTGCTAGAAAGGGAATTATTTTATCTCAAGATGCTACTTTAGCTTGCTGGGAATTAAGGCCAATACGTGCGGTGCTAGAAAGGGAATTATTTTATCTCAAGATGCTACTTTAGCTTGCTGGGAATTAAGGCCAGTACGTGCAGTACTAGAAAGGGAATTATTTTATCTCAAGATGCTACTTTAGCTTGCTGAGAATTAAGGCCAATACGTGCAGTGCTAGAAAGGGAATTATTTTATCTCAAGATGCTACTTTAGCTTGCTGAGAATTAAGGCCAATACGTGCAGTGCTAGAAAGGGAATTATTTTATCTCAAGATGCTACTTTAGCTTGCTGGGAATTAAGGCCAATACGTGCGGTGCTAGAAAGGGAATTATTTTATCTCAAGATGCCACTTTAGCTTGCTGGGAATTAAGGCCAATACGTGCAGTGCTAGAAAGGGAATTATTTTATTACATGTATTCTCGTTGTGACGATGTGTGACAAATTCTGTGTCATGACCTCGTGACCCAATTGCTCGTTTCAAAATTAAATTTTTGAACGGACCTTTGTTGAAATTCACCCGTGATACATCAGTATCGAGAGAAGCTTTCTAGCAAGGTCGGATTGTTGCATAACTTTAGGTCAGTGTCCAGCACCTTCGAGATCAACAACATACCACGTGAACGGTCACGTGATGCGTTCAATGCAGTTTCATAAAAATGATCATAACGCGCCAAAATCCCTCACTCACTTCCAGACCGGCAGACACACCAGGCAGCTTTAACATTAGCTCCGTCCCGCCGCCATACCAGAGTCGTAAGAGAGTCGAAGATGAACCCGCGCTAGAGCAGTAAAATCTACTTTGAAGAGGTAACAATAACACGTCTACTTCTTACAGTATCTATTGCATTTGTTGATTGTATTTTGAAATTGAATTGATGTATGTATTTTGTGCAGCTTAGCGCTATTTTAGCCAAAGCACGTGTTTCGATGTAAAGGGACAAATCTAAAAGTTATTGTATATAAATTATTGTAACTTTTTCTTATCTTTAATTTATATAAAGCTTAAATTCACTAGTGCCGCCAGTATGTCTGTGCACGTGGTGAATTCTTCTTTGTAATTCAAATTGTTCTTGCATATAATTTTTCGTGTAAAATTGTAAAGCATTCATGCTTCATTTTGAATTAATCCTTTGTGTGAATTCCAATTTTTAATGCTGTAAATATTTGAGAATTCATACGTTCGTGTAACGTTATATGTAACACACACGTGAACCACAATGTATATTTAAATATAACCATATTTGAATTGTAAACGACACGATAGTCAAAGATTCTAAATTCAGAACCTTAACCAAAGAAACATGTGCTTGGGTTTTGCGAATATAGACGCAAATAGTTACAGAGCCCAAAATCCTTTGTTTCAGCCGGGTTCTTCTTATGTTACTCCTCTCTACCTTCGTACTTCTTGAGTCGTACACCGACTCGGGTGTCTTCATGACCCATACGTGAACTATGTAGAAGTACCTCGTGTTAACCACGTGTTAACGATTCGTCGCAAGTACATTAGCGATGCAGTAATTGAGTGGACGATTGACTGTTGTGCTATGCAGTACTGACGATGAGCCAAGGATGTGGACCAGTTCTAACCAGTTGAACCCCACATGCGACCAAGAGTATAGTTAAGTATATCTACTAGGGTCCAGAATCAAGTGACTATTTGGCAATAAAAGAAAAGCAAATTCTCGTTAGAACTTTTAACCAGGACGGTAAATGAGAGAACAACGCTGTGTAGAATTAAGACGTCGTGTTGTAATTAATCGTTGCTGTTAATTGTTAAACTTATTAAATCTATTTCATTTTGTTAAGAACCTCTTTTTGTAGTAAATTGTATGCATATAGACCAAATGGGATTGGATGGGGGCTGTCTGAGCTAAACGAATGACGTAATGAATGCATATGAATCTAAGAGAGTTTTTAACGATTTCCAATCTAGCTAATGTACGCAAATTATCAGTTTCGTAAATCTGTGATCTAGACTACAAAGATGCATTTTTAATTTAGTCGAATGATGATTTGAGCAACCAGTCTGTTTAGGTTAAACGAGAGAGAATTAATTTAAATAGTAAATTAAAGTTCTATAATTTCCTAAGCAGGGTCTTTAAATAAATACTGGAAACGTAACAAGTGTGGCCTCGTCATGGGATTGATATGTATTAAATTGTAACATTTTTTATACATAGGGCGTATCATAAACCTAGAAACGAACGAACGAACGAACTGAGAATTGCCAATATTCTATTGATTCAGGATTGTTGAAATATTTATCTTGCTTTTGTTGTGACATGTGCATGTATTCTTTTGCAGAGTAGCGTGCATGTTAGTTAATATATGTTTAAGCGTAGTTAAGCATTATGTTAGCTATTGATGATTTATTTAGTATTGTGTTACTGGATACTTCATTGTAAGAGGTCGACGTGTTATACCGCCAGCTAGGAGAGTTATCGGTAGTAACAGACTTCGGACTATTATATTTAGGGTGCTAAGTATAATGTGTAATGTTGTATGGTCGGAGCCGTGACATTACGAAAGCCTTGGAGACAACAGACTTGTAACCAAGCAGGTGAACGTGTAACCAACGCGTAATTTATTTCGGAAGGTGTTCTGAATAAATTCAATAATTTTTGTAAGGTCGTAGCCTAAAAGTTATTGTGGGATAAAAGCGGAGTTTTATCGCCTACGGTTAGATACACAATCACGAGAGATATTTATTGTAGCCAGACGCGCTAAATAAATAAGATGGATCTCGAACAGACTATTGCGGATCTGAGAGAGATAGGTTCCTTGATCGGATTCCGAACGGAAGACGAGTTAATGAACTTCGTTAGAACTGAACTAGACAGGGAAAAGAGGAGAGAGGAACACGAACGGGAAGAGGAAAGGTTAGAGATAGAACATGATCACATTATGTCTTTGATACATCTAGGGATCAACTATCGGAAGAACAGTGTAGGGAGCTTACAGCTCATGGAGATTCTAAAACGCGAACAGAAGATAGGCATATCACTAAGATACGAAAGTGAACAGTTACGTAATTCTGCCCTACTTGCACTCAATGAAAAGGAAATAGAACACAGGGAAGAAATTATATCTTCATTAAGCTCACGTGTAAAACTTACAGAAGCGCAGTTGTGTGATAAAGATTTCCGATTCAAAGGGGAAGGGGAGGCTGAAATGCGAGACCTAACGTTCGAAATTAGAAAGTTGAAGAAAGAGAGGCTAGTGCTTATGGAAAGGAAAGAAAGTCTAGAATTAGAATGGTTGTGGACAGAAATCAAAACAGAATCTAAAATTGCTGGGGAAAGTACTGTTGACAAATTACGACAGGAAGGTCAGGCCGTGAACTTTGACTTGCCGAGGTCAAACGCCGCGAGCGTGGAGACTGACACACAGAAATTAGTCGCACTACCTAACACAGCAGACAAAAGAAACAAAAACAAATGTTTTGACGAAACCATTACAGTTCAACATGCTAACCAGTTTACAGAAACAGTTAGCGCACCAAAGCTTGATCTTGAAACAGAGACAAGAAAAGACACTGTTGTTAAGGACTTAATAACACGTGTAGAATTTGGACAAACACATACACCGCCGTGTACGTGTGACACCTTAGTTGACGGACTGAATGCGCATGATAAGATAGAGACAGATTCTATCGGTTGTGTACCGTTAAGGTGTGATGAAACTTCTAGCAACACAGTGACTGATTTTTCTGACAGGACAAATATGCATGAGAAGATAGAAACAGATTCTATCGGTTGTGTATTGTTGAAGGGCAGTGACGCATCGACTGAGTCTACTGACCGAACTGTTAGTTTAAGAGGGAGTCATGAGAATGTGCTCGCTACGAAGACTGACATCGGTAGATCTCGATCTCCGATGATTGACGTGAGTCATGACGTAATTTTGAAACACAAGATTATTGCGTTATGCAAGGTTTCGAGTGCTAACACATTGACAGCCAGGGAAACAGAAGTATTTGATCCAGATGACAGTATAGGTAGCATTACAGACGAAGACAATGTGCCTATGATAAATTCATTTACTTCAGATGACATGACAGTTGTCAGAGCTGAGACAGAGTTCTTTTCCAAACGTGACATGGAAGAAGATATGGTCGAAAACTGTACAGGGACGGTCGACGATAACAATGCATGTGTACTGACGTGTATGCACGCAGTTGTCAGAGACAAGGCAGAACCGTCTGCAGATAAATCACTTAATGGAATTAGTGACGTAGACAGAAGCCACGGTACATGGACTACCTTTATTGACTCACCTGTTGAGATAAAGGAATGTCATGAGTACGTACCAAAAACTGAGACAAGTAGAAGTAAGGAGGAGGGGGTTTCATTAACTGATAGGTTCCTTGATTCACTGACGAAAAGTGCGGAGTGTAATCCTTGGTTGATCAAAGACACAGTACAAATGAGTGACAGAACTAGATCGATAGACAATGAAAACCGGAGTGACGGACTGATAACCAGAGTAGGTGGGGCATCAGGGCTGTTACTGACATCAGATGCAGAGAATTATGATAGAGGAAACAGTGGGAGTGTAACCTACAACACACAGAGAGTAGACATAGTGATGTTATTCAGTGTAATAGAGACAGGTAACATTCACTGCCAGTTAGTGACTGAAACTGACAGAATTTCTATCATAGATTCTGACGACCTGATGAGGAGACACATTGAATTAACTAAGTCGGTGGAGACAGATTATGTTAGTTCAATAAACGGTATGGTCCAGGGGAGACAATCGATAACTCTTGGAGAGTTTAAAACAGAACCCTTGTTCATACAACCACAGGAGTCCGACTTGCTAGCGAGTGAGTCTGACCACACAGTGACTAGAGTCACAAAAGAGACACGGACTTATGTTGTCAAGGAGAGAGACAAATTGACAGACATAACAGTCGAACACCTAGTTGTGAATGGGTTAAAACAGAAAACGACTAGTGGGATGAGGTATTTCACTTCAGTCTATGATAAGATCAGGAGAACGGAACCTCCAGATTTAGCGGGGAAGCTAATGTTGCAATTCAGGTACTTCAGAGAGACTGGTAGCCGTGACAGAGCACATTTGCGAACCTATGACGTTAGACTAGATGCGAAATGGACCCATAGTAGATCTGACGCCATTCCGACGAAAGACGTTGAGTGCATGCGAACTAGAGACGTTCAATGTGTACACAATGACGTAACTACAGATGCACGAAACACCAAGAGAGCAAATTTCCATTTGCGTGAGCTCAGTGACAAGGCTAAGAGCGATAGATTTGAAATTCTGACATCGCATAGTCAAAGCCACAGTGACACTGACATGATACAAAACGTATCGAGAAGTTTGAAACTGTTAGACAGGGTAGAGACCAGTCATACAGAAACTGACACTACCAGAAACATTTTAAACTTGACAAGTACTTTGGAGAGTTTTGAAAGAGATAAAACACTTCAAGGATGTACTTACCGGACAAGAGATGAAAAGTCTAAACTTGACATGCAATATATTGCACCTCACAGTGACATTCTGACGAACAGAGTAAGAAAGAAAGAATGCAGTTGTCATGCCGTAGACATGTTGACACACATGGACGATGACGTGTATTGGGATTGGGACAGAACTACGAAGATTGTGCTAGGCAGGATAGTGCAGCAGTAGAAATAATGATTTGACACTTCTTTTGAAATTTCATTATTTTCTTGTTGTACCGTAGTTGGTGGTTGTTGCTGTAAATATGTTAGACATTTCATAAAAACTTGGGACAAGCTATAACACTGATTGAATTGTGTTAGTGTTGTAACTCTGAATATGACAGGTAGACTGATAGATGGTTCGTTGAGTTGGTAATGCACAAACTCTGATATTTGGTTGATACAGGAAATCAATATCTGGAACTTTTCATAACCTGCATATTGATAGTGTTGTTCATTGGAAGTCAATTTTTTTGATCACACTATTGTTGGATACGTATTCAGTGGAATTGGTTGATGTTGGATTTCTATTCTGAATAATCTGATTAGATCGAACTAGGTTGTGTGTGAACTATTGATTATTGGGACAGATAGTGAGAATTTCAGAACATGTTATTCCATTGGATGGATGTCTATTAAATTAGACTGGACCTTTTCTTAAATCATTTTATTTGATTTTTTTCTTAAATCATTTTTCTCTGATTTCTGAAGTGAGAAATATTGTATGAGAGTGCCGTTAATCTAGAGTTGATTTCTCTGCCGCGTTACATTATTTCTGGTTATGTTGAAATTTTTTAATTGTAAATTTTTTCTTCATTTTGCACTTCTACATTTTATAACACATAATTTGTAGGAGGCATTTATCTCTTGGTAAGATAAACGCCTCAAAAGCAAGGGGGTGTGACGATGTGTGACAAATTCTGTGTCATGACCTCGTGACCCAATTGCTCGTTTCAAAATTAAATTTTTGAACGGACCTTTGTTGAAATTCACCCGTGATACATCAGTATCGAGAGAAGCTTTCTAGCAAGGTCGGATTGTTGCATAACTTTAGGTCAGTGTCCAGCACCTTCGAGATCAACAACATACCACGTGAACGGTCACGTGATGCGTTCAATGCAGTTTCATAAAAATGATCATAACGCGCCAAAATCCCTCACTCACTTCCAGACCGGCAGACACACCAGGCAGCTTTAACATTAGCTCCGTCCCGCCGCCATACCAGAGTCGTAAGAGAGTCGAAGATGAACCCGCGCTAGAGCAGTAAAATCTACTTTGAAGAGGTAACAATAACACGTCTACTTCTTACAGTATCTATTGCATTTGTTGATTGTATTTTGAAATTGAATTGATGTATGTATTTTGTGCAGCTTAGCGCTATTTTAGCCAAAGCACGTGTTTCGATGTAAAGGGACAAATCTAAAAGTTATTGTATATAAATTATTGTAACTTTTTCTTATCTTTAATTTATATAAAGCTTAAATTCACTAGTGCCGCCAGTATGTCTGTGCACGTGGTGAATTCTTCTTTGTAATTCAAATTGTTCTTGCATATAATTTTTCGTGTAAAATTGTAAAGCATTCATGCTTCATTTTGAATTAATCCTTTGTGTGAATTCCAATTTTTAATGCTGTAAATATTTGAGAATTCATACGTTCGTGTAACGTTATATGTAACACACACGTGAACCACAATGTATATTTAAATATAACCATATTTGAATTGTAAACGACACGATAGTCAAAGATTCTAAATTCAGAACCTTAACCAAAGAAACATGTGCTTGGGTTTTGCGAATATAGACGCAAATAGTTACAGAGCCCAAAATCCTTTGTTTCAGCCGGGTTCTTCTTATGTTACTCCTCTCTACCTTCGTACTTCTTGAGTCGTACACCGACTCGGGTGTCTTCATGACCCATACGTGAACTATGTAGAAGTACCTCGTGTTAACCACGTGTTAACGATTCGTCGCAAGTACATTAGCGATGCAGTAATTGAGTGGACGATTGACTGTTGTGCTATGCAGTACTGACGATGAGCCAAGGATGTGGACCAGTTCTAACCAGTTGAACCCCACATGCGACCAAGAGTATAGTTAAGTATATCTACTAGGGTCCAGAATCAAGTGACTATTTGGCAATAAAAGAAAAGCAAATTCTCGTTAGAACTTTTAACCAGGACGGTAAATGAGAGAACAACGCTGTGTAGAATTAAGACGTCGTGTTGTAATTAATCGTTGCTGTTAATTGTTAAACTTATTAAATCTATTTCATTTTGTTAAGAACCTCTTTTTGTAGTAAATTGTATGCATATAGACCAAATGGGATTGGATGGGGGCTGTCTGAGCTAAACGAATGACGTAATGAATGCATATGAATCTAAGAGAGTTTTTAACGATTTCCAATCTAGCTAATGTACGCAAATTATCAGTTTCGTAAATCTGTGATCTAGACTACAAAGATGCATTTTTAATTTAGTCGAATGATGATTTGAGCAACCAGTCTGTTTAGGTTAAACGAGAGAGAATTAATTTAAATAGTAAATTAAAGTTCTATAATTTCCTAAGCAGGGTCTTTAAATAAATACTGGAAACGTAACACTCGTGCAACTCTCAAGTTTAAGTGAATACCCTGAAAGGTATAAGATTTAAAATACTAAATTAAATAATATATCAACTTGAACAGAACAAGATAATTTTATTAAATATTACCTGCTATAAATAAGAACTCTTACCCTGGCGCCAGTTTGTGGCCTCGACACTCTCGTCAAAGTGACACGTGTTCATCGAGTAGCGACGAATGGTACCCATGTCAGCAGTAGCTAAAAATATTTTGCCATCTAGTTGAAAACTTACCAGGTCGTGAGGCTGGTAAAAGCTGTATAGGTGTCTTTCTCTTAAGTGTATTCCTGCAAAACAACAATTTTAACACATTTACCAAAAGAGCTACTTTAAAAAAAATATATGAAACAGTTGTAATATTATTTTGAAAATGAAATTGTTTCATTAAAACTAAAGTAATAAATTGCAGAAAATATTATGTTAAAAGATAGAATGATGTTGTCCACGTATGGTCTGCAGCAAACACACAAAATGTAAATTTCAAGAATTTACTAAAATCATAATTAAAACTTCTTTGACAAATCACAAAAAAACATGTTTTAATAATGTTCGCATATTTTAGGAATAGAAACACTGTTACGTTTCCAGTATTTATTTATAGACCCTGCCTAGGATTTTAAGGACTTTAAATATGATAGATTAAATTAATTCCTTCTCTCGATCCTAAACAGACTGGCTGCCCAAATTATCATTTGACTAACTTTAAAAATGTGTCTTGTAGTGCAGACAA
This sequence comes from Sinotaia quadrata, assembly GCA_028829895.1. Lineage (NCBI taxonomy): Eukaryota > Metazoa > Mollusca > Gastropoda > Architaenioglossa > Viviparidae > Sinotaia > Sinotaia quadrata. The sequence continues at coordinate 50,980,210 of CM054177.1, read as the reverse complement.
CAAATTTACAAACTGACAATTTGCGTACAAAGCTGGCTTTGGAGTCGTTAAATTCCTCTAAATTAATATGCATACGTTATGTCATTCAGCTCATTCGCCCCCATCCAAAACCAAGAAATCTATAGGTCTATCATGCATAAAAATGTACTACAAAGAGGATTAACAATTTAAAATAAGATTTAATAAGTTTAACAATTAACAGCAACAATTAACCACGAACACGAAGTCTAGATTCGATACAACCGTAGTTTTCCACTCTATCGTTATTGTTATTCGTTTTAACGAGAATTGTCTTGCCACATATTCACTTGATCCTGGAAGTAACAAATGTACTTATCTACACTCTTGGTGCCACGTGGGGTTCACTTTGGTTAGAACTGGTCCACGTCACTTTGGCTCATCGTCAGTACCGCTCATAGCATAACAGTCAATCGTCCACTCAATTACTGCATCGCTAATGTACTTGCGACGATCGTTAACCGTAGTTAACACGATGTACTTCTACGTAGTTCACGTATGGGTCATGAAGATACCCGAGCCGGCGTACGACTCAAGAAGTACGAAGGTAGAGAAGAATAACATAAGAACCCGGCTGAAACAAAGGATTTGGGCTCTATAACTATTTGCGTCTATATTCGCAAAACCCAAGCATATGTTTCTTTGTTTAAGGTTCTGAATTTAGAATCTTTGACTATCGTGTCGTTTACAATTCAAATATGGTTATATTTAAATATACATTGTGGTTCACGTGTGTGTTACAGGTAACATTACACGAACGTATGAATTCCCAAATATTTACAGCATTAAAAATTGGAATTCACACAAAGGATTAATTCAAAATGAAGCATGAATGCTTTACAATTTTACACGAAAAATTATATGCAAGAACAATTTGAATTACAAAGAAGAATTCACCACGTGCACAGACATTCTGGCGGCACTAGGGAATTTAAGATTTATATAAATTAAAGATAAGAAAGAGTTACAATAATTTATATACAATAACTTTTAGATTTGTCCTTTTACATCGAAACAAGTGCTTTGGCTAAAATAGCGATAAGCTGCACAAAATACATACATCAATTCAATTACAAAATACAATCAACAAATGCAATAATATTAGTAAGAAGTAGACGTGTTATTGTTACCTCTTAAAAGTAGATTTACTGCTTTAGCGGGTTCTTTCTTCGACTCTCACAGACGACTCGGTAATGCGGCGGACGGAGCTAATTTAGCTGACTTGTGGCGTCGACCGATCCTGGGATGCGAGTACGGATTTCACGCGCGTTATCATATTTTATAAAACTGCATTGAACGCATCACGTGACCGCTCACGTGGTATGTTGTTGATCTCGAAGGTGCTGGACAATGGCCTAAAGTTATGCAACAATCTGACCTTGCTAGAAGCTTCTCGATACTGATGTATCACGGGTGAATTTCAACAAAGGTCCCTTCAAAATTTTAATTTTGAAAACGAGCAATTGGGTCACGAGGCCATGACACAGAATTTGTCACACTCGTCACAAACACCTTGATACTCATTCAGAATTAATGAATGTACACGTGATTTTTTGTGAATAATAAATCTTCAAATTGTGCACTGCTTAATTTTCAAATACATGTAATTCCAATCTTCATACACGCAGTACGCGTAACGAATCAGTTTGACGTTTAAGTATGACTGTACACAGTAAACATTTTATATTATGACAAACAAACCAAGCTGCTTGTTTCCACAACGGAAACAGACCATTAACAACAGAAATAGAATCGAATTGTAAAATGTCACAAACTAGTTGAAAGCCAAACAATATCTAGGTGTTTGTAATCTTTGCTCACCACTGGCTCTAATAATATAATCTTTGCTTACCACTGGCTCTAATAATATAATCTTTGCAAACTCTAATCCTATTTGCCAGATAATCTTTACTGATCATGTCCTGATAATATAATCTTTAGTATCCATGTCCTGATAATATTATCTTTACTAACTGTAATCCTATTTGCCAGATAATCTTTACTAACCACTGTCCTGATAATATAATCTTTAGTATCCATGTCCTGATAATATAATCTTTAGTATCCCTGATAATATAATCTTTACTAACTGTAATCCTATTTGCCAGATAATCTTTACTAACCACTGTCCTGATAATATAATCTTTAGTATCCATGTCCTGATAATATAATCTTTAGTAACCATGTCCTGATAATAAAATCTTTACTAACCATGTCCTGATAATATAATCTTTAGTATCCATGTCCTGATAATATAATCTTTAGTAACCATGTCCTGATAATATAATCTTTATTACTGTTGTTCTCATTATTACTTTACTGACCATTGTCCTCATAAGCTCCATCAAAAGGTAGGTGGGTCCAGTTTTTCTTGCCCAAGTCATAGTACTGCATTCCAACCTGCGGTCTATTTAGGTCATACTTTCCAATCGCGTTATTTCCCTTTGAGGAAGCAATATGAAGATGAAAGCAAAACATTATTTTATAGTATTTTAAATAATGTTGACGTTTTATATGCAAGATCATATTACTATCATTTTAAAAGTAAACATAAATGAGTTAGGTTCGGAGGAATTTTTAGTAAGAAGGATAAATTACTTTAGTAGCATTTTACTTCTTTATATATTAAGTAATCGCTGGGAGTATAGTAGTTCTAAGAGTAGAAGTAGTAGTAATTGTGGAAGATGATGAAGAAGAATTAAAAATTAGATTTTAAATGTAGAAGTAGAAAGCAGCAAGAGTAGGGCAACACTAATGGTAGTAGTAATAATGAAAACTGTAAATGTAATATAAGTAATATTGGTATTGGTAGTAGTAGTATTAATGGTAACTGTAAATGTAATATAAGTAATATTGGTATTGGTAGTAGTAGTATTAATGGTAACTGTAAATGTAATATAAGTAATATTGTTACTGGTCAGAGTAGTGATAATGATAATGGGACAGTAGTAATAATGGAAATTGTAAATATAATGCAGGTAATATTTGTAGTAGTAAATGTAACTGTAATATGATAGTGGTAATAGTAATAATAGTAATTGTAAAACTCGTAATACAGTTATTATTGGTAGTATTAGTAATAACAGTAGTAGTAGAAGAAGTAGTAGCAATTGTAATTGTAATGAGGTAGTGGTAGTAGTAATAATAGTAGTTGTAAAAGAATTGTAAAACAGATAGTATTGGTAGTAGTCGTAGTAGAAAAATAATAGTAGTAGAAGTAATTGTAATTGCATGGAGGTAGTGGTCGAAGGAATTGCCTAGAGGATGACATTCAGGTTGGCGATGACACATTGCTGAAAAGTCGTCTGACAGTAGTCGACAGACTGACCGCAAGTGGATAACGGTGATGACAACCATTTTCTTTGAACAGGGACAGGTCATTTTTTTATGACAGAGTTCGTCCAACAGCAGTAATGACGTGGGCTGCTTGGGTCAACACCCCTCCACCCTCTACTGCAGGGAGAATTCAAGTGTGTTTGTTTCAGCTTCATGATGTTCTCAGTCTTGATCAGCACAAATATCAGTAAAACTTTCTCGTGAGTAAAGGAACTTTAGGAAATAAACTGACATCAGTGCATCTAGATTAGATGAATACTTTAAATTATGTAAAATTAAAGTTTGCATGAAGTCGTGGAAACTGAACTTGATAGTGTTCATTCAAATATTTGTAGACTTCGATTTTGAATGACTTTCAAGGTACTTTGAACTATAAACTTATTCTAAGCCCTCTAAGGGCAATAATCCTATAAATGTTTATATTTGCATTTATATTTAATGTGTAGTGTATTTTTTAGCTGAGTTTACTGCTCTATGGATAGTTTCTTTATTATTTACATTTTTCTTTTTCTTTTCACTTTCATTGTTTCTGCCTCCCCCCCCCCCCCCCCCCCCGAGTGAGAGCGTGAATGATTCGGAATGATCGATTAATTACCATACAAGTGAACACCTATGTTTAATAAATTAGTTTAGTTGGCTATCCTGGTTTTGAGATTGAAAATACATACAGTTGTTTCTTCCTGTATTGCCCGTCCATAACATTTACACTATACACCCAAAATGCTGTCTCACACACACACACACACACACACACACACACACACACACACACACACACACACACTGTTAGTTTACTCGTAACCCTGCATGCATAAAAAATAAAAATAAAAAATAAATTCTCCAAGAAAACACCTTGGTTCGTTGTGCGTGTGGATCTTGTGACAAGCATCTAAGCAAGTCCAACGAGTCGCTGACTAGCCATTTACCCTTTCCTTTTTTCTCCGGAGAGTGTGGGAAGGGTGGTGGTGACATACATGTAGCAGTTGTAGCAAAATAGCAGCAGTATACAAGTAGTAATAGTAGAAGTTGTGGATTCTTTACTAGTAATATTAATAGGATGCAGAATAATGTGTTATAACGGCGTGCAAAAGTAAATGTGAACTAACAGTATATAGAAGATGTAGAAATATTATGGGAGTGCATATGTACGTACCAGTAAATTCAGCAGTAAATGTTGATTAATAGTGTGGAAATGTATGTAATGGAAAAGATATCAATTGATGTGGATTAATAGTTTGTGGATATATACGTAGTAGTAAAGCAGGGGTGCACAAACGTTTCAAGCCAGAGGGCCAAATTTCCAATTGATAGTGCGTGGAGGGCCGCCACATGGATGACTCAGTAGAAAAAATCAACACAAATAATGAAATAATGTGCTTTACATTCGTAATAATTAAAATAATCCGTAATAATCAAAAGTCCTCCAGGGGCCGCATGCGGCCCGTGGTTTGTGCACCCCTCTAGTAATGCAGAGCAGGCGAAGTGATTAATAATGTGTGGTGGAAAAAATCCTTAATAGTAGCGTATAGCACTTGTTTTGAATAGTGTGTGGAAATGTACCAAGTATCAGTATAGAACAGCAAACAAATCAACCCTGTATGACTATCATTCAAGGGTATTCTGTGAAATGTGGCCAGAAAAGAGACCGATATTCGTACGTCACGTCAACTGTTCAAATAAAAACAAACAATAAACCACATCAATCTAACCCCCACCCCACAAAAAAATGCATACAATTTAAAACAAATCCAAGTGGCAGAGCATTAATATCACTGTCATGGGACTCCATACAAACTTTCAGGGAGAATTATAGCACATTACAGAGGGTAATTCATAAACAACAGATGCCTTTCGGACAGAATTAAAACTTATGGTGGCGTCTTCTAAAGATTAAATAATTCCCATTTGTTTCCTCCTTCATTAAGATTTAGTTTTAATTATTTTTAATTTTATAGGGTGGTTTGGTGAGTGTTGTTTGCTGGACTGAATTTTACGTCACAGTACCTGGAAAAGGACGTAAGCGACGTAATTCGCGTCCACGTGCACAGCTGTTGGCTCTAGGTCTTGAACTCGAGTGGATACAGTAGTTGCACCTGTGTCACAGGTGTGGAACACCTGGCGTATTCTTGCGTTTGCCAGCGCGCTTTCACTGTAAAAGAAAAAGAACATGAATTCTACATCTTCAGTGTGATCGTGCATAGCGAGCAAAGTGTACAGTAGCAAACTTTATTAAAAGTGCTGTCGCAACAAATCAGACAAAAAGCACTTTAAAAAAAACTGTTATTTTCTTTGTCTTTTCATTCATTTTTTCGCGAATCTGACACAATCCAAAGTTTCAAAATTCTCTGCTGTTCATCTAATGGACTTGTGTAAGATACAGTAATACTCATTTCCTTGTTAAATAAATAAGTCCACAGTGATCCCTTATGTCTAATGGACTTGTGTGAGATAGAGTAACACCTTTTTCCTTCTTAAATCAGTCCACGGATTCTTATTACTAGAAAGATGAGGTTTAAAAGCGCCTCGTTCACTGCACACGTTTTCTTCACAATGCTTTTAAAAAACAAAAAAACAAAACAAATTTAACTTCGTCGACTGTGATGTTTGAAAAATAAACTTTAGTTAATATTAGGCGAGGATTGACAGAGGTTTAAAATAATGTAAAATTATTCTTTGGAAAATAAACTTTATTTAATAAAGGGCATCACTTGACCTAAGATGTAACATAAATATAAATTTAATTTGTAATACCGAATGAAATAATTAACCGCCTGCAATATCAACGCTGGAAGGGGGCATCAAGCAGAAATCAAGTAACCCAACAATGAAACAATTTATCGTCTTAGAAATCAGCACTGGGGGCCGATTTTAACAAAGCAACCCACTAATTAATCAATTACCCATGCTGGAAATCAACGTTTCAAACAACTAATGAAATAATTAAATGATGAATTACTGGGATCTAGCGTCTAATGAATGAGTAAAGTCAGTGAACAAATATAGCCTCTTGTATTTTGCCAAAGATGTTTTCTACAACTACCGGTAGGCTATTCCAGAATGTGTATATAGTTGTGTTTGTGTTTTGCAATAAAGGGGCAAATTACCCGTAACGTGATCACAATACAATTATAGCTGTGCCTGTATTTTGCAACGAAAGGGCAATAACTCTCAGTTGTATGATCAGTACGTATAAGTTGTACTGCTTATAGTCTGCTGTAGAAAGAAACACATAATTGAAAGAACAGGAGACCAAATAGGTGCACGCACATGCACACACACATACATACACGTAAATGGAAAGCGTAAACTATCAGATTATTTGTTGATCTTGATATACAGCAATAAATATTTAACAAACTGACGCCGTGTGAATGTACGATGTAAGTCAAGTTTATAGTTACAAAATATAAAAATGCAACCACCATGACTATGTAAGCATATTGTCTACTATAGAAGACATCAATTTAGTGATGACTTATAAACTTTTATTCATACACGTAAATGATTTTCGAAACTCGAAAAGCTGAATCAGGACGATCATTGACAATGGGAGACAACTTTGAACATTGTAAGCAATTACTCGACTCTCTCCCTTTAAGCCTCTCTTCAATATTTAGCTGTTAGCTCGAGTATTAGAGAATGTCTTCTGCATCAATAAGGCATGCACAAATAGCAATGATGACTAACCCCATTCATATAAATTGTAAGCTGATTTGCTACTGTCAAATATGGTTTCTTTAAACACAAAAATTGTTTGAGTTTAAGACTTGTACGTGTTGGTGGCGTGTTTCATAAGAATAGAAATAAAGAGTGTTTTAGAAACCAAATGTGAATGTGAACAATATGTCATTTTCACTTTATGAGAATCATCTTATGTCTACATATAGACGCGGTCGACTTCTGTGCTTGAAAAATGCTCAATGACTCGCGCGATTAGTATACGGACTGAGATTTAGTCTGTACTTCAATGATGAAGAAATAAACTTGCTACTGAACTTTTTGTTAAAGTTGCATGATTAAAATGACAATGACTTGAAAGATTAGCATAAGAATTGAAAATTATATTTTAGTGATATATTCGAAATACGCTTTCTTACTGAATTAAAATAAATACATCCAAATTGAGCGTGATATTGTCTTGAAAGATTAATGAAACGATTGTGTGTGGAACTGCACTAAGAAATATACTATATAATGTAGTTACTGAAGTCCTGACTTAATTAGAATGGGGCGTCTGTCGTAACTTATTCAATTAGAATGGGGCGTCTGTCGTAACTTATTCAATTAGAATGGGGCGTCTGTCGTAACTTATTCAATTAGAATGGGGCGTCTGTCCTTACACAATTGGAATAATACGCATGCTGTGATTTACAAAAATGAGAATGTACGCCTGTCCTGACATACAAAGAATATTGCATCTCTACTAACTTATTCCATTATAATGTGCGTCTGTCCTCACACAATTGGAATGGCACGTCTGTCTTGACTTACACAATTCGAAAGGCACGTCTGTCCTGACTTACACATTTGGAATGGTATTTCTGTCCTGACTTACACAATTGGAATGGTACGTCTGTCCTGACTTACACAATTGGAATGGTACGTCTGTCCTGACTTACACAATTGGAATGGTACGTCTGTCCACGGTGGTGGCAAAGCTCGGCATGAGAAGCTCCATGTCTCCTCTTGGATCATCAAAGACGCCGTTGATTTCGTGCGGGTGGCCTCTCGACACCACCAACAGATGGGAACAGATGGCGTCCCACGCTATTGAGCTTGGGTCGAAGGAGTTTACTAGACGTGAACAAGACGAACATAGTGAAAAATGTGCGTCACTTTGTCCTTATGATATTAGAAGCAAATACATTGTTTTGTGTACACATTTGTGTGTAAATTAATTAGATTATACAAAATCCATGTCATTTATATAATGATTCAGAGTTATGTAAACTTAGGATGAAAGTGATTTAATAAATTATATAGCAACTATGATATCTGAATTTAAATATTAATAAATCATGATTTACCACATATCAATTATGAATATTACTTGTAGCTATGAACATTATCATAATATAAAATGTGTATTAATTATGATAATAGAATTATATATTTTATCTAATAAACTCGTGTACGAGCAATGTCTTTTATCTATGGAACTCAGTTCCGGGCGATGATATCCTTTATCTAGAGAACTCATTAAAGGAAATGATGTTTTTTATCTAGGGAACTCACTTACAGGCAATGGTGTCCTTATCAGGGAACTCATTAGGGGAAATGATGTTTTTTATCTAGGGAACTCGCTTACAGACAATGATATCCTTATCTAGGGAACTCACAGGCAATGATATCCTTATTTAGGGAACTCACTTACAGGCAATGATATCCTTATCTAGGGAACTCACTTACAGGCAATGAAATCCTTATCTAGGGAACTCACTTACAGGCAATGATATCCTTATCTAGGGAACTCACAGGCAATGATATCCTTTTGAAAAACAAGTGGTCCGTGTACAGAAATGGCATCAAACAGTTCATAGAAATGAACGTGAGCTTTTTCAGTTTCTCCAGGAGACTCGAAGGAGATGGCAAGGAAGTTGCGGTTTAGCCCGCCACGACACACTGAACGGATAAAAGACACGCAATATAATATATATCTCACACTTTCATCTTTAGTATCGCAATACATCACACACAGTAATATCATCTCACGCTTCCAACTATAATATCGTACTCAAAGGAGAAATGAAAATTTAAGTGATTTTGTTATTTTTAAACTGTCCACTGCTATGTTCTTTTGTAGAAGACAAACTTTGATGTCATATAGGTAAAACTGTTCAAAGGTGTTAGCTGTCATATAGGTAAAACTGTTCAAGGGTGTTAGCTGTCATATAGGTAAAGCTGTTCAAATGTGTTAGCTGTCATATAGGTAAAATTATTCAAGGGTGTTACTGTTAGCTGTCATATAGAGAGCTCTTAAAAAGAGAGTATTAGAAGAAAAGGAAACCCTGGCTAATTATATTAGTTGTATTGTAATTAATTTATATTAATCCGGAGTAATTTTGGAATCGAAAATGTTATATGTAAACAGGTTTTCATTAAGAAATGTAGCCTGCAAGAATTATGCCTGTATAAAAATGAAGCTTATTATTCTATATCCGTCTATTATAGGTCAAAAAGGAAAGGTTTATTAAGCTGCATCCTGTACAAGAATCAAGTGCATGAAAGAAGATAATCCAAATTAAGAAAAACTCTGTTGCGAGTTATCTCTTAGAAATAGATTTAAATCTAAGAAATGGTTAAGATCTCTTTCTATATGATCTTATGGTCCTATATCAGGCTGATTTACCTGATAATAAGTGTTGTCGTGACAACCAGCCATACTTAGCTGGCAACACTGATAATAAGTGTTGTCGTGACAACCAGCCATACTTAGCTGGCAACACTGCATAATATAAATACCTTTCACGTTGGTGGGCAGACCCTGATTGACTCTGTGAAATGATTTTGTTGCCACCAGACTAGGGTTGCGTGGGTTCCCCATACTGATCACATGCAATACATCGGCTCTTTGACCTAATCCACAGATATAAAGTCAAATGCTATTGCATTTCATGCTATACATCTTTTATGATCTCATTGTAATTGCCTGACAGTGTCAAAGTGACATCACTACATTTTGCCTTATGCAATTTCTCGCAAATAGCCTTTTGAATTTTTCAAGTAAAATCAAATTGTTCCTAAACAAATTGCAGTATTTCAGTTGTTCTTCGTCTCATAAAGTTTCTTTCTTTCTTTCTTTCTTTCTTTCTTTCTTTCTTTCTTTCTTACTTATATCCGTCTTGAACCAACTAGCCACTATCTATCTATCTATCTATCTATCTATCTATCTATCTATCTATCTATCTATCTATCTATCTATCTATCTATCTATCTATCTATCTATCTATCTATCTATCTATCTATCTATCTATCTAACATACTTTTTGCTGACTTGTTGTTTTATTTCCTGTATTTCTTAAAAGGACTAAGTCTATATTTACTTTGTATGTATTTTTGTGATTCACTGTATCCGATTCTATAATACTTCATCTAATCTGTCTGAAAGCGTTACCTATTACGTAAAGAAAGTTTTCATTGGCATCGTAGGAAGCCTTGTTTGCTGTCCCTCTCTCAAACTCGACCAAGTTTGTTGCGTCTGGCAATTTCATGAAGGCTGTCGGCTCGAGAGTAAACAGACCCAAGGATGGGATCGCCAAAATGGCCACCACGAAACATACTGACAACATGAGCATTGTTTCTGCAACAAGGTACAAACTGTGTTTATGAGTTGACAATCACTATGAACAACTGGATACAAACAGTGCTCTATCTGGCAGCCATGATAAACAAGACTTCACAAATTTGTTCATGATGACTTAAGTTGAAAGTTCACGTGACGACACGGAATGATAGTTTAAACTGAAGAAAAATATTCACTAAACAAAATGTCTGTGACTGCTAATTTCAAGTAGTCATTGGAAAAATGCGACCTTGTACATTTACCTGTATTTACAAGTAGTTTTTATTAATAATCGTTTTATATTTAACATTTTCAAACGCTGTTGCGTATTTATTTATTTCAAATATGCATTCTGTTGTTTCAAGTCGTTAGAGTCACTAACGCTTACGTCAATCAATCGATATTATTTAGAATAATTTTTTGACTCAACACACTTCTGTCCGCGTGTTTGATGTTATTTACATGACATTTCTGTCTGTCAGTTTGATATTATTGGAGTACATTTCTTTTAATTGAATATATTTCTGTCTGTCAGTTTGATATTATTGGAGTACATTTCTTTTAATTGAATATATTTCTGTCTGTCAGTTTGATATTATTGGAGTACATTTCTTTTAATTGAATATATTTCTGTCTGTCAGTTTGATATTATTGGAGTACATTTCTTTTAATTGAATATATTTCTGTCTGTCAGTTTGATATTATTGGAGTACATTTCTTTTAATTGAATATATTTCTGTCTGTCAGTTTGATATTATTGGAGTACATTTCTTTTAATTGAATATATTTCTGTCTGTCAGTTTGATATTATTGGAGTACATTTCTTTTAATTGAATATATTTCTGTCTGTCAGTTTGATATTATTGGAGTAAATTTCTTTGATTGAAAACATTTCTCTCAGTATGTTTGATATTATTTCCAAAGTAGTTTCTTTTCTCGGTCAAGACGTTTCTATCAGTCAGTCGGATATTATTTCTATTTACTGTTTCCAAGCAAAACGTTATTTCTGTAAGTCGAGTTTATTTCTGGATCATCTTGCTTCTCTCAACCGCAGTAATTCTGACACAAAACTATAATTATTTATTTTTAACTCGTCTTATATGTCTGATATATCGGCATTGGCTGTGGTGTTAATGAAATTATAAACAACATTGGCAACCATTTCAAATGGTGCATGCTTCTAAAGCTCTCGACATGAAATATAAATATCAATGTTGGCTATCTCGACATGAAATATAAATATCAACGTTGGCGATCTCGACATGAAATATAAATATCAATGTTGGCTATCTCGACATGAAATATAAATATCAATGTTGGCTATCTCGACATGAAAAATATAAATATCAATGTTGGCTGTCTCGACATGAAATATAAATATCAATGTTGGCCATCTTTCAAAGTAATGAACAGGAAGTCAATATATCATAACAACTACTGTACATACAGTAGTCAACAGTGTCTCAGTATAATGATAAATGCTGAAAATATTTTAAAGTAATGAACATAAAATCATAAAATCATGTGATACCAACACCCAACACCCAATATTCAGTACAAGCCTTGTTGTGAATGTATGAGTTTGTGTACAATCATATTCCTTCCAGATTAAATATATCATGGGATTGATATCATTGAAGTCGTCGTCCCGTGTTAAAAGATGACGTTTCTGCTGATTATCTGACCACACCTGTCATCTCTATGAGCGAGAAGTAACTAGCTTTGAACCTAAATCACAAGACTCATCTAGACAATAGGCGGTGAAAACTTCCAGTTGTTCAACCATCTTTTTCATATATACTTAATATTTTTACATTTATTGTTGTTTCTTTGTGATTACTGATAATAGTCGGTGGTATTATTTGTATTTTTCTTGTTGAATCCTCTTAGGCCGGGGATATATCGTATTTTATCGACCATCTTCATTATAATTATATTCTTTTAAAATAAAAAGAAAGGCTTGCAGTAAAGCCTATCACCACACTTCCTGTGCTTACCCACAATGCCGCATGAGAACGAAAATAAACTGATATTTGGCCTTGGGTCGCCTATTCCAGCTTGCGTGAGGAGTGACCTGTCAGGATAATTTTAGTGACACTAATGGGAAACTGACACGCAGGGGCGTGAATTTATTAGAAGGGATATGTTTCTTTTCTTATTTCCATATATTACCGATAGGCTAAAATCTATGGTTTTAAGAATAAAATCCTTTCCAGCTCTCCCCATTCCCCACAGGCACCATTTAAAAATTGTGTACACCAGACAGATTCCCACCAAGGGAGGGCGGTTGAAGGTGTGCGCCAAACTGGTGCTGCCTGTTTCACCCCCTTCCGCCAGCCCTCCCGCCAGCCCTCCCGCCCTCCACCTCACCGCGAGGCTGTGGGGATCCCCCCAGAAGCAGACCAAGACTGAGAACATCGAGAAGATGAAAGGTCTCTTGCGGCTTCTGGGGTGAATGTAAGCGGAAAAACAACAGCAACAAACTTGGCAGACATTTTCACCGCTCCCATTGTTGGGGAACATTGAGTCTTCTCAGATATTATCTGTTTCATTGTGTGATTAACGTAATCAACCAATTGTCTTATTGATAATTGGAAACTGTCCAACACACGATGAATATCTTTTACCAATCCTTCTTCTTTTCATCCAATGCTAGGCCAGTCATATAGGAGCTATCTTGCTCAAAAAAATTAAATGGGTGATCTTAATTTTAAAAATGTAAAGCGGCTGTAATTATAAATGGATTTTGATAAAGTTAAGTGTTTGAAATGCCAAACTTACTAAAGAATTTAAAATTTATTATTTAATAAAAAGTTTCCCTACCTTTCGATGAATCTTGAAAATACGATATCTTACCAGTGCTGAGGTTAGTTCCAAAATCGTCAGAAAAACAAAAACAGTAATCATAAACTGTAAGTTGTAACACATATTTTTCATTTTTTTTTCAAGAAATTGTTCAAATAAATAGTTCACAAGATTTTTTTTATTCATACAACACTGCAAGTTGAAGTGAAAAGTCCATTGTTGGGCATTGCACAATGTAAAAAAGTATAAATCACAAAACTCAAGATTTTTGCATAAACAAAAATTGCACGATTTATATTGCAAGTTGAAATCAAATGTTCATTTGTTCAATCGATGCATTCCACACACTTCATGTCATGTGCGATAGTTTCATAACAGCATTCTATTTTGATTTTGACCGGCTTCAGCATCTCCATTCTTCAATTTGGAAATCTCTAGGCTGGTGAAAATATTCATTTCTCATAAATAAACAAAAGAAGCCAAGTAAACGCTGGAAAGTTTCAACACCCTTTCAGTCTGCTAATTTTGCAATTAATGTAAACTGTCCAATGTCGCTCATGACTGAAAGCGTACACAAGATCAGAGTTATGTCTTATCCTCGCCATCTCGAAATTTTATTAAATTTATTTTCCTAATAGGTGCTGGGGTTTTTTTTTTCGATTAACAATAGTTGTAAAAATAATAACTTGTCGAGCACTTGGAAATGAACTTGAGTCTATATTATTTATTTTATTTCACGGTTTAATTAATTAAGATGTGCCCACTTCCTTGGCGTATACGTGACGTCAGACCATCTCTGGACACCATTGGCAGCAAATAATTCAAATTTAAATTTACAATTGCAATCTTTTTGGAATCCGAGCAATTTGTTTCATTTACTTTTACCTGTATAATTCAATGACACACTAATATGCCATCCACTAACCTAGTAACCCAGTGACCGTGAGAAGCACGGCTCATGTTCGTGGCCAGTAGCAATTTGTCTATGAAGTTTCCATTTAATTGTTTGTGATTTCTAAATATATTCCGTACAATCATCAGACAATGATGGTACGTGTGCCTGCTTGTGTGCAGTTAGTAATTCTGTGCGCGCGCTACTGGATATCAAGTAACAATCCGGATAATCAATGCAATTTACTGGCTTTCAACACTTTCTTTCTACAAATCGATACGCGCGCTACCGGATATCAAGTAACAATCCGGATAATCAATGCAATTTACTGGCTTTCAACACTTTCTTTCTACAAACCGATACGCGCGCGCGAGTGTGTGTTGTGTTGTATGTGTTTGTTATTAGATGTCAAGTCTTATATTCTTGATAAATCATTGTACTCTAGTGCCTTTCAACATTCTCTACTTTTACAAAACAATACGTATGTAGGCCTATCGCATGTATGTAAATATGTGCATGTATGTGTGTGTGTGTGTGTGTGTGTGTGTGTGTGTGTGTGTGTGTGTGTGTGTGTGTGTGTGTGTGCACTTTAGTAAATGTTTGCTTGTTATTAATAATGTGTACACATAGAGTAAGAAATAATATATATCTACAATATTCAGACTGGAATTTGTTCAAAATTTATTAAATGAAATAATGATAATTATAATCAAACGTCATATCTGTAGATAACGATATTTGGTAAGTGTATGAAATAATAATAATCTAACGTCACAAAAGCAGATAATATTTGGTAAGTAGATGAAATAATGAGGATGTAACGTCACAAATGACGACAACAATATTTGGTAAATAGATAAAATAATGAGGATCCAACGTCTAATAGAAGCGCTTACAGCACTTTCGAGAAATTAAATATGACAGACTCTTGTATCATCACCATCACCATCAGCATCATCAGCATCATCAGTATCATCTTTATTATTCATCCTCTTTCCACGACTTCTGTTTGACTGTCGGTTGTGATCCAAGGACTCCGAATCTTACCAGGATTCTGGGAGATCAAAGGTTTTACGGAGGATGTGGACACTTAGGAGCGCTGCTTTGAGTAGTGGAGCGAGTCTGTGGTTTCCAGGGAGTTTATTCAGATAGCCTTCCAACTCAGAATTTATTATTATTATTCTATCACAAGCTAAACGCGAAGAGATTTCTTTTAAAACTAGACTAGTAATAAAGACACTTGCACTATAAAAAAAATATAAAAACAAAAAAGGTGTTTCAGAAATTATTGTTCAGTATTATTGGTCTTCCTAAGTGATAAGAATTAGTGAAGAGTGAAATGTGAGTATACATCTTGCCAGGCCAGATTATTAATCAACACGTTTAAACTGCGAGAAGACGGTAATATCTAAGGTTAAATGTGCACAGATTTATTTCCAAAACATGGATTATATATTAACAAATAACTAGTGATGAGGAAATAAAAGCTGAATTAAGTTATAAGAGTAGAGATTTATTTCCGAACTTTAAACAAGTTTAGGCCGTAAATATTTTTTTTAAAAAGTTAATTCAAATTCATGTCGCATTTCATATATAAGTAATAAAAAATGAAAGTTTGGCAAGCAATTTTAATTACAGTCCATAATGACTGGAATTCAATTTTCATTATCATAATTTTAAAATAACCCCCCAAATATAGAGAAATTGAAATATACTGTACCTGTTGTGGCCAGACCTTGGAGCCAGAAAATGCCCGCGGATGAAAAGAACTAGCCGGACGCGTCGTCTAAAGATCGCTATAACATCACAGATGTAAATCGTTGTAGTTGTTTCTTCCTTTTCTACGAGTTTTAATTTACCTCTTTTCTTGTCATGAAGATACTATTGTGCCCATTCCGTGTGAGAAAATGTAAGGTTAACAGCTGGTCAAAGATAAAAAAAAATCGTCTTAGGTTAAGCAAGGTAAAAGAATTGGGGCATGTTTTACGCGAGTAACCGACTAGATTTAAATTACATACAAATGCTTCATTTACAAAACCTGACATTTAATCTGGTATATTAGGAAATTATGTACCTACCTACCTACCTGTCTATCTATCTATCTATCTATCTATCTATCTATCTATCTATCTATCTATCTATCTATCTATCTATCTATCTATCTATCTATCTATCTATCTATCTATCTATCTATCTATCTATCTATCTATCTATCTATCTATCTATCTATCTATCTATCTATCTATCTATCTATCTATCTATCTATCTGTCTGTCTGTCTATCTATCTACCTATCTATTTATGTTCAGGGAGTGAGACACTTTTATTTTCCTATTTCAATCGTATGTTCTACTGGGTGAAAAATTCTAGAACTATGCGTATTCAGTGGTTGTATGTCCTGCCCACGAAACACTATTATGGTTGGATGTCCTGCCCATGAAACACTATTATGGTTGGATGTCCTGCCCATGAAACACTATTATGGTTGTATGTCCTGCCCACGAAACACTATTATGGTTGTATGTCCTGCCCACGAAACACTATTATGGTTGTATGTCCTGCCCATGAAACACTATTATGGTTGGATCACTTTCCAGAATGTTTACATTTGAGTAAGCATTACTTTGGTAAGGTGTATATTATACGATTACAGCTTAGCTGCTCTCGTTTACATTACAAAATATTATGATCGAGAACGGCATACAAATTTTAATCCAGGATAAATGTTTTGTCTGCTCTATATTAGGTGTGACAAATTTTAATCCAGGATAAATGTTTTGTCTGCTCTATATTAGGTGCGACAAATGAAGACAGGACAGAGAGTTGAGTTTACCGCTGTTATTTTGATCATCACGTGAAATTATATGATCTTTCATGTACGTTGTTTACTCACAGGCCATAAAAATATCTTACTTATGGTTTTGATGACAAATCGCTCAAGGTGCACAACTTGATGATTGAAATATAAGTCTTCCCTTCCTTTTTTCTCCCTTTTATTAAATTTTATTTTGGTGCCTTTGGGTCTATGTCGTTGTATCTATTCTATTTCTTTTCCAAGTCCGATTCAAGTGGCGTTATTCGTTACCTAGTAGTCACCCTTTCTCAGGTGACGTCATTCGATTTCAAGTTGTCAGCCTCTTTCACATGACTTCATTCGTTATATAGATGCCAGCTCGTCTCAAGTGATGTCATTAGTTACCCTGCCGGACAGGTTTTCTGGTGTTGTAAGCCATTAGCTGGTGTCACAAGCAATATGCTGTGAGATACTCAGATGAAGCAATATGCTTTGAAACTCAGATGAAATAATATGATGTGAGACATTCAGAGGAAACAATATGCAGTGAGATACTCAGATGAAGCAGTATGCTTTGAAACTCAGATGAAATAATATGATGTGAGACATTCAGAGGTAACAATATGCCGTGGAGCACATCAGATGTAACAATATGCTGTAACACTCCGACGAAGCAAATCCAAATCCGTGCCTAGTGTGCTGTGCGAACTAATTTGAGAGATGAGTGAGGATAAATCTAACACATAATGGTGAGAGATGAGTGAAGATAAATCTGACACATAATGTTCAGAGATGACAGGATAAATCTGAAACATAATGGTCAGAGATGACAAAGGATAAATCTAAAACATAATAGTTGGAGATCACAGAGGATCAGTGGGAAACATAATGGCAAGATGGGTTAATATGACACATAATGGTGATAGATGACATAGGATTGACCTGACACATACTGGTGAGAGATGACATAGGATTGACCTGACACATACTAATGAGAGATGAGAGGATAATCTGAAACATAATTATGAGATGAAGGAGGATAAATCTGGAACAAATGGTGAGATATGACAGAGGATTAATTTGAAACATAATGGCGGGAGATGACAGGATAAATCTGAAACATAATGGTGAGGGATGACAGGATTAATCTGAAACATAATGGTGAGAGATGACAGTGGGTTAATCTGACATATAATGGTGAGGGATGACATAAGATAAATCTGACACATGCTAGTGAGAGATGACAGAGGAAAATTCTGACATATAAACACTCAAGTGCACAAACTTTTCGATTCGCTCTCTGACACTTTTAACTTTTTGTCTGACTGAACCTGCTGGGTATCCGGATATACTCACCAATGAAGTCCTTGTGGATGAACATGCGCGAAGTGATGTCATGTCGGCATGGGCATACCGGAATTCATTCAACACAAATATTCGCTAACTCTGCCTAGTGTGGTGCTTACTTAAGAAAACCAGCAATTTCCAGATCCTGTAACGAGTTTGCCCCTTATGTTCATTTCTGTTCTAGCGGTGGTTTAACTGAAATGCTAGGGATAAAATGTTGATACTGTCTTTCTGATTACTCTGTAATAAATGCACTTTTAGTGTGGCAGTCATGTTTTCTCACAGTTCAACCGAAATACAATATTCTTTCCACAAATAATTGTTACCTGATTTTAATTGCTTCTCGAACGCAGATGTTATATTATATATTTTAAATCTACACAAACACACTTTGGACTTTTATTTTAAATCTTCACAAACACGCTATGGACTTTTATATTTAGAAAAGTTCGCTTGTTATCAGGAATGCGCGATTGTATAGTCCGTGCATTATGGTAAACAAAATGCCAGTGACTGCTCTAAGGAACGTTCTAAGAACAACAATTCTGATTTGTCATTTCGACGCCATCACAGTCTTGATCATGAAGGCCATAACAGTAGAGTTAGGAAGTGAACTTTTTTCCTTTTACTCTATTTGTCCGAATTTGCCCACATGTGTTTCATGTGCAAGTGCTTCCGTTATCTATCTATCTATGTATGTATGTATCTATCTATCTATCTATCTATCTATCTATCTATCTATCTATCTATCTATCTATCTATCTATCTATCTATCTATCTATCTATCTATCTATCTATCTATCTATCTATCTATCTATCTATCTATCTATCTGTCTGTCTGTCTGTCTGTCTATCTATCTGTCTGTCTATCTATCTATCTATCTATCCAACAATCTATCTATCTATCTATCTATCTGTCTGTCTGTCTGTATGTCTATCTATCTATCTATCTATCTGTCTATCTATCTGTCTGTCTGTCTATCTATCTATCTATCTATATATCTATCTATCCACAGGATAAGACACAAGTATAAGTAATTCACTATAAAATACTTGATTATTGGGGAGAAAATGTGAATTAATAATATATGTGCGTGTGTCTTCTGTTTATCTCTCGATCTGTAAATTAGTCTGCTTATATGTCTCTCTTTATATATATATATATATGATTTTTTAAAATATGTATCTATTTCTCTAAAAGTCTGTCTGTTTGCCTCTTATTCTCTTTCTTTTATCTGCCTATCTAATGGTATATCCAAATAAAGAAAATCACGCGCGCGCGCACACACACACACACACACACACACACACACACACATGTTTGCTATATACCGACGATTTCTACATATCAATCTGTTAACGAATTAATTATATTTATTGTCTAGATGTCTGTCTATTACATAATTAGTTATATTTATTGTCTACATGTGTATCTACTAACGAATTAGTTATGTTTATTGTCTACATGTGTATCTACTAACGAATTAATTATATTTATTGTCTACATGTCTATCTACTAACGAATTAGTTACAGTTATTATAAATTAAAACTATCTAGTAGTAACCGTATTTGCATCTCGATCCGTGTCTGCTATTCTACTTTTAGCAGTTTTCATCCATTGTTTTGTTTGTTGAATTCAATGGACTATCCTTTCCGCATCAATATCCTGGATTTTCTTTTAAAGATACGTTGTCGGTGCTATTTCTTAATCCTTAATGTAGGATCTATCTACATCATTTTATTTAATGTTTTAAGTAAATTAATTTTTCAATCAATTTCTGTTTCTCCAAAATTAACTTTCTCTTCTTGAAAGGAATGATGTATTTTATTAGCATCTTTTATTACGGTCATAAGGATGACGTCTATCCTAAGGACCTAAGTAAGAGTTATCTAGTCAATATCTATCTTATTGTAGTTAATACATTTCTTAAGGACATAAGTACGATTTATCTAGTTAACATCAATCTTATTGCAGTTAATATATGTCTTAAGGACATAAGTACAGTTTTCTAGTTAACATCAATCTTATTGTAGGTAATATATTTCTTAAGGACCTATGTGCGAGTTATCTAGTTAACATTTATCTTATCGTATTAACAAATTTCTTAAGAATTAGTTTTTCCGTTAACATTTTTCTCATGGTCAAAAGTACGGTTAGATATAGACGTTTAAAAACAATTAACAAAGAAACTTAGAACATAACGTTTTCTGCCAGAAGAACAAATTATTAAAACCTTTCTTCAAATAAAGTTTTCCTTATGAACGATATAGCATTAGTGTCCACATTGCTGAAACATCCATTGAATGTATCGATTAATTCCATCAAAATATCGTCCGCCTCTCTCTCTAGCTAGCTAGCTAAACAGACAGACAGACAGACAGAAAGATAGATAGATAGACAGACAGACAAACAGACAGACGGATGGACAGATAGATAGATAGACAAAAAGATAGATAGATAGATAGACATAGATAGATAGACAGAAAGATAGATAGATAGATAGACAGACAGATAGATAGATAGATAGATAGATAGATAGATAGATAGATAGATAGATAGATAGATAGATAGATAGATAGATAGATAGATAGATAGATAGATAGATAGATAGATAGATAGATAGATAGATATTAAAACGAGAAACCATTCGTACACTGAACAGGAATTCGACAGTCATGTGTACTGGCACATCATTTATTCTACACTTTCCTGTCACATTCATTAAATAGCAATGTTCACCCTATCAAAACTGACAATTCTTTTAATTAAATAAAAAATGCATTTGCACATTTTAGAAATATTAATTTAATAAAGGTTTGTTAATTTCCTTTCCTCTTTTTGCTACGTGAAGTGAAAGGCCGTTCAAATGTGATAACTCTTTGAGTAATGTTGCACAAACAGGAATCGTTGTTTAAGGTAAAAGTTTGTAGAAGCTGACAGCACCTGCCAAGTTACTCAGAACTGCAATGTAAGCGCCGTCAGATGTGTCCAGCCACCTGCATAAGAAATAATGTCGTTAAAGCGGCTATTTATGTGAACGTGTATGTTTTAATTCAAAATACTTTAATTGAATCATTAACATAGGATAAATACTAGTTAATCGTTGTTAATTGCATTAAGCTCTAAAACAATTCGACAAATCTGTATTTTGACTTTTCATGGTCATTGCGTCAATAAATTATGGTGCGATAAAATTTATTTCAAGAGAAAACCCGTGGATTTAATACACATTTGCCTTCTCAAACTATTTCACTTACAGTTAGAATCAAGTTCTGTCAAATAAAGAATAAATAATGCATTAATGGGATCTTACTTTCTTTCTTTCTTTCTTTCTTTCTTTCTTTCTTTCTTTCTTTCTTTCTTTCTTTCTTTCTTTCTTTCTTTCTTTCTTTCTTTCTTTCTTTCTTTCTTTCTTTCTTTCTTTCTTTCTTTCTTTCTTTCTTTCTTTCTTTCTTTCTTTCTTTCTTTCCTTCACAGCAGAAATATATCTTGCTGCACGCTTAAAATATTATATAAATATATTTCCACTGCATCCTCTAATTGACCTGTTTACATGTGAATTTTGCGTGTGTATGTTAATGTTCGTATGGTATGAAAGGTGAATGTTTTTGATGTATTTATAGGACAACGGAATTTTAGACAGAGCCAAAGAAATAAATCGTAAGCAGATTCAAACCAGTCAGCCATTTTACACTAGCGTCAGTAGGTCGTGTGACTGCTTAAAGTCAATTACTTGTCATCGTCGCCACATTAACATATAATTAGATTTATCTCAAGACATATATCCAGATATGTTTAAATTAGTTCAAATAATACTTACAGAGGACCAGAAAAGTAAGGATTAGATTTATCTCAAGACATATCTCCGGATATGTTTAAATTAATTCACAAATAATTACAGAGGACCAGGAAAATAAAGGATTAGAATTTCTTACTTCTGCGAATGGACAAGGTAACTTGACTCCTATCTCTTATAGAAGTTGAAACAATATACGTGTCTAATGAATATATATCTTGTAAGAGCTAAAATGAAACACACGTCTAATGGTGAGACCATCTAAGAGTTAAAAGTAGTCATATATGTCTTAAGATGATATAGATTTTTTGTAAGAGCTGAAAGTATACACAAATGTTTTAAGATGACATACTGAATGTCTCTTGTATCAGGCTCTCCAACATCCTCCCCTCTGTTGTAGGCTTCGAGCCAACTGATACCCGGGTTGCCTCTCCGGTAGTAACCCTGATAGACAGGTAACGGTTCTGGGCCAGAAAGGTCCAACTCAAAGTAATACAGACCCCCCACGTAGCTGTTAGCAACCACGATAACCGTTTTATTAACGTCTTGCATGTGGCCCACTTCAATGACACTCGGCCTTCCGCCCTGCAGAAGAAGAATGGTGCACTCCCTTGTCACTCGTGTTCAGAGACATTGACTAACGAGCAAAATGTAACATTTTATTTGCGTTTACCTTAAATATTTTTAAAGATATAAAGAAATGTGTTTATACAATTAATCGTAGATAAACTATCTACCTATCTATCTATCTATCTATCTATCTATCTATCTATCTATCTATCTATCTATCTATCTATCTATCTATCTATCTATCTATCATTTCTATAAAGAAATGTGTTTATACAATTAATCGTAGATAAACTATCTATCTATCTATCTATCTATCTATCATTTCTATAAAGAAATGTGTTTATACAATTAATCGTAGATAAACTATCTATCTATCTATCTATCCATCTATCTATCTATCCATCCATCCATCCATCCATCTATCTATCTATCTATCTATCTATCTATCCATCTATCCGTCCGTCCGTCCGTCTGTCCATCTGTCTATCTATCTATCTATACATCCATCCATCCATCTATCTATCTACCTATCTATCTGTCTGTCTGTCTGTCTATCTATCTATACATCCATCCATCCATCTATCTATCTCTCTATCTGTCTGTCTATCTATGTATATATCTATCTATCTATCTATCCACAGGATAAAACACAAGTATAAGTAATTCTCTATAAATTACTTGTATATTGGGGAGAAAATGTGAATTAATAATCTTACAAATGTTGTCGACATCGTGTCAAACCGCTCGCTTTGAGGCATTGAGAAGGAGCCGACCTCTGCATTGAATACTGCCTGGTATGCCGGTGAGAATCCGGAACCCGTAAACACCCGTTCAAACAAGTCCCCTGAATCATAAATCCTTTCACCTGTGGAAACCTTTAGGATCGACATGCCACGACCACCGTAAGCCATGATGCGATCGTAACCTTGACTAGAAAAAAAACACACATTAGAATGTTAAAATTGTCTGTAAACAATATTGTAAAGCGTATATTTAATAACACTTTATCTCTTTAAATGATGATGAGGTGTTCTTTAATAATATAAACAATAAATTGTAATCGACAATGTCATCAAAGACAGACAAAAAAGAAGTAAAATATTTAAACTTAAGACGATCAGAGAAATCTTAAATCTTTTTTTACATAGAGGCAAACAGAAAGAAAATATTATTCGCTGACCGATCTGAGAGATAAAACACAATATATTATAATTATGTACAGACATGACCGGACTGAGAGATCAGACACAATTTATTATAATTCTGTACAGACCTGTCCGGACTGAGAGATAAACACAATATATTATAATTCTGTACAGATCTGTGACCGGACTGACAGATAAGACACAATATATTATAATTCTGTACAGATGTGAACACTAGAAAGCAAAAAATTCTTTCACATCACACAATTATGAAAAGACTGTCCAGGACTCAGCGAGAGAAGATGGTATATGATGACATAAGACGTGATCATAGATGTAAATACTGACCAAACTTTAAAAGCACAATGATCATTAATATAGGTCGCTAAGTTCAGTATATAGTCACATAAAACACTTACTAATCAATCCATATTTAAATGTTGTTTTATTAAATAATAAAACTCGAAAATATACAAACGTTCTTGTGATAACGTCATCGAAGACTGCCTAAGCGTATTGACATCAATCACCATGACAACATTATTGCGCAACACAAAAATAGGTGTCAATTTGTCCTAGTACGCAATAGTTATTATTAATAGATTCTGTTCATAACATCTGTTAAATTGGAGGTTCGTTTTATGTCAACAGTAGCTCTAGCAAGCAACATATTGCTATTCTATCTCTAAACAACATTAGTACTTTACTCGCTTAGTTGTTGAATGTTTGTACATTGCTAACTGAAGTGTAGGAAACTAGGAGTGTATTCCGGACCAAATTGCTTACAATAGCTACTATGTTGTTGAACAAATTGCTTGTAACACCTACTATGCTGTTGATCTAATTGCATGAAAACAGCAGAATGTTGTTGAAACTAATTGCTTAAAAAAACTAGTACGATGCTAACCTAAATGCTGAAAAGAGCAGCAAGTTTTTGGGCCTAATTACTTGAAGCAGCGTCTACGTTACTGGAACAATTGCTTGAAGCAGTGTGTACATTGTTGACCTAATTGTTTAAAACTGTACTACTTGCGTGAAATTCAAATATGCTACTGCAAACAAACTACTTATGTAATGGTGTTATGTTACTGCAAACAAACTACTTATGTAATGGTGTTATGTTACTGCAAACAAACTACTTATGTAATGGTGTTATGTTACTGCAAACAAACTACTTATGTAATGGTGTTATGTTACTGCAAACAAACTACTTATGTAATGGTGTTATGTTACTGCAAACAAACTACTTATGTAATGGTGTTATGTTACTGCAAACAAACTACTTATGTAATGGTGTTATACTACTGCTAACAAACTACTTACGTAATGGGGTTGTATCCATCCGTACTGGCCCTGACCTTGCTAAAAAGCGTATTACCTTTAAAAATACAAAATGTTGATTACAGTTAATGGCATTAGGCTTTATTATTTTCTCACACATGCAAAAATGAAATATACATCTGCACTATATATTCCAGTATATTCACACTTTCTTGGCAATTCAGCTAGTTCATATTCCTGTGTCACAGTATATGTCCACTTTCCTTGATCTACACAGACCTTGTTCTTTCTTTCCCAGTGTCATCATCGATGTTCATTTTCTTTGAACTACACAGACCTTTCTTTCTTTTGCAATGTCACCTTCTCTGTTCACTTTCTTTATTTTACATAGATCTTGTTCTTTCTTCCTTCTCTGTTCACTTTCTTTATTTTACATAGATCTTGTTCTTTCTTCCTTCTCTGTTCACTTTCTTTATTTTACATAGATCTTGTTCTTTCTTTTGCAGTGTCACCTTCTCTGTTCACTTTCTTTGCTTTACACAGAGCTTGTTGTTCTTTCTTTTCCAGTGACATCATATGTCCAACTTTCCTTGTTCTACATAAGCTTGTTCTCTCATTCACTCCTTATTACATTTCCGTGATACACATCTCTACATGTTTTACAATATAATGCATTGTATTCAAACAAATTAAATTAAACAGTCATGTTTTAACAAAATATTAGTAATAAACAAACAATACCAAAATGAACACTCAAAATGCAGCGTCTTTGGTTGTGAAAGGAACGCTAGTTTGCTGCACTCTACAATCATGGCTGATTCTATTTTTTATAGTATATATTAGTTGCGTGGCTAGTTGATTGCTTTAATTTAGCTTAGTTTGTTGCATTTGTCGGATTGTTTGTAACATATCTGTCGAGTATTTCGTAGTAGAAATATGCTCTTTGGGTTATTCATTATAGTTAGAGGGTTTTGTGTGTCTTGGCAGGTGTGGTATGTGATCACATTTAGTGGGGATTATGTGTCTTAGCCAATTGGGTAGGTGCTTATATTTAATGGGTTTGTGTCTTGACTGGTTTGGTAGCTGTTTATAGTGAGCGGTTTTTGTGTCTTGACTGGTTTGGTAGCTGCTTATAGTGAGTGGTTTTGTGTCTTGGCTGGTTTGGTAGCTGTTTATATTTAGTGGGTTTGTGTCTTGACTGGTTTGGTAGCTGCTTACAGTGAGTGGTTTTTGTGTTTGTGTGCTGGTTTAATAGTACTTACATTGTGTGAATTTTGTTCCAATTCCACCTTGATTGGAACGCTTTCGGCGGAGGCCGATATCACACTAAGAAAAATAAGAAGGTATAAAAAACACAGGAAACAAAAATGGAGGGCAACTAACTGGTGGATCACCGCTTGTTTGGGATATGTCTTTTGCAGAGAGGAAACATTCCAGACACGGCAATCAAACATGACCCAAGACTCTCCTCATGCTTATTCTCCAGCCCAAACCCGGGACTAGGAGCAGGTAAGTCCTAAAGAGCTTGATTTTTCTGTCCTAGATCGACCTTGCCTTTGTAAGTGTAAGTATACGAGAGAGAGAGAGAGAGAGAGAGAGAGAGAGAGAGAGAGAGAGAGAGAGAGAGAGAGAGAGAGAGAGAAAGAAAGAGAGAGAAGAATGTTTTTAAGATATTTAACTGATGGGGGTTGTTTTTGTTTTAGTTTGCGTTTCTTAGTTTCGTGGTTTTATGTTGCAGTTTATTGCTTTTAAATGATGAATAGGTGTTCTTTATAACAAAAGATTTCTAAGGGTTTCCTGCCAGAGGAGTCTGAAAATTGAGAATGTTGGTAAATAGGTACATTTTAAAAAGAAAAATATTTATAGATGTCAAATCTGTGGTTGTTAATGAGATTGCATTCAAGAATAATTGGTATTTATAGATGTCAAATTTGTGGTTGTTAATGAGATTAAATTCAAAGATAATAGGTATTTATAGATACCATGTCTGTGGTTGTTAATGAGATTAAATTCAAGGATAACAGGTATTTATAGATACCATGTCTGTGGTTGTTAATGAGATTGCATTCAAGGATAACAGGTGGTTTAAAAACTAGGAAGTGATGGAATTCACGACCAAGTGGTATTGTATACATTAAGTTTTGTTTACTTTTAAGAAAGATGAACTTGGATGGAATTTTGAGAATTGATCTACGTTACCCTTCTCAGATATATTGTTTATCCCACTGTTTGAAAATGATTTTATTTAGGGTAGACTGTCTTCTGTGTGTGTGTGTGTGTGTGTGTGTGTGTGTGTAGTGTATTTCCTTTTTATTAAGACTAAACTTGACTAATGTGTCAGCCCTTTCAATATATATTATATTGAACATTACTGGATTTATTGTAGTCAACAATTTTGTAAATTACTATAATTCTTTTTTGTCTTGGTTGCTTATTGATATACTGGTTTATTTGTCTTTGTCTTCGATGGTTATGTCATTATATAAGTGTTGGTTTACCTTTTGATTATTTGATCATTTTACTGCATTTTTTTCTGCTTTCTTTGTATCTGGTCTAGCTGTTCGAATGCAATTTTTGTGTCTAGTCAGGTAAATGACAGTGTTTGTTGGTTCCTCTGTATTTTGCCGGGTTAGATGATTGTTTTTGTTGGTTCCTCTTGTTTTGTCAGGTTAGATGATTGTGTATGTTGGTTCTTCTGTGTTTTGCCGGGTTACATGATTGTGTATGTTGGTTCCTCTGTGTTTTGCCGGGTTAGATGATTGTGTTTATTGGTTTCTCTGTGTTTTTCCAGATTAGATGATTGTGTTTGTTGATTCCTCTGTGTTTTGCCAGGTTAGATGATTATGGTTTTGGTATCTTTGTGTCTTTCGATGAATGCATTTGTTGCTTCATTTGTGTGTAGTCTGATTAAGGGATTGTATTTTTGTAGTGTTTTAGCAATTTGTCAGGGTACATTATCACAATTGTTGGTTTCTACCTATTGAGTCTGGCGATTGAATGTATTTGTTAGTTCCACATGCGTCTGATCTATTTAGATTGTTGTATTTACTAGTTCCCTTGTGACGTGTCAGATTAAATAATTACGTCAATTAGATTGCTTGCAACATTTTTGTGTACTTTAATTTTGCATTTAATATAATGTGCCTCTTGTATCGTTAGATGTTGTATTATATGACTGGTTGGTGATCTTCCTGTTAAGTTAATTATAATTGTGAATGCGTTATTTTCAGATATCTCTTTGACTACTTGCATTAATTTTTATTGCTTTTCTACAATCGAGTGTGTCAGGATAGCAGATTAGTTTGGTCAGATGTGTACAACTTACCTAGGTTTGAGGGGTCAGTCAGATGTGTACAACTTACCTAGGTTTGAGGGGTCAGTCAGATGTGTACAACTTACCTAGGTTTGAGGGGTCAGTCAGATGTGTACAACTTACCTAGGTTTGAGGGGTCAGTCAGATGTGTACAACTTACCTAGGTTTGAGGGGTCAGTCAGATGTGTACAACTTACCTAGGTTTGAGGGGTCAGTCAGATGTGTACAACTTACCTAGGTTTGAGGGGTCACTGAGGGCAGCTCGTAATAAGTTCTGTTCCTCTTGAGTGAGTCCCGTACCAAACGCTAAAGAAAAGAAATCTTGCCTTGTAAAAGTAAATTATATTTCTGGTATTGCAAAGTAAATACATATTTATAGTAGCAACGAAAGACTTTACGACGTACACCGTTTAGTTTTGGTTTATCAGAATCACAATTCAGCATGACACACAGTACTGCTTTGGTGTATTAGCGTCATTAATTCAACATGACATACAATACATTACTCTCATCTGTTAACCTCATTAACCTGCAAGACAATGCAACACATTACTATGATCTATTAAATCATTAATCTGCATGACATACAACGCCAGTTTGATTTTTCAGCTTCTGTTTCTGTTTCCAATTGCCAGCAATTGGCACTATAGGGTTATGTATTATTTTGGTTTATCACTATGTGCATAAACTGCTAGATTATATTTTACTGATTTGGTTGCATCGTTGGCACTAATCTAAATATCTGAGTATTATATTGTTTTCTGCTGTTATACTGGCACTAATTTGTGGTTTTGTTTTCTGGCTGTTTCACTGGCATATATTTACGTCTTGCTTTGGCTGTTTCACTGATTTTTACGTCATGAAATAAACTCTTGAGCTCCATGTATGTGACTGGA
Source organism: Sinotaia quadrata (assembly GCA_028829895.1). NCBI lineage: Eukaryota > Metazoa > Mollusca > Gastropoda > Architaenioglossa > Viviparidae > Sinotaia > Sinotaia quadrata. Next base: position 50,950,734 of record CM054177.1, on the reverse strand, counting down.
GTGTAGCAGGACAACAGCGGTGTTTATAGAGTTACTCGAAATGTTTCGTGACGTACTTTACTTTCAGTGTTCTAATCCTACCTCAACACAAAGGAGGCAGAGCGACAGTTTTCATATATTATGAGCGATTCCCTTCTCTAGTCGTTTTTCTTAAATATTGCTTTCAACTATCAAATTCTTTTTCTTTCAATCCTTCAAGTTCAAAGATTAAATCATGTACTCTCAAACATCCCGTTTCTAGCCCTTTGTCTATATCTCCCCACACAAAATATTTCTCAACTTCCTCTACATTTAGAGTGGGACTAAACAACATTTCATCTTCCTCTTCCTTTAAACAGTGTAATGTTTTACTTTATTGATAGTAGTAGTTTCATTTGTTGTTTTAGTTTCTCTTCTTAATTTCTCATGTGTACATTTTACTGAGAACTGACTGCCTTTTCTCATGCAAATCTATTTCCATTTTCAAATCACAAAATGACTCTACTCTGGTCACGTTATTTAACAGTTTGTCTAGCAGTGAGTCTAGAAATCGGGATAGGCAAATTTACACCGACACACTATCTATTTATCTATATGCCTGTCTGATTTATCTATCTATCTATCTATCTATCTATCTATCTATCTATCTATCTATCTATCTATCTATCTATCTATCTATCTATCTATCTATCTATCTATCTATCTATCTATCTATCTATCTATCTATCTATCTATCTATCTATCTATCTATCTATCTATCTATCTATCTATCTATCTATCTATCTATCTATCTATCTACCTATCTATCCATCCATCCATCCATCCATCTATCTATCTATCTATCTATCTATCTATCTATCTATGTGTAGTAACACAGTCTCCTCCCTTCTCATATCACTAATTTCTTCTCTTGAGCATCTCAGTGAGTGCCCGATAGATGGATTATGAGATTTACGCAATTTCCTTTAATGTTGAACATAATTCACCTTCAATCAGTGTCTTTGAACACAGGCATCTTTAATGACATACTCATGTAAAATATTTTTTACCAGTTTCAGACAAAAAAATATACATTAAAACTGACTTTCTACTATTTTCACAATTATTAATATAATATTGCAAGTCACACATCCCTGTACCTTGAGAGTTGATCCACTGATGTCCTGGTATTGCTTCTTCAAATTCACAATCATCATCCACAAGTGACAATCTTAAGATATAAAAATTCAATTAAAATAGTTCAGCATCCTGATGTATTGTATCAACACAACACAATAAAATAAACTGTTATACAAATAAAATACAATCCTCTCATTACAGTCCTATACAATACGATACAGCGCCAAGCTATGCAATACCGTATATTGTACAATTATAAATTACTATAATGTAACAAATATAGTATAACAACAAAATAGGATATATAACAGTTTACACAACATTCTTACAACACAACTGTACAATGCACTATATAAAAACAACATAACAAGGTAAAACAAAAAAATGATTACAATACAAAGCAACATAACAGAATGCCATACAATACAAAGCAACATAACAGAATGCCATACAATACAAAGCAACATAACAGAATTCCATACAATACAAAGCAACATAACAGAATGCCATACAATACAAAGCAACATAACAGAATGCCATACAATACAAAGCAACATAACAGAATTCCATACAATACAAAGCAACATAACAGAATGCCATACAATACAAAGCAACATAACAGAATTCCATACAATACAAAGCAACATAACAGAATGCCATACAATACAAAGCAACATAACAGAATGCCATACAATACAAAGCAACATAACAGAATTCCATACAATACAAAGCAACATAACAGAATGCCATACAATACAAAGCAACAGAATGCAATACTAAACAACATAAAATAATGTATTACAATACAATAAATTGCAGTACAGTGATAAGCAGAAGAGTGTTTTAGAAAGATTTAATCAGGTATTAATTCTTTAGTCAATTTTTCATAGTTAGAGCTATTTACGTTCTAACTATTTAATCAATGTTGTTTGTTCAAAGTAAGAATTAACCAAGACTAATTGTTCAACCAATGGTTTAGTAAGATATATCAAATTAAGCCCTTATTATTCAGTCATTGAACCAGTAAAGACTAAACCAAGAATTAATTATTCAACCAATGATTTAGTAAGATCAAATCAAGCACTATTTATTCAATCAATAGTTTAATAAGATCAAATCAAGCACTATTTATTCAATCAATGGTTTAATAAAACCAAATCAAGCACTATTTTTTCAATCAATGGCATAGTAAGATCAAATCAAGCACTTATTATTCAAGCAATCGTTTAGTAAGATGAAAATCAAGCACTAATTATTCAATGTGTTTGTAATAGTAAGAGCAAATACAGTCCATTTTCTTTTTTTCTATCTAGACTTAGATGTGACAAATTCTTCTATAAATATTTTTAGTAAGTTGTAATCTGAACATTAATTATGCAATGTGCATTTTTAGTACGATCTAATCAAGCATTAATTATAATTATCAATGTTGTAGCGAGGTCCAATCAAACCATAATTATTTAATCTCTGTTTTAATCAGACATAATTAATCCTTGTTTTAATCAGGTATAATCAAGCACTAATTATTTAATCACTGTTTTAATCAGACATAATCAAGCACTAATTATTTAATCCCTGTTTTAATAAGAAATAATGATATTGATTTTTACATATGATCTGCGTTTGTATTCCTTAAGTGTAGAGACATAACGGGTCATGTTTCTAACTTATAATAAGGAAAATTATGGTGGTTTTTTTGTGATAAATTGCCCTTATATCTCTTTAATTGTGGAGACATGATGGGCCATACCCAAACTTTTAATGATAGAAATTAATATAATATTTGATATTATAATGCTCAATGGTTATTGAGGCATGTGAAATTATTTTATTTTTGTTTCTAAACATATTGAATTAACTATGTGTATATCTTAAACCAACATATATTTTTGGTCTTATGAATATTTATGCATATGTCTTAAAACTGACATATTATTTTGGTCTAGTTATTCATTTCGTATTATGGTGATAATTACGTTCACCGGCAATGTTGAAATTTACTCCTAATAGAGTAGGTGTTAACATGGTTAACATATAAAAAAATTGCCTATCTTTATTTTAATACCTAATAGCTATTATAAATTGTTAAATTGTCAAAGGGACCCGATCTTGGGCACTCCTTATGATGGTATTTTTATAAGTGTCTGAGTTGAAGTAAACAGTTGAGTTGAGAATATGCTAGAAATTGCTGATGTAATGCAAACTAGTTCAACTGGGTGAATAGTTTTTATTATCCAATGGTTATGATTTATGAGAACAAGACCAGTTAATTAGGGGTTGAGATAAAAAGTTTAACTTCTATTGAGAAGAGAATCTATTGTCTAATCATTTTGAATTTGGAGTGGCAAGAAGTCCTAGTCATGAAAGGCAGCCATTAACTTAATGGTACGTTAACTGACTGGTTGAGAAAGAATGAACATAGAAATATTTCATGCATTTTTCTATTGATATGTTATTCTTGTGTTTTATGTAGAGATGTATTTCTACAAATGTTTGAACTATGATGCTTATGTGTAGTATGCTAACACTTGACATTGCTTCTAATGAACTTTCATTAAACTATAATTCTATATTAATTATGCTGTGTGTATGTATTGGGCTAATAAATACTGTTGCAGGAAATTAAAAATTGAGGCTGGAATATAAGCAACTGGAGATATGAAGCAATAAACTGGAAACTTAGCATTGCACCCTGATTATATTTTTCACGGTAAAGCAGCATTTCTTTTTTGTGTGATTTGAACGTCCTGGTTTACTGGTTATAAACCTCTCGGACTGTGGTAGATGAGGGGGGAACTTTACTGCTGTGTAATAATACACTTCACTCCACTGATATATTGTGGCAAGATATGCTGACTACATGAGCAATTCCTGGTGCAAAGAAGTTGCTGGAAATCACTACAATTGTTGTTCTGCTTGAAGGAGTTGACATGGCAAAAGGAAGTGCCCATGTTGGCTTGAGAGTTTAGGTGGTGGAACAAGGTTTTCATCATGAGAGGGAGGCATGTGGAACTGATGTAATAACAGCCAATGATACACTTTGTCTTTGTGCAAACTACAGGAAAGAGTATTAAGACAGCGCTTAATTCAGGTTATGTAAAAAACCTTTATCACTTGCCTCTAATAACTCCATTTCTGTTCTCTGATAAGAACTATCCTGTAATTTATATTGACGCTAATGCTGAATTGTATTTAGGATATAAGACTGTATAAAATACAGTATTTATTTGAACATCGTTTTGTGGAAATATCGATTTCAAGTAATCTTTTTGATTGAATATTTCATATGAATATTTGATTCCTACACATATTGATAACCTTATGCTGGAGAACAAAGTAAGTGGATGGGGCTCACTAAATATAGATTAAGTATGAATTTGTCTTCTTCTTTAATAAGAAGTTTTCCACTATGGAATAGCATGTGACGGTAAATGTTGTGGAAGAGAGAAAACATTTACAGCCCCCGCATATCCGCCACGTGGAGAGACAAGTGGTGTTGCTGAAGAATTATTAATAATATAAATTAAGATTCTTATAACTAGTAATTATTTATATATGATTAATTAATAAATAATAATAATAATAATCATTAACTAGGTGGCGTTGTCGTCACAGCATCACAGAAGGGTATTTTGATATTTTGCTTTTAAAGATCGTTTAAACAGAATGGTATTTTGAATCTTGTTATTGAAAGATCATTATAATAAAATATTGTTTTTGTATTTTGTTATTGAAAGATGTGACTGGCCTTGTTTGATATTCTTATCGACATATATCTTTTCATTTGTTGTTTTGTGATTTTGGAATTCGTGACAATTAGTGTTGGCTTTAGGAAGTCTAATGCTTCAACTGCCAGGTCAGTTGTAAGTTCATTTCACAAATGAACAATTGTCGCAAGACTTAATATCCTGTTCCAATGTTCTCATTACTTCACTTATTTTGATAATCAGGTATGTGCACACTTAAATTCATCAAGTACATGATCGTTTATATTGATATCTAGGTACGTCTAAATTTAACGATCAAGTACGCGTGTCCTCAGTCTTTTACCTTTCGATAAATCCAGCATCAGCAGTGGCAAGATACGTCTCACCATTGAACTTGAAGTTAACTATATCAGCTGGCTGGTAGAAGGAATGTATTGGGTAATTCCGAAGTAGAATTTCTGCAAAATGTTTAAATTCCTGTCTTAAAGAAGTGTAGTCTTAATAAATCAATTTCACTTTAGTTTCGTAAACAAACATGCAAAACAACTAAAGAATAAATATGGTTTTTACTCGTCTTGTACTTTATCTTCATGATAACAATAAATATTGCGTGTTGTGAATATCAGATATCAGTCCCTTGCTCAAACCATTCGTGGTCCAATTCCCGCTCAGATTTGTAATCTTTCCATTGACTATAGTTTTGTCCTAGCTGAACACGTATACTGATAGTTGTAAATGGGAACAAAGAGGATCATTGACTTCAGTGAAATTATTCAGAGAGTAACATCACTCTTCCTACCCGTAATATATATATATATATATCCATCTTCCAAATTTTAAAATTATTTATTGACGCTTGCGGCCATCATGAAAACAAATGGATATTGGTAGTAGATACGAAAGATTCAACAAAAAAGCAAACGACCCTGTAGTCAACGATGAAATCGGTCGGATGATGATAGAGGATATAAAGTGAGCAGGAACGTGTAGTTTATCATAAAGTGATAATGATGTTTATCATAAAGTGAGCAGGAACGTGTAGTTTATCATAAAGTGATATTGATGTTTATCATAAAGTGAGCAGGAACGTGTAGTTTATCATAAAGTGATAATGATGTTTATCATAAAGTGAGCAGGAACGTGTAGTTTATCATAAAGTGATAATGATGTTTATCATAAGTGAGCAGGAACGTGTAGTTTATCATAAAGTGATAATGATGCTTATCATAAAGTGAGCAGGAACGTGTAAAACAAAGTAAATGAGTACATGGAGTAGTAGCTTATAATAATTTAAACAGTTAATATTTACAATTCGTGAAATGACAAAAGACATGAGAAAATTACTCACGCCTGTCGTTAGAAGCGTCAATATTGAGTCCTCTCCAGGCCTTGGGTGATAAGGGGACATATTCTATATGCCTTGTGCCTGCGTTCAAGTCTATGCCTGCGATGGCGTTGTTTTTCTGAATGTGTCAGTGAATTCAAAGTACGCAATTAATTAATTACTTAATTACGCAAAATGTCACAGTCGCTAGGACTGTTTCGTCTTTTAACGAATGAGAATAATCCAATAACTAGAAGAAAAAACGGAAGTCAGGCTAGAGGTGAAAAATTACTGGAACAAAATATAGAAACGCGTGAATAACATTTAAAAAAATAATTATTTCAAGGAAGATAAAGGAGAAATATAGCAAAGAAGAAAAGAGAATAAGTAGACATATGATTCATACATCATTGATTATAATGTGGAAAATGAACGAATAAGTACATACAAATTTAATAAAAGATTATGTCCATGAACATAAAAGAATAAATACATAAATATTTAATGATAGATTGATTATGAACATAAAAGAGCAAGTATATAATAATTAATGGACTGATTATGACGATGAATATAAAGATTAAGTACATAAGTACATAAATAATCAATGAAAGACTGATTATGACTAAAATAAAGAACATTACATGATTAATTCATTTTCTAAGAACCACTTTACCATTATCATTGTTATTATCAATTTATTTTATCATTGCCATACCAACTCCATAAGAAATCAATAATCTCTTTATTTGTATTTATCCAGAAATAATACAAATGCAAATTGATGACTAGAATAGAAAAAATAGACATAATTCAATATAGTACAGACATTCGAGTGTGTGTTTGTTCATATGTGTGTGTTGTTTGTGTATGTGTGTGCGTGTGTATTTGCATGTACGAACTCAAAAGTATAACATTTTACATTATCCACGAAGCATTATTAATAATTTAATCGTTTCTTTATTAAAGGGTATGTTGACGTAATAGTGTTCGGATTAAAAGAGTAAGTTGACATAACAATATTCAGAGTTAAAGGGTATGTTGACTTAACAGTGTTCAGATTTAAAGTGCATGTTGATATAACAATGTTCAGATTTATAGAGTACGTTGACGTAGCAAAGTTTGGATTTCAAAGACATGTCGACGTAACAAAGCTTGGATTTAAAGGGAAGTTTGACGTATCTCTTTTCTGACTTAAAAAGTATGTTGACTTAACAATGTTCAGATTTAAAGTGCATGTTGACATAATAATGTTCAGATTTAAAGGGTATGTTGACTTAACAATGTTCAGATTTGAAGGGTATGTTGACTTAACAATGTTCAGAATTAATGGGTATGTTGACTTATCAATGTTTAGATTTAAAGGAATGTTGACTTAATAATGTTCGGATTTAAAGGGTGTGTTGACTTGACAATGCTCAGATTTAAACAGCATGTTGACTAAACAATGTTCAGATTTAAAGTGATGTTGATATAGCAATGCTCAGAGTTATAGGGTATGTTGAGTTAACAATGTTCAGATTTAAAGGAATGTTGATTTAATAATGTTCGGATGTAAAGTGTATGTTAACTTGAGAATGTTCAGAATTATAGAGTTTGGATTTCAAGGACAGGTCGACGTAACAAACTCCGTAATTTAAGCAACGAAAGAAATGCCAGATAAGAAAATAAGACAACTTCTCTTATGTCACTACACTGTTTCTCTACACATTGCTTTGGAGTTGCAATTTATTTCTCTCTAAGGTAAATAAAATTCAACGTAAGACGCTGAGAGAGGCCTTTTCTATACCAGTGAGGATGAAAGTCGAACTTCGAGTTTCGAAAACTGAACCACATATAGACTGCGTGCATTGTATCTATAAAAGTTATCAAGTTCAAATAATCTGTTATTAAAACTATAGACTTTATGCATTGTATTTATAAAAGTTATCAAGTTCAAATAATATGTTATTAAAACTATAGACTGCGTGCATTTTATCTATAAAAAGTTATCAAGTTCAAATAATCTGTTATTAAAACTATAGACTGCGTGCATTTTATCTATAAAAAGTTATCAAGTTCAAATAATCTGTTATTAAAACTATAGACTGCGTGCATTTTATCTATAAAAAGTTATCAAGTTCAAATAATCTGTTATTAAAACTATAGACTTTGTGCATTGTATTTATAAAAGTTATCAAGTTCAAATAATATGTTATTAAAACTATTGACTTTGTGCATTGTATCTATAAAAGTTATCAAGTTCAAATAATCTGTTATTAAAACTATATTCAGCTTCAATAAAATCATTGTCAAGAATATATTTTGACTTATTGGCTGTGAATTATCCTCTGTTGCCAAGAATCTCGGACTTATTGAAACAATGAGAAACTCGGACTTATTGAAACAATGAGAAACTCGGACTTATTGAAACAATGAGAAACTCGGACTTATTGAAACAATGAGAAACTCGGACTTATTGAAACAATGAGAAACTCGGACTTATTGAAACAATGAGAAACTCGGACTTACTGAAAACAATGAGAAACTCGGACTTACTGAAAACAATGAGAAACTCGGACTTACTGAAAACAATGAGAAACTCGGACTTACTGAAAACAATGAGAAACTCGGACTTACTGAAAACAATGAGAAACTCGGACTTACTGAAAACAATGAGAAACTCGGACTTACTGAAAACAATGAGAAACTCGGACTTACTGAAAACAATGAGAAACTCGGACTTACTGAAAAAAATGAGAAATTGGATTTCACTGAAACAACTAGTAAGAAGTGATGTTGTATAAATGTATCCTGTCAGTTCAAAAATATTTTTTTCTGTCAAGTAACCAATAAATTAAGTTTAAGTTTTATTTTTCTCGAACTTGTATTTCCAATTTTGACTGTTAAGCTGAATTATACTTCTGAGGTGAAATAGTACTGCAGCACAAAGTGACAGATGGACAGTGAAAATTATTTTAGATAAAACTGACAATGATAAAGTTAAACGATAGCGAGGTCTTACCAAGTCATTATTTTCAAGCAATGTCATATTGTACATATTGTATGATGACTATTTCTGACATTATCGGACATAGTCACTATTTTCAGATAAATTAAACATTTACTGCTAACAAATATTACACAGTATGAAAGGTCGGTCATTTATAATTCTGACAAATAGTATACAATAAGAAAGATCGGTCATTTATAGAAATATTAAGTAAGAAATATTAAGTAAGAAAGATCGGCCATTTATAATCCTGAACAAGAAATATTAAGTAAGAAAGATCGGTCCTGATAAAAGTTATTTATAATCCTGAACAAGAAATATTAAGTAAGAAAGATCGGTCCTGATAAAAGTTATTTATAATCCTGAACAAGAAATATTAAGTAAGAAAGATCGGTCATGATAAAAGTTATTTATAATCCTGAACACGCAGCAATGTTCGACAACAAATCGAAAGCAATTCAGATAATTTTATTTTATTCTTTCTTTTAAACTAAACAATCATATAGTAATTAATTTGTATATAACAATCATGTAGTAATTATTTACCTAGCAAAGTTTATGTATAACAATCGTGTAGTAATTATTTACCTAGTAACATTTTATATAACAATCATGTAGTAATTATTTACCTAGCAAAGTTTGTATATAACAATCATTTAGTAATTATTTACCTAGCAAAGTTTATGTATAACAATCGTGTAGTAATTATTTACCTAGAAAAGTTTATGTGTAACAATCGTATAGTAATTATACATCTTTTTTATTTATAGAAAAGGAGTTTTGCTTTGAATATGTACTTTTCAACTTTTATATGTTTATGTTATACGGCAACACCTTCGCTTTAAAAAAATATTATTAAGAAAACATTTAACACACTGCTTGTTTATTTTTAATTAATTTATTTTGTATTTTATTTTTTATTTATGATATATGCGTGTGCTTGTACATGAGTGGATGTGTGTGTTTATGCATATGTGTTATGTATGTATGCATGTTTGTATATTGCATATGAAATGAGTGTGTGTGTGTGTGTGTGTGTGTGTGTGTGTGTGTGTGTGTGTGTGTGTGTGTGTGTGTGTGTGTGTGTTTGTGCGCTACTCAATACGTGATTTTAAATCCCTACTTACACCGACGAGAAAACAATTACCTCATGAAAGGTATACAAGGAATAAATTAGAGATTTAAATAATCACTTGTCCTCTAGCTCTCTCTTTCTCTCTCTCTTTCTCTCTTTCTCTTTCTCTCACTCACACACACACACACACACACACACACACACGCGAGCACACAGAAGCGATACAGAAATAGATTTACCATATATGCAATTTAAGCATATTAGAACTGACCGTTAATGTTATGTAGGCAACATTGTCATCGTCAACAGTAATGGCTGAGGGTTCCAAGTCTTGTATGCGAGTCTGAATGGACTGATCTCCTCCTGCAGTACATTGCCTCATGACGTATCTAATATTGGCTTCTCTCAACGAGTCTTCACTGTTCACAAAATGTACACCCAGTTAGATAGAGCACTTTTAAATAGATAGATAGATAGATAGATAGGTAGGTAGATAGATAGGTAGGTAGATAGATAGTAGGTAGATAGATAGATAGATAGATAGATTAGATTAGATTAGATTAGATTAGATTAGATAGATAGATAGATAGATAGATAGATAGATAGATAGATAGACAGACATTCGAGGTAGATTTATAATAAGCTAGAGAATGATTAAAATGCTCTGGATTGTTAGGAATTGAGCGATTTTACTCACTTAATTGGGATCTTTGTACGATCCACAGTACCCGCTACCTGAGGAATGAGTAGTTCGATATCCCCGGGTGGATTATCAAATCCGCCATTTATTGTATGTGCGCGACCTTGAGCAGTCAATATTAGCGTATTGCAATTGCTATTCCATTTGATCGAATGTGGGTCATACCCGTCAACTGCACACATTGAAAAATATTAATTTAAATTAAAATAATAAACTCGGAATGACAAGCGGCATCCATCAACTGCAAATATTCAAAATATTAATTTAAATTAAAATAATGAACTCAAAATAAGGACAATACTTACAAAATAATAATGAAAAACAAAGTGAAAACAATTTTTTAAAAGTATTTATCGTAGCAACAAAAATATTATTCAATAAATATTATTTTCAAATTTCTCTAACGGCAATATCAAAAATAAATCAGCATAGTCCTCAATACTTCTCTTTAAGTTCGGTCACATGATTCGTTGATTTCACACACAGATGACGATGACATGATTTCATACACAGATGACGATGACATGATTTCATACACAGATGACGATGACATGATTTCACACACAGATGACGATGACATGATTTCACACACAGATGACGATGACATGATTTCATACACAGATCACGATGACATGATTTCATACACAGATGACGATGACATGATTTCATACACAGATCACGATGACATGATTACATACACAGATGACGATGACATGATTTCATACACAGATCATGATGACATGATTACATACACAGATGACGATGACATGATTTCATACACAGATCACGATGACATGATTACATACACAGATGACGATGACATGATTTCATACACAGATCACGATGACATGATTTCACACATAGATCACGATGACATGATTATAAGAAGACGAACACATTAAATGATAAAGACAAGAATGGAAACACGCTAACTGGCAAAGAGAAAAGAAACACGACATGACACAATGACACGAGAAACACTATACGTGACAATGAGCAGAAAAGGTGTGATTAGTGCTAGCAGGAGCTCTTCAAATGAATTAAAGCTAGTAGGAACTCCTCAATAAAATTAGAGCTAACAGGAACTCCTCAATAGAATTAGAGCTAACAGGGAACTCCTCTATAGAATTAGATATAACAGGAGCTCCTCAAGAGAATTAGACCTAGCAGGAGCTCTGAGTAGAATTAGAACTATCAGTAGTTCTTCAATAGTATTAGTGCTAGCAGGAGCTCTTCAAATGAATTAAAGCTAGCAGAACTCCTCGACAAAATTAGATTTAACAGGAACTCCTTAATAGAATTAGAGCTAGTAGGAGCTCCTCAGTAGAATTAGAGTTAACAAGAGCTCCTCAATTGAATTAATTAGAACTAGCAGTAGCTCCTGAATAGCAGGATCTGTAAAAAAAAGATTGAAAGTTGCGGGAGTATTACAGAATACAGAGTTACAGTAAATTGTCTGAAGGGAAGGTCACATTTTGCTCAAGCGTGAAAGAAATGTAAGCAAAATATTATCGTGCCATCTGTCTTTCTCAAGCTGAAGAATGGAGTACATGTGCAATAAGATTAAAGTCTTCTTTTCCTTGGTCCTTCTTGCATGCGGTAGTGCGCAAAATGCCCATAAATTAACACAATAACCCCACGGTTTCCTAAACTTTATTTTATTGGATATTTCTGCTTTGTAATTGGCTTTAAAAGCTAAGTTATGTGATTAAATTAAATGAAATTAAAACATGTCACATATATAGATTGCTTGAAAATCTAGAGGTCTACAATCTATCATTTTGTTTTTTAGATTCTTTCATAAAACTATTTACCCATCATGCATTTCATTCTTAAACTTGTTCTGATCAAATCATACATCTCATCCATCGCTTCCGCCAAGTTGAAGTCGTCAGTAAAGAACGCTTGTAGGCTTACTTAGGAAAGTAATTTCTACGGAGAGCAAAGAAATCACCCCTTACTTGAAACAGGATCTCGGATCTCTTGCAGAGGTTCTCCTGGTCCGCCCAAAGGCCGAAAGAAGCGGACGCTACCCTTCATGACGGTTCCCAGCTTCTCAAAGCTGATAGCCAGGAATTCGTTGAGGCCAAAGCGACACAGCGCAAGAGCATCAGGAAACCCGTCCGTGACGTCATTGAAGTTCCTTGTGGAGATGATAGTAGGGTTACTCGGGTTCACTAAAGATATGATGTTGAGGACGTCTCCTGTTGTGCCTGTATGATAACAATATTTACAATCATAACAATAATAAAATCAAATACTATCAATCAACATCATGTTCGTTATTAAAATAATTGAACAGCCATAATTGTTGGGTTTCATTAAATGTACAGTCATTATTTAAAGAATAAATTAAATGGCAGCAAAGTCATTCTCATTTCTTTAAAATTATTACTTAATAATAAAACTTAAGGAATTCAACATATGTGTATTAAGAAAAAGGTATAAAAAGATAAAATTCTATTTAAATGAAGTTTTGTCTTAATAAGACAATTTGTGTTATTCTTATTTCTCTTAATGTGGATTATTACCCTGGATTATTATGTCCCCTGTTCTTAGTTATTGTTTATGCAAAATTCAACACAATCCTAATTACTCTACAACGGGATTTTCTTTCGCAATAACAACTCTGTGATAGTTTATTTAATGTGTACGAAAACCACGTACTTTTTATTAAAATAAATATTTTGTTATTACACTGTTGTAAGTGTAAGCTGATAGCAGCTTGCGTTAAGCTTGTAATCAAGTTACACATCTAAAAAGAAAGTAAAGCATATGAGTCTAAATTATTGACTTTAACACTATTTCGTTACAATAACATTTAAAAAATATGCACGTTTGTGCTTATTTAAAACATAAATATGATTTAAAAGTGAAACATTATGCCATTACATGGGAACTACTCTTTATTTCGTGTGTGCGTGTGCGTGTGCGTGCGTGCGTGCGTGCGTGCGTGTGTGTGTGTGTGTATACTTGTTCGTGTTTGTGTATTTAATTAATTACTTATAAAGAATAAATTATTATCATTTCTTGCAAAATGATTTTGTTAGAACATACTGTCAATAATGTTTCAGTAAAGTATGAAACATACATAACAACGAACAATAAGTATTTTAAATTGAGCGAAAACAAAGGTATTGGGTTTTTAAAACAAACAACCCACTCTGGACTCAAATTATATTCACTACTCGACATAAATGAAGTAAAATCTGACAAAATAATACAAAATATATTGTTCATGAAACAACATGTTCAACTACGAACATGATATTTGAACATACTGCAAAAAACAATGAACTAACTGCATAGTTTTCTCACACACTACATTCGTTCATACACAGAGCTAATTACGTCAGTCCATACACATATCTTTTAAATCATACACAGAGCTAATTACGTCAGTCCATACACATATCTTTTAAATCATACACAGAGCTAATTACGTCAGTCCATACACATATCTTTTAAATCATACACAGAGCTAATTACGTCAGTCCATACACATATCTTTTAAATCATATACAGAACTAATCAAATGAAATTCTATATATTGTTTTCTTCCCACACAAACACACAAACACACACACATTCAGCATCTACAACATGCTTACAATCTGCAAAACACATTCACAAAACAGTCCTCCATTTAGCTTTGATGTCACAAGACTGAGATATATTCACAACATGCCATTGGCGTCACAAAACTGAAAAGTTAACAACTTACCAAAAATATGACAAATCTAAACAAATGACGTCACAAGAGTGAAATGTTAACAGCATAACAATAATGTCACAAATATTAGATGTTAACATACCGATGATGCCACAAGGCTGAGAAAAAGCATGCATACCGATGACCTCAGAACATATCAAGGATGTCACAAGACTGTGTTAACAACATACCAATCGCATTACAAGACTGAAGTGCTAACATACTAATGACCTCATAAGACTGAAATGTTAACATACCAATGATGTCATAAGACTGAAATGTTAACATACCAATGACGTACAGTAGCTGGGTTGCGGAATCAAACGCTGCTGAAGTCGCAGTACCACTGTTGAATCTGTACTGGTTGAATTTGTCTGGAAGCTTCAAAAAGGCACCTGGCTGTAACCTGACAGCTGCACAACTACCTAACAATGCCAACCACACCAGTAACAACATTTTTGGTAGCTGCAACGACATAGTACAGCATATCTTCATTGATTACCATTGATGATAGATCTAAGGGTTACAGATAATTTGATGTTAGTAGATAGTACAAGCGAATAACAAGGCACCATTACTGTGATGATGTGGTAAAACAGCATACATTGTATATCGTGTGTTCTATAAACAGTGTCTAAGCGTTATGATGGTGTGGTTAAATAATTCATGGAAGTGTTAATAATTTAGATGCAGGTACATATTATTGGATGGTATAGTAAAATACTACCAAGGAGACAGGAGTAGGAAGTGATGCCATACTAAATCTATGTATGGTGATGTCATTGTATTTTGATAACATGGAAAGATAACATCTATTAGTGTAATTCCAAGATATTCACAATACATAGTACAAGAAAATGACGGGAGGGTTGTGTTTGATTTAACGACAATGTACATCTATTAGTGTAATTTCAAGATATTCACAATACATAGTACAAGAAAATGACGGGAGGGTTGTGTTTGATTTAACGACAATGTACATCTATTAGTGTAATTTCAAGATATTCACAATACATAGTACAAGAAAATGATGGGAGGGGTGAGTTTGATTTCATGAAAATGTACATCTTTTAGTGTAATGTCAAGATATTCACAATACATAGTACAAGAAAATGATGGGAGGGGTGAGTTTGATTTCATGAAAATGTACATCTTTTAGCCGATTTTTCAAGAGATTCCTATTACTCCGTAGTAGAAGAAAATGAAAGTAGGTCATAGACTGGATTCGTGAAATGTACATCTTTTAGGTTTGGTTTGGGAATGGTGCATATGGTGTATAATCTTCCGAAAATTCGTTTCTCAGACGTCAAAGGGACTTGAGATAAGAGAGCTGACCTAGAGATAAGAGGAATGATCACGGGAGTCGACATGATGGACACGTCTGTAGTGCTATCGGCCAAATATTTGACTTTCTGCCATTGTCTTTAGGGAAGCACAATGGATTTATAATCTCGAAATAGATTAAAATGGTTTGGATAAATCAAATTTAGTATAACACTTATTTTTAGAAATATTTAGAACTAGGACAATAATATCTGTTTTGTTCAAATGAACTATTTTATGAGTTAATCATTTAGACATAATTGAATTTGGTGGTGGTGCAGAAGTCAGTTAAAAATTAGAGAACAACATAAAGTAAAGAGAAAATTAACATGAAACTAAAGGAGTAATGTACGCAAATCGGTTTAACAGAATAATACGTTGCGTGGCAATATAAATGCGTAGCATGATAGAATACTGCGAAACATAAAATTGCAATGCACTCTATTGCAATATAAATGCGTCACTTTATAGTACATGTATATGGCGTGAAATAGGACTGCAACGCTAGTGTTACAATATAAATGCGTGACTTAGTATATTGTGTGACAAATACATCGCTAGTGTTACAATATAAACGCGTGACTTAGTATATTGTGTGGCACAATACATCGCTAGTGTTACAATATAAACGCGTGACTTAGTATATTGTGTGGCACAATACATCGCTAGTGTTACAATATAAACGCGTGACTTATACAGTGAGACCAAACATTGCAATGCATAGAGTTGCAATATAAATGCGTGACATAGTATATTTCGTGATATAATACTCCAATGCTAGTATGACAATATAAATGCGTGACATAGTGATATAATATTCCAATGCTAGTATTACAATATAAATACGTGACATAGTGATATAATATTCCAATGCTAGTATGACAATATAAATGCGTGACATAGTGATATAATATTCCAATGCTAGTATGACAATATAAATGCGTGACATAGTGATATAATATTCCAATGCTAGTATGACAATATAAATGCGTGACATAGTGATATAATATTCCAATGCTAGTATGACAATATAAATGCGTGACATAGTGATATAATATTCCAATGCTAGTATGACAATATAAATGCGTGACATATTACATTGCAAGGCATAAGAATGATTGATTGACGCCTTACATACTCATTCACAGATCTATAAGATAACTATTAAATTGGTGAATTATGAAATTCGAAAACACTTCGGTTATTTACATTCAATGAAGGTTTCTTTGATTGAGTAAATCTGTAAATTTTCTAGATTTATTTGTTATATAAATTGTTAAATTGTCAAAGTGACCCGATCTTGGGCACTCCTTATGATGATACTTTTTTGTAAGTGTCAAAGTTGGAAGTAAGCAACTCATGTGAAAAATATGCTAGAAATTGCTGATGCAATCCAAACCATTTCCAACTGGATGAATAGTTTAAATAGTCTTACACTTGTTCATAACAAATTCATCCATGGGGATGGACTGAAAGTTTCTTTGTAGAAGAAGTATTCTATTCTAATCACTTGGAATGTGAACATAGCTTGAGTCCTGTATAAAGTCGATCTTTAGCTTATGGTAAGTTAAGTGACTAATAAAGAAAGAATGGACTTAGAATACTTCATACATGTTAGCTATTGATTGTTGATATAATAAATTTATTGTTAATTTTATTGACCTTCTCAAATGTTGGTAGCTTCTTTCACCGGAGGACGTGTGTGTGTGTGTGGGGGGGGGCTCCTACGTGTCATTTATGGACAGAGCCCAATGTGAAATAATGACTTGATACTTGGTGCGAGATGGGAAGTTTTTGAAATATGTTATTATTTTGTTAAATACGATATCTCAATTTTCTGTGAAAGATATTACTTTGTTAAATACGGTATCTCAGTTTTCTGTGAATGATTGATTTAATATTTTGTTAAATACGGTATTTCACAAAGAATACTCAATAGACACATATTGGCAAGAGAGGTATGATAAAAAATTTAAATGTGCAAATCAGTGACTAACCAACTGACATAAAACTGTTCAAGCAAAATTATGTAAAATATATTTTAAATGGACTGATCATGGTTAACCGATTATCTCTAAATAAGCACGTCCATTAAAATATTTCACTGTGTTGTGATTCATCTGATATAGCTAAAGTCTATGGCGCTAGTTGTGGTAGTGATAGCGCTAATTTAGACATCAAACAACAGAAATTCTGCCTTGCTTTGGCTTGGAGTGTGCTATCAAATCAACCGCCAAACTCACCATTAAAACCCATAAAACCCTCCTTTATCAACGAAGTTCCAGAACTACAATATGAACTTCAAGCAATACACTAGAAAAACCAGAACTTAACGAATATCAAACGCTACTCTAGAAAAGTTCGTAATAAAATTCAATGACTACTCTAGAAAAGTTCGTAATAAAATTCAATGACTACACTAGAAAAGTTCGTAACAAAATTCAATGACTACACTAGAAAAGTTCGTAATAAAATTCAATGACTACACTAGAAAAGTTCGTAACAAAATTCAATGACTACACTAGAAAAGTTCGTAATAAAATTCAATGACTACACTAGAAAAGTTCGTAATAAAATTCAATGACTACACTAGAAAAGTTCGTAAAGTTACTAACAAACTTCGTTGACTACATTAGCGAAAGGAAATGACCTACCCGTAAAGGAGACTCCACGTACAGTGAACCAACTAAGGAAAACAGACCGACTTAAAATACTTTCATCGCCTGTCTGGCTAATACACTGACTTACGGAGATAAGATTTGTCGAACTGATATAAACTTAAAATAAAAATAAAATTAAATAAAAGTCTGTATAATATACGAAATTTGATCGTGCAAGAAAAACAAAGAAAGAAAGAAATATAAGGCATGACAAACGTATGACCTAAATAGTAATATTTTATTTTCAAAAGCATTGAATGGCCTATTTCTTTGCTAATGCTGACGTAACTTGAATACACAATGACATACTTTGATTATATTAGTCTCCTGGGTTGCACATAATTTTAATAAGTGCACTCTGATGCAACTTGAATACCCATCCAAGCAATAACTGAAATACATATCCAAATTGACTAATTTGAATGAATACACCACAACTGATGTAATTATATATTTCGTTACACACACCCTCATTAACATAAGTTGAATGCATCAATCTAAATTGAAAAACTTGAATGCACGCGTGCAAATGGGTAAAATTTAAACACCCTCCCTAAAGGATTAATTAACTTCAAAACACCTGTTGACGAAATTTGAATATTGTGGTGGAGTAAATGTGCCTATCCTTATTGCTTACCTTAATTATTATATAAATTGTTAAATGTCAAAGTGACTCGAATTTGGGCACTGCTTATGCTGATATTTTTATTCAGATTTGGAGTAAACAACTCAGGTAAAAAATATGCTAGAATTTGCTGACGTAATCCAAACCAGTTCTAAGTGATTGAGTAGTTTTCCTGACTAGTCTCACACTTGCTCATAACAAATTCATCCAATGCGGATGGACCAAAAGTTAATTTGTTGAAGAAAGTCTATATTCTAATCACTTTGATTTGAACTCAACTAAAGCCTGGTCATAAAGGCGATCATTAGCTTATGAGAAAAGTATGCCTTTTCCACTTCAGACTACGGTGACTACTGTTCTTTACCTGATTACATCGGTGCATGATCCGAGAGTTGTCGAACTTAGTAATGTGTTGTTGTAAATTGATTACATCGGTGCATGATCCGAGAGTTGTCGAACTTATCAATAATGTGTTGCTGTAAATTGATTACTGTTAATTCAATTTGAGAACCAATACAGCAAAATTTAGTTTGGTCTCGAAAATTCATGAAGATTCTTTCAAACATTTTTCGTGATGTGGTGAGTACTGCACACGAAAATTCTAGAAAACTCTGTGTGATGTGATTTTAATAGTGCATGTGAAGTTCTGGACAATTCTTCAATTCTCCAAGGTGTGCATTATGAGTGCATCAAAGATTCTGGAAATGTTGAGCAATATATATATATGCTGATGTCTATGCTTTGCTATTTCACAATGCTAATAATAATTATTATAATCTCTTATATATTTTTCAACATTCTTTAAGTATAACGTATTCCTTCGAGCACGTGAGAGATCCCCCCCCCTCTAAACTTTACCCTCGAGGTCATGGGAGTTTATTTGGCTTTTGACTTGGCCAGCTTTATGTTGCTTTGTCGGTTCAAATCCTCATCAAAAAACCGACGTTCGAGGTCACTTGTTCAAATTGTCACTCGCACTCTGACTTTTTTCCACATGGCCATCTTTATGTTGCATTGTTTGTTTGAGCAACTATGCTCTGTCACCATATCTAACTTATAAATTATCTATCAATCTATATGTCAACCTTTCTACTTTATCCCCGTCTTCATAAGGTGACGTTTAAATTCCTGTTGCTTTACTGTTTAGAGATGCATTCGTAAATGTAATATGCTCTGTCTCTTTCTCTCTCTCTCTTTCACACACACACACACACACACACACACACACACACGCGCGCGCGCGCGCACATACATTCACACTCTCAAAGTAACATAAACAGACATTCAGACTAAATAACAAAAATCAAAATAGAGTGTATTTAATTGATCAAATGCTTCAATTTATACTGCTATACTATGTTTCTCTCTCTCTCTCTTTCACACGCACACACACACACACACATACATAGAAAGAAATATATTCAGGCATATAGACTATGTACTGTGTGCTCCTTTGATTAAAAGCTTCCATTTATTCTGCTATAATACAAGAACTACATGTCGCATCTTCTCCACTTTCTGTAAATTGTGTAATTGACAATTTATGTTGTGGTGATGGTAAACAGCGTTCATGAGGGTGGGAAATAAAATAAGTAATTTAGTAAATAGTGCTTTAAAATTTCTTTTTCCCATAAGTACATTTTCACATGGCAAGGAAGGAAATAAGGGAGGGAAGGAGGGAGGGAGATGAAAGGGAGGAAGGGAAGGAAGGTACGATCAATTCATATGCTAAATGATGCTCGAATTTCATTTGATGTATGACTTATAATCAATCCTTCCAATAAACATAGTCATTCATTTATTTTAATTTTCCACCCGCACGGTACTGCCCTTCTAATATATCCCATGGTCTCGACCTTTACACTTTAACAAAGCTAATAATAATGTATTCATGTTTGCCCATTCTAATATAGCTCATGTCTTTAATGCTTTTCCCTTTACAATGCTAATAAAATAATAATAATGTATTATGTTTGCCCACTCTAATATAGCTCATGGCTTTAATGATTTTCCCTTTACAATGCTAATAATAATGTATTATGTTTGCCCATTCTAATATAGCCCATGTCTTTAATGCTTTTCCCTTTACAATGCTAATAATAATGTATTATGTTTGCCCATTCTAATATAGCTCATGGCTTTAATGATTTTCCCTTTTACAATGCTAATAATAATGTATTATGTTTGCCCACTCTAATATAGCTCATGTCTTTAATGCTTTTCCCTTTTACAATGCTAATAATAATGTATTATGTTTGCCCATTCTAATATAGCTCATGGCTTTAATGATTTTCCCTTTTACAATGCTAATAATAATGTATTATGTTTGCCCATTCTAATATAGCTCATGTCTTTAATGCTTTTCCCTTTACAATGCTAATAATAATGTATTATGTTTGCCCATTCTAATATAGCTCATGTCTTTAATGCTTTTCCCTTTACAATGCTAATAATAATGTATTATGTTTGCCCATTCTAATATAGCTCATGTCTTTAATGCTTTTCCCTTTACAATGCTAATAATAATGTATTATGTTTGCCCATTCTAATATAGCTCATGGCTTTAATGATTTTCCCTTTACAATGCTAATAATAATGCATTATGTTTGCCCATTCTAATATAGCTCATGTCTTTAATGCTTTTCCCTTTACAATGCTAATAATAATGTATTATGTTTGCCCATTCTAATATAGCTCATGTCTTTAATGCTTTTCCCTTTACAATGCTTATAATAATGTATTATGTTTGCCCATTCTAATATAGCTCATGTCTTTAATGCTTTTCCCTTTACAATGCTTATAATAATGTATTATGTTTGCCCATTCTAATATAGCTCATGTCTTTAATGCTTTTCCCTTTACAATGCTTATAATAATGTATTATGTTTGCCCATTCTAATATAGCTCATGTCTTTAATGCTTTTCCCTTTACAATGCTTATAATAATGTATTATGTTTGCCCATTCTAATATAGCTCATGTCTTTAATGCTTTTCCCTTTACAATGCTAATAATAATGTATTATGTTTGCCCATTCTAATATAGCTCATGTCTTTAATGCTTTTCCCTTTACAATGCTAATAATAATGTATTATGTTTGCCCACTCTAATATAGCTCATGTCTTTAATGCTTTTCCCTTTACAATGCTAATAATAATGTATTATGTTTGCCCATTCTAATATAGCTCATGTCTTTAATGCTTTTCCCTTTTACAATGCTTATAATAATGTATTATGTTTGCCCATTCTAATATAGCTCATGTCTTTAATGCTTTTCCCTTTTACAATGCTTATAATAATGTATTATGTTTGCCCATTCTAATATAGCTCATGTCTTTAATGCTTTTCCCTTTTACAATGCTTATAATAATGTATTATGTTTGCCCATTCTAATATAGCTCATGTCTTTAATGCTTTTCCCTTTACAATGCTAATAATAATGTATTATGTTTGCCCATTCTAATATAGCTCATGTCTTTAATGCTTTTCCCTTTACAATGCTAATAATAATGTATTATGTTTGCCCATTCTAATATAGCTCATGTCTTTAATGCTTTTCCCTTTACAATGCTAATAATAATGTATTATGTTTGCCCACTCTAATATAGCTCATGTCTTTAATGCTTTTCCCTTTACAATGCTAATAATAATGTATTATGTTTGCCCACTCTAATATAGCTCATGTCTTTAATGCTTTTCCCTTTACAATGCTAATAATAATGTATTATGTTTGCCCATTCTAATATAGCTCATGTCTTTAATGCTTTTCCCTTTACAATGCTAATAATAATGTATTATGTTTGCCCATTCTAATATAGCTCATGTCTTTAATGCTTTTCCCTTTACAATGCTAATAATAATGTATTCATGTTTGCCCACTCTAATATAGCTCATGGCCTCGACATAAATTACGAAAGTGCATCACTTTCATAAAGTCGGACAGTTACAATGCAGTGCGCTATCGTGACAGGAAGCAGGTTGACCTAGTTTATGAGTGGAACGTAGACAAAAGACAACGATGATACTATTCTCTAAAGAGAAGCCACTCGAGAGTGAATGTGAACTATTGAATATACTGTAAAGAGAAACTGGTCGAGAATTATTCTTAAAAAAATATTTTTGTCACCCTGCCATTGATACACTCCTAATTTTGAAGAGCTGCATGGCAGTGTTTGTGATTGAAAAACTATGAAGAGCCACGGGTTTGGGGTCAAGGTCATGTTTCACTGTTTTTTTTATTTTTTATTGTAAATGTAAAATCTTTATTCTAGATTAAATTCATTAGTGAGGTGCCTCACAGTAATTCTTTTAACTTTCTCACTTCTGACTATATATACACAAGGAGTTATGGAGTCAATAGACGCACTCTAGGTCAGTGAATGGAAGGATCAATACTGGAAATTCTAACTGAACTGTGACCCTGTGTGTCTGGCGGGGGAGACTGGCTGAAGGCAACAGACCGCAATCACTGCCATGGCACCAATGTATAATCACGTTACCAGAGATTTTCTGGAACCTCTGCAAGCGATGAAAGGGATGTCAGCTCGCTGCATTGTTCAATGTAATCGCGCCAAGTGGGTTTATGGGTCGCTCACTATCAATGCGTTCTTGTGTCCCTGTTTCTCCCATTGTCTAATGTGTGTGTCTTTGCCTGCAACGACTCATTATCGATAGCAGTACACGTATCCCATGTGTAAGGAACAGTGTGTAAGCGCGTGCGTGTGAGAATGCGTCCTTGCTTGTATGTTCCAGCCACTGATCTTTACTGAAAGCCTACTACCTCGTGTTTTTTAAATTATCTTTTCCTATTAGTATTATTCAGCCCATTTCACGACTTTCGATCCAAGGTCTCGGAATCTTACCAAGATTCTGGGAGAACCAAGGTTTTACGGAGGATGTGAGCACTTCTAAGGAGCGCTGCTTTTAGCATTTGGTGCGAATTTGTGGGTTCCAGGAAATTTATTCAAATAGCCTTCCACCATTGATGCTATGTTCCCCAAGGCCTCTGTCACACTTTGTATCACTTTTGATTTTACATTCCACAGTATATTTAATTTCTAATCTGAAGCCTTGGTATTTTCTTATTTTTCCCTTTCTTTCGTTTTTCATGTTTTTATCACTTGATACAGCGACATCGATGATTGCCGCTGTTTTGTTGGACTCATTGAGAACTTAGTAGAAGTAGTAGTAGAAGTAGAAGTAGTAGTCATCTCACAAATGTATCTATTGATTAGTTTCTTGAGAACTTTGGTCTTAGAATCCCACCAAGATTCTTGGAGATCCAAGATTTACCGAGGGATGTGGGCACTTCAATGGAGTGCTGCTTTCAGCAGTGAGGCAATTCGTCTATTCCTGTCACTTTATTCCAGTAACTTTCAGCAGTGAGGCAATTCGTCTATTCCTGTCACTTTATTCCAGTAACTTTCAGCAGTGAGGCAATTCGTCTATTCCTGTCACTTTATTCCAGTAACTTCAAGAACATATGATGTTTCCCAGTGCCCCTATTAAAACTAGTATAATTTCTTCTCTTTCATTCTATATTTTAATTTCTGAGAAACTGGTACTTTTCCATATTTTGTTTTTATATTTCCATCGAGATTGTTCTTGCTCTGTTGGACTTGTTAGCAATTGCCATGGCCGATGCATTTTTGCGGAGTTACGCCAGCTATTCAAGTCTCACCGTATTTTAACTGCATTCCTAGTCTTTCTGGAGCTTTGATTTAGCACTTCACATGTTTATCACTTCATTGTTCCTTATCAATTATTCCGTCCTGCTAAAAACTGACAAACTAAAAGCCGAACAATATGTATTCTACTAGAGACGGCATTTGTAATCATTAGATATATCCAAGCTTTGGGAGTTTGATATCTCCCAGATATAGGCTGTCTGAAATTTTGTGGAAATAGTATTTGATCTAGCGAGGAGCGCTCTTATTTCGGCTTTGAAAGTTATCCCTAGCATACAGGTACAGAATAGAGTGGCGTTGGAGATTAGAAACTTTCCTTATTGGCATATGAGTACAAAGGGACGGGGGGGGGGGGGGCGATGTGTGCCTAGAGAAAGAAGAAAGTTTCATCGTTATACGGGATGATAAGTTCACTTGTTACGTCACCTTATGATAGGAGAGGGATTTACAGTGAGATTTACAGTGAGATAAGTAACTGTCTTTTTATAGCTAACCATTATGGGAGAGAGAAATGTTCAGAGATGATGAATTATTATGAATATCAATATAGGATTTGTTGGAGATGTGAGGTTGTCTAGTGAATCATTGCATTTTTGATGTGGCTGGAAATTCGGGGGTTGTTTCGCTGTGCATCTTATCAAAAGCAAGTAATGCGAGTTTGGAAGGATGACTATCTTATTATAGCTTCCTTCTCACCACACCACCACATACAGGAGATTCGTCGTCCAGAAATTTCCACAGATTAATATTATCAGCGCCAGCGGAACCAATCGATTGACAGCACGCGAGGTGAACGTGCTGAGAAGAAATCAAAGCAAGGAGTACAGAACAACTAGAAAAGAACCAATCGTGGAGTAACAGGTGAAAATAAATGCACTTACGGATTGAAATGTTCTCATTTGTAGGCAGACTTGCATGTTGGATATAAAGATTGTTTGGGCCGTTAATCAAAGTAGATAGAGACATCAAATAAATGAATGTGTCCCTTGTGCTGACTGCATTTCACCCCTCCCTCTCTCTCTCTCTCTCTGGACGATAAAGGACCCTTTCTCTCACTCTCAGACACTGTCTCTTTATTTCCATGTAGACCATACATTATTCTTGGGGAGACATAGATAGACCACACATTATCATTGAGGTAGACATAAGTAGACCACACATTATCATTGAGGTAGACATAAGTAGATCACACATTATCATTGAGGTTGGGTAGACTTGTACAAATCACGTAGTATCCTTGATTTAGACATACGTAGACCAACATTATCATTGATGTAGACATACGTAACCACACATTATCATTGATGTAGACATACGTAGACAACACATTATCATTGCTGGTTGGCAAATACAAATAAATTCGAAATTACAAATCAAAGCGCCTTTCATTGCTGGTTGCAAACAGAATACTATTGAACTTCACAAAGTTCATTCGTTGCTGGTTGGTAAACAAGATCCAATTAAAACTCAACAAATCAAGACACATTTCATGATTGACTGACAGGCATAGTGCAGTTCAAACTCATAAATCAATTTTTTTTGGTTGCTGGTTACAAACACAAAGCAATTCACTATCACAAATCAAAGTGTCCTTTTTTTAAATACTGGGTGGCAAACACAATGCAATTCAAACTAATTAATCAGAGCATCTTGCGATGCTGGTTGGCAAACAATGCAATTCAAACTCACAAATTACAGCGCATTTTGAGTCTGGTTGGCACAAAAGCCCAGATGAAGATCATAAGTACTGTGTTCATTTGTAAGTTAAAACATTGCTCTATGAGGCGTTTTAGTCTTTTAGATAAAAGAAGGCTAATTAATGCACTATAAAATCTCCATGTCAATATTAATTAATGCATTCATTAAATCGCAGAATCCTAGTAATATAGTGAAGCAGTAATATCCAAAAGAATTTAGCAAAAGCTTAGATGCTGTAGTGTTCTGATGTATTTCAATCATATGTATGCACGTTAGAGTTTTGGTGTATTTAAATATTGTGTATGTATGTATGTTAGTGTTTGAGGTACTTAAATTATATGTATGTATGTTAGTGTTTGAAATATTTAAATTATGTGTATGTATCTTAGTGTTTGATGTGCTTAAATTATGTATATGTATGTTAGTGTTTGAGATATTTAAATTATGTGTATGTATGTTAGTGTTTGAGGGTATTTAAATTATGTGTATGTATGTTAGTGTTTGAGGGTATTTAAATTATGTGTATGTATGTTAGTGTTTGAGGGCATTTAAATTATGTGTATGTATGTGTTTCGAGGTATTTAAATCGTGTGTATGTAAAATGGATCTACACATGAGAGTACTTTCTGACAAATAGACATAATCACATTATTGTTTGCTCCTGGATCAGTGTTTCCCATCCTTTTTAGCTCGCGATCCGAAATTTTGAAACTTATTTGCTTGGCAATCCAACGTATGTCAATTAAGAGAGACTTGTCTATTAACATAACGCGACATCAAGTATCTCTCGTTACCATGACATTGGGAACCACTGTCCTATACAATTTAGAACTGACAGAAAAAATATTTCAAGTAAATATTCATATTTATGATAATTACAACAAATGGCTGTTTACTGACTGCTTAAATAGAAATAGAAAATAACAAGCGAATCACTGTAAATGATTGTGTTTGAGGTCATTGTAGTGCCATCATTGGGATGAAAGAGGGTGTGTGTGTGTGTGTGTGTGTGTGTATGTGAAAAAAGGGTGGTATATGCTAGGACATTCACTTACATTCCTGCCACTGTACCTTCCTAATTGGTAGTTGAAACATTTTGACACAATAGATCAATCTGAGTTCATGTATTCGTTCACTTTTATTAAGTCAATTTATCACAGCATCTTTTCAATTGACACACAGATAATTTTTTCAGAAATTAAGTCAATTTATCACAGCTTCAATTGGCACACAGATATTTTTTTTCAGAAATTAAGTCAATTTATCACAGCATCTTTTCAATTGGCACACAGATAATTTTTTCAGAAATTTAATGTTCTCTGATTTTCCTGAAAGATGCACAGAAGTGAAAAGACGGGTGAATGAAATATGTGTACACTCATTTCTGATTTCTTGTCTCATAAGGAAGCGAATTCCCCTGACACCGGCATGTGAGAAGTGAAGAGCTGCGCTGTCAATTTGTGGAGAAGTCGGGCGAACTGGCGCTAATCGCAAGATGCACGCACGTCCACCAGCCGCTCACGCGAGGAGAGGGGAGGGTGACCAGAGTGAAAAAACCTCTTCCATCCAGCGGTCATTCCAGGAAGATGTTGAAGGCGGTTACGTTGTTCAATAATTGTGGCCGACATGCTGTTGTGTTTTCTTGCTGAATTTTAGCAAGATATCAGTCTGACTCTATAAAAAATGCTGCGATGACGGTTGTGGGCGATGGCACTTAAGACAACGTTCAAAGCTGGCCGAACGTTATTTTCTTTCCTTCTGAAGCCATATATACAAGCTGCTTTGATACAATTAGATTATGTATTGCTCATGGTGAGCGAACAGTAAAAGTGGAGTGATTAGTGTTTTAGTCGTCGGAATGGTGAGCGAACAGTAAAAGTGGAGTGATTAGTAGTGTTTTAGTCGTCGGAGTGGTGCGAAGCAAGCAATTGCATTAAGGCTTCAAGACGTCTCCAAAATCAAAACGCATTGTCTGTCTGAGTGTACAATCTCATCAGCATTAGTCGGGAAATAAAGTGAAAAGGTAATTTCACTCACTTTATATCGAGCGGCTATAATGAACGTTATATATACTGTTGTTTTCGTTTGATTATTTAATTCAAAAGAGGTTGTTATCATTGTCAGTTACTAGTGAACAGATAGGTATTAGCTATCGCTTTACTTTAGGACTGGCGTTCATGTAATGTGGTGATAGATAGATAGATAGATAGATAGATAGATAGATAGATAGATAGATAGATAGATAGATAGATAGATAGATAGATAGAGATTGCCTTGGTAGTTTCTACTAGCATTAGAGTGACATTCGTTTGAAATAATCATCTTCTTAACGAACTTTTATCGGTTGATATGTATACAGAACGTACTACAAACTGTAAAAATAATTTGATTGATTGATTGCATTTAATCATAAAATGCTCACATATGATTATTTCCATGTGTGTCTTTGTGTTTATGTTCTGTTCATTTGTTTGTACACGTGCGTGCGTGAGTTGGCAATATTTATATTTTTATAGTTGTCATTCGAAATTTACATACTTTGTCTTAGAGTGGGAGACTAAAAGTTGGTCTATAGATTTTGTCTGGAGATATGATCTATAGTTTTGGTCGAGATTTGTTATTTATAACTTTGGTGTAGAGTTGTGGTATGTGGCCACCGTCTAATGTTAGCAGTTAGTGTTGGACAGAGATGTAATCTATATTTTTAATTCTAAAAGATAAGATCTATTGTTGTAGTCTAGGGTTGTAATAGTCATGTAGTGTTGTGATTCATAACTCTGGTCTAGGATTTGATTATAGAGCTGTATATAGCTACTATGGTACTGATATTTAGCTATAATTTTAGAGTTCTAGTTAGTTAGTCTAAGTCTGATCTATAGCTCTAATTCTAGAGTCCTAGTTAGTCTCAGTTTGTTCTATAGCTCTTATTCTAGAATTGTAGTCAGTGGCGTAACTTCAGCCCCCATCGTGCTTGGGACCTTTCAATGGGGCCCAATTTGTTCCTGGCAAAAAGAAATGTACTTGAAATTTGAAAACAATATATGCATAATCAAGTTTTCGCAGGGTGCTCGGCAAGTTAATTCTCTGTGGAGCAGAGAGAGAGAGAGAGTGAGAGTATAAATGGGGGGAGGGGGCATTTAAGTTTTTTTTTGTACGTGGTGGAGGTGGGGGCAACATTTGAAGTTACGATACTGGTTTTAGTATATTGTTAGTCAGAAGTTGATATATTGACTGTAATGTTAAAGTTGTAGTCTACAGCTAGCTATGATCTGATTTTAGAATTGTAGTGTATAGCTAGTGTACGACTGTGGCTTATTGCCCTGGTCTAAGGTCGATATCTCTATTGCTGGTGACTTATCGCCCTGGTCTAAGGTTGATATCTCTATTGCTGGTGACTTATTGCCCTGGTCTAAGGTCGATATCTCTATTGCTGGTGACTTATTGCCCTAGTCTAAGGTCGATATCTCTATTGCTAGTGCAGATGTGTGGTTTGTTTCTGTTCTAGAAATGTGTCTTTAGCGCTGGTTATGGACTGGCAATGTGAAACATAAAACTACATTTTTTTTTTTTTACAAAGTTAGTTTTAATGCAATTGTTTTTATTTAAAATTTCAGCTTTGAGACCAAACAAAGAATGTCAGTTGAACAATCACTGAGAACTTACCTGCAAACAGTTACACTGTATTATTTAATAATTAAATTAATTAAAGTAATTATGACGAATATAATAACGTCTTAAGGTTAACTGTTTGTTGTTCTTCCCTAAGTCGTTGCATCCGAAAGGTCACTACACACATTAATGGCATTGCTCCGGAGTGAAAACTCAACGATGACCAAAAGGCATTTAAAAGCAGCACTCCTCTTAGTCATAGGTGTTAGCACCGTGTACTTGGGGACGAATTTCGTACATCTTATTCAGGATTCTATTTTCATGCCATTCTCAACGCGTTCAGCAAGCCCTTCGACGGCGCACCAATGGCTTGAGATGCAGTGCCAAATGTTGCAGCACCGCTACACACCTGAAAGAAGACGTGCGCTCAAGAGAACGATAAACTCCAGCACTTTTGATCTTCTGGAATGGAAAAATGTCGGCCACCCTATAAGAAAAACACCAACTCGAAGGAAGAAGCCTTCCAAAGTAACCCCTTTATTGCCCTTTAGAAAGGGGTCGAAACCTAACTTAGAATCACTGCTAAATCACAAACGGAACTCGAACGGAACTTATTTGTCTTTGTACGATGCAATTCAGCGAAATCGGAAATCAGCAGTAATGACTTCTTTAATCAGTCAGGAGTTTGTGTTTCCAGAGCTTAACATGTCAACCCTAGCGTCAATTGATCTCTCGCTTATAGGTCAGCTTAACCTATTGTATTTTGATGAAAATCAAAAATCAAAAACTCTGGAAGAGATTTCCGCACAGAGACAATCTGATCAAAATTTAAACATAAATACAACTACATTTCACAATGTCCACAAAGCAGGAACGTTTCACAACAGCGTGATGCAATCAACAGTGACGCTTGCATCGCTGCAGATGGCTTTCCAGCCGCTAGTGTCAGGTGATGAACGCATGCTCTTGTTGTTTGTTTTTCATGTTTTTATTCGTGCGTGTGAAGAGCACAAACTTACGTATTTTTTATACGGCGGGTCTCTACTTGGGGCCTACAGGCATCATGACATCATACCCTGGGACGATGACATTGACGTCATCATGAGCGCAAGACAGAGGCCATTGATTGCTGAAGCACTGAGATCTGTTCCTGGATTTGGACTGTGGTCGCCAGATGGTCAACAATGGAAATTTTATTGGCGAAACGTTCCAACTCTCCAACATAAACTTTACCGTTGGCCTTACGTAGACATTTTTTTCTATCTCACCAACGGCACTCACATTTTTGATGACAACAAAGAGTATCGCAGCCAGTTTATCTTTCCATTGTCCTACGTCTTCCCGCTGCAGTTGCGTCTCTTTGCTGGAGCCTATCTACCCGTTCCGTGTAATATGGCTGCAGTTTTACGTGTTAATTACTTCCCTTGGCTTTGTGTGACATCGCACTATTTACATAAGTTGGAGTCCCCCGCACCCAGACACTTGAAGGCGCGAAGTGCATGCAACCGCCTCTTTGCTCTTTTCCCGTTTGTTCAGAGACGTATGGTGAGTGAGTACACGGTTTTGGAAACCTTGATGAAGAACACCTCTATCCTCAGGCAATCTGTAGAACCATCGTTTTGTGGTGAGGACGTGAATATTATTTCTCAGTGATCCTTACAGGTCTATTTACTGATTTAACATATCAAAAGCACAGTAACTACACCTACTGTAACCACAATGGAGCAATAAAGAATTGCAGACAATATTTCGACAGAAATACCAATACACACTTTTGGAAATTAATTAAAAATTAATTAAAATTAGGTAGCTACAAACATAAATATGCTATTAAGCGCCTCTTCATGTCATGAGGCCCTTTTTTACTTCAGAAAGCCGTACAATTTGTAAATTATTCTGATTTCTTTACAAATATAAGTTTTCACTTTCTCAATTTTTTGTAGAAAAATAAAATATTCTAACGAAATGTCTGTCTGTACCTTCCTTGTACTGTATTGAACATGTTGAACATGAAAGTTTACATTTTCTTTATGATTAATGTATAGTTGTATTATCATTAGCTATAATATATTGAACATAAAATGTTGAGTTCTCATTATGACTAATGTATAGTTGTATTATCAGTAGCTATAATATATTGAACATAAAATGTTGACTTCTCATTATGATTAATATATATTTGTGTTTTCGTTAGCTGTAATGTATTGAAAATACAACTCTGCATCCTCATTATAACTAAGACATATCATTATTAGCTGTAATGTATATTTGAGTTATCTTTAGTTGTAATTTGCAAAGTAGATGGGTTTACTTACTCTTTGCAATGAACAACGTGAATGTATTGTTATCTACTCAATTTATATTGAAATTAATCGCTCATATCCTTTGCAAAATGCAAATTTATTATGCTAATGTCTAGTGTAATGCATACATAATATGAGAATGTGCTGTGAATGACCATAATGCTTTGTATGAAGGCATATTGTTATCAGATATAAAGCACACACACACACATACATACACACACACACACACACACACACACACACACACACACACACATATATATAGTGTCAGCATGAATAATAAAAACATGTATAATATCGTCAGTATTTTGTACAGTATGTGTGTATGCTTTTATCACGGTAATGTACACCCTGTGTGAATCCTGTAATCACTTGAAATGTAGAATGTGCATGTATGTTGTTGAGTGTGTATTTAACATATATGCATGCTGATATTTCATTTATATGAAACATGTAACGATAAGAGTGTTTATGTGTGCGGTAAAATGTAATGTAGAACTTGCGTGGGTGTGGTCATGAAATACAAAGTAGATCTTGCGTGGGTGTGGTCATAAAATGCAATAGATTTTGTATGGGTGTGGCATAAAATGTAATATACAACGAGTATGTATGCTGTGATGCTTACAGTGCCTGTCTAACGTTATCAAATTTAACGAATAACAGGTTTGTAGGTTATCAACTGCAATGTGTAGCGTGCATGTACGTTGTAGCCAATTGTGTATAGCGTGTAACATGTGCTGTCATAATGAGTAATGCGCATGTTTGCTTTCATAAACAGTAAAGCATAACGTGTGTGCACAGTGTAATAAGTTGTAATCCATAACGTGCGTGTGTTGCCATTAACTATAATTTTGTATAAGTTATGTTACGCTATAATAAACGTTAATAAATAAGTGTAGTAGATATCAACAGATGCAATATATAGCTTGTGTATATCATGTCATTAAGTGTTAAATATGCATGAATTGTATTGCATTGTATATATGCATTGTATATATATATATATAAAACATGTATGTAACTCTCATCACTTGTAATATTGAACATAATTTATATACACTCTCATTAGGTATGACGCTTAATGTTTAAGTATAGGCCTACATATATAAACTCTCGTCATTTGTAAATTACGTTTTTGTATACTCTCATCCACTGTAAATTAAGGGTATTTTTTAATATATCTACTGTAAATTATGTATTGTTACTATCATTAACTGTAAATTATGTATTGTTACTATCATTAAATGTAAATTACGTTTGTGTTATTCTCGTCAACTCTAAATTACATTTTAATAATACTCTCACCAACTAGAAAGTATGTTTTTTGTTACTCTCATCAACTGTAAATTAGACTTCGTATACACTCATCAACTGTAAATAAGGTTTTGTTACTTTCATCATCAAATGTAAAGTATGATTTTGTTTCTCTCATCAACTGTAAATTAGATTTTCTATTCTCTCATCAACTGTAAATAATGTTTTTGTATACTCTCATCAACTATAAATTAGGATTTGTTACTCTCATGAACTGTAAATGATGCTTTTTGTATACTCTCAGCAACTGTAAATTACGTTACGCATCAATGAAAAGTCCGAGCGTGAATATTTTTGACAACTACAATCAGAGTATGTCATGAATGAATAAATAATGTCAAAAAGAAAACCATTGTATATATAATTTATTAGACTGTTAATACTCTCTATCTTGATTAGTATTTTCACTCCAGCAAATTATTTGAATTTCAACACACCAATATATAGCAGAAAGCAATATTTAAATCCACAATTGTATTATTGTGAAATACTAAATCCCAGAAATGCAAACACGGCATTTAAAAAATCCTGAATAGTTCGTTTTTACTTGTTTTGTAATTTATTAATTTATTTGCCTTCTTGACTTCTGTATTATTAATTGTATGATATGGTTACAAACGTATAGAAGCAATAAATAATATTGTTACTCTCTGTATTAGTTTC
Organism: Sinotaia quadrata; assembly: GCA_028829895.1. Lineage (NCBI taxonomy): Eukaryota > Metazoa > Mollusca > Gastropoda > Architaenioglossa > Viviparidae > Sinotaia > Sinotaia quadrata. Next base: position 50,916,242 of record CM054177.1, on the reverse strand, counting down.
CATGTTATGTTTGTATATTGATCAATGTTTCCATTTTAAACTTAACAATTTATTTTGCTTGTTTGAAAGTGTTTTGCGTTAGTTGTAGAGGAATGAAAGGGACGTAATTCAAATGACGTTGGAGTTTTGTTCTCTCTTTAACAATTTTTTGTTTGTTTGTTTCGCTGGTGCTTTCCCAAAACTTTTGTTAAATACAAAGGAGAGTTGTAACAAGACAAGAACTGTCCTTATTTGTGGTCAGTTCTTCTTTCATTCCTAACAGAAAGTTTACTCCTGTCAAACTCCTACTCCTGGCAAACTCCTACTCCTGGCAAACTCCTACTCCTGGCAAACTCCTACTCCTGTCAAACTCCTACTCCTGTCAAACTTCTACTCCTGGCAATACTCGCCCACTACTCGATTACTGTTTTTTTCAATCAAACACAACGTTGAAATTCCTGTAGGTGATCGCAACTTCAAAGACACTAACATAGTCACCGCAATAATAATGCATCTGTCTCAGACTACATAGAAGACTTACAATAAAACACCACACAGCGCAGTCAAATCTATCATCAAAACACCACACAGCGCAGTCATATCCTGTGTGGAATACTATCATCAAAACACCACACAGTCGCAGTCATATCTATCATCAAAACACCACACAGCGCACTGTTATCTATCATCAAAACACCACACAGCGCAGTCATATCCTGTGTGGAATACTATCATCAAAACACCACACAGCGCAGTCATATCTGTCATCAAAACACCACACAGCGCAGTCAAATCTATCATCAAAACACCACACAGCGCAGTCATATCTGTCATCAAAACACCACACAGCGCAGTCCTATCTATCATCAAAACACCACACAGCGCAGTCATATCTATCATCAAAACACCGCACAGCTCAGACTTAACCTGAATAGAAAGATGTACAAGACACGGCACAGTTCAGTCTTCAAGTGTTACATCACATTATGTGTCTCTCGCCTATATTCCGGCCAACCTAAGAAAGTAACTTTCCAAAATTGTTATAATTCAATGGCCAAAATAAAAGTACAACATAAATTTCATGTAAATAGCATATAATAACATAATGAATTTTATAACTAATTGTAATTTGGCAATGTAATTTATAAATATTATCAAGTACTTTTGGTCTGGCATGATGAGTATTAACTGACAGGTTTCCTTGAGAAAATTAACCAGAAGCAAGATACTGCAGCATGTTCAACACTTGCAGACAACAATGGAATAATAATATGTCATGGTCAGCAATACCAAAGGTGGCACCAATCAAGAAATTCCAGAACTGACCTAATTTCCTCATCAACAACAGAGAGAATATCGTTAACACTTTTAAATGTACTACACGAGACCCAATTGAAAATTACTGAGAAAGGCGATTTCCATTTAAAACTAGAGTACAGCAACTTTTACATAAATACTGTGGCGGAGTAAATGTGCCAATCTCTATTTCTAAACTTAATTGTTGTATAAATTGGTAAATGTCAAAGTGACCCAACATTGGGCATTGCTTGTGCTGATATTTTTAAGTGTAAAATTTGGAAGCAAACAAATCAGGTAAAGAATGTGCTAGACTTGCTGATGTAATCTAAACCAGTTGTAGGTGGATGAGTAGTTTTTATTATCCAATGGTTAAGATTTACGAGAACGAGACCAGCAAACGGGCTGAGATCAAAGCTTATCTGTTGAAAAGAATTTATTTTCTAATCACTTGAATTTGGTATGGTATGGCAGAGTTGTTATGAGATTGTCTGTGATTGTTATGAGGATGTTTGTGATTGTTATGAGATTGTCTGTGATTGTTATGAGGATGTATGTTATTGTTATGAGATTGTCTATGATTGTTATGAGGATGTTCGTGATTGTTATGAGATTGTTTGTGATTGTTATGAGATTGTCTGTGATTGTTATGAGATTGTCTGTGATTGTTATGAGATTGTCTGTGATTGTTATGAGATTTTCTGTGATTGTTATGAGGATGTTTGTGATTGTTAATGGATACCTTTAATTGCTATGAGGAAGCCTGAACCAACTATTTTAATTACCTTGAGTAATTTTAGTTTGTTTCAAATTAGTTTATAAAGAAGTGATAATGCATACAATTTGATGATCGATACAAACAGATCTTTCCTTTCCCGTCCTTCTCTTTCTGGGTGTGTTTATAGTGTGCTGTGCAAATTGCGTGTAGTGTGGTGTTTATAGTGTGCTGTGCAAATTGAGTGTAGTGTGGTGTTTATAGTGTACTGTGCAAATTGAGTGTATGTGGTATTTATAGTGTGCTGCGCAAATTGCGTGTAGTGTAGTGTTTCTTATGTAATCAAGACGTTTACTCATGAAACTGTTCGGTAAGTCTTGCACGGATTAGACAATGACCTTGGTGTCCAGCTTTAAGAAAGTTATCGGTATACAGATTAATGGTGCTTCCTTGGATAAATCTTATCGAACCCCAAAAGACTATTTAGCGACAGAGGTCAAGGCCGGACTAGGCTAAGAAATACACAGCAGCACTGATGTCCTTAGATAATGAGATCTTCACGCCAGTAAGATCGATATTTCGTGGCATGCAGGGGTCATAACTCCTCTTAGTCATCAAGATATCATTAAGGCAACAATTACTGTAAATGTTCAAATCACGACAGAAGAAGAAAACTGGCGCAGAAGAAAATGAGAATTGTTATGAATGAATCAACCACGGATATTATTGAAAAGACAGTTACGACAAAAGATTGTTCATTTACACAACAGCATTTCATGAAGTAGATAGAGAGATGCATTTGAACAGTTCTCATTAATCGTTGTCACAGATTCTCTTGACTCATACAAGTAGTTTTGTTTTTCGATGTTTATTGTCATGGATAGACATACATATTTTTGTGTCAAGATCATTTTCACTGGACACCACGTATTCAGTGAATAATTCACTTACCTTAAAATAAACAACTCACACACACGCATTGTCAATCATATAAGCAAATATTTACACCGAAAATAACGCTCTAAACCCAAAACTAGATTGAATATTAATTAACCATTTTCTTGACAGATATGTCGGCAAGCATGAGGGTCGCTGTCCAAAGATGTATCACAAATGAGCCAGAGTTTATATATCCAAATAAAGATATAGTAAAGGAATAAAAACACTAATTATAAATCATACACTACAGTGGCACTATCAAAACTTACAGATAACTCTACTATAAATAAATGCTAGCCAAACTCTTTGCGGAGACAAAATAATTCATGATACATCTAGCAGATATGGTAACAAGACAACTCGTGAGACATTTAGGCAGATAGAGTTACAAAATAATTCGTGAGATATATAGGCACATAAAGTAAGTTAAGTACTCGTTTGACAGAGAAAATAACTAAATAACTCGACAGATGTTATCAGATAAAGTAAGTTAAGTACTCATTAGACAGATAAAATAACTAAATAACCCGACAGATGTCAAAGTAAGTTAAGTACTCGTTTGACAGATAAAATAACTAAATAACCCGACAGATGTTGGCAGATAAAGTAACTAAAGAACTTATGAGACATAAAGAGAGATGGAGTAAACAAAGCAATTCATGAGACATATAGGCAGATAAATAATTAATAAAAACCTCGTAATCCAGATAGTCACTTATAGTAACAAAAGAACTCGTGAAATGTGGTAGACAGATAAAGTAACAAAGAACTCATGAGTCATATAAACAGATAAAGAAACAAATAAACTCACGAAATATGTAGGCAGATAAAGTAACAAAGAACTCATGAGACATATAAACAGATAAAGAAACAAATAAACTCACGAAATATGTAGGCAGATAAAGTAGCAATATAACTAGTGAGACATGTAGGCAGATAAAGTTACAATATAACTAGTGAGACATGTAGACAGATAAAGTTACAATATAACGTGTGAGACATGTAGGCAGATAAAGTTACAATATAACGTGTGAGATATGTAGGCAGATAAAGTTACAATATAACGTGTGAGATATGTAGGCAGATTAAATGGCAACCCTCAAAAAAAAAAAATTCGTGACACTTGTATTCTGACGATTCCCCTCATATACACCCTTGCTCGCTCTAACCATTCTGACGATTCCCCTCATATACACCCTTGCTCGCTCTAACCATTCTGACGATTCCCCTCATATACATCCTTGCTCGCTCTAACCATTCTGACGATTCCCCTCATATACACCCTTGCTCGCTCTAACCATTCTGACGATTCCCCTCATATACACCCTTGCTCGCTCTAACCATTCTGACGATTCCCCTCATATACATCCTTGCTCGCAGATGAAATAAAATAAAAATCTGCCATTTATTATGCTTAATATACTGTTTGTGTTACCTTTACGGCACTCATAAACTACCCGAACTTGACCTTTCATTTTCTACCTATCGCTAAGTCACTGCTGTTGGGTATTTTGTACTTTTAAAATTAATTTTATGTTTTTACACATAATATCGTAAAATGAATATATTAACTCATTCATCTTATTGCCTATTCATATGTTTTTTTCGGCACTGTCATTTCCGACTGTATTTCGAAGGTGTGTTTGTGTGTGTGTATGTGTGTGTATGTGTGTGTGTGTGTGTATTTGTATGTATATGTGAGTATATGTATGTATGTGTGTGCATTTGTGTGTGTGTGTGTGTGTGTGTGTGTGTGTGTGTGTGTGTGTGTGTTTGCTTGTATCTTTAGACCGTACACTGAAAACTGCTCTCAAAATAATTTGTCACTATTCGTCACGAAATTCAAGCTTTCTTAAAATATCTCGTTACGATTTCCAGAGTTTCTTAAACGTTTTGTTCTCATTAATGCTTAATATTTTCTCAACAACATTAAGAAAATTGAGATTAATCTCATTAACATTGCTCCCATTAATATTATGAACATTATTCTCATCAACATAAATCCCATTAGCATTGTTCTCCTAAATATTATTTATCATTAATACCATTCACCGTGTGCCGTATTAGTCTTATTTACAATGTTCCCATAAACATTTATTCCATTACAGTTACTCTCATCAATATTATTTTCATTATTTTACATACTAGCGTAAATATGTGTTAAAAAATAAATAGATATGAACAATTAACAGATGGACATATTTTTGTCGGTGCCACTTAGTGCTTTGAACAAAGAACAGATTGCAATCCATACTCTAATGAAAAGAATCCTTCAATTACTATAAATCCTCTGTTTACATTTCTGTTATTACTTTTAATTTTCAGCAAGGGAATCATCTCCGTTGGATCGTGTTATCCTTATCTACAAGCGAATCATCTCTGCCTTGAATCGTGCTATCTTTATTCTTAGTGAAACATCTTTGTTGAATAATATCTGTTATCCTGTGCTATAAGAGTGATCTCTGTCTATTGTCGTGTGCCATAATAGAGATCACTATCTATTGTCGTGTGCCATAAGAGTGATCTCTTTCTATTGTCATGTGCCATAATAGTGATCTCTATCTATTGTCATGTGCCATAATAGTGATCTCTATCTATTGTCATGTGCCATAAGAGTGATCTCTATCTATTAACGTGTGCCATAATAGTGATCTCTATCTATTATCGTTTGCCATAAGAGTGATCTCTCTTGATTTTTTCTTTATTAAAGGGAATCACTGTTCGATAGTGTCTTTAGCATATCTTCATTGTTGCTTGTTTGCTGTTTTTTTCTTCCGCTTTTTACCTTTGTCAAGTGATGTGTAAATGGTATATTTTGCAATAGGTTCCCTCTAGTTTAATTTCATAAGTGAGCTCTTTGAAGACTGCTGAAAAATATTTTTTTTGTTTTAATTAATTATGTAGAAAATGAAGGACATTTAATATAATCAACTTTTCTTTTCAATTAAAACTAATTCGTTACTGTTTAATGCATTAAACAATTGGCCTTCTTGTAAAATTAAAAATAAAATCCTTCTCATTGGATTCTTCTCTTTCTGTTCTTGATCTGGATAGTGAGGACCTGTCGTCGTTCTCTCTTGTTTCGTCATCCAGTGGTCACTTGGTTGTTTCGTCATACAGTGGTCACTTGGTTGTTTCGTCATTCAATGGTCACTTGGTTGTTTCGTCATACAGTGGTCACTTGGTTGTTTCGTCATACAGTGGTCACTTGGTTGTTTCGTCATACAGTAGTCACTTGGTTGTTTCGTCATTCAGTGGTCACTTGGTTGTTTCGTCATTCAGTGGTCACTTGGTTGTTTCGTCATACAGTGGTCACTTGGTTACGCTGTTGTACTTGGTGAAAAACCATCTCTGTGATATTCTGTCACTCTCACACATACGCATGATAGGTCCGTTTGGATCTACATCCAGACACAATTTAGACCGAACGTGAATCATCAACCCATCCTGCACAATACAGAACAAATATGGACCATTAAACATACAAAGTATACAATATCAAACAAATATGGACCATTAAACATACAAAGTATACAATATCAAACAAATATGGACCATTAAACATACAAAGTATACAATATCGAACAAATATGGACCATTAAACATACAAAGTATACAATATCAAACAAATATGGACCATTAAACATACAAAGTATACAATATCAAACAAATATGGACCATTAAACATATACAAAGTATACAATATCAAACAAATATGAACCATTAAACATACAAAGTATACAATATCAAACAAATATGAACCATTAAACATACAAAGTATACAATATCAAACAAATATGGACCATTAAACATACAAAGTATACAATATCAAACAAATATGAACCATTAAACATACAAAGTATACAATATCAAACAAATATGAACCATTAAACATACAAAGTATACAATATCGAACAAATATGGACCATTAAACATACAAAGTATACAATATCGAACAAATATGGACCATTAAACATACAAAGTATACAATATCGAACGAATATGGACCATTAAACATACAAAGTATACAATATCGAACGAATATGGACCATTAAACATACAAAGTATACAATATCGAACAAATATGGACCATTAAACATACAAAGTATACAATATCGAACAAATATGGACCATTAAACATACAAAGATTACAATATCGAACGAATGTGAATCACTTTATTCTAAGTATACAATATAAAACAAATGCGAACCACACAATATCCCAAATATACAATCACGAACTAATTTGAATCACACTCCATTCCAAGTATACAGTATAGAATGAATGTGTATATACTCAACCCCACTATACAGTATAGAATGAATGTGTATATACTCAACCCCACTATACAGTATAGAATGAATGTGTATATACTCAACCCCACTATACAGTATAGAATGAATGTATATATACTCAACCCCAAGTATACAAAACTAAATGTCTGTGTATCACACAGCCACAATTAATTGCAGAACGCTTTTCAATCATATATCCATCCCTAGTATAAAATATAGAATGAAATCATGAATCAAGTTGGCAGTTAATATAGAATGGATGTGAATTACACCAATCCTTCAATAAAGAATGAATACTTGAGTCACAAAGGCAGTTAATATAGAATGGATGTCAATTACACCAATCCTTCAATAAAGAATGAACACTTGAGTCACAAAGGCAGTTAATATAGAATGGATGTCAATTACACCAATCCTTCAATAAAGAATGAACACTTGAATCACTAAGGCAGTTATTACAGGATATATAGTATGAACATGAGTGATATCACAAAGCGCATGGGCCTACACTTTACATAAGTATCACAGTCATATTTATGATAACAGAACGAATGAGAGTAACATATTATATAGGTTTAATGGAATAGCCGTGTTTGGTTGAGACATAGCATGAGACAGTCGTGCATGGTTGAGACATACCATGACATAATTGTGTGTGGTCGAGACAGAAAATGAGATAGATGTGTATGGTTGAGATATACAATAGAACAGACGTGTGTGGTTGAGACACCACGAGATAGACGTGTGGTGTTCAGACATACAGTGAGATAGACGTATGTGGTTGAGATAAGTCATGAGATAACTGTGTGTGTGGTTGAGACATGAGGTAGATCTTTGTGGTTGAGACATACAATGAAACAGACGTGTGGCTGGGACGTACACTAGAAAAGACATGTGTGGCTGGGACATACATTAGAAAAGACATGTGTGACTGGGACATACACTAGAAATGACATGTGTGACTGGGACATACACTAGAAAAGACATGGGTGACTGGGACAAACTATAGAAAAGACATGGGTGACTGGGACAAACTATAGAAAAGACATGTGTGGCTGGGACATATTTACACTTGGAATAGTGTGTAGTTGGGATATAATCAACGAAATAATATGTATGGTTTGGAGCTAGGTTGGAGTAAATTTGCCTATTCCTATTTCTAAACTTAATAATTATATATTTGTTGACCTGACCTTGGGTACTGATTATTTTGATACGTTTGCAAGTTAGGTGGAGAAAAGGCTAGAACATGCTGATGCAATTCAAACCAGTTCCAAGCAGATGAGTAGTTTGTTTTCTTCTTACTAATAGCCTCACTCTTGTTCATAATAATTTCATCCAATGGGGATGGAGTGAACGTTACTTTGTTGAAGAAGTTCTATATTCTAATCACTTTGATTTTGACGTGACTCAAGTCCAGTTACAAAAGGCGAGCGTTAGCTTACGACACGAGTGTAACCTTGTATCTGCTTTAGAATGCAGTGACTACTATCTTGTATCTGCTTTAGAATGCAGTGACTACTATCTTGTATCTGCTTTAGAATGCAGTGACTACTATGCTCTATATCTGCTTTAGAATGCAGTGACTACTATGCTCTATTGGATCACGTTGGTGTAAGCATCCAACATTGTCGTCGAACTTTTCAGTAAACATGTTGCTGTAAGTTGATTCTTGTGAATTCTGTTTGGGAGCCAATATGGTGGAAACTGAGGTTTGAGTTTGGTCTCAAGAATTCACTAAGATTTTTTTAAACATTCCTTGTGGTGTACTGGAGTAGCGCACATGAAAGTTCTGGAACACTCCTCTTGATGTGCTTTGATAGTGCATACGAAGTTCTGGACGATTCTCTATGTTGTGATTTCTGAGAACATCGAAGATTCTGGAACAGTTGTGTAATGTGCCAAGAAGGGGTACATTGTCATCTAATAAGAAAGAAAGTGATTGTTGCAAACCACATGATTGTGAACACATACTAGCGAAAGCTGCCATCATTGAAAAGTTAGGTACATTGACTTTAATTACCTCTCTAAAACTCCACTCTCATTTCTGAGATGAATGATATCCATGAACATGATATATTTCTATGTTAATTTCACTGCTGGTGTCTCTGTTAAGATAAACTGAATAACTCCAAAACCTTTAATCAACCATTGTTGTGAAGTGATGTAAATGTCAACGCTCTTTGATTATATTCATATGTTGTATATTTGAAATTGTTAAATTTGTTGACCTTCTTGCATATATATTAAACCCTATGTTGGGATAATAACGGGGGGCTCATTAAATATAAATAAATGATGGATTTGCATTATTCCTTTAGCAAGACTTTTCCACCTGCAGATCATTATGTGACAGTAAAACGTTTATCTTATTATTGTGTAAAGAGTAGAATTTTACGACACATTTGCAATCCTCCTTGTGAGAGACATGTTTACATGTGGAAGAATTATTGATAACTATAAATTAAGATTCTCGATCACTTGTAATTAGTAATGTGTTATTAATTAATAAATAATAACCATAATGAGTGAAGGGTGTCATATGTACGATATATTAAACAAGGGTTGTATTTAATTTATAAACATAGGTTGGGTCACACACTAAGAAGGAAGGTTTCTGAGACATACACAGAAATGAGGGTGTTGTTTGTGACATATTACTACAATAAAAGGTGTGGTCTAAGACATACACAGAAATGAGGATGTTGTTTGTGACATTACTGCAACAAAAGGTGTGGTCTAAGACATACACAGAAATGAGGGTGTTGTTTGTGACATTACTGCAACAAAAGGTGTGGTCTAAGACATACACAGAAATGAGGGTGTTGTTTGTGACATATTCCTGCAACAAAAGATGTGTTTTTGGACGCGGAGCTAACGAATGATATGCAAAATGTAGTACAACTTAATAACTAACACCACTAATATCTTACTTCTACTTCACAAATTGTAACACCATCGACTGATTTCTTGCGCCTATGGTACAAATCATAACATCTTACATTTGCTTCACACGTCATAACAACTGATATATAAAATCAACTTCATAAGTCATAACTACCTCAACTGATTTACAAAATCTACTTTGCTCCCAACCACTAGTCCTTGATAAGCAAAGTTTTACAAAAGTAAAAACCTGTGTGTGGTTCCACAAATCTCGTTGACCAATCAGACAGTCTTCGATCTTTGGTCGCCCTCCGATAAACATATCTTTAACAATGACACATTGTAAAGTAGTTCTCAGAAGCCCGCCTTTCGTTAGAGAAAAGCCCTGTAATAAGCACAAGAGAGTGAAACATTTATTTCTCATAGCTGTCATGTCCGTGACTCTCTCCCCTTCCTAACCCTATTGTACACGCTAGACGCACACACGCACGCACTTACCTACGTACACAAGCAAGCACTATCACATCCACACACATTTTGTAAGCGAAAGGTCCTATACAAAAGCTGAACATAACATTTGGCTTCAAGCAATTTTCTTAATCATGAGAAATTTTATTGCAAGAGGCTAACACCAATGTATGCAATTGGTATGTGTTTTGTTTGATTACTTTTTTGTGTGTGGGCTACACAATAGGACACTCTAAAGAGTCAATAGCTGTTCCACCCATCTACCCCTTTACGACAGAGCAAAGATGTAGTGCGGCTGCACTTGTCATTACAAGCTTTTCCTTTTTCTGGCAATAATATTAGCCACAGAAATGTCTTGGCAATAATATTAGCCACAGAATTGTCTTGGTAATGATAGGTGGAAATAATTATTTGTATTGATTTGTAAGACAAAATGTCTTGGCAATGCTTGTTGGAAGTAATTTAAGTTTTATTGATTTGTAAGACAAAATGTCTTGGCAATGCTTGTTGGAAGTAATTTAAGTTTTATTGATTTGTAAGACAAATTGTCTTGGCAATGCTTGTTGGAAGTAATTTAAATTTTATTGATTTGTAAGACAAAATGTCTTGGCAATGCAATTTGGAAGTAATTACTTGTATTGATTTCTAGGACAAAATGTCTTATCAATGTTAGTTGGAAATAATTATTTGTAGTGATTTCTAAGACAAAATGTCTTGGCAATGCTAGTTCGAAGTAATTGTTTGTGTTGTTTTCTAAGACAAAATATATGTCAGCTCAAAGGAAAGCAAAATGTTTTAAATAAACATACACAATAAGGACTTTACAAAAGAGATATTTATATACACTTCCATACACAATAAGGACTTTACAAAAGAGATATTTATATACACTTCCATACACAATAAGGACTTTACAAAAGAGATATTTATATACACTTCCATACACAATAAGGACTTTACAAAAGAGATATTTATATACACTTCCATACACAATAAGGACTTTACAAAAGAGATATTTATATACACTTCCATACACAATAAGGACTTTACAAAAGAGATATTTATATACACTTCCATACACAATAGGGACTTTACAAAAGAGATATTTATATACACTTCCAGACAGAGACCAACCCTTATGCACAATTCCCCACATCCTTATTAAGACAATCAATTCATGTTGGAAATATTATCTCCCTTGGCAAATGCTCGATTTTATTTCAATAACTAGAACGGTGATACATACATTCGACATAAATAATTAAAATCCAATCAAATAATTAAAGAAATTGAAGATTATCTGTCAGGCGGACAGAATGGTGAATGATCAAAACCCAGAGCACTGTGAGTGGCAAGAGAAATGAATACAAGTTTGAAATACTTTTGTTTCGGTTATTGAGTATGACTAATGACACGCCATTACAATCAAATGATAATTTCCTGGATCCTAAACATTAGCTAAAAATAAAATAAATGAATATCACAAACTTCTTTACTTCTAATAGACACAAGAAGTACAAATTTGTTTATGTCAGTTGGTAGATCTAAATGAATACCCAGCCTTCTTTAGCGCCAATAAAGTACACAAATTTGTTTAGCAAAATGTCAGTTGGTAGATATAAATGAATACCCTCCCACCCCCAAATTTCTTTACTGCCAATAGAGATAAGCAATACAAATTCGTTTGTCAGTTGGTAGATCTAAATGAATACCCCCCCCCCAACCTTTTTTACTGATAATAGAGATAATCAATACAAATTCGTTTGTCAGTTGGTAGATGTAATGTTGATGTTGAAATTTGTAATATGTCTCCTAAGTAAGTATTTAATTTAAATTTCTTAATATAAGAAGTTTCATAATGTAAGTCTCTTAATATAAGTCTCATAATGTAAGTCTCTTAATATAAGTTTCATAATGTAAGTCTCATAATGTAAGTCTCGTAATTCCGAATGTAAGTTTCGCAATGTAATTCTTGTAATGTAAGTATCAGAGAACTAAATTATAATTTTAAAACGTATCATCACACATTTAATAGGTATGATGTTTGTTTGATTTTGTATATATCTTTTTCATGTGTTTCCAATAATTGAGACAAGCTGGAGATATTAGTCAAATGTACCTATCCCTCTGACCAGTGAATTAATCATAAATTCTCAGTTACGATCGCAGTTTTATTATATTTTATTCTCTCACTTGCGATTGAATATTTATTATATTTCATTCTCTGTGTGGATATATATTCAGTGAACTGAGCTTTCCTGTCTATTTTAGTCAGGAATACTTCTTACTTTATTTCAGTCTGATGTTTCCCATATCTACATCAGTCTGACGTCTAACCTAACTCTTTCAATCTGATACCTTGAATAACTCTTTCAATAGTGGTTGCATGATTGGTTCATACAATAACTGATTTATTAACTGATTGGAGTGGTTGATTGGTTGGTTCACACAATCATTGATTTATTAACTGATTAGAGCGGTTGGTTGGTTGCTACAATAATTGGTTTGATTAAATGATTGGGGTAGATAGGTGGCTGAACAATCATCTATTGATTAACTGATTGAATAACATCTGAAGAATTCTTGAAGGAATACCTGGGTTGAAAAATGGTAGTGACATGGGTCTGAGTAAAGATCTGCAGGCGCCTGGAACAAGTAGCTGTGATTGTCAAGACATTTCCCGGACGCATTGTTCACAAGCTGTTCAAAGTTAAGAACGATCTATCATGTCAGTATTGAATATTGGCTAATAAAAACTAATAATACATTTTATTTACATATGATCTGTGAATAATAACAACTGAAAACGTAGATCTATCATACGGATCATAACACTGGGAATAAATTAAATCTACATGTCATTACTGAAACATGCCTAATATAAACTGAAAACAAATTAAATCTATTATTGTGTTATTATAGAATCTTGACTATATTAGATCTATTATGTAATTACTGAAATATGACTAATCTGACAAGATATTGACTACTGCGCAAAAATGACTGATCTGTTTTAATTCCTTATTTACTCATTTATTTTATTTTTTTTTAACAGAAATATAACTTCATTATTACTTCAATCATTAACTTCAGTCAGGATTTAAATGTATGTTGGCGTAAAAGTAGGGAATATAAAGTTATATACTAAATTTCATTTCATTCAGACGTTATTACCACACACACACACACACACACACACACACACACACACACACACACACACACACACACACACACACACACACACACACACACACACACATACACATATATATATACATACATATTAGATATATTTTAAGTAGGCTAAAGAAACTTTCAATTCGAAGTATGTTATTAAATGATGTGACACAACGCCACCCTAGCTTCTTGTTATTATTATTATTAATTAATTAATTAATTAATCATCCATAACTAATTACAAGTGATGAGAATCTTAATTTATGTTATTAATAATTCTCCAAAAGACACCACTCGTCTCTGTCACTTGATAGATATGCAGGCACTGTAAACATGTTCTATCTTCCACAACATTAAAGACAAACATTCACTATCACACAATATTTCCAAAGGTGGAAAACCTCTTACTAAAGGAGAAGATAAATCTGTCTTTAATCAACATTTAGCAAGCCCCCATCCATCACTATCTCTCCAAAATGTGATTATCACTATGTGTAAGAAGGTCAATAAATTTAACTATAAATTTATTAAATCAACAATCAACTATCCACGATATGAATAAAATCAAAAGAGTGTTGACATTTACATCACTTCACAACAATGTTGATTAATGTTGAACAACTGTTTAGTTTTTCCTAGCATAGGCATCAGCAGTTATTTAAACACTCTATCAGTAGCCAAACTAAATGGTAGGCAACCTTATCGATACACAAACTAATAGATAAACAGTCTATCGGGGAGAGGGGGGTAGCTAAGCTAACTGGTATACAATCTAATTTGTGTACAAGTTAATCGGTAATAAAACTTATATCTCTGCATGCTTGTAGTCATTTCAAATGGGAAAAAAAACAAAGAAAAATCCCTTACTGATCCCCAGCCAATGACGTCATGGTTATACACATTAAGTTCCGGCCATATGTTTTCCAGGTACCAAGAGAAGTTTCGACATCGCAGACGATCACGTAACGCTATCCGATCACTTAGATCTCCAACATCTAAGGCCTGGAAAGATAAGACATAGGGGGAAAGATAAATGAAAAATAACAAGGAATAAACTATGAATTTATTTATAAAATCACCTCCTTTATAAAACAGATTTGTTTTCATTCAATTATAAACGACAGAATAGTTTTATTTGTATAATTTGTAACACTACAACTGTATATGCTTACGTTATATCAGTTTAGGCGCATGCCACATTACCGTTGCTATGTCGTATCAATGTAGGCTAAATGTCATGTCATTATTACTATAGGCACACGTCAAATCACTGTTTGTCCGTCATGCCAGTGTCAGTATAGGCTAGGTCACGTCATGTCATTATTAATATACAGGTAGATGTCATATAATGAAAGGTTTACTTTAAATAAGCATAAATAATATATACCAAATATTAATTGTATAATATGTGTATTTTACATATCGTAACAAGCAACTTTTAGTACAGACATACTTTATACTAATAATCAATACGAGTTTGTGTCCTTTTAATACCAGTACATTGTACGTTACATCAGCATATGCACACATATCGAGACTGAAACACATTATAAAAGTAGATGTCCACGCAGCACAAAAGATACATATTGTCATTATATATACTAGTCTTAAAACAATAAAATCCCATAGCTCATTAGTAAAACTTGCTTATATCTATACGTAGCTATAGGTTATAGCAATAAAGTTATGTTTACACGTCAGAACATCAGAACGTCACACCAATAATTACACATACTACCAATATATACACGTCATATTAATAACATTCACTTGTACTGTTGTGAAGTCCCATCGTAAGCTAAAAATATCACCTACATCATATTGACCAAACATGAAAAATGAGGCGGTCCAGTTTCAACTGTCCCTAAAATATGTATCCAGACAAATGCCAATACGATAAAGTTTAATTAACATACACTTATCTTTAGTTGAATAGGTACGGTATGGCATGGTTCATATAATTTACGTACAGAGGATGATATGTCTGTCGATGTCTTGCATATGACACTAGCGTTAAAGTTGTAGATATTTTGGGTCAGGGGTGGGTTCAAAATTACAAATACATATTTGAATGTTTACTGAGCAAATCAAAACAAAATAAAAGTATTTTTGTTTATTTGCATTAACATTCTTTGTAAACTGTTTAAATCATGACTCACTTCCTTATTCCAAAGTTTTGCGATTTTTCGTATATTTGGCCATGCCATGTTGATTGTTGATATGTTGTGACGTGATGTATTAACTTCTAAAGCGTTCTGCCATGACAGATTGATTGCAGTTGTGTTCTAACATGGTCCATAGGCTGCTATTTTGTTCTAACATGGTCCATATGTTGCTACTTTGTTCTAACATGGTCCATAGGTTGCTATTTTGTTCTAACATGGTCCATATGTTGCTATTTTGTTCTCACATGGTCCATAGGTTGCTATTTTGTTCTCACATGGTCCATAGATTGCTATGTTGTTCTGAAGTCTTCAACTGATTGCCTCTGTGTTCGGACATATCCAAATGTTTTACTGTTTTGACATGTCATATTGACTGCTGATGTGCTCTGACATATCCTTACATGTTTATACATGCTGCAGTGTTCTAACATGTTCAGCTGATTGCTGTTGTGCTGTGGCATGTGAAATTGACTGATGCTATGTTCTGACATGTCCAATTGATTGCTGGTATGTTCTGACATGTTCATAGAGTGCTGTTGTGTTTTGACATGTCCAATTGATTGCTGGTATGTTCTGACATGTTCATAGAGTGCTGTTGTGTTTTGACATGTCAAATTGATACAACTCAAACACTCTAATGCAGAATTCCTAAACAGAAAATATTAATTTTACACACTAACCATGAATTTACAATAATTAAATAAAGTATATTTTGCAATGACAACATGCCAACTGGGGCTTTCTAGGGCTGACACGTTTTGTTAAACGAATGTGTTCGTACCACCATTTCTGGAAAATAATCGTGGACAAATTGCGTGTAAGGTCCCATCCACACCTCGACAGCTCGCTTGTAGTTGTACATTTCAATCGCCTGACGCCCGTCTGGAAAATCATACGGCTGCCAACGAGCTATGTGTCCTAGGTGTGAGCACGGTAAGTGAACCAGTCGCCCACCACATAACCACACCTGTGTCATGCAAAAGACAATTAACAGCAGACAGGACGGTGCCAATTAAACAAATACCACAGTTGACAAGTACTTAAAATATATACTTACATTTATGGGCTCAACAGTCAGTTACTTGAAATATATATAAATATTACTGGGCTCAACAGACAAGTATTTGAAATATACCATATATTACTGGGTTCAACAGACAGGTATATGAAATATATAAACATATTAGCGGGCTCAACAGACATTTACTTGAAATATATACACACATCACTGGGTTCAATAGACAAGTACTTGAAATATATATACATTACTGGGATAAAAAAACAAGTACTTGAAATATGTGTGTGTGTGTGTGTGTGTGTGTGTGTGTGTGTGTGTGTGTGTGTGTGTGTGTGTGTGTGTATTAAAGGATCAATCGACAAACATTTTGAAATATATACATATATTACAGAATAAATCGACAAGAACTTGAAATACATACATATGTTACAGAATATATCGACAGGAATTTGACATATATACATATATTACAGATTAAATCGGCAAGAACATGAACTACATGCATATATTACAGAAAAAATCGACATGAACTTGAAATATATACATATATTACAGACTAAGTCGACAAGAACTTGAAATGCATTCTTATATTACAGAATAAATCGACAAGAACTTGAAATATACATTTATATTACAGACTAAGTCGACAAGAACTTGAAATATATACATATATTACAGACTAAGTCGACAAGAACACGTATTACAAGTACTGTTTCAAAATGTATTTCATAATTCACTGTCGTGGTGTTTTAGGCATAATAACACAGCAGGTCTTTTATAAGTGCAGACAAAGTAACATAGCAATAGATCATTTATTCTTATACTGTTAAAATATCATACATATAGATCATTTATTCTCATACTGTTAAAATATCATACATATAGATCATTTATTCTTATACTGTTAAAATATCATAGATATAGATCATTTATTCTTATACTGTTAAAATATCATACATATAGATCATTTATTCTTATACTGTTAAAATATCATACATATAGATCATTTATTCTTATACTGTTAAAATATCATACATATAGATCATTTATTCTTATACTGTTAAAATATCATACATATAGATCATTTATTCTTATACTGTTAAAATAATATAGTTTTTCATATGTTTTACCTTTACCAACAGCAGTTTCATGTGTTATAAATTTTCAGGTATAATAACAGCTATAGATCTCTACTCTTTAAAGGTATGATAACACAACAATAGATGTTTTACATGAACAGGTATAAAAACACTACAATAGATTTTTATCTGTACAAGTATGGTAACACACCAATAGTTCATAATCTGTAAAGATTTAATAACTCAACAATAGATATTTAACTCTACAATAAAACAACAATAGATCTTTAATGTTGTACAGGTATAATAACACAACAATAGATCTTTATATGTACAGGTTTAGTAACACAATATAAGATCTTTTAGTTGTACAGCTATAAGAACACAACAAAAGATCGTTATCTGTTCAGGTCTAATAATACAACAATAGATCTTTATCTGTGCAGATATAAGAACACAACAAAAGATCATATCTGTTTAGGTCTAATAATACAACAATAGATCTTTATCTTTGCAGATATAAGAACACAACAAAAGATCATATCTGTTCAGGTCTAATAATACAACAATAGATCTTTATCTGTGCAGATATAAGAACACAACAATAGATCTTTATCTGTACAGGTATAAAAACACAACAACAGATCATTGTCTGTTCAGGTCTAATAATAAAACAATAGATTTTTATCTGTGCAGGTATAATAACACAACAACAGATGTTTTACCTGAACTGGTATAATAACAAAATAATTGATGCTTTAACTCTACAGTTGTAATAACACAACAATAGATCTTTATTTGTACAGGTAAAATAACAGAGCAATAGGTCTTTATCAGTACGTATTTAATAACACAACAATAGATGTTTTACATGTATAGGTACAATAAAACAATATAAGTTTATCTGTACTGGTATAATAACACATCAATAGATTTTTATCTGTACATATACAATAACGCATCAATAGATCTGTATCTGTACAGGTATAATAACACAACAACAGATATTCTATCTCTACAGGTATAATAAGTTAACAAAAGATCTTAATCTGTACCGGTTTAATAACACAACAA
The DNA here is from genome assembly GCA_028829895.1 of Sinotaia quadrata. NCBI lineage: Eukaryota > Metazoa > Mollusca > Gastropoda > Architaenioglossa > Viviparidae > Sinotaia > Sinotaia quadrata. Next base: position 50,897,147 of record CM054177.1, on the reverse strand, counting down.
TAGATGTTTTACATAATCAGGTATAATAACACAACAATAGGTCTTTATCTGTAGGTGTATAATAACACAACAATACATCTTTACCTGTACAGGTATAGTAACACAACAATAGGTCTTTCACATGTACAGTTGTAATAAAATTTCTGTAGGTCTATCAATGTTTCTAATATAATTGCAGAGTCAAAGGCTTTTTATATTATGTAATATAATAGCAAATGAATTGGTCTTATCCCTTAAAACATAGACATTGGTTTATTTTTGTTTTCGTTTAATATGTCTTTCACACTTTTTTGCATGTATGACACAGCTATTGATCATCTACTGGGTGTGATATCATAATGAGGTAGTGGAGGAGTAAAATTGCCTATCACTATTTCTAAACATTGATGATTAAATATGTGTTGCCAATGTTATCATGACAAGACCTTGGGTACTAATTATAGATTAACACCACATGGGATTTTAACATGATACACCTGGATAATTCAAAGAATACAACAAGGGATTTTTAACAAGACCCGAATAATGCAAAGAATACGACAGAAAAGGTGTTTTAACATGACGTACCCGGATAATACAAAGAATACGACACGGAAGTTATAACATGACGCACCCGTATAATACAAAGAATACGACACGGGAGTTATAACATGACGCACCCGTATAATACAAAGAATAGGACACGGTAGTTATAACATGACGCACCCGTATAATACAAAGAATAGGACACGGGAGTTTTAACATGACGCACCCGTATAATACAAAGAATAGGACACGGTAGTTATAACATGACGCACCCGTATAATACAAAGAATATGACAGGGGAATTTTAACATGACGCACCCGTATAATACAAAGAATAGGACGCGGGAATTTTAACATGACGCACCCTCCACGACATTTCCAGGTTTTCTCCACCCCACACTTTCATTCCCATGTCATATCCACCCAGTTCTTCAAAGTACTTCCGGTCCATTGCGAAAGCAGCACCCACCATGACAGTCCCACTGTAAATAACAAACAAATATTGCAGAAATTAAAACAAATTAATGTTTGATTGATATGACAATATGTCTTCAACCAGTTTCTTAGAGTAAGTGCTTCAACTGATAGTTAAGAAATGTCTGTACTTGTTTTTAGCAGTCCCTCGAATGGATTTGACCAATAAACATTCTAGTGTTTAAACTTATTACGGACGTGTGCATACATTTTCATTTATCAATTTAACTTAGTTTCCTGTTATCAACTTATTTAGTATCAGTTAATCCAATACATTTTCATTTATCACTTTAACTTAGTCTCCTGTTATCAACTTATTTAGTATCAGTTAATGCAATACATTTTCATTTATATAAAAGTTAACTTATAGGTATAAGAGAAAAAGTTTATTTTGATTAATAACGTAAGGAGGGAATTGATCGAATTAAGCACCAGATACCCACCAACCCTAAAATATATAACTTTGATTTTTATGATTTTTTATCAATGTTTGGACGCCAACACCATCTAGTTAATGGTTGTGATTATTAATTAATTAATTAATTAATTAATTGTCCACAACTAATTACAAATTATGAAAATCTTAATTTATGTTATTAATAATTTCCAGCAGACACTACTCATCTCTCACTTGGCAGATATGCAGGCGCAGTAAACGTTTTCTCTCTTCCACGCCAATGACAACATTAGGTGGAAAACTTCCTACTAAAGAAGACAAATCCGTCTTTAATCTCTATTCAGCGAGTCCCTATCCACCCACTAGTTAAAGAAATAATGAAATCCATGCTTTTAATTTCGGAGGTAGCGGAAAAGATGTCTGTCTTGACATTAAATGTGAAAGGAGCGTTCATGTCAGGCATCAATCGCTGTTGTGCGTAAACACGTCTCGGAGAGGTTGGGCATTCATTTGATCTTTAAAGGGTCCAGTGCATGTTAGGTTCTTAAATGCTTAATGTTTCGTTGTTATAAGATAACAACAGGCAAAACTTGACATTCTTTAGACTTTAAAAAGTAAACTGCTAGTTTCTAAAAACATTTATATCAATGGTTTTCAGATAAAGACGAATGGCTGACGTTCTTTAAAGTGGAGTACATGGTGTTTTCATACAATACGTGTGTCGGTGCTCTTAAAGGCAAGCCCAAACATGACTCCACCTTTCCTTCATCCTGACAACCGACATCGGTAGGCGATATAGGAGTGTTCAGAACAAACCTGGTTACTTTACTTTCATCTTGAAATATGAAAATGATGAAAGATTGAATCAAAATTTTGGCGCTGATATTTAGTGATCGATTTACTTCCAAACCTGTATCCAGTCTTTCTTGCAGTTAATGTAGATAGACAGACAGACAGACAGACAGATAGATAGATACATAGATAGATAGATAGATAGATACATAGATAGATAGATAGATACATAGATAGATAGATAGATACATAGATAGATAGATCCGTAGGAAGTTCTCAAACATATAACACGTGGCAACAATCCCAGGTAGAAGACAACAGAAGTCTATCTACAGTTATATAGATTTCAAAATTATTGAAAAAGCTAGCATGGCCACATAGCACTGAGTGTGCATAAATGTCTGTATATAATGTGTTGTGTACGTGTGCATAAATGTCTGTATATAATGTGTGTTGTGTACGTGTGCGTAAATGTCTGTATATAATGTGTTGTGTACGTGTGCGTACATGTCTGTATATATGGTGTTGTGTACGTGTGCGTGTGTTGTGTTCTGTACGTATATGTCTGCGTATATTGTGTTGTGTACGTGTTATTATATATTATTATGTCTGCATGTATTGTGTTGGTTATGTGTTCCCATATGTTTGTGTATATTGTATATGTGTACGTACGTGCTTATGTCTCTGTGTGCATGTGTGTGATGTGTGTGTGTGTTTGTGTGTGTGTTTGTGTACGTGTGTGTGTGTGTGTGCTTATTTGCGAGTTTGACAGCGAATGATACAGAAAAACGTCAAAGAAAGAGAGAGAGAATATGCAAATTCTCTTTAAGTATGCAAAATGTTTTTGACAGAAAAACTCCGTGTATATTGTATAAGTATAATGTATTTACACAAATATTTACACAAGCAAGATGCAGGCAAAAGAGAGGTAATAATAAAATGGTTACAGTTGTTATTTATGCTTTCTATAGCTTGTATAAATATTTTCTAGACACTTTTATTTTAAAAGGCCATTTTTAAATGAAAGCTTCATACAACTGATAACATTGCATGTGCTTTTTCTCCGTCTGAACAAAGGGCTATTGATATCATTTAGGGGAATCGTGCTTTCTATCAGTATGTGTGTGTGTGTGTTTCTTTACAGTAGAATGAAGCATTATTATCGGAGTGGTGGTGGTGGTGGGTGTGTGGGTGTGTTTCTTTACAGTAGAAAGAAGCATTATTATCGGAGTGGTGGTGGTGGTGGGTGTGTGGGTGTGTTTGTGAGTGTGCTGGTGTGTGAGAGTGTTTTGATTTGAAAGGAAAAGACCCCTCACTATAATCTATCTCCCAGATGAGTTCAGTTTGACACGATTTGCCGGGAGGGTGGGTGTTCGTGTGTGTATATGTGTGTGTGCGTGTGTGTGTGTGTGTGTGTGTGTGTGTGTGTGTGTGTGTGTGTGTGTGTGTGTATGTATGTGTGTGTGTGTGTGAGGAGTTGCTGAGGACTAGGATGGCCAGGTGTTGTAAAAAGAAATATCAGAGGTCAAGAAAGGCTACCATAATAATCGATGATTGATTATCACAAGCAATATAGAATACATAATCAATTACCGATTTTAGACCTATGTCACAACCAATATAGAATACATAATCAATTACCGATTTTAGACCTATGTCACAACCAACAAACAACACATTATCAATGACAAATATTAGACATATGTCACAAGCAAAAAAGAATACATAATCAATTATCAGTTTTAGGCGAATGCCACAAGCAATAAAGAATACATAAAAAATGACCACTATGAATCTTATGTACCATAAAGAATACATAGTAAATGACCAGTTTTAGACCTATGTCACAAATAATAAACAATACATAATGGCCTGTTTTAGACTTATGTAACAAGCAATAACGAAGACATAATCAATGACCGATTTTAAACCTATGTCACAAGCAATAAAGAATACTTTTAATCACTGACCGATATTAGACCTATGTCACAAGCAATAAAGAATACTTTTAATCACTGACCGATATTAGACCTATGTCACAAGCAATAAGAATTCATAAACAATGACCGATATTAGACCTATGTTACAAGTCAGAAATTAACGGAGTGCTAGAACTAAGTATACAAAATCCATGGCCAATCAAGAATAAATATTCAATGACAAGACATCTAGTAGTGTAATCCTAATAAAGATTTAGGAATATATTAAATAATTTAGCAAGTTGAAAATGTTATCCTAATAAAAAATAAAACACGCTATACATGATCTAATGAAGAAGAATATAGTATCGATTGAAGAGGACAATACCACTTACTGACGTCATTTTTAACGATGACAATGTTATTACTGAAGGCAGTTTGCTATGTTATTCAAATAATTATTACCTATTAAAGTCGTCAGACAATTTTACCACCAGAAGATGAAAATTTCTCGACTAAAGACGTCACACTGTGTCATCTTAACATGAACGACAGTGTTAACGACTAAAGACTTCAGACAATGTTATCTACTAAAGACTTCAGACAATGTTATCTACTAAAGACTTCAGATAATATTATCTACTAAAGACTTCAGACAATGTTATCTACTAAAGACTTCAGACAATGTTATCTACTAAAGACTTCAGACAATGCTATCTAATAAACGCTTCAGGTAATGTTATTTACTTCATGCAATGTTATCTACTAAAGACTTCAGACAATGTTATCTACTAAAGACTTCAGACAATGTTATGTACTAAAGACTTCAGACAATGTTATGTACTAAAGACTTCAGACAATGCTATCTAATAAACGCTTCAGGTAATGTTATTTACTTCATGCAATGTTATCTACTAAAGACTTCAGACAATGTTATCTACTAAAGACTTCAGACAATATTATCTACTAAAGACTTCATGTAATGTTATCTACTAAAGACTTCAGTCAATGTTATCTACTAAAGACTTAATGCAATGTTATCTACTAAACAAATGTGACATAAGATGAACTCACGGTCGTGGGCTGGTTGGTCTCGGTCCAATTTGGTCTTCGCGGAAAAACGTTTCAAAAAAGACCAGCCTCCAGTCAAAGCCGTATCGGGTGAGATAGCCACGGTTGAAGCGATATTCCAGCGTTTCGAAATTGATGTAGTCTAACACGGACATTGCCACGGTGCGACGGTCCGTTTTGATCACTGTCAGTAGAGGTTGTAGCCTGAAATGAACTCTGTACTGTATGTATGTGTTCAAGATGTAGACCCAAACAAATATGTATATTATATATAGCAAATTAAATAATAAATACATAGGCATACAGATAACAGATATAGAGGGAAAAGTAGAACAAGAGATGGGTGGATGGACAAATAGCAGACCAAGGAATAGACAGATAAATGAATAGATGGGGAGAGAGAGAGAGAGAGAGAGAGAGAGAGAGAGAGAGAGAGAGAGAGAGAGAGAGAGAGAGAGATGAAAGTTGCAATCATTTCACTACTCTCCTTTTTTAATTTACCTCGAGTGTATGTAACTCTCAAATAAGCATTCTCCATATAGATTGCGCCATTGTCGGCTAAAACGTCATATAGTGGAAAGAAACAATCCCAAAATAACGAAATTAACAAAAAGCACCGAGCAAACAGAATATCAAGGACACTAAGAAACAATAACTTACATGAAGGACTAGAGAAGGTTCATCATGCTTTATTTACGTACATCATGGTCATAAAAACTTACCAAGCTACATTTACTTGCGTTACAGTGGAGAAACCCATCAAGATACATATACTTACATCATAGTCATGAAAATCCTATCAATATATTTACGTACATCATGATTAAGAAGAAACCCAACCAGCAACATTTACTTATACCTTGGTCATGAAGAAACCCACCCATCTACATTTGCTCACATCATGTTCAAGAAGAATTGATTCTACTAATGGTCAAGAAGAAACCCACTGACTATATTTACTTACATGAAGGGCAGGAAAAACCCACCAGTCTATTTCTATCTATATATCCATCCCTTAGACTTGTCGACCGTTGGGACACCACTGATGACCTGACAACCAGTTTCCTGCATTCCATTCTGTTCTCTACTAATCTTACTGTATTGCTCAGTTTCAGTCCTGTCCATGTTATCCTCCCATCTTTTCCTCTGTCTTCCTCTCCTTCGCCCTCCTTGCACAGTACCTTGCATGATTGTCTTGGCAAGCCCTGTTGATTGTGTGACATGCCCATACCGTTTCATTTTGCGTTTTTTCACAATGGCCAATAGCTCTTCATAGGGCTCAATGGCATGCGTAATTCTGTTTCTCATTTCCTCATTCGTGACATGATCTCTATTCGAAATGCCAAGCAAACCTTCGAAAGAAGTCTCTATTTACTTACAAAATACAAAAAAAAATACACACAAAAAAAGCAAAATACCCACCAGTCTATATTTACTTCCATACAACGACAAGAAAAAACCCACCAGTCTATATTTACTTCCATACAACGACAAGAAAAAACCCACCAGTCTAGATTTACTTCCATACAACGACAAGAAAAAACCCACCAGTCTAGATTTACTTCCATACAACGACAAGAAAAAACCCACCAGTCTAGATTTACTTCCATACAACGACAAGAAAAAACCCACCAGTCTATATTTACTTCCATACAACGACAAGAAAAAACCCACCAGTCTAGATTTACTTCCATACAACGACAAGAAAAAACCCACCAGTCTAGATTTACTTCCATACAACGACAAGAAAAAACCCACCAGTCTATATTTACTTCCATATGGCTATCGAAGAAAACGACGACGTCACCTTTGCTCTCTGCCCAGCCCCTCATTCGTGCCCGGATGAGACCGTCACGTGATGGCGATCGAAGAAGACGCACGAGACCACGTGGGAAATGGTCTTCAATATATTGCTGAAGTGGTTCTTTTAATTCCACTAAGGACATATTTTAAAAGTGACCAATAAGTAAGATTAATATAATAAATGACAAAGAGATCAACAACATAACTGTCATATAGCCAATCTTCACATATTCAAAGCAAGGTCAGAAAATTAGTCCACATGAATGCATATTTGCAAGATATCGATGTTGAAAGTATTCCTATACAATGTAATAATCTGTGCCTAAAACTTTATAGGTTTCCTGGTCTAAAGTCATTTGTAATTATGTCATCTAAAATACACAAGCATATAATCTGAAACTCTTTTACATTATGACTTGTCTACGCTACATTGTTTACAGGCTTGTCCAACTGCACTGTCTACAGACTTGTCTGTACTGCATTGTCTATAGACTTGTCTACACTACATTGTTTACAGGCGCTTGTCTACACTGTACTGTCTACAGACTTGTCTACACTCCATTGTCTATAGACTTGTCTACACCGCATTGTATATGTCTACACTGTACTGTCTACTGACTTGTCTACACCGCATTGTCTATGTCTACACTGTACTGTCTACAGACTTGTCTACACCGCATTGTTTATGTCTACACTGTATTGTCTACAGACTTGTCTCCGCCGCATTGTCTATGTCTACACTGTATTGTCTATAGGCTTGTCTACACCGCATTGTCTATGTCTACACTGTATTGTCTACAGGCTTGATAGATAGATAGATAGATAGAACTGTGACGTCACTTTACCCATCGTACTGCTGTCGTCGATAAGAATAATTTCCTGAAGCAGATGTCGTGGAGTCCTGTTGACAATGGAATACACAGTGCGGAGAAGGATGGACGGCCATTCGTCATAGAAAGGCACAATGACGCTTGCAGACGGAAGATCGTGCTCGTAGGTTAGTTCCTCACACCTATGTATAAATTGTTATAAATTAATAGACAAGCAGCCTTTAAATCACACCTAGGTATAAATTGTTATAAATTAATAGACAAGCAGCCTTTCTCCTTTAAATCATTTTAATGTAATTAGAATATATTGCTATACCCAAGAATTTCGTATATAGCTGTGACCAGTTTTATAAATTTTACACCTTTATAATAATAATAATAATAATAATAATAATAATAATAATGATAATAATAATAATAATAATCTCGAAACTAGATGGCGACAAGTGAGGTCGACATAGAGATCGTGCGTGTAAATGAAGTGAAATGTAATTTGGTATGCTGGATGAATATTCACATAAAGGAGTGTTAAAAGTGTGAATAATAGTGGTTGAATACATTTCGTTTTTATACTGTGGGAATTTTCCTATGCAAAGACCAAACATCCGTCAATCAACAAATGTCTGTGAAGTTCAAAGGTAACATCCACATGATATTATGTAATCCAGCTTTGTGACGTCAACCTTCTATTGACGTAAATTAAAATACTAAAATCACATTATTACTTTTAATGTCTTTTCATCAATGCATATATGCTACTTCAATTATCAACTTCCCTGTTTATCTTTCATTCATCAATTATACTTATACTGATTTCTTTGTGCAAATATATTGATAACTAGTAGTTCAAGAACATTTAATTTTACGCAATTTTTGCCCATCTGATTTATGATGAAGAAGAAGATAAATGATTCTAACACGGATCAGATTTCGCCCTCATTAAAAATACTTGAACTAGACACTGATATTTCATGGGTGTTCTAGTGGAAACTGAACTACTGGAATACAAGAAAAAACTCGAAAGAATTAGACTAAATGTACGAGTAATCGCCTCTTATTATGAAAGTCAACCAACAGTAAGAGGATATCGAAAAAGGATGATTGAACTCTGGCAAAAACAATATCCAAGTGATATTATCAGTGAACAACGGCTCCTGGACCACATGAGATCAATAATGCGCAATAAGCTTCTTACTATCGTAGAATTAAAAAATACTGAACAGCAACAAACTAATTTAACAAATCTGGCTGATGGCCACACTGAAGAAATAAATAATGAACTAACTGACGAACAGCAATGCATATTAGAAGAAATAAAAGACTTCATGGACAACAATAAATCACACATAGGAAGAACAACTCGAATACTACAAAATAAGAAAGCTTTAACAACAGCAATTCACAATGCAAATAAAGTAGTAAGGTACATCTCCACAAACGACATTACAGAAACCAATAGCCTAATTACAGAAATATTGAAACCGCAATAGAAGATGCCAAATCAAAGGCTACAGGGACTCAGTCATCGTCTTAAAAGATACACTGCAAGAGATCAACAATTCCAACAGAACAAAATATTCAAAACTAACACTGGAAGACTATGTCAGCTACACTGGATGTATCATAGACTGGACAACAAATGAAATAAATGAACTGGACAGGAAAACAAGAAAACTACTCACAATACATAAAGCCTTACACGCAAAGGAGACGTAGACAGATTCTATGTATCTCGAAGAATGGGAGGCCGTGGTCTCAAGAAAATCAAAGATGTCATTGAAGGAGAAGTCATTGGTCTTGTGGACTACATCTGGAATAATAACAAAGATGATCCCCTGATAGAAGCAGTAAAGATGAGTGGACTACATCTGGAATAATAACAAAGATGAGCCCCTGATAGAAGTAGTAAAGATGAGTGGACTATACAAACCACCTCAAACATAAAACAAAAATGGAAGAAAACAACGAAGCATTCATTAACAAATACCTGGAGCACAAAACATCTCCATGGCCAGCATGCACGATAAGCTGATGAAATGTCAACAAAGCAATCAACGTACAAATGGTTGAAAGGCAGGATTGAAAGCAGAAACAGACGCACTCATAACTGTTGCTCAGGATCAGGCACTAAACACGAAATCATACAATAATAAGCATGAAAATTTCAAATGATTCCAAATGAAAGACTCCTCACAAACATAGATGAAACAATAAAACATATATTCTCTGAGTGTCAATTTCTGTCTAAATCAGAAAACACCGAAAGACACCACGAAGTGGCAAAACATCATGCATAGAAACCAATTTGTAAAAAGCCCAGAGTAAAAGAAATCCCAGAAAGAGCGTGGATGCACCATCGAGAAGCAGTCATCAAGACTGAAGAAGTCAAAATACTGTGTGAATTCTTGATAAGAACAGATCTAGTGATTCCTCTTTAAAACCAGAAATTGTAATTGTAATTCTCAGTAAGTCTAACAGAATAGCAGCAATTATCACTATAGTTGTTCCAAGTGACAGAACTATTTATAAATACAGAAAAGGAAAAAAATAGCAAAATAGCAGGATCTCAGATTATAAATCTGGAATCCGTGAAATGTAAAAGCAGAATACCTGTAATGATAGAATCTTTGGGGAACATAGCATCTGAGTTCGAAGGATATCTGAAGAGACTACCTGCAATTCAAGGACTCGAACCACTACTATAAGCAAAGCTCCTCGGAAGTGCCCACATCTTCTGTCAAACCTTGCACCTTCCAGAATCTTATTCCGATACCTTGGTTCACAACCGGGACTCAACAGAAGTCGTAAGAAACAAGCTGAATAATAATAATACTTAAATACTTTTTTGTAATGTTCTGCTCACATCCATTCTTTTAGCGATTTATACAAAACACACAAACACGAGTAGGCACAGAGGTAAATGCCTGCGGTAATGTTCTGCTCACATCCATTCTTTTAGCGATTTATACAAAACACACAGACACGAGTAGGCACAGAGATAAATGCCTGCGGTGTTATTTACTGATAAGGAAACGTATAATTGCACGTTGTTTTGCTTTCTGATAAGAAATTATATTTCAGCGGGCCCAGTCAAGCCCGGAGAATGGGAATCTCTAGGAAGGACAATAACAGTCATTACATTATTATTATTCGAGAGAATAACTAAAAGTATGATTGTATTGTTACTGTAGGAGATAGAGCCAACAGTCATTGTATTATTACTGTAGGAGAGTTAGTCACTGTATTGTTACTGCAGGAGAGATTGTAAACAGTTGTTGTATTATTAGTGAGGATGGCTAAGAGTCATTGTATTATTAGTGAGGATGGCTAAGAGTCATTGTATTATTATTATTGTAGGAGAGATAGCTAACAGTTATTGCATTAACACTGTAGGAGAGTTAGCTAAGACTAAGAGTCATTGTATTATTACTTAAGGGGAGATAGCTAAGAGTCACTTTATTATTACTCTAGGAGAGATAGTCAACAGTCATTGCATTAATACTGTAGGAGAGATAGCCAACAGTCATTACATTATTACTGTAGGAGAGATAGCCAACAGTCATTGCATTATTACTGTAGGAGAGATAGCCAAGAGTCATCGCATTAATACTGTAGGAGAGTTAGCTGACAGTCATTGTATTATTTCTGTTGGAGAGTTAACTAACAGTCATTGTATTATTTCTGTTGGAGAGTTAACTAACAGACATTGTATTATTTCTGTTGGTGAGTTAGCTAAAAGTCATTGTGTTAATACTGTAGGTGGAATACCTAACAATCATTTCGATATTATTATAGGAAAAACTGTTCAGATTATAACATTACTGCTAAACAGACAGCTCACATTAATTGTATTATTAGTACAAGAACAATAACTCACAATAATTGCATTACTACAACATTGAAGATAACCACAATTGAGTGTGACATACTCAAATATACTCTGTACCTACCCCTCCAACCGGGAGTCAGGCACAGTTCGGTGCAGGGGTATGACGTCAGAAGCCATAACGTTGATGTTGAATTCACGCTGTAAAACAAGTGCTATCTCTTTGTCTTTGTCCACAAACGTCACGCCTCGACCCTGCTCGCCCGACCAGAACAAGTCATTGGCACCGTAAGCGTCGATGAGGGGATTTCCGGTTTTTGCCTTCGGCTGAGATCGGAACTCTTCGGCGGTTATTGTTACCGGAAGTCTGTTGGCAACAGCGCGCAGTTGCAGAGGCATCAGATCTAATTGTGCTCTAAGCGCTGTGCTATTTCTGTACCAGCGATCTTGGAGTTTATCGCTCCAAGCAGTCTCAGGAGTATGTGCGTTCAAAGTTGTCGATGTCAGATCTGGAGTTAAGATGTTTGAAGAATAAAAGACAATAGTCACGTTGATGATGATGACACAGATGAAAGCAGCGAGAAGACCATAGCGAACACTCAACCGCATTCTGATGTTTCGTCGACGATTAATGGATGGATAAAATGTTGATCGCTTATAATTAACGAAAAGAAAAAATATATGTTTTTGAACTATTGATCGCTTATAATTAACGAAAAGAGAAAATATATGTCTTTGAACTATTGGTCGCTTATAATTAACGAAAAGAGAAAATATATGTCTTTGAACTATTGGTCGCTTATAATTAACGAAAAGAAAAAATATATATCTTTGAACTATTGGTCGCATTTAATTAATAGAGAGAACATTCTATTGATCACTTATAATTAATAAAGAGAACATTCTGTTGATCACTTATAATTAATAAAGAGAGAGAAAAGATATATAGTTGTCGACGAAGTATTGCGTTTTAGGACAAAATGTGTGACGTCTGTCTCGCTCGTGTATAGTACCATATTGAAAAGTTGTTTTAATCAAAATGTGTGCTATTTGTCTCACTCGTGATGTACAATGTTGGAAAGTTGCATGTAAATTTTATCTTGATCTCATACTAATTATCAAGATCATATTTTGTTATTTTGCCTCTTTGCTAAACAGTTTTACAAAATATCCGGAATTATTAGGAGTTATTTTTTAACCTCTTGCCTGTCGGGTCACAAAGTTACGCTTAGCGTCATCCTGTCAGGTTGTTTTGCCGCTCATCGATATATAATTGAATGTGAGCTTACTAAAAAATGAAAAGCGGCTGTAATTATAAATCGCTTTAAAAAAATTAAATTGCTACCTATGCTAAACATACTAAAGAATTTTAAAAGTATTATTTTAAAATTATTTAAATTTCAAATAAATATATAATAGAAAGTTCCTTTACTTTTTCTTGATCTTGAATGTTGATTCTCACAAAGTTTGCTCAGTGTTGAATTTTCTAGTAAACAAAACCTTACACCTACAAATAATACATTTTATAAGTCTAAGTGATTTGAGGGTGTTTGGGCGGTATTTTAAATAAATATCCAGGGTGTCACCTCATCAGAAGTCTCACCCATAAAAGTTTGAGACACAGAGCGTCAAGCAAGCCAGCGCCCGAGATGTGTCTGATGAAAGCTTCAAAATCTACCCAAACAGATCTCAAAATTGGTTCCTATGCTGAACATACTAAAGAATTTTAAAAGTAGTACTGTAAAATTATTAAAAATTCAAAAATAGATAATATAATCAAAAGGTCCCTTACCTGTCGATGAAAATGATGACGTTTTCCCCCAGAAATGGAAGGTGAGAAAAAATTATTACAGTGCCATAAAACTACTTGCACAAGAATTCTTTTTAGAAAATCAAACGCAAGTCCTATTGCAAATGTAGATTGCAAATTTAAGTTCTTTCTTCATTGATACACAGACATTTTGTCTTCAGAAACTCCACGGCCACAGAGTTAAACTGGCAGACTAAAACTCCACGGCCACAGAGTTAAACTGGCAGACTAAAACTCCACGGCCACAGCGTTAAACTGGCAGACTAAAACTCCACGGCCACAGCGTTAAACTGGCAGACTAAAACTCCACGGCCACAGCGTTAAACTGGCAGACTAAAACTCCACGGCCACAGAGTTAAACTGGCAGACTAAAACTCCACGGCCACAGCGTTAAACTGGCAGACTAAAACTCCACGGCCACAGAGTTAAACTGGCAGACTAAAACTCCACGGCCACAGCGTTAAACTGGCAGACTAAAACTCCACGGCCACAGAGTTAAACTGGCAGACTAAAACTCCACGGCCACAGAGTTAAACTGGCAGACTAAATACCGAGACGCAACGCATATTTGGTGCCACCTAGACTAAAATCCTGACAAAAATATATCGTGCAAAAGTCAAGTGTGTGTGTGTGTGTGTGTGTGTGTGTGTGTGTGTGTGTGTGTGTGTGTGGTCCAGCAAGTTTAAATAAGTGCAAGTAAACAAGTAGTGGAATTGGTCTTTACGCCCTGCTTACAAAAATGGTGGTGGAGGGCAGTTGGAATGGGGTAAAGAGGTCGCACCAGTTTGCCGCACACCCTTAACGGCCCTCCTTAAGCGAGAGGGCGGGGGGCGTTTCTGATATTCATTTAAAACTGGAGAATCTAGGTCAGAAATGAGAGATTACACCAACAACAACGGCAGCAGCAGCAACAACAATGGCAATACAATGCAACAATATCCGCGGGGATATCAGTGGGGATATTTCAACCACCCTGTTGCTGACATGATCCAAATGCTGCTCAACCAGCTATACTGGCCACCAACGCCCATCTTCGTACATCTCAACGGACACTGATACGGGGACAGCGACAACAACACTTCCATTGAGGAGGCCATGGGTTTGAACGTCCTGGGCGCACGTACACACCAGATGCAGACTTGGTGTGTTACTAGCCTGGGCTCTTTAAGACACCCCCTCCCACCCACCCTCCCAATTCAACATAAGAATATAAAAATGTGCTATCAACTAGTTCTTACGCCGATGTGATAATTTTATCGATGCATAATAAGAGTATAAAAGTGTGTAATCAGCTAGGTATCAAGACAATAGACGGTATGATAATGTTATCAACGTGTAACAAGAGAGTAAGAATGTTTTCCAGTTGTTACTAAGACGACAGGATTACGATATCGATATAAAATAAGAAGAAGTGTTCGCATTCGTTATTTAGACGATAGATTTATCTTATCGATTAACGAAAAGCTACTGATTCCTTCTTCTTCAAAAGGCATAAATAATTAAAACAAACAAAAAAATAAAGAATGATTATATGCTACTATTTTTTCCCATTTAAACAAGCAGCTCATTAATCAGTTGCAAAGCGTTGATTCTGTTAGCTGTGTTTGGGAGGGGTGGTATTCGAGAAGCAAACAGAACTTGAGTTACAATTCGTCATCAAGATACCAGAGAGAAAGAGAGAAAGAGCGAGAGACGTAAAAATTTAACTGTCCGCATGGTCTAGTGCAGTAGGGATTTTATTTTCTCTTTTCTTTTTTTTTTCTTTAAATCATCAATGCTTTGCTTTTGATATAAAGTCCTATAGTTGAACAGAAAAAAATCCCTTACTGAAATGTTTGTTATTTAATCAGATCTATTAAGACTAAATAAAATATAAAACTGTTTTACTAATACCTCGTTCTGCAGCAGTCATAACAATACCCAGCTGTGCAATTCCAATTTCCACTAAAAGAATCCCCCTTCGCTGAAGTTAAGCGGGTTTTTCTTGCCGTCTTAAATAATTTTCTCTTTACAACATTTCTGCAAAGCGTGTAACTATTCTTCGTGGGGGAAATCATTGACAGCCAAGGGAAATAAAATGTCTGCTTAAATCCAGTGGTTTATTCAATCCTCAGCACTTGCCGCCAAGAATGTTGTTCCTGCAATCAACTGCGTCACACGGGACGCATTTGGTGACTCCTGCATACATAATTACACGGCAAAGGTCTGAGCCAGGCAAAGGAGTGTTTGCGAGTTAGTGAGTGCTTTTAACGCGTATTTCTCTCGAGGTGTTTGGCCTACACGGAATGTCAATAGACTTCCACTGACTGATATGCCAAGTGATGATGCTGTGCCTCAGACTCAACAGTAACCATGCAAATCATGCACACAAAGGCTTAACATCTGTCGCCAGGTAATAAACAAAGACTTTGAAGATAAAATATAACTTTTATATTTCAGCTAGAGATACCCGCTGATAGCGAACATACTAAAACAAGAGAGAGAGAGAGATAGGTACCGGATGACGTAAACGAGGGCCGAAAAGCAAGATAGGTAAAAAATGGGGTAAACAAACGAGGATTACTTACCTTTGACACAGAAAACTGCAGTTAGTTGATATACTTTATTACCTAAAGTATACATTAAATATATTGGTATTTCTATGAAGTGTGCATTAAATATATTGGTATTTCTATTAAGTATACAGTAGATAGTTGAGACGGATGAAGTAGGACAGTGGTAAAGAATGGCGTAGACAGGTGGAGTATGAAGTAAATATAGATTGGAGTAGGTATGCAAAGTGTGAAGTAGGTAAAGTATGGAATAGGTAGGTGAGTTGCCAAGTAGGTATGCGAAGTGGAAGTAGACAAAGTATGGAGTATGTAGGTGAAATGCAAAGTAGGCACATTATGAAGTATGTACGTAAAGAAGCAGGTAAAATATGAAGTAGGTATGTGAAGTAGGTGAGGTATAGTGTAGGTGGAGAGAGTATGTCTAACTAGAGAAGCGGTAGGTAATAATGGTAATAGTTAATGTATAATAGGCCTGTATATCAATGCTTTAATGAGTTTAGAATGACGCATGAAGTAGACAAATAAAGGACACAGTAGACAACTGAAGTGTTCAGAAGTACACAGTAGACAGCTGAAGTCTTCAGAAGTACACAGCAGACAGCTGAAGTGTTCAGAAGGTAAATAAGTAGGTGTCACAAAACGGGAGGCTCGTTACAAGCCGACCCCGAGCTGAAGTTAGAGATGCAAGGGTGAAGTCTATTTTTGGCCTGCTCCGGTGCACCTCCAAGAAAAGCCCGGTGACGTATGCCAGTACTACGTCGCGTCAAGTTGTTACATAGACACACATGACATACTCCATTGATGTTTGGGTGGGGCCCGATTTATTAATGTCATGCCAAGGAACGTTTTATTGGCGGTGTGTGTTGTGAGTGTGTATCATAAATGTGAATAAATGGACGAACAGACGAACGGTGCAAAACAATAGTACAAATTCTTTCGTCCCTCTCAAAAACTATGAATAACAAGAGAGTTGAAAGATGTTTAAATCAGGTTATTTATTTCCCGATTTAAAAGGGGCACTACTCTTTCGCACAGTGATTAATCATTCATTCAACTTTCCAATGTCATGCACTCTGTGGGAAATAAGGGGAGATGAAAATGATGAAATTCAAAATATAAAATAAAGATTAATTACACAATTCTTATGCGGCAAATGTGGCCGCTTTAACAATAATTCACATGTAAAATAAGCATTACTTTTAACATTAGAGTTCTTATTTTGCAAACGATATAATAGTGTTCATTTTCTTAAGAGTCCTGAATTAAGTATGTGCGCGCTAGCCGTGCTAATGATTACTCACTATTAATGTCAGAGTTCCAAGGAGACGACGTAAGCTCACACGTCACTTATAAGCGGCACTTCAAAGTGAAGATCACACGCAATTGAGGCGTGCATTACAGGTGAAGATTCTGCAGGATCTAGGCACCACTTTCAGATTATCACTGGGGAGAAATCTGAAATTTAACTGACTGTTGTCAGTCTCGATAATTGTCGCTGTTTCTGGTTGTCGTGGATACGGACACCCCAACGACGTTTAGCATTATCGGGCGGAGTCGTCCAGTGGGATGTGTCGTCGCATTACATTGAGTGTAGAAATCCGGATATGTATCTCCGGCGCTAGCCCCTCAATTTGCGGGATAGACTGCCAAAACGAACTCAGACAGGGGGAAGAACAAGTTGGTCCCTCGTGTCGTTAACTGCATACAACCAGCGTCGCGTGCATTGGGTTTTCTTTGACAGCGAACTTTCCACTTTGCCAACAATTATACTGAGTAATTTTGCCTCGTTACTCAATATATGGCATCAGACGGATGGAAAACGGAAGGAAAGAGATCTTTGCAGCTTTCCTTTATGAAATCTCTGTACATGAGATAATTCATACGTGAAGTTAGACTGGCTTCAGACGAATCGACGTTTTCAACATTGAGAGTAAAGTCTTCATTTCGCCTCTTATATAGCCTTCACTGAAGGTTTCCAAAACTTCCAGAAGCTATGTCCCGTGACATGATTTTTGCCTTGGATAATATAGTGGTAATTGCGATGCACGCTTTTCTGTAGCGAATTCTAATTGCGCACTGGCCACTTCTCTTGTCAACAACACGTGACTCGAAGTGCGCAGTTGTCCCAATCATTTAATATACATATCTTTCACAAACTAATATATATATTCAATATGATAATTAACACACACTGCGTCACGAACGTCTGTCTACTAAAGAGATCTTAGGTGACCGTTACTGGAAGTTACATGCTACATACGAAAAATAACAAAACTCGGATTACTTCAATTAGTTTTGTTAGCGGTTTTTTAAAATGAAATAAAATATAATTTCTGTCCCTCATTTCCTGTGACAACCCCCTTCTTAAAATTGATTGGAGCTCACAGAGTGGAAATCAAATAGGAACAAAAAATTTTATTTCACACGATAGTCCCCACAGGAATTTTATGCGCATCTGTGGAGAGACTATCCTCTCTCTTGTTTATATCGCGGTTATGGCATGCCGGGATAATGCATCGGCACCCGAATTCTCTCGGCCCGCGATGTGTTCGACAACGAAGCTATACTCCTGTAGCAGGAGTGTCCATCTAGTTAGCCTAGCGTTATCATACATGCTAGTGCGCAGATATGTCAGCGGCTTATGATCGCACTGCAGGATGAATGGTTTAGAGTACAGATAAGCACTAAATTTCTTGAGTGCCCATACGATTGCTAAGCACTCTTTTTCAATCGTAGAATACCGTGTCTCACGATCTAACAGTTTCTTAGACGCGTATGCTACCGGTAGGTATTCGTCATCTGTCTCTTGGAGAAGTATGGCACCGAGGCCTTCGTCTGATGCGTCGGTCCTGACAATAAATCTTTTGTCAAAGTCTGGTAACTGTAGGACGGGTTTACTGGTCAAGATGTCCTTCACCTTTTCGAGGGCGGTGCTACACTCGGCCGTCCATCGTATTTTCGTAGGTTGTTTATTCCCAGTTAAGTCCGTCAGTGGTTTAAGAAGCGTACTGAAGTTTGGGACAAATTTTCGGTAGTACCCCACTAGCCCCAAAACTGCCCTGACCTGTTTCTTTGTAGTCGGTAAGGTCATGTCACGAATGGCTGCAGTTAAGTCTAGATTTTGGGCCTATATGTCCGTCACTTATGATATGGCCAAGAAATTCAATCTCTCGAAAGCCCGCGCGTACTTTGGAGGGTTTCACGGTCAATTTATGGCGCTCGAGAATGTCAAGTAGACCACTCACTGAGGATAAATGTTGGTCCCATGTTCCTGTTGCTACCAGTATGTCATCAAAGAAATTCAATGCGTCAACGCTCTCTAACGGTAATTTTCGCATGAAGCGCGCGAATGTTGCGGGTGCGTTCGCTAGTCCGAACGGTAGTCGGCAAAACTGAAATAAGCCTAGCGGGGTTGGAAATGCTGTTTTTGGTCTGTCGTCAATAGCAACTGACAGTTGCCAGTACCCTTTGCACATGTCAAACTTTGAAAAGTAATGTGCCTTGGTTAGTTTTGCGAATAATTCGTCCTGATTTGGAATAGGTTCCGCATCGAATTCAGTTATCTCATTTAACTGTCTGTAGTCCACACAAAAACGAAGCGTACCGTCTTTCTTTTTAACTAAGACGACCGGTGATGAATATGGGGAGATTGACTGTTCAATCACGCCCTGTTTTTGCATTTCACGCACCTGTTCTGCTATGTACTTTGTGCTCTCATATTTCTGTGGGTACTGTTTTAAGCGTATCGGTTTGTCACTTAAAAGTTTTATGCGGTGTTCAACCAAATCTGAGTGGCCCGGTTGGTCGGTGAATATGCGCGCGTGTCTGTGTAAGAGTTTTGACATTGCGTCGCGCTGTTCGACAGTCAAGTTCGAGTCAATCTCGACTTGATCGACTGTAACTGCGGAGTTAGGCTGGGTTTCGGCGGACATCATGTCTGTTCTGAAATTGGAGTCTTCCAATTGTATCAGTGCGACATTCACGTTTTGTATCTGTTCGTCGCTGCGTTCGTAGTACCGCTTGAGCATATTTATGTGATAGATTTTCTGCTTATTTCCTATCTGTATGCTATAATCGTTCTGCTTCACACGCTTAATAACACGGTAGGGTCCACGCCAGTGCATTTGCATGCGGTTGTTATGTGTGGGCCGCAAGAGTAACACGAGCTGACCTGGTTCGAGGTCACGTTCCACAGCCGTACGGTCAAAATTTCGCTTGTATCGGGGTTGTTTTTCGCGAATGTTTTCCTGTGCTAAGTGACACGTCTCGGTCAGACGTTGACGTAGTTCGGCTACGTACGTGTGAACATCTTTACCATCAGTCACAGTGTCTCCCTTGACCCATGTTTCTTTTATTAGCTTAAGGGGACCACGAGGTTGTCTGCCGTATAGTAGTTGGAACGGTGAATAGCCCGTACTCTCTTGTGGGAGTTCGCGATATGCGAAGAGTAATGGTGCTAGAAAACGCGGCCACTGGTCGGGTTGTTCCGAGGCCATTTTAATTAACATTTTCTTTATTGTACCGTTGAAGCGTTCAACGGCACCATTAGACTGAGCGTGATATGGTGATGAGAACAACTGTTTACACGCCAGTAGACGCATTGTTTCAGCCATCATTGCTGAGGTGAATTGAGTGCCCTGGTCACTCAATATTTCTCGGGGAACGCCCGTGCGAGAAAATACGTCTATTAAAGCGTCTGCGACTTCGATCGCTGTGATGCCCTTTAATGCGACTGCTTCTGGATATCGTGTTGCAAAATCCACGATTGTTAGGATATAGCGATATCCTCCTTCGGCCGCGGGAATGATTGGGCCAATAATGTCTACTGCGACTTTTAGGAATGGTTCCTCTACTGTTGGTACTATCTCGAGGGGAACTCGACTGACACGCCCTCGGTCAATATGTTGTTGACACTGCGTACATGTACGAACGTACGAGCGAACATCCCTACTCAGGCCTGGCCAAAAGAAGTCCTCGCGAATCCGCTGCTCAGTGCGCCGCGCGCCCTGATGTCCAGACATGATTGAGTCGTGTGCAAAGCTTAGAATCAGCGGTCTGAGTGGTGTAGGGGTAAATAAACACGTGGTGCTTCTAGTATCATTTTCCTTATAGTCGGTGCGCCGAAACGCTAGTCCGTCCTTCAGGAAATACGTAATCGTCGCGTACTTGCTGGACGTAATAGTGTTTTTCCGTGCCAGCTTTAGCATTGAGGACAAACTTTTGTCCTCCTGCTGCAGGTGACTGAGTTGACTTGGGGTCAACTGCGGGAATGTATTCTCGACTATCTTTAGAGCTGGGGGTCCTTGTTTACTACGTTCCCGTTGTGCTCTAGTGGTTACGGGGAGAACAGGATAGATGCCATCAGTGTGTGTGTCACACTGCCCGGGCGATAGTATGAATCCGAACTGCATGTCTCTTATCACTGCGGCGGTGACTGTACCGGAAAATACGGGTGACGTAACATGTACAGTGGCTCTTGGACATGTACTAAGGTGTCCCATAACACATCGAATGCGGACACTACCTCTTAGATACTGTTCAGGGCGTACAAGTTTAGCATTTATGCAGCTTATGGACGCGCCTGTATCGACCAGTATTTTGACTCTTTTTCCGTTTACTGTAGCCTGTTGGGTCTTTAGAGTTGCACCTGTTTCAGTGCATACCTTTACATCACGTGGACTGGGACAGTTCTGAGAACTATGCCCCTTCCCTTTGCAAGTGTAACATGTCATAGGCGGGGAGTCACGTGTGTGACGTCGTACGTCTTGTGACTTAGTGTATGTCCGTTGTATCGGTTCGGGTTTTTCCGATTTCGTCATCGGTCGGTTGAATTTCGGTGTATACTTCTGCCGATTTGTAAGAGGAGGGCGTGGTGCACTCCTCGTAATTACCGGATCAGGGTAATCATTATACGTGTCTGCTAACTTCAACATATCACAGAAGTTAGTCGGGGGATTTCGCTGCAAATATGTCGTCATTGCAGGCGGAGCAATATGGAGAAATTGATCTCTTAATATCAAATCAAATAGGCCCTCATATGTCTTCTGGATGTCTGTCAAATCAATCCATCTATCAAGATAATGGCGTAACCTGGTACCGAAGGCTTGCATGGTGTCATTTGCTTTAGGTATGGCTCTCCTAAACATTTTTCGAAAGCCTTCTGCTGTACATTGAAAAGTACGCATCAAACCCGTTTTGAGATCTGCATAAGTAATAGCGGGATCGCGCGTTAGATCAGTAAATGCGCGCGAGCTTTCACCTTGAAGTATTTGACCGAGTTGTTGTTTCTTTTCAATGTCAGTGTAATTAAAGTTGGCAATGAAGCTGTCAAAGCGTGTCAAAAACTCGTCAATCGTCTCGACTTCATGGTTGAAGAAAGCTAGCCGTGTCCGGGGTTTATTTAATTCGGCCTGTTGCTTAGCAGTCCCCTCTAACAACTTCTCTCTAGCTGTTAACTCTTGCTTAGCTAATTCAAGCTGTTCCTGATGTGCTTTAGCTTTTAATCTAAGCTTTTTCTCTTCTGCTTCCTGCCTTTTATCTTCTAAATCCCTAGCAGACTGAATCTTTAATAACTCTATTTCTCTTGCCTCTTTAGCTCTTTTTTCCTCTAGCTTATTTTTCTTATCCTCTAATTCTCTAGCCTCTTTCGCTCTTTTCTCCTCTAACTCTCTCGCCTCTTTCGATCTTTTTTCCTCTAGCTTATTTTTCTTATCCTCTAGTTCTCTAGCCTCTTTCGCTCTTTTCTCCTCCAACTCTCTCGCCTCTTTCGATCTTTTTTCCTCTAGCTTATTTTTCTTATCCTCTAGTTCTCTCAGAGTTTGCATCTCTAGCTGTTTAGCTAACTGTCTCTTATCTTCTAGCTCTATAGCCTCTTTCGCCTCATTTTCTTTCGCAACATACCATTTAGTTATCTCCTCATCCACGTATTTCTTTAGGTCGGCTTTCTCGTACCCGAATTCTCTACCCATAGCCATGAGTTCTTTCTTTATGTTTACTAGCTCGGCCATTTTTAAAATTGCTAGTTATCACGAGTATGGATAAAGTGACTTAGAATATTCGCGGGATTTTGACCTCTGTCGGTCACAAGTGGTGCAATGGTGTGTATATGAACACCAGCTACCACGTGATTAGGATTATTACAAACACGAGTAAAAGGAGTCCTAATCGCAAATTTGCAAAGTTAGCAAAACAACAGTTGCTAATGTAGCGTACAAAATATCGATCTAAGTACGTCTAAACACGAGTCGGTACGCGTTAACGATAATAGCGTAAAGATTATAAAACTTATTTCAACACAATAATAAGTCTTATCAAAATCCAGTTCACCTAAGTCTCAATAGCAAAGCCCTAACATGCAATAAACAATGCATAATGGTGATGAGATAGAAAAGCAGGAAAGAGATGATACTTTCTTACAACAACACAATTTACCTTGTCAGATCACGGTCAGTGGTCACCAGATGTCACAAAACGGGAGGCTCGTTACAAGCCGACCCCGAGCTGAAGTTAGAGATGCAAGGGTGAAGTCTATTTTTGGCCTGCTCCGGTGCACCTCCAAGAAAAGCCCGGTGACGTATGCCAGTACTACGTCGCGTCAAGTTGTTACATAGACACACATGACATACTCCATTGATGTTTGGGTGGGGCCCGATTTATTAATGTCATGCCAAGGAACGTTTTATTGGCGGTGTGTGTTGTGAGTGTGTATCATAAATGTGAATAAATGGACGAACAGACGAACGGTGCAAAACAATAGTACAAATTCTTTCGTCCCTCTCAAAAACTATGAATAACAAGAGAGTTGAAAGATGTTTAAATCAGGTTATTTATTTCCCGATTTAAAAGGGGCACTACTCTTTCGCACAGTGATTAATCATTCATTCAACTTTCCAATGTCATGCACTCTGTGGGAAATAAGGGGAGATGAAAATGATGAAATTCAAAATATAAAATAAAGATTAATTACACAATTCTTATGCGGCAAATGTGGCCGCTTTAACAATAATTCACATGTAAAATAAGCATTACTTTTAACATTAGAGTTCTTATTTTGCAAACGATATAATAGTGTTCATTTTCTTAAGAGTCCTGAATTAAGTATGTGCGCGCTAGCCGTGCTAATGATTACTCACTATTAATGTCAGAGTTCCAAGGAGACGACGTAAGCTCACACGTCACTTATAAGCGGCACTTCAAAGTGAAGATCACACGCAATTGAGGCGTGCATTACAGGTGAAGATTCTGCAGGATCTAGGCACCACTTTCAGATTATCACTGGGGAGAAATCTGAAATTTAACTGACTGTTGTCAGTCTCGATAATTGTCGCTGTTTCTGGTTGTCGTGGATACGGACACCCCAACGACGTTTAGCATTATCGGGCGGAGTCGTCCAGTGGGATGTGTCGTCGCATTACATTGAGTGTAGAAATCCGGATATGTATCTCCGGCGCTAGCCCCTCAATTTGCGGGATAGACTGCCAAAACGAACTCAGACAGGGGGAAGAACAAGTTGGTCCCTCGTGTCGTTAACTGCATACAACCAGCGTCGCGTGCATTGGGTTTTCTTTGACAGCGAACTTTCCACTTTGCCAACAATTATACTGAGTAATTTTGCCTCGTTACTCAATATATGGCATCAGACGGATGGAAAACGGAAGGAAAGAGATCTTTGCAGCTTTCCTTTATGAAATCTCTGTACATGAGATAATTCATACGTGAAGTTAGACTGGCTTCAGACGAATCGACGTTTTCAACATTGAGAGTAAAGTCTTCATTTCGCCTCTTATATAGCCTTCACTGAAGGTTTCCAAAACTTCCAGAAGCTATGTCCCGTGACATGATTTTTGCCTTGGATAATATAGTGGTAATTGCGATGCACGCTTTTCTGTAGCGAATTCTAATTGCGCACTGGCCACTTCTCTTGTCAACAACACGTGACTCGAAGTGCGCAGTTGTCCCAATCATTTAATATACATATCTTTCACAAACTAATATATATATTCAATATGATAATTAACACACACTGCGTCACGAACGTCTGTCTACTAAAGAGATCTTAGGTGACCGTTACTGGAAGTTACATGCTACATACGAAAAATAACAAAACTCGGATTACTTCAATTAGTTTTGTTAGCGGTTTTTTAAAATGAAATAAAATATAATTTCTGTCCCTCATTTCCTGTGACAGTAGGTACAGAATATAGTATGCAAAAGACAGGTGAAGTATTAGGTAACAGATAGCTGAAGTATGCAGAAGAGGTGTGCAGTAAGCAGTAGATGTATAAATTAGGGAGAAGAAGTATGATGTAGACATAGATATATGAGGTTACAATAAGTAAGAGAAACTTTATAGTAAGTGAAATATTTAATTATGAAATATGAAAGAAATGTGAAGAATGAAGAATGAATTGATCAAATGAGGGGTCCTAAATCACGTGGTCAAATTCAATGATTATATATGCAGTAGATACTATCATGCCCTAACGCCTATCGATCCCTATGCTCAGTTAAGAAAGCTACCCAGTGATGTAACTGAATGGGTGATGGACACACAGACAGACAACATTGGTTTCACATGCAGGGTAATGAATAGCTCAAGTATGGCCCACATGTGTCTCCAACACAATAAACATGACAAGGACACTACAAACATTACAGGATGGTAATACATAAATATGTAGTGATAAGAATTTAACAATGAGATCAGTAAAAGAGAAAATAAGAAACTTTATGAAGCAATAACAAAATTTAAATAAGAGAAAAGTGAACTTTATTTTAAGGATACAGCCTAATTGGATCATACAGGAACAGCTAACCTAACACTGTCACTGAAAGAAATGTAAATGTTTAGTGTCTTTAGTAACTCTCTCAACACCACATGGTCTTGACTTTAATGAATAGACCTCCATGAAAATTATGCTCAGGCATTCTTTCTCGGATACAGAGTAGTTTTGTTTGGAAGCCATCAACATATGACTCCCATATGCTCCTGGGATCAAATGATCATCAAGTTGTTGTAAGACTGTTCCTACCCACACTCTTACTTCATCTATCCTGACAACAAAATCCTTCTGGCATCTTCACCATGGCATCTGTACTTCGATTGTCCTTAATGATTTTAAAAGTACTAATTTGCATACATCCTTCAATACAATTTTATAGAGTTGTTGAGCCTGTTAAATCAGTGAGTGGAGCCTATATTGCACACAAATCAGATATAGATTTTCTGTAACATACACCAAGTGCCAAAAAGAATCTCACAACAGTTTTAGTTAATGTTGTATTTGCATTCTGCACCTGCTAGATGTTTGTTTGATTATGCCTTAATGTACCATGAGTGAGTGTGTGACTTACAAAGTCAAGTATTCTGAAACCAGTATAGCACTTAACTAGTACCTGCTAGATGTTTGTTTTATTAGGCTTTAATGTGCCATGACTGAGTGTGTGACCTACAAAGTCAAGTATTCTGAAACCAGTATAGCACTTAACTAGTACCTGCTAGATGTTTGTTTTATTAGGCTTTAATGTGCCATGACTGAGTGTGTGACCTATAAAGTCAAGTATTCTGAAACCAGTATAGCACTTAACTAGTACCTGCTAGATGTTTGTTTTATTAGGCTTTAATGTGCCATGACTGAGTGTGTGACCTACAAAGTCAAGTATTCTGAAACCAGTATAGTAATTACCTAGCACTCGGTCATGCTGTCAACTTTATTTCTCTAAGGCATCTCAGAGCCTTAACATGCTTTTCATATGTCTCTGTTGCAATAAGTAAATCATCCATGAAGTTGCAGACCCCTAAATCGAGCAAGGGTTCTAAAAATATTGCATCATATCCGTGAAAACACTCGGTGTATTTTGTAAACAGAATGGCGTGATGCGTCATATCCAAAATATAAATATATTTAACAAAATGTTTACTCTCTTAAATGCAATAAAATGTTTAATGTAATTGTTTTATTGCTTTTTTCATATATTACTTTCAAAAAATACAATTTGAATAAAGTAAGGAAGTAGATAGTGTACGATGTTTTAGCAAGCACTGGAAACATTTCCGTGTCTTATTAACAAGTCTTCAGAGTTCCATGGCAGAAATTAGCTGTTAATCTTATAGCTTGGTGATTCTTCAAACAAAATCAAACATTTAGGTATATAATCTTTTATCAGAGAGTTCGAATCCATACAAATTACAGTTCAGATGTTTCAAAAATTCCGACTGACTAATTCGATAGCTTAGATACCATGTTGCATGAAAATTCATAACGCTTTGAAAGCATACAGACCAACTAAAATAGACAAGGATTCTGGCTTTATAGGTATACAACACAGATAAATAAATTTCATTTCTGGCCTCATAACACACCTAAAATAGACCACGATTCTGGCTTTATAGGTATACAACAGAACTAAATTGTACCTAGATTCTGGCTTTTCTTCACATTAAAAGCGGTTATATAAAAGTCTCTCTTATTGTTATTAGTTTTGTTCCATTCATGTTGTAATTGTTTCTTGTTTAACGCTTAGCAGTCTTGTAACTGACATTGTTGAAGTTAGCTTAGTTTAGAATAGCGAATATTTACTTTTGCATTTTTTTTTTGGAACTATTTCTAATGTTCAGCAATCTAATAAATAAAACGGAAATGTGTCTGTGTCATCATATGTATTTGATTCACTGCCGCAGGGAAAGATCTCAGACGCTGGAATTTTTAATGAGGCATGTATACCTCCCGGAGACGAACATTAGGGGTTCAGTGTCAGCCCCAGACTGCATGGAGGCGTGGTTTATCTCGAGAGAGAGGCAAATCTGCTTTCGAATAGCGACTCATTATTGTGATGTTTACAAATACGTGTGTGCAGTTCGTTCTCTGACGAGTGAAGTGTCATTAGTTCATGAAGTTGTCTTTTGTTTTTGACCATAACGTCATTAGACCGCACAGGCTTTTATATTTTCGAGACTGCAAGAGCAAGTGTTCTGTCAAGAGATTTCTAGAAATAAAGGAAACTTTAACCTGGGAAATGGCGTATATCACTGAGGTCTATTTCTTCATGCTTACCACTGTATATTCTGGTAGGTTATGAGATTCGCTGATCCACCAGATTATTGCCGTATTATCTAGCTTAGATCTAGATAGAATGGTCCCTGTGCTGTTGTCCACGCGACCCGTGGTTCTTTTTTAGGCTTGGATCCAGATATTGCACTGTAGTCCATCTGACCTTAGGCTCTTTGCCTAGCTTAGATCTAGATAGGATGGCTGATTGGATTGTTGTCCATCTGACCTTAGGCTCTTTGCCTAGCTTAGATCTAGATAGGATGGCTGACTGTATTGTTGTCCAGATGACCCTTGGTTCTTTATCTAACCTAGATCTAGATAGGATGACTGACTGTACTGTAGTCCATTTGACCTTTGGCTCTTTGTCTAGATCTAGATAGAATGGCTTATATTGTACTCATTCCTTCTTTATCCGGCTTAGATCAAATAGGAAAAGTAGTAGTATTCATTGTTGTCCACGTGATCCTTGGCAAGATAAGAGCTTATCAAGTATATGTAGCTTTATTAGTTGTCAAGGTAATTATTACATTAGCATTTAAAGCATGCTTGGCGAATTAAGATGTGAATTCTGGTTATTAACTATCATTGACTTTATTAGATGAAATGTATTCTATATGGCTTTAAATCTAGAGCAGTTTTACGTCACCACTGGAGTTTGCGTCGATCAATACCTTATCAGACCTTCTCTGATCTGAAGTGCCCCACAGCCTCACACTTGTGTTCGAGATGGAGGGCGGAAGGGGGCTGATAAAGGTCGCACCATTTCCCCGCACCCTCAACCACCCTCCGTTGGTGGGTCCCCAAATTACACATAATAATTTTAAAGAAAATATATGACGAGAAATGTGCTGGATGCTGGATCAGGGTTATGGATTTTTGTATGCTGAAAGATGAACAATATCTCGAGATGTTATTATGTCAAAACAATGTACAGGACACAAGACATATTTCAGGTTTAAGTCATTATCTGGAATATCTTATTGTGTGTAGTGTCGATTGATTGTATATGATCAATAAATTGATCTCTTTCCTAACGGGAAAAAGGAGGACTGACTGAAAAGACTTGAAATGGGCACATGGAATTGAAGTAATGCTCACTCCCTTTCTCCTCTGCGTTTACACATTGTATACTATCATTGCAAACTACGTGTTATATTGTTATAAATTATAAAGATTATAACTGTTATTCATTCATGGTTTCCTTTGTTCTTCAGTTGTTTTGAATCGTGCAACTGACCATTATTTCTCTAAAACGATGTATTATGTACCTGTAGTATAATTAACAATCGTTTGTTTTATATGATGTCAAGCCCAATATATAATCGAAGATAAACTTTCAATAAACTGATTGATGAACTGATTGCTTGTTCTTTCTACTTCTCTTTTAAATATGTTTATGTTATATTACAGACTTTTAGCAAAATAACCCAATTATCAAATATATCCGCTTGCAGTCTTTTGAAGTATGCCTGTTTGAAGTATGCCTGATAGCTTGCCAACTTATATTTTACTTCGTTATTCTTTTCGTTAAAGCAGTCTTTTGAAGTATGCCTGTTTGAAGTATGTCTGACAGCTTGCCAACTTGTATTAAAATCGCTTAGTAAATGTGTTGAATACATACCCTCTGCCATATGTGACACGGATTTTTAGTAATTAAACTTTCATTTTGATTTTCAAAGCAGAATTTGCCTAATTTACAATCTTTAGCAATAATAAATATGTTGTTGAAACAGTGATTAGAGAGATTATAAACTTTTCAATATTGCATATTATATTACTAATTCACAAAGATTATATTCAAATTATTCGAATCCCTTTGCAATAATAAATATATGTTATTAAACATTCATTATAAAGACTATTTAACACGAATAGAATATTTTGCAAATAATAAATAAATATTTTAATACTGTAGAAAAATAAACAAGATCGTAGTATCCATTTCCTGTTGAAAATATATAAACACTCATTATCTTCTCTTTGTTGTTTTGCTGTCTGTGTTATCCTACAAATGGGAGATATTTTCTCTTTGTTGTTTTACTGTCTGTGTAATCCTACAAATGGGAGATATATTCTCTTTGTTGTTTTGCTGTCAGTGTAATCCTACAAATGGGAGATATCTTCTCTTTGTTGTTTTGCTGTCTGTGTAATCCTACAAATGGGAGATCTCTTTGTTGTTTTGCTGTCAGTGTAATCCTACAAATGGGAGATATTTTCTCTTTGTTGTTTATTCTGCAACCCGATAAATTATTTGCTTAACTACACGACACGAGAGTTTATCTTTTGTTCAGATCAGGAACTTAATAGTTTAGTGTCCTTTGAACAGTGGAACACACTGGGCGCGATGCTGACATCATGTAGAAGTCTTGGCGGTCTTGCTGTTCGGGCGTAGATGGGACGATGACTTTAGCATGGATGCTCACTCACTCTGCAGGTTGGCTCCTGGATCTCCGTCTGTAAGACTACAGTTTCCCTCCACAGAGTTCAGCATTAGCAGGCAGCATTAGAGTTTGAGAGTTAAACTCAAGACCGGCTGAAATACATAGTTATTATGTTACAGCCTCATGTGGTAATAGCGATTCTATGGGCTTTGTGGCAGCAGCGATAATCGCTCTTTACAATCTCACTAGTTAGCTTTTAGCTAATTCATAGTTTACATCACATGAAAGTTTCAAGTTATAAAATCTTTACAATATATATTTCCTTCATTACAATGCAGTCGATCATAATATAATTTAGCTAGTGGTCCATATAGTGCCGGTTAGCTCTTCTGTGATAACAATTAATCACCGGTAACACAACTACATACACGTGGCATTTTCCGCCACTTTACAATGTAATATCGCTAACCCATTTAGCTTTCTGTAAGGAAATATATTAACATTAGCAACATTAAAATTCACAAGAATATTCTACACACATTTACAATACAAAATACATGGTATCAATTCCACAAGAAAGAATTTCGATTATAGAAAAACCAAGTGTATTACCACTATGTTTATCTTAGGCGCGGTCATAATGGGATGCAAATCTTCTCTATTTTACCCCTGGTAGGTCGGGCACAATGTATGGCTGGTGATGCATCTGACACGAGCCAATTCATTCGGGCGGTTATATCAATGGATGAAGGTCAACTAACAATTTAGCACTACGTCATTGCATGGAAAACAAATGACTATATATGGGTGGTTAGTATCCGATTTTCAGAGTGTCCTTCACCTGTGTCCTGGCCTATATTCTCTGAGTGCTTAAACAGGTATTCATCAGCCTTTAAGCGTAATCCCTTAATGGAAGCTTTCACAATAAATAAGCAAGGTAGGGAAAACCTGTTAATAAAAGAAACAATTAATAATAAGAAAAATGGTTATCAAAAATACATAATTTGTTTAATAGATCCTCACACACAGTTTACAGCTGTGACTCATCACTATACCAGGCACCCAGGAGCAGCACTCAAATTGAGATACATCTGCAAAAGCACTCAGCCAACTAGGGAACATGGACAGACACGTGAGGTTTTGATTTTGCAACAGACAATTCATAGACTTCTCAACATGAAAAAAAAAATCTACCCAACTCCTAAGCTCAAGCTAACATTAAGTTTGAAAAGCCCCACAGCTTCTTAGGAATTACCTCTAGTACAAACATAACTTTCACAGAACACATCACAAACATTCTCACAAAAATAAACAAAACATTTAATATACTTAGCGTGACAAACATAGGGAGCCACACACGCACACTATACAACTGGCAACCAAAACACTCATCTGCTCCATAACAGACTGTGGCAGTACCACTTCTAGTGATACAAAAAGTCCCAAACTTTTAAAAAATACAAATGATACCAAATAGAGCACTACGAATAAGCACATACGCACTACCAAACATTAAAATAAAAGAACTACACAAACAAACAGGACATCGAAACGTCATAGAAAGACGAAACAAGCAAGCACTAAAACTATGGGCAAAGTTGAACACAACACGGCTCCTCACTTCCTACAAACACATGGCTCCACACTTCCTACAACAACATGGCTCCACACTTCCTACAAATACATGGCTCCACACTTCCTACAACAACATGGCTCCACACTTCCTACAACAACATGGCTCCACACTTCCTACAACAACATGGCTCCACACTTCCTACAACAACATGGCTCCACACTTCCTACAAATACATGGCTCCACACTTCCTACAAACACACGCTTAGAAATCACAAAATGAGACGTAATAGGATACCCAAGCAAAATGGCCAGAAAAAATAAAACACAGAAGGACAGATTTCCCGCCACCTAACTTAAGATTAAACTTATTCAAAAACATAAATTAAACTTACACAAACCAGAACCTTTTTCACGTCCATCTTCCACCATGGACCATCTCCACACACGCACACAGACATACATACACACAAGTACAACTTACACTATTTAAAAAGCAAATTGCTTCAACTTCTAACAATCATGCATACACAAACATTTCTTTATTGTTTATTGGGAAGTACTATAGGAAGCGTTGTATGGTGTTTTCTGTTCAACAGTGTGCATATGTTCCGACTGAATATCTATGGAATCTTGTCTCAGCTTGCCCCCACTCCTCAAAAAAATGATGTAATATTGCCAGCCATGACATGATGATACTTTCTTACCTTGCCAGCGAGTTCCTTGCCGAGTGAAATGCATTTTATCAACGATTTTAATCTCTGTATTCAGCTACCATCTGCAAAATCTGTGAGTCTGGCACTATTAGTGTCATGCTTGCTTGCATGAACATCTTGATGTCCTTGTGCATTGGAACAATATTTTCACTACAAGGTTTGTGTGACGCACCAGGTACGAAAGAAACCTTAGTCACTATCGAGACAAAGTATGGTAATGTTAGGAAGTTTAGGTTTTGAAATGACAGTTTTAATATTGAACTCCTATTTAAGTGTTAGAATTTAGTTGATCAGTGCTTTCTGATTTTATTAGTTTCGTTATTTGAAACTGATTTTGAATTTAATGGGTCAGGATTGTTGTTTACATTTTATTATTTAATTTATTAGTAATTTGCTGCAAGAAAGGTTTAGTTATTCTGACATTAATAGCAAGTGAATGTTATAGTTGGGCAGACCGTCATAGCAAATGAAAGTTGCAGTTAGGCTGATAGTCATAGCAAGAGATGTTGTAGTTAGGTCGACATTCATAGCAAGAGATGTAGTAAGGTCGACATTCATAGCAAGAGATGTTGTAGTTAGGCCGACCTTCATAGCAAGAGATGTTGTAGTTAGGTCGACATTCATAGCGAGAGATGTTGTAGTTAGGTCGACATTCATAGCAAGAGATGTTGTAGTTAGGTCGACATTCATAGCGAGAGATGTTGTAGTTAGGTCGACATTCATAGCGAAGATGTTGTGGTTAGGTCGACATTCATAGCAAGAGATGTTGTAGTTAGGTCGACATTCATAGCAAGAGATGTTGTAGTTAGGTCGACATTCATAGCAAGAGATGTTGTAGTTAGGTCGATAGTCATAGCAAGAGATGTTGTAGTTAGGTCGATAGTCATAGCGAGAGATGTTGTAGTTAGGAAGACATTCATAGCGAATAAATGTTGTAGCTAGGCCGACATTCACTACCAGTGAATGTTGTAGTTAAGCAGACATTCATTGCGAGCGAATTTCTTTTGAGAACGCATCCCACTGAGAGCAAAATCATTTAAGTTTTAAACTTTAATAAAAACATTTGCTTCTTTTACTTTTTATTATATTGTTTGAACACGCGAGCACATGTATGTGAGGAGTTTTGTGTTGATCACAATAAGTTCACTTAATCTATGAACACATCTCTTCAGTTGTCAAAGCACACACATTCAGATCATTATAGAGATGGGCATAGTGCATCGAAGACAGCAAAGAAAAGTAAAAAAGAAACTAGCGTGGCATGAGGAAACAAAACAAATATATTTTTATTGCTGTTTTAAAATAGATCCGCTTCCATCATAAAACCAAATGTGCTAGTGGGTATGAATGCAAAGCAAGATTATTTATGTGAGTTTAAGAAACTGTGCATTTAATGAAATGCAGGAGAAAATCAAAAAAACACATACATTATTTTTTTTTTCTTTAGCCAGTGTAAACGCACTCGTCATATATGCAACTTTCCAGCGTAAGAGTTAGGGAAACGTCACTGAATAGGTTATTGAAAACGTCACTGAATACGTTATTGAAAACGTCACTGAATAGGTTATTGAAAACGTCACTGAATAGGTTATTGAAAACGTCACTGAATACGTTATTGAAAACGTCACTGAATACGTTATTGAAAACGTCACTGAATAGGTTATTGAAAACGTCACTGAATAGGTTATTGAAAACGTCACTGAATAGATTATTGAAAACGTCACTGAATAGGTTATTGAAAACGTCACTAAATAGATTATTGAAAACGTCACTGAATAGGTTATTGAAAACGTCACTGAATAGGTTATTAAAAACGTCATTGAATAGGTTATTAAAAACGTCACTGAATAGGTTATTGAAAACGTCACTGAATAGGTTATTGAAAACGTCACTGAATAGGTTATCGAAAACGTCATTGAATAGGTTATTGAAAACATCACTAAATGGATTATTGAAAATGTCATTGAATAGGTTATTGAAAACGTCACTAAATACGTTATTGAAAACGTCAGTACATAGGTTATTGAAAACGTCATTGAATAGGTTATTGAAAACGTCACTGAATAGGTTATTGAAAACGTCACTAAATAGATTATTGAAAACGTCACTGAATAGGTTATTGAAAACGTCACTGAATATGTTATTAAAAACGTCATTGAATAGGTTATTAAAAACGTCACTGAATAGGTTATTGAAAACGTCACTGAATAGGTTATTGAAAACGTCACTGAATAGGTTATCGAAAACGTCATTGAATAGGTTATTGAAAACATCACTAAATAGATTATTGAAAATGTCATTGAATAGGTTATTGAAAACGTCACTGAATACGTTATTGAAAACGTCAGTACATAGGTTATTGAAAACGTCATTGAATAGGTTATTGAAAACGTCACTGAATACGTTATTGAAAACGTCACTGAATACGTTATTGAAAACGTCACTGAATAGGTTATTAAAAACACATTTACTTAATGAAATGCATGGCGAAAGCCATATATAAATCCGAGTGACCTCCTTGGTATTGACTTTGACCTCAGTATGTCTCGGTGGACTTAGCACATAATACTACAGGGGCCGAACACCTGGCATCTATTACTGAAGACGCTAAACACCTAACAAACAATACTAAAGGGGCTGAACACCTGGCACACAATACTACAGGGGCTAAACACATAGCACACAATACTACAGGGGCTGAACACCTGGCACACAATACTACAGGGGCTGAACACCTGGCACACAATACTACAGGGGCTGAACACCTGGCATCTATTACTGCAGAGGCTAAACACCTAGTACTTTAATACTACAGGGGCTAATAATCCAGTACTTAATACTACACGGGCTAAATTATAGCACTAAATACTATAGGGGCTAATAATCCAGTACTTAATACTACACGGGCTAAATTATAGCACTAAATACTATAGGGGCTAATAATCCAGTACTTAATACTACACGGGCTAAATTATAGCACTAAATACTATAGGGGCTAATAATCCAGTACTTAATACTACACGGGCTAAATTATAGCACTAAATACTATAGGGGTTAATCACCTAGCACTTAATACTATTGCAACACCATAGCTTTACTTTCTAAGAACAATAAACTGATAACTACAAACATAGAAAAGGTCTAAGGAAAAGACCTCCCTTATTCTGCTGTATCGTTCACACATAGATGAAACGAGCTGTCACGAAACGTGACACATATCTTTGTTATTGACTTTCATTGTTATTTCTAAAAATACATCTAATTACTCCCAATATTCACTCAGTGACCATTCAATGCACCCACATATACCCAGACTAGTGAAATGTAGTGTGTGAAGGAGGTCTTAAAGTGGAAACATCTATTAACATTTGTTTCCTTTCAATAAATGTATAAAATATTGCCTACCTGAAAAATATAATAATGTCCTTACCGACTATATAAAGATTAACGTTATTAAACATTACTAAGAAACAAAGTCAAAGTGTTAGTTTTTGCAAACGCTTTATTTGGTGTTCAAGACAAAAACATACATGGAAAATTTGGCTTCACAAATCAACTTTATTCGTGTTCAAGACAAAAACATACATGGAAAATTTGGCTTCGCAAACCATCGTAACATGGAAAATTTGGCTTTAAAAATGACCTTATTGATGTTCAAGGGCATAAACAAGTATAAACTTAGATATTTTGGCATTAGAAAAGTCTTTAGTGGGAGGGGCTATAAATAAAGTAATAACAGATAAATTTGAAAATGTAGGTGTTAGATTGAGTGACAGTTAACAACGTATCTCATAAAAATGTCAAATCAATTTGGTTTTCCAATACTGGATGCTGGTAAATTAATTTGGTTTTCCAATACTGGATGCTGGTAAATCAATTTGTTTTTCCGATAGTGGATGCTGGTAAATCAATTTGGTTTTCCGATAGTGGATGCTGGTAAATCAATTCAAGTGACCATTTAAGCACACACCTTGCACTTCAGTTTAATTAGAACAAAACGTTTAAGAAAGATGTCATTTGAACCTTCTTCAACTTTCAGTGATATGTTTAATGTTGTTGTTGAATTACCAGTCCTTCATCAAATGACTGAAATGTCTTCCACTATTAGTTCAGCATCACATTATGACGTAGTTTGTGAAATACCACTTCTGTGACTGGCTGGATGGATTGCAGTCTTGCATGACTGGACCATTAGCATCTTCATCCATACATAGGCCAGAGGAAATGTGCTTGACAAATCCGTCCTATGATTAACAAACAAACAAACAAACTAGAGAGAACTAATAGATATATGCACATCTAATCAATGATTACACGTTATTGTAAGTGTATGCACACACATACACACACACACACACACACACACACACACACACACACACACACACACACACACACACATATATATATATATATAACCCTTATTCATGTTTATCTTAACTGAAACAAACCGGCATATTACACATTATGTAAATCTTATTCATATTTATCTTTACTGAAATAGACTAGCATCTGGGTCAATCACTTTCACTTAAATAGACAACATTTATGCTAATGACCCTCGCTTAAATAGACTAACTATCGTACTTCTTAAATAGGTCGATCTTTTATAGACAATGACCTTAACTGAGTAGTAACAGGTATGTCAAGGACCATTATGCATTTGACATGCATTCACTCCAATGACCTTCATGCAAACGGGCTAACTTTAGCAATGTTTGTACTAATTTAAATAGACCGTTTTTCTTACCAATAACTTTCTCTTAAAATGGTTAACCTTTATGTCACTGTCCGTCATGTAATTGGCTAATATATCTGCCAATGACCTTATAAGCAAGGCTAAGCTCATTTGGTTGATGACGTGCTATATCTAACAAGCCAGTCTTTCTAACCTTTGACCTCATAAGCAGGCTAAGCTCACTTGGTTGATGATGTGCTATATCTAACAAGCCAGTCTTTCTAACCTTTGTATGGTGCCATTTGTCTTCTTTGTAGAGACAAGAGTTAAGCGTGGGCTGGCGCTGGTCACGAGTTGGCTCAAAGAAAAGACAATGCAGTGCAGATCGTAGTCTACCGTCTTTGGTGAAAGAGAATCCCTAGAGTACAGAAATATAATGCCATGGTACTGGCTCTGCTAGACTAATTTTCTTGAAATGAATATTAAATTAATGTTTTGATGTAAAGCACTTAATGGACAATTGATATTTTATGTAGTTAAATACAGTAATTCCTTTATATCATAAGATTTATCATCTTAGCTATGATTTTAAATCTATTTATATTTTTAATAGTTAAACAATCACAATATTTAAAAATCAATTGGAATTTCATAAAACAAAAGAAAATTGAAGTACAAATTCGAATTTAAATTTAGAATATTTTTCAGATTTACTTACTGTATAAAAGTACTTATAATGAATTGCATCTTTAAATAGTAACTGCAATAACATTCGAGTAATACTGTTTGCCTTTAAATTCAATAAGTTTCCTTTTCTAAAAACATTTTCATATTTCAATCTTTATAGCATTACAATGCAGTATTTAATCCACTAATGACGTCATACGTTGGCCTTATGGCACAAAGAATGGATATTTTACCGTTGATTTTACCTATATATCATGCTTTTCGTTCACAACAATAGATAACTTGCTTACCATTGACACCATATTCACGTCTGTATAACACAACAACAGACTACTATCTCCACCATTGACGCCATATTCACGTCTGTATAGCACAACAGACCAATGACGCCATATTCACATCTGTATAGCACAGCAACAGATTACTATCTCCACCATTGACGCTATATTCACATCTGTATAGCACAGCAACAGACCAATGACGCCATATTCACATCTGTATAACACAACAGACCAATGACACCATATTGAAGTCGTAATAGTCATGCTTGATACCATGCGCAATAGTCCGCAGTCCGTGTAACTTTATCACGCTTGGAAGTATCAGTCTGTCCCCAGTGACTTGGCTGATTATCTCGTCGACACATTGAATGATAAGATGAACCCTTTCAATGCAAGCAATACCCATATCTCTTGTCACAGAAAGAATCTGTCATTAAAGAGGGTCAAGCTATGTTAATCGCTGGGAAGATGAACCCTAAGAATCACCCCACAGTGCAGCTTTTGTCCTAATAAAGAAAGGGATGACTTCTGTATGTTCTGTGTGATCTTTAGTAAATGAATAGCAGAAAGTCAAACAGATGTTTTCCAATGTGTTTTCATGCTCCATTGTACATATTGATATGTCTATAGGGTGTGAATCCAGATCAGAA
Source organism: Sinotaia quadrata (assembly GCA_028829895.1). Lineage (NCBI taxonomy): Eukaryota > Metazoa > Mollusca > Gastropoda > Architaenioglossa > Viviparidae > Sinotaia > Sinotaia quadrata. Next base: position 50,858,132 of record CM054177.1, on the reverse strand, counting down.
AAAAATTGTATTTAATATAGAAGGCGATCATTACTAATGGCAAGTGCTGTCACTTGGGATCATAAATGCATTTTAAACATTCACCAGAGTGATTCTCGAATTGCTAAAACCTTTCATAACTTCCAGTCTGACAGTACGTATTCCATTGTTTGCTTTAAGAAAGAACGATTTTTGAAAATGTAATATTTGGTCATTTAAAGATTTTACAACCCTGTAGCTTTCAGTGTGTGCTGCCTTCTTTCTAGCTATCAGTCTCTCTTGCACACTGCTATAATACTGTTTCAGCAGATTTACGTGAAGGACTTTCTCCATACCATGGATTGGGATCCATTGGGTAGATAGGGAAGCTTTTCCATTAATAAGAAAGCACTTCTCCATGAAATCTACAACTTGTCTGCATTAGTCTGGTGGCGCAATAATATTATATCTCCCAGTTTCAGGTCTGGTAATTGGCATTGGCATTGCAATGGTGGGTCTGTCACATTGGCCAACTTCTCTCTCTCTCTCTCTCTCTCTCTCTCTCTCTCTCTCTCTCTCTCTCTCTCTCTCTCTCTCTCTCTCTCTCTCTCTTCAGGAAAGTAATTTCTCTATAAACTGAGGAAAGTAACTTCTCTCTGTGTGCTGACAAAAATAACCTCTCTCTACATACTGACGAAAGTAACTGTTCTCTACATACTGACAAAAGTAACTATTCTCTACATGCTGACAAAAGTAGCTTCTCCTTGCATTCTGGCAAAATTAATTTCTAAATGCTGGCAGAAATATCTTCTTTCTGCATGCTGACGAAAGCAGCTTATCTCTACACGCTGACTAAAATAACACCTGTCTGCATGCTGACGAAAGTAACTCTCTTTACGTGCTGATAAAAATAATCTCTCCCAAAAGTACTTTTTTTCCACATGCTGACGAAAGTAACTCTCTTTACGTGCTGATAAAAATAATCTCTCCCAAAAGTACTTCTTTCCCACGTGCTGACGAAAGTAACGTCTCTTTACGTTCTGACAAAAATAACTTCTCTCTATCTTCTGAAATAAGTTGCTTCTGTCTACATACTGACGAAAATAAAAATAACTTATTTCTATATCATGATTCAAATTAAAATAACTTCTATCTGCATGCTGAAAAAAATTAAAAAATAACTTCTCTATATGCTGACGAAAATAAAAATAACTTCTCTCTATCTGCTAATAAAAAATAAGATTAATTTATCTGTATGGTGATGAAAATAAAAATACTTTCTCCATATGATGAAGAAAAATTAAAATCTTCTCTCTACATGCTGACGAAAATAAAAAGTTTCTACATGCTGACGAAAATGAAATAAAACCCCTCTACATGCTCAGGCCGTGCTGCTTCTACACAAAGAGCCATCTGTTCACTAAGTACATAAACTTAATAAGTACTCTTTCACTTAGTACAATGTATGTAAACTTAATTTGACTTGACAAATAAAATATACCTGAGTCTGTAAATGGTAGTGGCATGGATGCATGAAAACATAATTCGGTGATTGTCCTATGTGATCATGGGTGTCCAGACATTCGTGAGTTGCTATGTTGACCAGCTGTTAAGAGCAGAAAATAAGCATTATTAACTCTGAGCGGACAGACCATAATTATGTTAAACTGCAACATCTGGCAACAGAATATTTTGTCAGTATGACAATCATTGCGTGCAGTATTTATTTAAGGCCCAGGTGAAAAGATGCTTGATTAGATTTTTACAAATACACACTAATGATCAGTTTAATAGTATTGACACGATGTCTCACAAAGATGCAATTTGGAAGTAAAAAAAGAAAGAAAAGGTTAGTGTGAGATATAATGGCTTCAGAAACTATCACCATTAGGCAAAATGATGATTTGGTTTTTCATAATTTGCTCTCGAAGGTAGGTTAATGACTTTGAACTTTTATCTGATTTTAATCGCTAATCCCTTTCATTCAAATAGTTGCATGTTGTCGTAAGAAAAGATTTCCTATTTATTGGGATTAATATAACTCTACTTACATAAATAATATAGCAATCGTTTTGTATGATGCACTGGTATAGAATATTGCTGTGTGATGTACTTGTATGGCGTAATATTGTCTAATGTGATTGTGTAGTATTAAGTAATGTTAGAGAATGGCAGGTAACGCATTTGTGTATTGTGAAGTGTAGTTCCGTTGAGAAGTATAGCGTATAGCCCTCATAGGGAGTAGTATCGTGTGATACAATTGTATGGAACAATGTTTAGTGTGCTGTTGATCACTGTAATTTTGTTAAGCCGTACAATGCACATTTATGGAGTAATATCATGTGATGTAATTGTGAGAGCAGCTTGCTTTATGTTGTAGATGTGTGGAGTTGTGTTGTGTGATAGAGTTATGTGGAAACAGTCTCGTGTGCAATAGTTGGGTTAGAAGTACTTTTGTGAAGGAGGTATGGAGTATTATTGTGCGAAGTAGTTGTGTGGAGTTGTTTAGGGATGTAGATGTGTGGAGTTTTTAGCGATGTAGATGTGTGGAGTTGTTTAGCGATGTAGATGTGTGGAGTTGTTTAGTGATGTAGATGTGTGGAGTTGTTTAGTGATGTAGATGTGTGGAGTTGTTTAGTGATGTAGATGTGTGGAGTTGTTTAGTGATGTAGATGTGTGGAGTTGTTTTAATGATGTAGATGTGTGGAGTTGTTTAGTGATGTAGATGTGTGGAGTTGTTTAATGATGTAGATGTGTGGAGTTGTTTAGTGATGTAGATGTGTGGAGTTGTTTAGTGATGTAGATGTGTGGAGTTGTTTAGTGATGTAGATGTGTGGAAATAATATCATAGCGTGGGGAGCCTCGTATAAAGTATTTGTATGGAATAGTGTTGTGTGATGTGTTTATGTTGATAAGTCTAATGTGATGACTTGCAGTATATCTGAGCGAATAAAAACAAGTACCGAATACGAGGGGAGACTATTGTTATTCTATAAAGTGTCAGTCAGTGCATTTAGGAGATAGCAGAGTTCCGTCCAGAAAAGTGTCCAACAAAACTCTTTTGTAAAGAAAAAAATCAGCATTTCACAAATATCATAATTAAGCATTTGTGAAAAAACGAAAATAAATTAGGATAATGAGAATGAGGCTACTTTTGAAACTTATATTTTCTTAAACCACAGTGTCTTAATTTTAGCATTCATACAACACAGAGCCTTGACCTATATTAATTCATCTATTCATATCAGAAACAGAGACAAAATGAAAGAAAAACTCCATTCACTAAATTTAATCTTCACTTTAAATTTTTTCTTCAGTCTTTCTTAGTCATAAAAGAAATCATATGACACACACTTACAGACCCCCATGCTATGACGTCACGGTCAAACACGTTCATTTCCGGCCAAACGTTGTCAAGGTACCACGTGAAATTCTGACACCCCAGTCTGCTTCTTAGTGCAATTCGATCGCTTAAATCTCCAACATCAAGTTCCTGTCAAAATTCCAACATAACAGTTAATCTCTCCAACATTACTGAACAGATATCCTACATAATGTTTTAATTATTAACTGGAGTGCTCAAACTAACGAAATACATTGCCATCTGCAATATCTTTTAACTGGAGTATTTCAACTAACTAAATATAATATTATCTCCAGTATTTATTAACTGACGGTGTTCAAAATATTCAAAAATATCGTTTTCTCCAATTGGCAGTATTCACACTCAACTAATATAATGTTTCTCCAATTGGCAGTATTCACACTAAACTAATATAATGTTTCTCCAATACCTGTCAACTGGCAAGTATTCAAACTAATCTAACATAATTGTCATTCGGATACCTAATGCTGTATGTAACAGGGTCATTGAAATAACCTAGGTTAATATAACAAAGGGCAAAATTAGACAGTGTATTTATAAACGACGCCCAAAATAGCGTTGAGTAGCCGACATTAACGAAACCTCTTCGTTTATCGAAATTAAGTGTTCAAAACAAATGCTAGTTGCATTCAAACGGAGATATTATTTTTTAATTTCAAAGTCTCTGGGAACTGAATAAAACATATACTTCAAAGCAAGCATAAAATAGAATATCAGTGTTAGATAGGCCTTCAAATGATATCTATAACCCATGTGTCTTCAAATGATATCTATAACCCATGTGTCTTCAAATGATATCTATAACCCATGTGTCTTCAAATGATATCTATAACCCATGTGTCTTCAAATGATATCTATAACCCATGTGTCTTCAAATGATATCTATAACCCATGTGTCTTCAAATGATATCTATAACCCATGTGTCTTCAAAAGATATCTATAACCCATGTGTCTTCAAGTGATATCTATAACCCATGTGTCTTCAAATGATATCTATAACCCATGTGTCTCTTTGTTGTGGTAGCGCGAAATGGCTCCTAGCATAGATTTATCTTGATGACTCTTTTCTTGCTAAAACAAGATTTACAGTGTTAGTACCTACATGTCCTTGAGATATTTTGTGGACATACCGAGGTGTCCCTAACCGTAGTAGGACTATATTGACTAACAAAGAAAATGTTATTTTGCACTTGTAGTAATGTCTACTGGTCCAAGGTGTAGTCATAGACTATTTAAACTCGCCTAGCCCTGCTGGTCCTTGTAGTCGTAAAACATTTAACCTCGCCTAGCCCTGCTGGCCCTTGTAGTCGTAAAACATTTAACCTCGCCTAGCCCTAAGTCAGAAATATATGTGGTTTTGACTAATAAGGAAACAAGACAAATGTAATGTCCCGTGTAACAGAATTTATCTCTGAAAAGTAAAGTAGACAAACAGAGCATTGGCTTGTGCTATGTCTATACCCGACTATGTCCTTTTGTAACTTAGAAAGAAAAAGAAATGTAGACTTGTAATAATGAATACCTGCATGTCTTTGTAGTTGTCGTAGACAAATTTGATGTAAGGCCCCATCCAGACTTGTGCAGCCCGTTTGTAGTTGTGCAGCAAGATTTTGTAACGTCCTTCCTGGAAAGTGTACGGCTGGACGCGAGCAATGTGTCCAATGTGAGAACAGGGGATGTGAAGCAGTCGACCCCCACACATCCACACCTTCGAACACGTGATGTTGAAAGTTAAATTATCCGGAATTGTAATTCGTGATTTTAATTGGCTAATCACTAATGTAGTCGTGTTTCTTTCATTTTCACTATTCTTTGTGTCAAATATTATATTCTTCATTATCAAGCAAATAGTTCTGCTCTTGACATTTTCCGTGATGTTCGTGAATTAGTTTCTTAACTATTTTCCGTTTGTTCTATGTAAAATGTACTTGATTCTATTGCTACTGTACTTTTAATCACTTACTTATTAACTGTTTGATTTTCTTTTAAAGACATATTTTATTTTTATAAGAAGAGTTATTTTCTTAAAAATTCCTTTTCACACTATATTGCGGCATGATGAAACCCACTGTAGTGAGTGTTTCAATTAATTCCTTTGATGACTGATGGCTATATGACAAAACGCGAGTGTTTCAATTAATTCCTTTGATGACTGATGGCTATATGACAAAACGCGAGTGTTTCAATTAATTCCTTTGATGACTGATGGCTATATGACAAAACGCGAGTGTTTCAATTAATTCCTTTGATGACTGATGGCTATATGACAAAACGCGAGTGTTTCAATTAATTCCTTTGATGACTGACGGCTATACGACAAAACGCGAGTGTTTCAATTAATTCCTTTGATGACTGATGCCATGGCTGTAAAGAGGCGGCTGTATATCGATCACCACTCGCTCAAAGGGAGAAAACTCGGGTTTCTATCATGCATTTCGAGGTTACGAGTGAAACAGAAAGAATTTTGCTTTGTATCTTTCGTTGGAGGTGGCGTCACAATTTGTTAATCAATATTTGCCAAAATTTTGTTTTTGGAATATAAATGGTCCAGTCATATTGGTCGTAACCCAGATATACCATATTCAAGTTATTTTGACTCAGTGGGATAAATTTATGATATTTGTAATATGAAAAAGGTGTGTCCCATTTATGGGATGCTAGGACCTGAATAGGTGGCTTAGGTGTTTTACCCGAGTTGTTTTTGTATAAATGATATCAGTAATGTCTTACCCGAGTTGTTTCAGGATAGTTGATAAATGTGCGTGAATATTTCTACAGGCTACCTCATTAAAGAGAGGGTAGTAATATAACGGATAAGGTTTCTAAATTTAAATTACCATTAAAGAAAAACGTTTTTATTTTTTACTGTAATTTTTATAACAGTAACTAGAATATATGATCAAGGCATGAATACTTTATAAACTCTTACATCAAATGCTGACAAGAATTACTGAAATAATAAACCTAATACGTGTAAAATCCTGAAAATAATCTTTGAAATCATTAAACTCACCCGCCATGACATTTCCAGATTTTCTCCACCCCACACTTTCATTCCCGTGTCATATCCACCCAGTTCTTCAAAGTATTTCCGGTCCATCGCGAAAGCAGAGCCCACCATCACGACTCCTCTGAAAAAGTAAACAAAAATCAAAATAATCTTTTCAGTTCCAGTCATTGCTTGGCTTTGGATGCTGGTGTGATTTCTGTATGCAGCAGAGGAAATGAATAGGTCCTATATTTTATAATCTATTTCTTGATTCTATTCTTTTTTGGTCATTCCGTGTCTACTGTGCATAATTCTGTCACGATGACATCTTATTTGTTGGATTTCTCTCTCACACCCACTTACACCATGAAATGCAACAAGTTCTGATTGGGGAACATCGCGTAAATTTAGTGGCGACGTCTCGGTTACAGTCTTAATATTGACAAGCAGCTAGCGCACATTTATTAAACTGCTGACGTCTTGTTTACATCTAAATATTGACAAGCACTTGCACACAGTTATTTATTAAACTGCTGACGTCTTGTTTACATCTAAATATTGACAAGCACTTGCACAGTTATTTATTAAACTGCTGACGTCTTGTTTACATCTAAATATTGACAAGCACTAGCACACAGTTATTTATTAAACTGCTGACGTCTTGTTTACATCTAAATATTGACAAGCACTAGCACACAGTTATTTATTAAACTGCTGACGTCTTGTTTACATCTAAATATTGACAAACACTAGCACACAGTTATTTATTAAACTGCTGACGTCTTGTTTACATCTAAATATTGACAAGCACTAGCACACAGTTATTTATTAAACTGCTGACGTCTTGTTTACATCTAAATATTGACAAACACTAGCACACAGTTATTTATTAAACTGTTGACGTCTGGGTTACAGTCTAAATATTGACAAACACTAGCACACAGTTATTTATTAAACTGTTGACGTCTGGGTTACAGTCTAAATACTGACAAACACTAGCACACAGTTATTTATTAAACTGTTGACGTCTGGGTTACAGTCTAAATATTGACAAACACTAGCACACAGTTATTTATTAAACTGTTGACGTCTGGGTTACAGTCTAAATATTGACAAACACTAGCCCACAGTTATTTATTAAACTGTTGACGTCTGGGTTACAGTCTAAATATTGACAAGCACTAGCACACAGTTATTTATTAAACTGCTGACGTCTTGTTTACATCTAAATATTGACAAACACTAGCACACAGTTATTTATTAAACTGTTGACGTCTGGGTTACAGTCTAAATATTGACAAACACTAGCCCATGGTTATTTATTAAACTGTTGACGTCTGGGTTACAGTCTAAATATTGACAAACACTAACCCATGGTTATTTCTCAGAAGAAAAACCAAAAAGAAACCTGTAATGTGACAATCCTCTAAACTAAGCAAAACATATTAGTTCTTGCTTTCTAAGTACATTCATTACCTGATAAGTTGTCTGCCCTAAGACACTAAATAATGTACAGAAAATCCTCTCTCTAGTTGTTTGTGTTTTTACCTGATAGGTTATCTATCCTCAGACACTAAATAGAGTACAGAAAACCCCCTCTCTAGTTGTTTATGTTTTTATCTGCCCTCATACACTAAATAAGGTACAGAAAATCCCCTCTCTAGCTGTTTGTGCTTTTACCTGATAAGTTGTCTGCCCTCAGACACTAAATAAGGTACAGAAAATCCCCTTTCTAGCTATTTGTGCTTTTACTGTTTCTATTTCTGTTCTCCATCGTTTTCACTCGTGTTATATCGAACTTTCGCAGAGAGACACATAGGGAGGGGAGAGAGAGAGAGAGAGAGAGAGAGAGAGAGAGAGAGAGAGAGAGAGAGAGAGGAAAGAGACAGACAGAGGGGAGATAGAAAGAGACAGACAGAGAGAAAGGAAAGACGCAGAGACAGAGAGAGACAGGAAGAGATGGGGGAGAGATAGGGAAAGAAATTGACAGAGAGAGAGTGGAAGAAAAATGGAGACAGACAAAGACAGAGAGAGACAGAAAGGAAAGAGACAGATACAGAAAGAAGAGACAGAGAGAGAGGGAGAGAGAGAAGGGAGAGGGACAGACAGAGGGAGACAAGAGAGAAAGAAAAAATAGGGAGACAGAGACATTGAGAGAGAGGGGGAGACAGAGAGACACGGAGGAAGACAGAAAGGAAGAGAGACAGGGAGGGACAGAGGGAGACATATGCCGATCTCATACCATATAAGGTAATGGTATCTGTAAAGAGCAAACAAATGTCTTATTACAATAAAGCATGTATTTACTTTTATCACTTTCAATGCCTGGCGGCCTAATGGAAATTATCATACACTTCAAAAAGCACGAAGACAGAAAATAAACTCAGGTCGATGACAGAAAACAATACCATATCATACACTTCAAAAAGCACGAAGACAGAAAATAAACTAAGGTCGATGACAGAAAACAATACCATATCATACACTTCAAAAAGCATACAAAAACAATACCATATCATACACTTCAAAAAGCATACAAAAACAATACCATATCATACACTTCAAAAAGCATACAAAAACAATACCATATCATACACTTCAAAAAGCATACAAAAACAATACCATATCATACACTCTAATACCATAATAAAAACAATACCATACAAGCGCGGGCTGGTAGGTGAATGTCCAATCTGCTCGTTCCGGAAGTAGTTCTCGAAGAAATTGAGCGTCCAGTCAAAACCATAACGGATGATGTAGTTGTTGTAGAACTCGTACTCCAGTGTCGTGCGATTTACGTAGTCCAGCGACGCCATTGCCACTGTGTGACGGTCCGCCTTGATTGCCACCAGCAGTGGCTGCAACCTGAAGATATTATAGGATATGCATCTGCAATCTTAGCAGCTGTAATATAATAAAGTAAATTAAATGAAACAAACTTGTGCTGACATTTATGTAAGGTGTACATCAAGAGGTCGTCGTGGACAAATAAGCTAATATGTCCCGCATGATGTGCAGGACAGGCGTTCAAATAAGCCAACTTGTTTAGCATGCCGTACAGAATGTTACAGTCGTTCAAATAAGCCAACTTGTTTAGTATGACGTACAGAGTGTTAAAGTCGTTCAAATAAGCCAACTTGTTTAGCATGACGTACAGGGTGTTACAGCCGTTCAAATAAGCTAACTTTTCCTATCTCGTGCCAAGAAATTCTACCAACTTTAGAAACATATTCAACATTTAGTCAAGAATGAAGACTTATGGGCAGAGTGATATTCGTGATATGTGGGTTTTTGACTTGTCACTATTTGTCACTACTTGTCACTACTTGTCACGGAATTCAGAAAAGTGAATAAAAGAAGACAGGAAGATCCTAGAGCTCAGAAAAAATTGAACATTAGATTTAGAATAGACAGAAGGGTGGGAAAATTAACAATCTGAAACTTTCTGCAGAATTGTTGAATTTTCACAAGATGGAAAGTTTATTGCAGTATCAAGGACTGACACTGTTTACTTTTAGACAACACATTACAACACCAAACACTGACACTGTTTATCTATGCAGCATGAAGGATTAGAACTGTCTATCTAATGACAAACAGAATACAAGATCAAGGTTTAGCACTGTTTATCAACAGACAAGCATATTGCATAATCAAGGATTAGCAACACAGATAACATTCAGTTTGTACTATCACTAATCTTCGTGAATAAAACAAGAACTGTTGTTTGATATGGGTGTGATATGATGTACAAAGAAATACACACCACCAGCTTTACAAATGTAAAGGTAGATTTTTCAGTATGCATAATTATGACAACTGTGACTATCAACATCACAATGTGTCCATAACCAGGCAGGTAAGATTCCATCAGTGAATACATCCATACACGAGCTAGAGAAACCCCACCTGTCTAAATTTACTCCATGCAAGGGAAAGAAAAGTCTATATTTACTTCCATACAACGACAAGAAAAAACCCACCAGTCTATATTTACTTTCCTACAACGACAAGAAAAAAACACCAGTCTAGATTTACTTCCATACAACGACAAGAAAAAACCCACCAGTCTATATTTACTTCCATATGGCTATCGAAGAAAACGACGACGTCACCTTTGCTCTCTGCCCAGCCCCTCATTCGTGCCCGGATGAGACCCTCACGTGCTGGTGCTCGTAGCAATCTCACGAGACCACGTGGGAAATTGTAGTCTATGTAGTTCTGCAGTGGCAATTTTAGGATCTCTGTCATTGCACGTTCGTATATTCATAATTAATTAAAGTGTGCCATAGTATATCTTTGCGATAAAATATATTGTGTGCCTGTATGTGTGTGTGCGTGGTGTGTGTGTGAGTGTGTGAGAGAGAGGGAGATAGAGAGAGACAGAATATGTTGTATGTGTGAATGAAATATGTGATATGCCTTTGTCAGTAAGTGTGAATGAGAGTGTGATCGGATTATTTTTTCCTATCAAATGCTTTATAATGAGAGAAAAATATGTAGGTAAGGACCGAGACAGACAGACAGACAGATAGATAGATAGATATATAGATAGATAGATAGATAGATAGATAGATAGATAGATAGATAGATAGATAGATAGATAGATAGATAGATAGATAGATAGATAGATAGGTAGACAGATAGATAGATAGAACTGTGACGTCACTTTACCCATCGTGCTGCTGTCGTCGATAAGAATAATTTCCTGAAGCAGATGTCGTGGAGTCCTGTTGACAATGGAATACACAGTGCGGAGAAGGATGGACGGCCATTCGTCATAGAAAGGCACGATGACGCTTGCAGTCGGAAGATCGTGCTCGTAGGTTAGTTTGCTGCATCTGTTCGTCACAAAATACGTGACATCATATAGAGAGCCTAATACAAACATAATTACAACCCGTGACATCAATTGAAATATACGACATCACAGAGAAAGCTCTAATACAAATATCAACTGCAACTCTTCACATCAGTAAACATATACTCTAAAAGTCCTATTACAAATTATCAACTGCAGCAAGTGACAATAATTAAAGTATATAACATCAAACAGAAAACTCACTTACATGTCAAAAACAGACCATGACAACGATTTAAATATAGATCAGTTTTCAAAATTACAAATTACCTTTCGAAAACGGTACACAACAACGATTAAAATATAGAACAGAATACGGAAAGCCCAATTACATATAATAAAAAAAAGAGCCTATGGCAACGATTAAAATAAAGAACAGAAAAGAGAAAACATAGTTAACCATCAAAAGCGGCCAATGACAACTATTTAAATATGAAACAAAAAGCCCTATTGGGACCTATCAAATCCAGCCTGTGAAATCAACGTATGTGACGTCATATAGAAAGCCATGTTACAGAGTGTATAAAGCCTGGTTACAAAGTATAAACTAGAACACCTGACAACGTGAGACATCATCCAGAAAACCATGTTTTTAAATATCAAACGTAGCACGTGACAGAACTGTAGCAAATGGGACTAATGAAATAAATAACAAAACTTCGAGGTTAACACATTTACAAAATATATTTTATGATCATTAACTCAGAGCAGGGCGTACCTATGTGGTTAATAGTTTTAAAATATCTTTCAGTTATGCTCGAGTAAGGAAAAGAAGTTTGTCTTGTTTGTAATTTGTGTACTTATTTACATTAGCAGATGTTATTATTAAAGTACTCTTTAGCTTGGTGTGAATGAACGGGTGCAGTACTTTGCAATAGTAAGAGTCAGTAGGAAGAGTCAATAGTAAGAGTCAGTAGGAAGAGTCAATAGTAAGAGTCAGTAGGAAGAGTCAATAGTAAGAGTCAGTAGGAAGAGTCAATAGTAAGAGTCAGTAGGAAGAGTCAATAGTAAGAGTCAGTAGGAAGAGTCAATAGTAAGAGTCAATAGTAAGAGTCAATAGTAAGATTCATTAGTAAGATTCATTAGTAAGAGTCATTGGGAAAGCGCTAAAGAAGTCCTTGATATGTGTCAGGTAAAGCAAGAAAATTATCTATTTGATGATGACGTGACATGGTTAAAGTGAAAAATAATGGAATATTCTTTAATTACTGTGATGACGCTAATAATGAAATTTCAGTTTATTCCAGAAAGAGTGTCACTAAGAGCAGGACAGATGTTGAAACGAGTTGTAGGACTGATCGTGACAGTCAGATTGTATAACTGCATAAACAAGATTGTATAACTGCATAAACAAGATTGTTTAGCACTAGTAAAAGAAATATGTGAAATAACAAGATTGATTATTATAGTCAAATTGTATAAATAGTTTTGTTACAGTATTGGTAAATACTTAAATAGAAAAAAAATCTGATTAAGGCATTGTTAAACATTTTTATCTAGTAAGAACTACTTTTGGTTACTATAGAGATTTTATATTTTTCAAGTTTCATATTCTTATTTATAATAGCCATTGGCTAATATTTCAGCCTGCTGTCAAGACATATTCCTTATGCTGGCATGTGTCCTTAATCCTTTTTAACTACAAATTCATCTATACTGACAGTTAAGAAAGAAGGCAAGAAAGAAATAAAGCTTGTAAATATGTTCATGTTTTTCTTTCAGCTTCGGTAGTCACGAACTCCATGAACTGTTCGTCACACGTGTCATACGTGTCACACGTGTCATGTTTGCTGCTTCATCGATTGCACAAATAAATAAAGTGTTGAATGTTGAACTCGTACTGAGAATTAGCTCGCTGTTTAAAACGCGAAGTCCCTGTCGATCAATGTCAATCGTTTTGTTCTCACTCTTGTTCTGTCTCATTTGCTAGTGTTCTACCTCATTCACTTTTGTTATATTAACAAATGATGTGCGTACTAAATTATAAAATAGTGATTCATTATAGAACAATCACTGTTAACTATGATAAAATTATTTTAGCAAATGTGCGTATTAAATTGTAAAATAGTGATTCATTATAGAACAAACACTGTTAACTATGATAAAGTTATTGGTTACGCCAATATTATTGGTTATTGGTTATTATTGGTTATAAAGTTACGCCAATGTGCGTACTAAATTATAAAATAGTGATTAATTACAATAACAAACACAGCTAACTAACTATAGAATAGTGATTAATTACAAAATCATACACAGTTAACTAATTATAAAATAGGGATTCATTAATTACAAAAAACAAACAGTTAACTATGATAACAGAAGAATTCACCTGCACATATATTTAGCTAGGAAAGTCCAAATATTCACTTTTTCACAAAAGCATCCGTCCCGAAAATATATAACTACCAGAATTCAAGCCAGGGATATTGCTAAGTATTTTTGTACTCTTTTCTTAACCATCGTGTCATGACTGTTACCAAAATTAGCTAGAACTGGCGCCAACTGATAAATTCAAGAGAGTAGCGGGAAAGATGACGTCGATCCGGCCAACAGCGATTTTTTTGTAACTTTGGTACTCGCGCCAGGACAAGGTCACAGAAATAATAGACGGTTTGTTCTTGTGGGTTCCACGATTCTTAATTCACACACATCGTTGTAAAATGGTTTTATTGGTAAATAGTGGACAGTCAAGGTCGAAGTGCTAAGTAATGAACAATCAAGGCAGTGCAATCCACGCAGTCATCTCCAAAAACATGGGGAGATAAGTTCAGCCTTTGGTTTCCTTCTAATATAGCATTTGAAGCTAGCATCACGTCTGTATGAAAACAAAAAGTTACCTCTTTCATTCAGCGCGTACACATACATGCCCACCACAGACACACACACATGCACACAACGGTCATAACAAGACCTCCGACTTGTTCGTATTGAAAACAGACAATGAATATATTCACACTATTCTTTGCAGTTGTTGATGGTTGCTTGCAGAAGATTTTGTTGTTTATTTAAAACTTCTGAATGAATGTTGTAGCATACCCCTTCAGGCGCGAATCTGGCACAACACGGTTGAGTGGGATGACGTCAGAGGCTTTGACGTTGACGTTGAAATGACGCTGCAACTTTTCTGTATTATTCTTTTCGTCGTCAGACAGCGCGACCCTCCATCCCCGTTCGACCTCCTCCCACCTATCGCTCTCCCGGTATGCGTCGATTAGAGGATTTCCCGTCTCCGTGTCTGGAGGCGATTGGCGGAACTCATCTGCAGTCATTGTCACCCGAAGTCCCTCTGCCGCCAAGGCGTGCAATTTCAATGACATAAGCTCGACAAACACATGTTCTGGTAATGAACTGTTTTTGACAGGGCGTTCAAGGTCACTATCGGATGGACTAGTCACACGAACTCCTAATTCCAGTGAATTCCAGTTGTGAAAATTGCCGTTCGTTTTCCTTGACATCGATCGTGTCCACCCAGATCGAGAAAGAAGTATGATGTTGACGACTACACACACGGCAATCAGCGAGATGAGAAACAAGCGACAAACGCCAAGATGCCTACTGGAGATGCTGGCCATTGCCAGAAAAAAAAGACCACTGATGTCAGCAAATTGAATTCATTGGACGAGACGCTCCCCTAAAAAAAAGGATTCAATGTTAACTGCTTTAAAAACTCCTGGAACTGAGTCTCAGATGTATTTGACTGAAAGATGCTTTCGGCCTACCAGCGTATTGTATTTCTGGGAATTAATATATAAATAATTTCAAAATTTACCAATCAGCACTCCGAGATTTTGTTTCCTGTTAGATTTGTTTTGGTTTTTTTCGCGTAGCACAACACCTCATGATGACGATGAAATGAATATTTAGACGACATAAACTTGCAATTTCCAAGCACCGAGAGAGGAGAAAACAATGATAAATGAATATTTAGACGACATAAACTTGCAATTTCCAAGCACCGAGAGAGGAGAAAACAACGATCCTTTCTTCTTTCGGAAAGATTTGTATGTCGTTTTCTTATTTACTTGTCGTGTGCACTTTATAACGTGTGCCATATCAAATCGATGGAAATGCATACCGTACACTCACTCAGAGGGGAATATGATCGAAATGCAATCCACTCTGGCAATCACGGCTGGTTAATGCATCATACGTAACACTCTATAGGCCCACAGTTCTATGGCAAAAACATTGCAGAAATTTACAGTTGTATGGCAAAAACACTAAAGGGATTTAGAATTGTATGGCATAAACATTACAGAATTTTACAGTTTTAAAGCATAAACAACATAGAGATTTACATTTTAAAGTCCCGAGACGAATAGAGAAGAGCAACTTATCAGTTAGATGTATACATTACTGCACTCTG
The DNA here is from genome assembly GCA_028829895.1 of Sinotaia quadrata. NCBI lineage: Eukaryota > Metazoa > Mollusca > Gastropoda > Architaenioglossa > Viviparidae > Sinotaia > Sinotaia quadrata. Next base: position 50,842,569 of record CM054177.1, on the reverse strand, counting down.
ACGCAGATAAATTCGCGAAGGTGGATGGACGATTGGATAGATAGATAGATAGATAGATAGATAGATAGATAGATAGATAGATAGATAGATAGACTGATTGATAGATATAAATTAATTAATGTAGTTCTGATGATAATAAGGAAAACAACTAATCAGAAATGTTTCCTGAGACCTCCTGCAAATTCATTGCTTTTGTTATAAAATAATTCATTATTTAATTATACCACCAAATTAGGTTTAATGATTTATACATTTTTAAAAATTTAGAATAAATTGTAATCAGACAGTTGATAATCTAAGTTAATTATTAATTTTTTAAAAATTCACGACGGACTATATCAAAAATGTTTACTGAAATATCTTCAGGAGAGAGAAATTTAAGACACATAACATTACTGTTGTGTGGATCGTTTTCAGTTTGGAGCACCTAAAGTAGAAATAAAATGAAAGATGAGAATGGTAATTAACGAGCCCCCCCCCCCCCCTCCCCCGAGTTGTGTCCCCTTACTCTGACGTTCATACAAATTAACTAGGACCAGACAAGTAAGATTTAAGATATAAATTTAATGTGTAATATTAGATGATTGGGGAAAACTAAATAAAATGTTGCCTATTGTACGAACGGTATTATTAATCATAAGGATAAAGTATCTGCTTTGGCAGTTGATTGCAGCCAACATATCTGAAAGTAGGTGAATGTGCTGTGTCTCTAGTCGAGTAACAGCATGACAAATGCCGCAACACGTCAGCTGGCCCGTTGTGTTGACTCGTGAAAATTGATCATGACTCAACACTGCATTATGGTTTAGCAATGTTTCAATTAATTTACATTCCTAGGACTAAATAACTTTACCATAATCCATTTCTATTTTATTTTGATGTTTGTTGAAGTTGGTATAATTATGTTTGTATAATTTATATTTGTTATCCTCATGTGGTTGTTTGCGATTGTATATTTATGTTGATTTATTTATGTGTTCTTTTTTTATGCTATGTGTTTATGTTGATATATTATTATTATTGTGTTCATGTTTGCATTGATGTTTGTTTATAAATGTATTGATTGCAATGTTTATGTTTATGCTTGTTATGTTCTTAACAACACTGATATATTTGTGTTACTTTGATGTTTATGATTGTGTTGACTTTTGCATTTATATGTTCATGTGTTCTTATCTACATTGATATTTAAGTTTGTTATGCTAACTTTGGTATGTTTAATTGTTTTATGTTGATGTTTGTCATACTTACTTTGGTATATTTAATTGTATTATGTTGATGTTTGCCATACTTTGGTATGTTTAATTGTATTATGTTGATGTTTGTCATACTTTGGTATGTTTAATTGTATTATGTTGATGTTTGTCATGCTTACTTTGGTATGTTTAATTGTATTATGTTGATGTTTGTCATACTTTGGTATGTTTAATTGTATTATGTTGATGTTTGTCATGCTTACTTTGGTATGTTTAATTGTGTTATGTTGATGTTTGTCATGTTTATTCAAGTGCTGCTATGTTTATGATTGTATACTGTGATATGTCGATGCTTGTTCTTCTGTTGTTATGTATATGATTATGTTCATATGCTTAAGTTGGAGGCAAATTTAAATGTTTTATTAAATGAATCTTTTGTTTATGTTTGTCACTATTGTGTAAAACACCTAGCAATGACAAATTGTTAAATCTCCATCAATCTCACAATAACAAGCGAAAATTTGTGTATATGCTGAAAGTATTACAAAAACAATTAAACTTATATTTAATGACTTTTAATCTACTTTCCATTATTACAACATTTTCACTCTCTGTCTCATTTGAAAGAATACTTAAACCAGGCCTGCACAACATATAGCCTGTGGAAACTCATGGACCATGAAAACAGTCTTATTTTGGAAATGGTAACCCAGAAATAAACATACCCTTGTGCCTCAGCTATTGTTTGTGAAGCAACATGGCCCTTGCCATTTTGAATTGTGCAGACCTGACCTAAACAATTATTATGCTTAAAAACATTCAATAAAAATCAACTCAGTAGATGAAGCTATTTTATTCTTTTGTCCTTAACAAATCTTGATTACTTGATCAAAATATTATAGCACATTTTGCAAGAAACTGGATGAAATTTCTGAAGGCACAAAACACACTGCATTAATATTTTACTACTAGCTGTGAAATGTGGATATAAGCAGAGACTGAGAGTCAATAAACTGACAGAGTATATATAATACATATAAATGTAATTATAAAAACAAGTCTACAAAATTCATATATTTTGATACTCAAGCAAACATTATAATGTTCTTAAAATATGCAAGTATGAGTTAAGAATGTTGTTCCCATCATCAGAAAGTTAGCATAATACACTATTTAGTTAAGAAATTCTCTACTTATTCTCCTTTACAATTAACCTTTCACCTTTCATAACAATACAACAATAATATAAAATGGCAGCAAGCCATTGTGAAAAAATATATAAACATGTGAAAAGCGAAACATAAAATAATTTATCTCTCTTTTTTGTATCAGTCATTATGAATCTTTTGAAATAAATATTTACAACAATAAAACATGTAAATGCAAATCAAAAAAGAAGAATAAAGAATAAATAAGAATAATGTATAAAATAATATAGAATAAAATATTTACAATGCATTAAATTAAAAAACAAGTTAAGAACATTTAGATATAAACAGTTAACAAAGCACAATATCAGTGTTATGACATTTTCAAAGATAGACCTTTTCACTTTTGAAGAGAGTTATGAGACAAAGATATACAGATGGTAACTATACACAAATAGTCCACACAGCAATTTTGTTTAACAATTAAACTTGGCACCTTGAAATGCAGTGTATATAATGACTGAGTTTTAAATAAGTGAAAAGAAAAAACATGCAATAGCATACATTAATAACTATGAAAAGATTGTAAGAAAGAAATTAAATAACAAATGAATAAAACTGTTTTTAGTACTGTAGACTATAGACAGAAGTGTTATCTACTAGAGATTCTTTGTAAAATAAATGTTTCTGGTTCAAACATGGACACTGTCCAAATGGCTAGAAAAAAAGACTATAAATACTATAAAATAGTTCTTGCACAAAAAAAAAAAAAAATGTTAAATTGCTCTAAAGCTGGTTAAATGTGTATCAAAGAAATATGTGCATTTCAAAGTAACAGATTTTGTGTGCACTAATAAATAATTTATCACTTTGTCAACAAACAACAGTCTTCAAGTAACAGCAACATATTTACAAAAATGGGGAAGGGTGTAAGTGACTGTTTCCTGTATGCCATAGAAATATTCTTTGTTCTTATTATGTCCATAGAAATATTCTTTGTCTTATGATGTCCAAAACTGAGATGTATGCCATAGAAATATTCTTTGTCTTATGATGTCCATAACTGAGATGTATGCCATAGAAATATGCTTTGTCTTATGATGTCCATAACTGAGATGTATGCCATAGAAATATGCTTTGTCTTATGATGTCCATGAGATGCTTACCATAGGAATATTTTTTACCTTATGATGTTAATGACAGAAACTGCATGCATTTCAACACTAAAGCAAACACAATCACTTCAAAATGTCCAACAATAAAATATCATGAGAAAAACATTATCAAGCACATTAAAAAGTTGTAAACTTTATGGTGCATACAGGTAACAGTTTTTGTCTCTTTTTTTCTTCTCTGAGGACAAACAAAAATATACACAAGTTTTTACTATAATAAAACCCTAGAATTTACTCACATACATTATCTACCAAGTTTTATCCCAACTGATTAATAAATGAAAAAATCTGAATGCTTAAAGTCATGGTTGAATGATACAGTTAGTGCAATCTCATTCAAAGCCTTTTCTGATCTTTGTAAATACAAGATTACAATACAAAATCCTAACTTGAAATGTCTTGGTTAAATTAGTAAAAAACATTTGTTGTTTTAAATATATGAAGAGAATGTTAATGTTAACAAATCAATAATCCAGTTTTAAAAGTACATAACTAATTAATGTGTTTTTGTGTGAACACTGCTGATAATAAACAGTGTGAAGATATAATTGTGATGATAAAAAAATAAAAAAATGTGAAGGATGGAGACGAGAGAAAGAAATCCTCTTGCAAATGATAGATACGCAGCTCTCAAGCGACTTAAGGGTTGGAGCGTGCAGCCATATGTAATATAATTATTAATATTTCACTTTCATTTCTATATTATTTGGCTCTTTACATTAACTACCAACCAAAAGCAAGCTATACCCTATTATTTTTATTTTAAAATAAAAAAGAGAATAGGAAAAGTAATAAGCTAAAAAAAAGTAAGAACAAGATTTCTACAGTTTTGTTTAGCAGTAACTGTAAGCATTCATTAATAAAACTCTTCTTGTTATCATATTCAGATTAAATATGTTTACAAGTCTAAAAGATCAAACAAATATTATTTGACAAAAAGTAATTCAAATTTAGTAATTCTTTTCGGATGGTAAAAAACAATGTTATTGCATAAATTATTCTTTATTCTCATTCATGCAAAGATTTTTGGAGAAAAAGATTCCATAAATTGATTCAAGTTTCATCATGAAAATTCTATTAACTAATTTCAACTAGTCAGACATAATCCTCAAGTCAAGATCTCTCTCATATATATATGAAATAAAGACAATACTCAACACACAATCAATACATTCACAATCTCTCTTTCACCTTGAGATATATATCTGTGCAAGCTTGATAACTGAATTTAATTTAGGTCAATTGCTGTTAGCTGCTTTTGAGGAAAATAGTGTATAAGAAATATATGCCATTATCTGCTGCACAAGAAATTATTTAAAATAATATCTGTTATTAATGGAAGGTGCTTTTAATACAATTAATCTGGCAATTTTGTGCTTTTTATACAATTAATTTGGTAATTAGAAGTAACAGAATAGTTTGGGGTGCATTCATAACAGAATTGTAACCAATGGCTTACATGGACAACCTTCATAACAGTACGAGTTTTGAAATGTATTAGAGAAAAATCTGCAAATTTCAAATGCATATTAGCAGTAAGATGCCTTTAAATAAAATAAGATATAGTATAAGCAGTCAAAATAATTATTGGCAAGACACCTAAAACACTACACAAAAAAATTATCCAACATATAAAGTGACAAAATCTGTCATAACAATGTAAATATTAATTATAGAACACTTATAACTATACTAATTGAGGTAAATGTACACTACATTGTTTTAGAAAGAACACTGCCAACAGACTTTAATTTATAGCATCATAGAGCTTAAAAAGAAATTCCTTCTCTCTTTTCACTGACTCCTTCTGGACTTTTACCTACAAACTCCACCAAAACAAACTGCTTTTGATTTTAATCAACCAATTTCTATAGGCATGAATTCCTAATAATTGTTATTTTCCAGTCTTGTAAGTAATGCAAGAGCCAGCTTTAATCACTGTACAAACCAATGATAAAACTTTCACATCATTGCTAAAAATTAAAGAATTCAAACTGAGTTATGTTTGTATATTATACAAACCAATGACAAAACTTATACATAACTATTAAAAATTAAAGAATTGAAAATGAGTTATGTTTATGTATTATGACAAACTATTAAAAATTAAAGAATTCAAACTTCATTAATTCTGTGTATTATAAAAACCAATGACAAGCTCAAAAGAATTCAAACTGATTTGCTTGTATATGTGTATACCTACCATTTGTAAGTTAAATTAACAAAAAGCAAAAATCATATCTAGTTGATTAAAAACAAAAATCTTCACAAAAAACTCAAAATTTGGGTAATAATATATATGTTCATAGAAAATATATTGACTACTTAAATTTTTTACTTTGCTCCGAGCAGAAAAAAACGTTTAAAAAGAAGAAAATAATAAATATAATTAAGACATATATAATAATCATTCTACTGTGATTTCCAACATAAACTTTTCTAAGCAGTAAAGTTTTCATTCTTGATGTTTTATCTCACAAAGATTGTTACTGGAGCACACCTCTCATTTTGAAGTCGAAATGAACACTGTCAAACCGACAAGCCCACTGGACAGCATCATGCTTTCTATGGCAAGAAAAGGCTTCTTCATTATATCTGTACTTAGGCGTTATGTAATGGCTTTCAAGGAAGTCTGTATTAAGTAGTATCTTTTAAAACTTAGCATTGCTTGGGAAACATGGTTTCTAGAGCTGCCAGTCAAGAAGCAGCCAGTATAAGTTATCCACAAGTAAGCTACACTGCTGACTCTCAAGAAGCAAGATTGTGACGACTATTTGCGGTCCCGTTTGCCATAAAACTTTCTATTGAGAAGAAAGATGAGAAGATTTACATTTACTTTGGCATGCTTGAACATTTTCATAACAGCCACACCCTCATATTGCTGCTGCAGTAAGTCCTGCAATGATCAAAATATATATTAATCGGCTTTCAGTTCAGCTTATGACAAAGAAAAAGTCCTTCTAGAAATATATAGTACCTGGCTCTTAACAAAATGAATGCCTAAAAGTATAGGTATGCACATATACAAATGGACATATACTAAAAACACAGGTGTACATTACATAGCTGGATATACACTAAAAACACAGGTGTACATTACATAGCTGGATATACACTAAAAACACAGATGTACATTACATAGCTGGATATACACTAAAAACACAGGTGTACATTACATAGCTGGATATACACTAAAAACACAGATGTACATTACATAGCTGGATATACACTAAAAACACAGATGTACATTACATAGCTGGATATACACTAAAACCACAGATGTACCATAGTTGGACATACACTAAAAACACAGATGTATATTACATAGCTGGACACACACTAAAAACACTGGTATACATTACAAAGCTGGATATACACTAAAAACAAAGGTGTACATTACAAAGCTGGATATACACTAAAAACAAAGGTGTACATTACAAAGCTGGATATACACTAAAAACAATGGTGTACATTACAAAGCTGGATATACTTGATATAGAGGGTGATACCTATTGTAGTAGTACATACATTAACAAATACAACTGCATATTAAATGGATGGCAGCACTTCATATAGTGACACATATAGTTCTACATATTTTAACAAGAACAATTGTATTTTTAAGGGTTAAAAATACTTAATAATACAGAGATATAATGTGCATTAAATAGCTGGAAAACTTTGTCATCAAAATCAATTGTACTTTAATGGTTAAAAATACTTGATCATACAGAGAGAGGTCCAATATACATACATTACTAATACAGTCATATGATGGGAAATCCACCCACATATTTTTTTATATAAATTTTCATTTTTTGATCTGTAAAACTTAAATGAGATGCTATTTGTGATTTGTATGATTTGGAAAAGTTGTATAAAGTTTATTTCTGAAGTGAAAGTCCAGAATGGACAGGGGTGGAGGGGGAGATAAGCTGTCTGAGTGATGAGTGCATATAGAGAAGTAGCATATTGTTATTATTTGTGAGAACGCTAGCTCCCTGGCATCTAAGCAGTAGCATGGTTGGCTTAAATGTTAGATCTGTAGTCCTGCTTTTGACCTGGTTATGTGTTATACAAATTTAAGGCTGATGTAATTGTGAACTTGTTTAAAGATAGAGTGTGGGCTGGAAGATGTGAGAAAGTGATAAATAGTAATTAGTTCTAGGTGGATTCTTAAATTTGATTGGGTCAAAGAGTGAGTCTAGGCAGAGATGGGCATGGCTTCAAGTCTAAGAAAACCAGGATGGAAATTCTACTCTTTGGGTGAGTGTTAAAGACTTGAGTCCCTCCTTATAATTCTGAGTTGTAAAAGGAACAAAGAAGACCCTTGGCTGGAAAAGTTAAAGGCATCTGTGTATTGTGTGAATGATTAGGTTTTATTAGGAATGTTAAGCTATTTGAAACATGTCTAACTTTTATTTGTTGCAGAGACATAAGCCAAAATAAGTACTTATTAATGTTGTAATTTGCAGCAATTTAGATTCTGCAATTACCTATGTTTCATGGTTTCAGTTTCTATCTTTGTTATTAAATTTATGATGTGGGCTTTGGGTCCTAATTTGATGTTATTCATGACATGTCCTATTTAGTGCTGCCAGAGTGTGACATATATTGTGCGAGTCGCCAGCTGCATCAAAGACTGAAGCTAAGTTGCTTTGGCAGTGACTCCAGTGCAGCATTAAAATTAACTGTTTTAGTTTGAATTGCCTAATGATGAGAAAATAGGACTGAATGTATTTTGTTTTATTCTTTTTTAAATAGTGTTAAATTTTCTTCTTATTAAATTTTAATTAATTGTTTAGTCTCGTGTATCTGTTAGTGTAATGTAACTTCTTTAGTTTGTTAGTTTAAATTGTAGAAATAGTCTAATTATTGCATCTTGTTCTCTGTCCATCTATATATCTGTTTGTATATCTATTGTATAAAATCTATTCCTCAGTATAAATAACTTAGTGGGGGGTTGTGAGTCAAACAGATGCTGACACACTAGATATCAGCGTAATAGTTACAGATATGCATATTTAACCAGTGGTCCATACTCTGCATCGGCACTTGTAGATGTTTTATATAAACTAATTGCTAATATTTGGTATAATTCATTATTACAATGTCACCCCAGAGTACACTATGACAAACACAAATGTACATTAAATGATTGGAAATACTTCATCATACATAGTGAGATGTATCATACATAAGAAATGACTATAATGACAGTGTCCAGCAAACAATGTATGGTTCCTAACCTGGAATACAAGCTCCACTTTATCTAAAGGAACTCCCATGAACTTGGCATGGACTTCAAACACACCAGGGTTTTCAGTTGCCACAATCTCAAACACAGTGTTCTTGAACCTAATTATTAAAAAACAACAAGAAAATATGTTCAACATCTTTTACAATTGGCTACATAGAACAAAAAGAGGAAAAAAATAATCTCCTTTAGAAAAAAACAATCAAAAAATAAAAAAGAACAAAAATGTTTATTGCAAACAGGAATGGCATTATAGTACAATCTCATATCATCAAACTCAAATTTAAGCATTCCTTAGTATAAACCACTGCACCACTTAACATACCAAAACGAATTTGGTTTTATCAAACTTACACTGAAATCCCAATTTTAAAATCCTATTAGTCCGTGCCCAACTAAAGTCAAGCTTATGATACTTATAAAGAATGAAAAGTGCAAAGTACAAATATTAAAGCAATTTGAGTATCAGTCCCAACTAGAAAGGAAAAAAATGCAAGAACATGGCATATGATCCTAAGCAGATTGCAGGTCATTGCTGTTTGCAATCCAGAAAGTTAAAGAGTCTCACAACTTTCAATGAACTGTATCAAATGAATGGATAGATATCTGCATACATGTTATATACTTTTTTCAGTGACAAAATAAAATGAAGTTCTCAATATCTGTCCATGGTGGCACTATTTAGATTATACTAGAAACTATGATAAATCTATAGCCCTAGATAGAAGACAAAGATCCAGTGCACTATTATGAAACATACATTAGCTGAACCCAAGCATGAGCTTTCTGAATTATTACTATTCCAGAATTGTACATATTTGTTTAGTAAACTGTTTAATTGTCATATTGCAGCAGTAGCAGATAAGTAGCAACAGAGGAGAATAAAGAGACAATCAAATCTATAAATTATGGCTAAAGTGAAAATATTAACGCAAAATAACATACTCTTCCCAGACTTCTGGAACAAAATCTTTATTTTCAATACAATAAATTTGGCAAAGATCAATATTTTTCGATACTTTTTTCAGACTTGCAAAATGCTATATATGCTCAGTTAGTCAATGATACTTGCAAAACTTCATGAACTCTGTCAGTCAGCCAATGATAAACTTGCAATAAAACTAGATGAAATCGGTCAGTGCCAATACCTGCAAAACTACATGAACACTATCAGTTAGCCAATGATATTTGCAATAAAACTATAGAAACCCTGTCAGTCAGTCAATGATACTTGCAAACTCTATATGAACCCTGTCAATGATAAATAAGACTATAAAGTAAAATCAATGATAAATAACACTGAAAAGAGGAGGTCAGTCAGTCAATGATAGATAACTCTGTCAGTCATTGATAGATAACTGAAAAGAGGAAGTAGGTCAAATTAGTTTGGCAGTGAACTCACTGATTTGGTGATAAACTCTCAATTTCTAAAATAACGCCTTTCTCATGTAGCTGTGCAGCATTGTAAGTGACAGACTTGCGGGTGTTCTGTCCCTCTTGTCGCCGGGAAAACAAACCTCCCTTTTTAACTTTTCTGCAACAAATAAAATTAACATTTTGTTTTAAAATAAAACACCCTTTCTTTTGAAACTATGTATGCCTAGTTCACAAGACAAACTTGTTACACATGCAAATATAAAATAAATATATTCTGAATAGTTTACAATATTTCAAAAGATCTTTAAAATGTGAAATGCCAGAGAACAATCTGACATACAATGTTACAAAAAAAATGAGTTAGCATGAAGTAAAACCATTAGCTAATGAGCCATCTGACACAGAATGCTATAGCTTAAATGAGTTAGCATGAAGTAAAACCATTAGCTAATGAGCCATCTGACACAGAATGCTATAGCTTAAATGAGTTAGCATGAAGGAAAACCATTACATAAAGTACAATCTAACATAAGAAGCATGTCTTGTTTCAGACCAGGAAACTGAACATCTTAGCTAAGTGGCCTGTCTAAAACTCCACTAGAAAATGTCTGATAATAAATTACAAACTTAATGGCCTGTGTCTAAAAATCCATTAGAAAATATTTGATAATAAATACAAACTTAATAGCCTCTGCCCATATGGCTTCACTAGGAATTTGATAATGAATTACAAATTTAATGGCCCTCTGTCTATATGGCTCAAATTACAAACTTAATAGCCTCTGTCCATGACTTAAATCACAAACTTAATGGTCTCTGCCCATGTAGCTTCACTTAGAAATATTTGATTGGGTATTACACACTTAACTGCCCCTGTCCATATGGCACATACACATGTAACGTTTCAACATAAATTATATTTATGGCCTCTGTCCATATAGCTCCACATAGGAAATATATGATCATGAACTACAAAGTTAGGGAATGTAATTTTTACAGCTGTGTTGTATTTGCTATTCAGTTTACAAAGTACTTGTACTTGTTTTTTAGGGCTGGGTCTTAATATTTACTTTGATCAGAAATGGTAAAATATTCTTTTAAGAAGGGAAGCGTTATAAAAATATTTCAACAAAATTTTAAAGTGTAGATTTTAAAAAACAAGAATTTGTATTTGGCAACCTTTCTTATAATTACTGTCTTTTATTTAGTTTGCTTTCTGTCTATTTTTTTGTCTTTGGTAATCAAGTGTATATGCTGCATACTTGAAACATGACAAATGCTTGCCTAGACTGCATGGGGATTTTTTTTTTTTACATTATTACTGTGCAAACAGATCAATTATCATCAGTGTAAATTAAAAATTATAATAATTTTTGTAGTTCCTTTAGATTTTAAAATTTAACATGAATGTACACACACACACACACACACACACACACACACACACACACACACACACACACACACACACACAGTACAGTGACATTATATACAACTTGGATTGTCTGCTTATATTGAAATAGCATTCATTGGTCCCTGTCGCCTCACTGCTACTCTTATAGACGGATATGCTGAACACAGATATAGCAAATCATTTATGATGGCCCTCTGAACTTCCATATATCGATACTGCACTATATCTGAGAAACATATTTACAATATGTATATGTATGTATGTGTAAATATATATATATACAAGAAAAGAATGTTAAAAGTATACTCTAGGCTTGTGTTCGGTTAAAAAGAAAACAAAAAATCAGAGAATTCATCTGTCTCATAAAATTATATTTACATCATTATTAATTAAAATTTATGAGGAAACAAGTCTGCATTAATAGAAATTTCAAAATATCCACTCCATTGGCTAATAATTCTTGATTATGGATGTTTCACAATCTTAAAACCATATCAATCTGCAAAATATTTTAGGGAATTTTGTGCTAAACTCAACTTTTTAAATGCTTGCAACTCCATATCAAGAGAATTATGCACTATTCTATAAAGTGGAACCCCAAGATAATGCGAATTTGGATATAACGCGTTCGTGGCATGGCTCCTGAAATTTCGTATATTCATTTGCACATAATGCATTCCATTTTATAAACTTTGCATTAATACAATCTGATTTGATAAATCCCAATTATCGCATTATAGTGAGGTTTCACTGTACATGTAGAAGTGTCTTTTGAAAATTAATAATAAAATGGTAGACTGGTGGATATGAACAAAGTGCTACTAAACAAGTCTGTTGTCTCCCCTTGAACAAAAAAAAATATCATCTACTGAACATACCCTTGATTTATTCTGTCAGGCTGTACTCACTTTGGTCAGGCAATAGAATGGACTTATGATGATAAGAGAGATCATTCTATCAATATGGATCTTGGATTGTATGATGAAAATTTTAAAAAAAACAACTCAAAATAGTAAACAGCATAACTGGAAATCAGACATAATAATATTTAAGATGTACACATAGACAGATAACTAGAACTTAGACAGGGAGTAAAAAAAATTACTGACTTTGTTCTGTTCTGTAGATTATCCAGACAAGTTTTGACATACATATTGTAATAGTCAATCTGAGATTCATAAAAGGCTCTTTTTTCATTCAGGCTATTCAGAGTGTTTCTCAATCGCAAAAGTTCCTGTTTGCGGTTGTTTCTGTATCGTCGCTGATTGCGGATATCCTGGTATAAACAAAATGATCAGGCAAGAAGTATTTTATATGATAAATACCAAAATACTCAACTAAAAAAAGTATAGCAGACTCAAAGTTATCTGACACATATATATGCATTATTGAAAGGTGTCAGTGGTACTAATGACATGAAGGTATGAAGGGTGCCACTGAAGTAACAGACACAGGTATGGAACATGACAGTGAACCAAATCTGTGTCAGCAGCATGATACATTGTAGAGAAATGTTAATATATAAAAGTGTTATTGAATTCACTGTTAAAAGTGTGCTGTCTATAAAATAATTAAAATTAACTGGATGTCTGCTAGAGAGATGACTGAAGATGGGCAACTTCCTGCTAGTGTCACTTAGTATTAATATGAGGAGGGTTAGTGAACATATGTTCACTTAGAACTACTATGAGGAGGGTTAGTGAACATGTGTTCATAAAAAAATTGTACATGCACACTTAGAACTAGTAAGAGGTGGGTTAGTGAACATATATTCATTGGAAACTCTACCTCAAACTAACACTTAATAATGAATATGAAAATATTACATTGCTATCAAGATTGAAAATTAAACTAATATATTTACACCATATAAGCACAATGTACACATACACATTTGTAATAATGAATACAACTCACATACATAAATATTTTGCCTCATATGAATATAACCTATATGCAGAAATATTTTACCTGCACAATTGAATTTAACAAGTCCTGATAATGATTATTACGTGAAACCATTCCTGACAACTCCAGAACTTGAAGATTATTGCGGATCTTTGTCTTCATCATCTCTAAAGGCAATCTGTATAGAAAGCAAAACAATATTCTTTAATTCTGCCACAACAAGAAATCAATACACAAGTAGCTGGAAGGAAGAGTGTGCCACATAATGACATATGCAGCCCACAACCACCCCTCCTCTAAAAATAGACTAATGTAAACCTACCTTCTTGAAAGGCTGACCCTTATCCTTGGGCTGGAAACATACCTGAATGTTCCAGATAACTCACTAAATTAACCAATCAAAGCACAGCTCAGCTGCAAACAAATGTATCAGAAACTCACTTGTAAATTGTCAATCGAATGCAGCTGACCATTGAGGCAACAGGTATTTTGGCTCATGGTGTTAACAAAGTATAATCATACTACTAACCTTATCGCCGGTTATCGACACAGCAGGAAATCATCCTCAAATATATTACTGCCGAAGGTATGTGGTTTTGCTTGCCTAATATTGTATTCATGTTTATCTCTTGACACTAACTATTGTTATAATTCGCTTATTTATATATTATATATTATTTATAATTCACTATATTTAAATGTATGATGACCTGTAGATAAAAGTGTTCTGTCATAAAACACATGAGAATGATTTCTTAGCCCATGTGTATTTTATTAGCAGAAATGCACTTTATCTGAGACTATATCTTGGATGTTTGTTTGATGAGTGCTGAGCCGGAAGCAATACCAGAGCAGAACCTATGGGCCAAAGTCCAGTTCAACGGACCATGTGTGTGTCTGCTAATGACCCTTGGCTACACATCAGGCGATCTAAAGCTATGTATTTATAAAGTCACAACTATACAGCTTCACCAAAGTACTTTTAGAGTTCACTCAGAAACATTTAGTGTTCTCTCTTATAATCTCATTTATTTCGCTAAATTGAATGAACCAAATAACTAGTACAGTGCCATAGTACTCAAAATGAACATTCTCTTATGACACATGGTCATGATTAGGCACTATAACTATATATATATATAAACTCTAATTGTAACTGTTGGACTATTTGCTATTTGAATCATGCTGTCTTATGTTATTTCTTGTTGAATACAATTATTGTTGATACACAGACCACTCATATTAGCATGACTCACATATTAAATGTTGCAGTCTGTCATCTTTATTTACTTACTATCCTGGCTGTATTATCAGGGGGCTCGAGTTATCTTCTAGAACTATCACTCTTCTGTTCTACAATATCTATCATTCATCTTTCTAATACGTGGCCAGCCAGAGAATTAACATTTTGCCTGTATCCCAGAAAAACACCACAGAGTAGATGAGACCTAGAAAGCATATGCAATCAGACTGTGTGTTTGTTAAAGTACACATTTCTTTGTCCAAGAACATATACAAACTGTATTTTTGTTAAATTATGCATTTCTTTGTCCAAGAACACTTGAGCCAGACAAATGAAGTTATAAGAAATTCAAGCCAGAAAAACAGAATTATATTAGAACTTTATTCACCTTGTATCACCAACAACAGAAGCATGGCGCACAATCTTGGATGATTTTTCTGACTGAGACAATTTCTTATCCAAAAGGTCTCGCTTTTTCACCATTGCCTGATGTCGTTCTTCCTATAAAATCATTTAGTCATAATTAAAAGTTAAACATTAGTAAGAAATGTGATTGTATATTACATGTGTCCAAACTCAAGAATAACTTCAACATGATTAATATCACATAATCAAACTCACTGCCACAAAAATGATTACTAATATACTCACACATAATACATGTATCGTAAAGAATGATTATAATATTACACAATCACACATATTGTCATATACATCAAACATGACACAAAAAAATATAAAACAAAAATAAAGGAACAATTAAAACCAATGCAAAACATAAAGCAGAGGCTAGGTGTCCATGTTGTTTGCTTTGCAACAAGGCAAAACAGAGTTATATTATCAATGATGAGCATTAACAACAAATACCCCCCCCCCCTTTCAAGTTTCTAACATATATAGTTGAGTGAGACAACTCAGTTTCTGACAGAGGTGTCTCCTGCTTAAAAGTATTTATACTTAAAAGTATTATAGAATAAACTACAGCTTTAAGCTACTTAACAGACCTAGATAAATAGAGATCCCATCTGTACGTGTAAAGGGCCATGTTCTTTAATGAAACCATCATCAAATTTATTTAAAACCTGAGAACATGCGAGGTGAATCCAATGAAAAATAATCATCAAGGGCTGTGGCATCATATTATGAGAAGTAGGAGAAACTAAAGCCATTCTGCTCTATACTAAGTCTCACTATTGCAAACACGAGTGTTTCATGTACCTGAAGCAGGCATTTGGTTACATATTAGTGACAGTTCTTTTTTAAAATTTATTTTTAATATCCACTTATATCAAACACCATTAAGTGGTTCTGACTGCAACACCACTAAAAGACAAAAAAATATCTGACTTTACTGAGTTCACTTTATTGAAGTTTTGGTTTTATCAAAGGTGTTCTTGGTCCCTGTCAAATCTCCACCAGAAATATCAAATGAACAATTATCAGGTTACTATTAAGTGTGTTAATCTGTTTTGAGTGCTTTTCCATTTTGAACAGAATATTACAATATACACACACATTCATACTATTCATACACACTACACATGCATACAACTCATACACACTACACATGCATACAACTCATACACACTACACATGCATACAACTCATACACACTACACATACATACAACTCATACACACTACACATACATACAACTCATACACACTATACACCATACTATTTATACCTAATTCTCATATATACTGCTCAAGCTTACTATATTAAATTGATCATTATATTTGATGACATCCTTTAATTAAAATAAATTAATGTACTCTTTTTTATTAAATAAAAAAAAGCATATACATTAAATTAGAGAATACATGAATGAACATTTTCTGTTGTGTATCAGTTATTTAAAAATATGAGAGGATTGATTGTGGTACTCTATATGATGGGAGTACTTTACTTATTTAATGATGTGAGATAAGTGACTGTATTAGTCTATATGATGGGAGTACTTTAATCATATGGTACTCCACATGAAGGGAGTACTTTACATGCTTAAAGATGTGAGAGAAGTGACTGTGGTAATCTATATGATGGGAGTACTTTAATCATAAGTTTAAATATTAAACCCCAAAGAAAATATATATTACAAATATAATTTTTTGAAAAGATATATGAGCAGAAAAGAAATACATACCTGTGGTGATGATGCAGTTTTCTCTAAAATATCTGTCAGTCGTTCTCCTGGCTGGCAAGCAATTACATCCACTATCATTCTCTTGGTTCTGAAAGAAAATTAAAAATTAAAACATAGATTGTTTTAAAATGCTTTTGTTCAAGATTGGCAGTCAACAACTTTGGTAGTAGTCACTATGAACTATACTGAGAAAATACTTCTAAATAATTTGATTATAGTCAATTAGTCCTGTCAACTAACTGAAAATAAAGAGTTTTGGAGGTTTGCATTTGATTCCACATCTTATTTGTTTTCATTCTCATCTCTATGAAAGTGTATTGAATCCATTCTCACTTCTATGATAGTGTACTTAATCCATTTTCACCTCTATGATAGTGTATGTACTTTAATCCATTTTCACCTCTATGATAGTGTAACAATCCATTTTCACCTCTGTGAGAGTGTACTTAATCCATTCTCACCTCTATGATAGTGTATTTAATTTAATCCATTTTTACCTCTATTGTATTTAATTTAATCTATTCTCACCTCTATAGTAGTGTACTTAATCCATTCTCAACTTTATGATAGTATATTTAATTCATTCTCAATAAATGCTACACTGCTCAAGCACAGATTACAAGTCAGTGGCAAAATGAATTCATCTGGCATATTTCATGCAATAACTACTTTTAAACATAACTTTATTTTCATTTTATTAATCCTTTATTAATATTATATAAGGTGATTCAGATTTGAATATATTATCATAAAAATACCACAACTTGTATTATGTAAGGAAATTCATTGTATGATGAAAACAACAGTTTCTTTGACATGATACAACATGCTAGGGTATATTATTATGCCTATGACAATTTTGTTAACATGTTTTAAAAGTAATAATGAACAAACACTTAAAAAGGTCTATAACAAACCTGATGAGAAGTGACTTCAAGTCAGCCTTGTCATCACTGTGTACCTCAAACTTTGCTGACAGTGTCATAGAGATTTCAGACTTTGCAAGTTGTGCACGTAGCGACTGGTTTGTAGCTTCATCTCCTGTCAGGTCTGTGCCTGATCAAAATATAAGCACAAATCTTCAAGAGTCAAAACCATTTAGTGTTGGAACCATAAAGTGTAAATGTGTACTTGCATGATTTAACAAAGTATACAAAGTGATAAGAGAGTCAAATGTCCAAATCTATAGTGATAATGTTTTATCAACAGGAAATTACATAGTTATAATAATTTATAACACTGATGTATACAGCAGCTAAACAACTAAAGTGCAACACTAATCTTCATTCTCTATGGACCAGACAAATCTGCTCTATTCTAAGTCTCATTATTGCAAACATGAGTGTTTAATGTACCAGTGGCAAGCATTTAGTTACATATTAGTGAAAGTTCTTTTTTAAAATTTATTTTTAATATCCACTTATATCAAACACCATTAATGTTTGGTGGATTTAAGTATGATATTAATTTAATAAAATAAATATTTTACACCAAAAAGATGAAAATGTCTACAAAATTTTTGCCAAAGCAAGCATTTGCTGTACTTACCAAGAAGCTCATCAATTGTGGGCACATCTCCTAAATCTTCAAGCAATTCATGTAATGGGTCATCATGATCAGGGGCAATAACCTCCTGGTGTTGAAGCAACAGCTAAAGAATCAAACAAAAATAAAAGCTCAGAAATATTCCCTCTATGTCCAGATACACAGCCATTCTTTTAAGTTTCTGTGTCCAGATATTTTAAGCCATTCTTCCAAGCTCTCTATGTCCAGATAATCAAAGCTGTTCTTACAAGGTCTCTATGTCCAAATATACAAAACTGTTCTTCATGGTCTCTGTATCTAGATACGCAAAGCCATTATTGCAAGGTCTTTATGTCCAGATATACAAAGCCATTCTTTCATAGTCTCTGTGTCCAGATATACAAAGCCTTTCTTTTAAAGCTGTGTCCAGATACACAAACCCATTCTTTCATGGTATATGCCCAGATATACAAAGCCATTCTTTCTAGGCATCTATATCCAGATATACAAAGCCATTATCTCAAGCTCTCTGTCTAGATATACTGAGCCATTCTTTCAAGCTCAGTCACCAGATATGCAAAGCCATTATCTCAAGCTCTCTGTCTAGATATACTGAGCTATTCTTTCAAGCTCAGTCACCAGATATGCAAAGCCATTTCTTCCAGGTCTCTATGCCCAGATATACAAAGCCATTCGTTCAAGCTCTCTATTTCTAAAAATACAAAGCCTTTCTTTCTAAGCTGTGTCCAGGTATACAAAGAAAGCAATTTTTTACTTAAGAACATATTAAAATTGTTGACATTATTTTTTTAAAGAAAAGTATTTCAGATATTTAGAAAACAAAAATTATAGCCTTTTCCAAAGTCATTCTGTTTGTATTTGACATACCGAATGAGTATCAACAATTTCCTGCACAGAGATGTAGACGACTGGTTTGGTGATCATAACAACATCACTATACTGATCAATGTTGAACTTGACTTCTGGTTCTTCCACCTCACACGCAGCAAGGCAGTACTTTCTGTGCAATAAAAAAGCAAGTAAACTTCAGATTTTCCTCAACTCTTATTACATGTGGGAAATACAAGATTTTTATTGAAAAAATTTTGTGTTACTGTACAGACAAGATTTTGATAGTGAATGGGTAAGCTCAGTGTCTTATCCTGAGTTATCCCTCCTAATGAAGTGTTAGCATTTCCAACAATCCATATAAAATGTGTATTTCAACTCATTTTGCAAAACATTTTATTACTATTACTGGATTAGAAACAGATCCATTCAAAATATGGCAGTGTGGCGCCAACACCACCTAGTTGATGGTTATTGTTATTATTAATTAATCATCCATACTTTATTATAAGTGATGAGAATATTAATTTATTTTATTAATTATTCTCCAGAAGACACCACTCGTCTCTCTCACCTGGCAGATATGATTGTGCTGAAAACGTTTTCTCTCTTCCACAACATTAAAGACAAACATTTACCATCAAACAATAATTCTGTAGGTGGAAAATTTCTTACTAAAGGAGAAGACAAATCCATCTTTAATCTATATTTAGCAAGCCCCCATCCACCCATTGTCTTTCCAACATATGTTTGAACAGTTTATGTGTATTGACTTTAATAAAATTATTTTTCTGAAACTCTACTAATGTGGAAGAGTGAAAATGTTTACAAGGCCTGCATATCTGCCAAGTGAGAGAGATGAGTGGTGCCTTCTGGAGAATTATTAATAACATAAATTAAGATTCTCATCACTTATAATTAGTTATAGATGATTAATTAATAATAATAATCATAACTTACTTAGAACTACTACTACTATGTATATAATATTAACTTAGAACTACTACTACTATGTATATAATATTACTGCTTTGTAGATTAGAAACTGATCCTCTGTTCTTTGTGTTATTAACTTCCTTATTATTTGCTAATGATAATTTAAAAAATACATAAGAAGATACTATTTGGGTGCTTAGTTTGGCCTTACTTTTAAGGCACTAGTGTTTAATGTCATTTTGATATTCTGACACCAAGTTAATATTATATACATAGTAGTAGTTCTAAATAAGTTAAGTAGTATTTGCACAGATTTAATAATAAATATTAACAGCAAAGTACAACTATACATGTTTCAAATGTAAATTGAAATTAAAATTTGTTAGTACTTTACTACTACTGGTAATAATATAATAAAAGTCCAGCCAGCATATCCATAATATGTAAGATGCTCTTGCACTTTATATCCATTATCACTGGTATTTCTGTCTAGATTTATGATTTGCACTCTTAAACTAAATTTTATTAAAATATAAACACCACCGATGCTGGTTTTGCATATTAATCTTATGATATTTCTATTGAACTTTAAAGGCAGATATTCTCTCAAAGTCAAATGAATTTGTTGTCCTGAAGGATTATAACAAGAAAGTCTCTTTCAAAATAAAAGAAACAAAAAGCAACGAACACGAGATTTACCTGAACTTTTCATGAGCTTGCCTAATGTATTCATTCATGCCTGACAGATATGCACTCTCTCCACCAAACTGGAAAAAAAATCAGGTAATCAAATTTTATAAAAGAGTTCTCATCGTATCAACGAAGTATTTTTTCTTTAAAACAAATGATTACTTTAACAAAAGTTCAATGATTGTTGCCTACATTTCTTATATATAAAACGATTATCTGTGATGGTTCCACTAGTTTAGAATCATAGATCTTGTTATGGATCAGCCATGGATGTCACTTGCTGACCTGAATTTTATTGTGAACAATCAACGTTTACAATGTCAAGATAAAATGTCAAGACCACATCCCCAGCAAGAAATTCAGCTTCACTTTAACAGAAATAGATTTTATTTATAATCTCAATTTGAATCTTAAAGAAGAAATACTGTATTTATAACACTGATTGACACTTCGTATATCTAACATATTCATAATTTTCCAAAGCAGTGTTTGAGAACAGTAAGCAATTTTCATAGCACCATAAGTTATATCTCTAACTTCTTCATTTTTCAAATAATCTCTATATTAACCTTCAATACACGGAATTCATTTTAGCAGAATCAGGAAAACATGCAAACTTTTAAAATTTAATAACATTTTAAAATATTCAAACACATTCAGAAAATCTATCTGTTTATCCCATTCATGAGCAGATAATAAATGTTCTATCAGTCTCTCAAACCCCAAGAAAGGAATATTGTATCAGACATTTTTATCATGATTAAAACAAGTTACCAGAGAGAAGTATTATATTCTCAACAAATATATCCAAATTCTGTTGTTGATCATGAAATGAGACATTTTATCCATCCTAGCTTTTATATAGGAAAGAGACCTCGAAAGAGATTATGTGGGAGTAAGCTGAACTATTGATTCTCCATTCTCTAGATTCCATAATAACATAGTCCGTAAAAACAAAAATTTTTTTTTAATGATGATTGATATTCTTATCACTAGGATATGATTTTGGATTCCATGTTACAAAGTTATAGTTTTATAGCCCATTTTAAACAAATATGTATCCAGATTAAGTTTATAAGTAATCGTTTATATGCCTATTTAAAAATATTTTCTTCGTCTGATAAAACACATTTCAACTTAAAATTTTTCATATTTCAAACTCCTATAATATCAACATTTTAATATTTTTATCTTTATTTTTGTTTTAATTTGAATATTAAGTCCTGTTGTACACTTTTAACAAATAAAATAATTCAATTTAATCCACTTTATTTTTTTCGCACTTAATGTCACAAACTGGTATACTCATATAGAGAATGACCCATATACTTTAGCCCCTGATCCATTTTTAGAACTAGTAACAGCTGTCCAATCCTGGCTACATTCTTCTCACAAGTAGGGGTCTTTGTTTCTGAACATTTACTATCTCTCTACTTCTGTACAGTGAACTTGCTCAAGGGAACTGTCTAACATAAACAGGAAGTAGTTCAATGTAGGCCCTTTACAGGCACTTAGTTTTTGGATGCTTACAATAAGATTTTACATATGTTTATAAGTATTCGGGAAACTTACTTTGCCTAGAAAAAAATCCTATTATCACTGTCAATAATATTAAAAAATAATAAATCCATATTATTTATCAATTAAACAGCATGTTTAATTCTATATTACATATGTAAATAACAGAAACACTATATTATATATGGCAGTAAAACTGACCTTATTATCTTTGTCAATAATCAGGATCTAACTCTGGTTTGGTCTTTAACTTACCCCTTTGTTAGAAGCTGCAAATTGCAAAATCTTTGCAATAGATCCAAGATTACGGCGCTGATCAGAAGACATTGCTTTTTCTGCTCCAACGTTGACAATGTCAAAGGCATCAGGAGCTACTATAGCAGAGTTGATGTATCGGTAATACAACAAATTGCCCACAATCTGCAATAAGAGATCATGCTTTAAATATTGTTACAAAGTGCTGAAAGAAAATGGACGGATTTATAATATTAAGAAATAAAAACAATACCTAATTAATATGAAAGCATAAACCAGTTGAAATTTACTGGGAACCCAGTGCTTATTTTAAGACTTCTTTATCAGGTGCAAAAATAATAATCAAATGCCTACTGTTAAGACTTCTTTATCAGGTGCAAATATAAAAACCAAAATGATTACTTTTATGATTTCTTTATCAGGTACAATAACCAGATACTTACTTTTAAGACTTCTTTATTGGATGCAATAACCAAATACTTACTTTTAAGACTTCTTTATCAGGTGCATCAGGGAATTTTTTCACCAGAGCAGCTCGCATTACTTTAGCCATGTAGCGCATGCCATATCTGTTAAAATATAATAAAGATTTGGGGACCTATAAGAAAAAGAAACAACAGGAGCCACTTATTTTTAAAAAGAGAAACATAAAGAGATTTCCCTTAAAAGTATTTTAAAATTTCTTGTAAGGGGCAGAGGGGGATGCCAAAAATTCCCACTCACAAGCTCGCAATTTACGAGTGGAAAAATGTTATTTGTGAGCTCAGAAAATAACAAATAGGCTATCATAAGATAATATTTTTCAAAAAAATTGTGATTTTCTGTCTACTTTTAAAGGAAATAATTTATTTAGTGGCAATCAATTTGACTAGCGTTTTCGGTTTTGACATGAGTCTCAATTGTCTTAAACATAGAATTAGAAAAACAATGCCATGCATGAGCGTGAGGCAAGCATTTTTAGAGGCATATTCAGTGCATAGATACCCACCCCTTTCAGCATATTGTCAACTGTGCCTCTGTACAAAGTAACTCAGTAATATTTGGATTAGTGGTCAATGTGGGTAATCAAATGTTGTGTGTAAATTTCTGTGAGCTTTGTTTTAGGTTCATTCGTTTTCATAAGTGAGTTTCTCTGTTCACAATCATATGTGGCACATGACTGTCAGGGTTTGCCTGTTTTTAGAGACAGGTAAGGATTAAATTGATTTTTGGGAGAAAGGTTAGGGTTAGGATTAGCTGCAAATAAAAATCAAGAAAATAAATGCATACACTAAAACTGTTTTTATTTAGAGTTATCATTTCATTCGCTTTTCTTTTCTCATTTATTTTTTTTTCTGCTAATTTTTGTGCATAAATATTGCAGTAAAAATAGCATCAATTGTATGTCTATATAAATTTGGTCTATCATTATTGCATATTACAGACCCCTTTCTATTTTAAACATGACAGTCATGTATGGAGATGTGGGGACTTCCAATTGTAAAAGGAATGCCTACCATTTCATTTGGTGTTTGTTTAAGCCTTTAGTGTCTCACCCACTATTAGAGCTAGTTTAAAAATCTAAATAATTAAAACCTTCAACATAATAAGTGATAATGATGCAGTCAGATATATTTTGTTTTATAAAAAGTTATATTCGGAAACAAGTACATGGAATAATCATTGCCCTGCACATCGCAGCAAATTGGTGAATCTAAAGGAGCGCGAGTGCAGAGAGGTGTGTTGTTGCAGAAATAAACTTCAAATGCAAATAAAATAATTAAAAAAGCAATATGGCAGTGGGTGATTTATCGGTTAGGTAAAATGTTTTAAAGTGCAATTATTATATTTTAAAAAATGTAATAAAACCAAAGTATTTCTTATCATTATGACAAAGACATATACACAGATCTTTTTGTTATATATTATATTATTATATATTCGATGTTAGCAGTTGTCATCAGGTCTCCTCTCCCCACCCCCGGTTGTTGGCTTTCTTTTGCTAGCGAGTTGTCATAGCAAACTGTAAGTTACTTGTGGCTACAATTTTCAAGGGTTGTTCACACACACATACACCCATACAAATTTGTTTGGGATGAAATAATAAACTAAAATTATTTATCATATAACCTTTGCAACTGTCATAACTATTTTTTTAAACTTAAATGCTATAAATGATTTGAAAGACAATTTAATACACTGTACATAGACTTCTTGAAAAATTAAGAAACTAATGTTCATTACATTCAGCTTACTTCAAAACAACTTATATTATCAGCAATGGACATAGAAATCATTTATCTTACCTGCTAAACCTTTATTAACATATTAATGGTGAACAGTGATTTATTCACAACTAGTAAAAAAAACAAATTCCAGTGGAAAGTGTGTACCTTTAAACAATAAAGTGAGATAAATTGCAATACTACCTGTAACCAAAGTTAATGTCTCATTTAGTGGTTAGTATCACAGAGAGATGGCTTGTGTATCCAACCTTAAGTAATTTGCTTGTATATACACTTACAGAATTCACTAAGAACAATTTGTGCACAATCAAATATTAATAATGTTGAAATTAAAATAAAATAAAATTTAAATCTGAAACTTGAAATGACCCAAGTTTGTACCTACTGTATTGTTTATATACATAATAGTAATAGTCATGAATTAAAGGTACTGTCACCACTAAATGAGCATGTGAATTAGAAATTATTACAAAAAGAATATATTTTTTACAATAAGTAATGCACACTTGCTTGTCTATTAACCATATGCCAAAATGTCATATTGAATGTTTAAAAATTGCTAGCCCTCCATGCTGATATAGCAGGTGAACCATTCTGAGACATAATAACATCTATTTCCATCTTGAACATTATTGTTTCTAAGTGACTGATGTGGATTAAAGCATGCAACTCTCAATCATTTTACTGAGGCAAAGTTTTATTATTTGTACCTAAACATTCAGTTTGATGACAAGATAATTTCACTTGCATTTGGACCGCTTAGTAAATGTTTACATGAATATATTGTGACCTATATCAGTGGCAAGTGTACATTTAATTTTCTGTCTCCATACAAAAATGTCAGAAACAACATTTTGTTGATTTCAGACACACACAAAAATTGCAATCATTAAACATTTTTATTAAAAACTTTTTCAAAATATAAACATGTCCATACGGAATGCTATCAAGGGAGGTGAGAATCTTGCATAGGAACTGATCAGTCAAGGCCTGTAACTTCTGCATGCTCTCATTCACTTGTTCTACCACCTCTGGGTGAGTCAGAGCTTGTTCAGTGGTCACATCATAGGGTAGCTCACTGCAGATATAGAGATGTAATGATTACTTATAGACAAATGTAGACTAAGACAGATATATAGATACATGATTACTTACAAACATAAGTAAACCAAAACAAAATTACAAGAAACAAAACCTTATTTATAAAAAACTTAGCAAAATATTTATTCTCAAATGATTATGAAGCTATTTAAATCATTTATAGTGAATCATTAACAAGCTGATCCAATGTGCCAAAGAAAATGAATGTTGCTTTTTGAATATAAAATTTATCATTCAGAGGATCTCTCCTGTTAATTTACCAAATACCGTTTCCAATCATTCTTCATGTTCCTTTCTCTGATTTGTCTGGCATTAATGGTATATTGGAGGAATGACTCATCTTGTTTGATTTGTCTAGCATTAGAAAATAATGGAAGCCATAAAATACTATCTGACAAAATAATGATTCAAATGCTGCCTTTTTTCTTTATATATACATAATCATGGAAGATGAGTTCATGCTAATCTTCAACAAACTTCAACACACAGATTTACATAAAAGTTTTACCTGGTTTTTCCAGTGCTTGATTCCATTTGATTAATCCAGGCCTTGTACAATTCGACAGGATTGGTGTTAATACGAAGGTCAGCATTCTCAATGACGGCTGTGATCAATGGGTTTAGCATTTCACGTAGTGCATTCTGCCCTCTTTGGTTTCTGCAACCCAAGTACTTCAGTCCACAATTTAAGAAGTAACCCAATTGATTTATACTACATCTTATGTTGTAAACATGTTTCTGCAACCCAACCACTACAGAATTTATACTGTAAATATACACCTGCCATTTAATAACTCTAGTCCAGAATTAATACTATAAGTATACATATGTAATCCAATAACTTTAGTTCATAATTTATAAAGTAAATATGTTTTTGTAAATTTATACTGTTTCTATATTCACTACAGTGATCAAAAATGTCTTCAAATGGATTGTTACCAGATTCAGTATACTCAATAAATGACTTTCAAAACAAACAGATTATACAAACCAAATATGATTATCTTAAGAAAATCAGTACTTACAGCAAAGCAGTGAAAGAAGAAAAAATATAATAATCCAAGAACTGAAAGAAATTCCTAAGCGCATATGTGCAATACATACTCATACAAAACAAACACACACACACACACACACACACACACACACACACACACACATCACACACAATTATCATAGCATATCAGTATAGTACACAACACCAAGACATATACACAAATTGCAATCTCATTAAATCTAAGTTCCTTACTAAATTTATATTCATTAAAACAAACATTCTTTTAACCCATTTGTCTCTAAAATGATAAAAAAAAATATTTAAAATGCATTACCTGTTAAAGCCAACAATCATTTTGACCACCAAGGGATTGCCAGTCACAATATCTGTCATTTTATCCACCTTAGAACTGACAAAAAAAAGAAAGAAATATTTTAGTACTAACACTAAAATAGCTAAGATACAAATATTTATGGTGTAAACTAGCTAATCTCTATTGCCACGATTAAAGATATTTTCACTGTGAATAGACCAACTGATTTAAATAATTTAAATTATTTTATTTTGATTTATTTTTTTATATTTGCTGATTTTATTTGGTGGCATGCAGTTATGTGAATTATTACCATCATGTCTCTTCACATTTTATAGGAAAACACAGATACACAGTGCTTTGTGCTGCCAAATAAAATACAAAATCCGTGTGCGTGTGCGTGTGTGGTGGGTGTATTGAAAATATAACAATCCCCCCAAAAATACATAATGAATGCACAATAAAATAACTACTTACAATTAGATTACTAAATGCATAGCTTAAATACAAATACTAAACAGACAAAAAATGTTTATTTACTGTTCATACAAGTGTCCAGTATAAAAGTAGAAGTATAGACTTATGAAAATTAAACACACTTAACTATTTATGATTTGTTATTTTCATCAAATGCTTAACAAATATTTTTTGTTTGGGGTTGAAAGTATGGCTGTTTGGGTAAACTTTTGTTTGAAAAGAGTGAATCTTTAGTGGTGGAAAGGAAATAGATAGATGTGATAAATGTTAATTAGAAAAAATGTGTTAAGTATTAATTATGAGGTTGAAATATAGATGTAATGTAAGATGTGATAAGTGTTAATTGCAGTGGAAATGTGATAAGTGTTAATTATATCATAGAAATATAGATGCCAGATGTAAAAAGTGTTAATTTGGTAGTAGAAATGTGTTAAGTATTAATTATAAAGTGGAATGATATATCATTTACTGATTTTATTACATTAATAATTTATGCATTTTAAAGTTAAAAATTTATCTTATGTAAAAGTTATAAATTATGATGAAAGTACTCATCTTATGAACTCTGTTTAAATTTTATTCTAAGCCTGAATTATAAAAGAGACAAAAGAAAAAGAAAGAACATTATTCAGATAGTGTGAGATCAATACAATAAATATATAAAAATGTAAAAATATTTTCTGGTTGTATTATTTTAAATTTTAAATATTATAACTTTTCTAAAAAATAACTACTATATTTAAAAGGATGCAGATACAACTCAGGGGAGTTAAATATGTAAAACAGAACATCAGATATATAGATTCTATACATTTGTGCTTATCATATTGTTTATATATGAAATGCTACAAAACATTAACTTATTAAGCATAAATTTCCTTGTGATCAAAGAATGGTATCTTGACACACATGATGTGAATTATTCTCACCAATTTCTTTGACTTTACCAGTTTTGGACTGACTTTCATTTCTGAAACTGGAACCTATCTATTCTTATCAACCTTTTTTACTTTGCAAATATCCTTCAACTGATCAACCAAATCTATTCTTATCAGCCTTTCCTTACACTGCATGTGATCCCAAAGTTTTCAGTTATAAACAAATGGCTTATAACTAATTATGCTAACTAATAATTTTTTACTAAAAATGCATTTTATCCTATGCATTCAGTTATAAACTAGTGCTCATAGCTATTTATGTTAACTAATAAACTTTTTCTTAAACTCTCTAACAGGTATATACAACCACCAGCACAGAGGCTGGGTTTGGACCATTAGATGGTTTCTTTGGGCTCATGGAAGGTACTCATAAATAATAAAATCAGGCTTGCAAAACATTTTATCACCACCCTTTAGAGTTTAGACTGTGAACTTGTTTTACAATAGGTGACATGCATGTTGACAGAATATGGGTGTAGAAGATGTGAGAAATTCATAAATATTAATTAGCCCTAGGTGTATTCATAAATTTGATTTGAGTTAAAGAGTGAGTCTGGGGATGGAAGTGGTTTTTTAGTCTGAGAAAACTAGAATGCAGGATTCTAATACTTTACTCTTTGCAAACAACTCTTCAGGTGAGGGGTTAAAAATTGTATCGAGTCCCTCCTCTTATGCGTTGTAAAAGGAACAAAGAAAACCCTTGGCTAGAAAATCATTTACAGGGCCTACACTGAAAATTCAAACTTTTATTTGAAATACAACATGGCTTATGTTACTATCGACTACAAAATAATTTCATTGATTTTTACAAAACCATCTCTATCCCAATGCAGCAAGACTTTATCTGTCTTCTGTCTACAAATAGAATTACACAACTTTAATGATAGCTTGTCTAACATAATGCACAAGACTTATCTGTCTTCTGTCTACAAACAGAATTACACAACTTTAATGATAGCTTGTCTAACATAATGTAAGAAGACATCTCTCTTCTGTCTACAAACAGAATTACACAACTTTAACAATAGCTTGTATAATATAATACAGGAAAACTTATTTCTCTTCCATCTACAAACAACCTAATTTCTCTTCTGTCTACAAACAGAATTACACAATTTTGATAAAGCTTGTCTAGCATAATGCAACAAGACTCAACTCTCTTCTGTCTACAAATTAATTATACAACTTTAATAACAGCTTATCTATATAGCACAATGCAGCAATTTGATGTCTTAGCATCAAACACTATCATAATATTATTTAACTATTTAAGTTCTTTGCACAAGGTATACAATTTTAATTTAAATTAGAATAGCATTGTCAAACACTTGAAACAGCTCTATTACACACCATAATAGAACATATATACAATACATGGCTGCAATCACTATATCCTTTCACTAGTTTCAGATAAAGCAGTTAGGCCAATTGGTCAAAAATGTTTTGTAACACTTTAAGAATTTGTTTGTAACACTTTAAAAAAATGTTTTGTAACATTTAAAGAAATGTTGTGGCACAATAATAACTTTAAAACTCAGTGAACTTAAAATACCTCAGAACATGAAAACATACTTAATAATTTACGTCATTAAAATCTATATATATATACTGACACATAAGTAAATTCTGAAAATACAACTACAATAGCTTGTCAATAATAGAACAGCAATAACAAAATTTTAACCACAATTAAAGTAAGTTTATATAAGCATGCATAGATAAACTATAAATTCAAGTCAAATGTGATGCCAACAATACATTTTGAATTTCAAAACTTGTTTAAATAAATTTTAGAAAATAATTAGTGATAAAGGATAATTACTTTATTTCTGAGGATGCTCCAAGAATTAAAGCACAATATATTTAACCTAAAGCAATTTGAAATCAGATTTTATTTGCCATCTGATGTGAAAGAACGTATTTAATAAATTCCCTAAAGTAGGAGATTTCTGAAATAAAGTAATTTTAAAAAATCTTCGAAAATATTATATTAGCAAATAGGTAGTTTAAATATTATTAAATCTGCTACTGATAAACTTTCTTTGCAAGGGAGGTTGATTGTAAAATTAAAAACATCAGTTGTGAACACAGAAATGGACAAGATACTTACATTCGACTGTCGAGTGCAAGCAGAGAAAGGATAATATTTGAATTAGTAGAGCAAGGAAAGAATAAAGAAAGAAATATAAAACTAAGCATAAATAAGAACAAAAACAACACTAAAGCAACAATGAAAAATTTACTGTATTATTTAAAGCTAGTTCAATGTAAAAGTAACTAAAGAATACCATGAGATAAATGTGATTCAAGCAGTACCAATAAAAGTGTATGCAAAATTATCAGTCTAGTTAACAAAAATCTTATGTGTGTGTGTGTGTGTATATATATATAATTTTTTTTTTTTTTTTTTGGGGGGGGAGAGGTACACACAATGAGTATGACAAAGGAAACAATATCAATAATGATTATCTATTGCTTAGCAAATATATTGCACAATGTAAGCTTTTATGGTTAAATGCAATCTGTTTTGAAGTTTGCTAGAAACCCAATAAATATAGATCAAAATATATGTATATAAAAGTCAAAAATAAATAATGAAAACAGTTTTATTCATTTTCTTCTGTAGAGTCTTAACACAAAGCATTTCAAAAGTTAAGTAAAAAAAAATATTGAAAACAGTTTTATATCGTTTTCTTATGTACATTCTCCACATTTAGCATTTCAAAGTATCTATTTTCACAAATATTTATAGGCCAGACTGCAAGTAACTGAACCAGTTTCATATATTTTCTAATATTATTATCAACATAGTTTATATAACTTGGATTAAATTTTCACTTGATGCTGCACTCTACAATTTTATTCTGAATGCAAATTGCCACCTCATTAATGTCATTAATTCCCTTGTCCTGACCAGTGGAGGGAAGAGAACCAAAAGTTAGACAAATAAACATATAGATGATGGCACTTTATATGCCGATTTATAAAATAATACTAGTTCCAAATGAAGAATTAGTGTTTTACAAAGCAAAGTATAATTCTGACATCTAGGATTAACTAAATTAATATGAAACTTTGTTTAGTTTGACTGTTAACATTAACTCAATCAATATAAGCCTTGTAGAGTTTGACTTGTATCAAATCAATATCTAACATTAATAAAAATCAATATGAACCTCATAGAAGTTTAACAACATCAATCAGTTCAATATAAACTTATTTCAATTTGCTCTAATGTAAACTTATTTTAATTTGAGCTAAACTATTAATTAATTCAAATTAAACTTTGTTTCAAATAACAGATAACATTAATCAACATAAAATGAACTATGTTAGTTTGACATAAAATGCTTATTAATGCAATATAAGCCCAGGTCTAATTAGACAGCTAATATTATAGGACATACTCCAGTGTGGATCTCATGTTAATCTGAAATTTAACAGTAATCAGCTCATTAAAAACCTTTAACGACAGCTTATTAATTTCACATAATCAACTCAGTACCAATCATGTTTAATTTGAAATCTGAAATTTATCAACTCATTATGAACCTTGAACTTAATTGAAGTATAAATTTTAAGAATTACATAAACCATATTTACCTGTTATCTGATCAAATCAATTTAAAACCTGAATAAAATTTAACATTAATCAACTCAGAATGAATGTTTGATTAATCAACTGAGAATGGATCATGTTTCATTAATCATTTCATAGTGAACCTTGTGTTAATTTGACCTTAAACATTAACTATCTCATAATGTTGTGTTTTTTAAAATTTCAACTCTGTTCAAATAGAAAAGAAATTACCAATATCACTCGGATCCATTTTATTCTTTTCTTTTTCTTACTGAACTTTACATCTTATGATTGCTGACTGTTTTCTATTTTTCTCTCCATTTTTATGATCTCTGCCTTTTTACAGCATTTGAAGGCTAACCACACATCTTTAGTTTTCCTTTCTGTGCTCATGTTTCATAATAAAGTGTAAATGAAAGTCACAGTTACTAAAATAATTTCAGAAAAAATCTCTTAAGAAACTTACTTTATTTCCTCTTCTAGAG
Organism: Sinotaia quadrata; assembly: GCA_028829895.1. Taxonomy (NCBI): domain Eukaryota; kingdom Metazoa; phylum Mollusca; class Gastropoda; order Architaenioglossa; family Viviparidae; genus Sinotaia; species Sinotaia quadrata. Next base: position 50,809,817 of record CM054177.1, on the reverse strand, counting down.
CAGTCCGAAACAACTTCAGAAGGAGGTACTCTTCCCGCTGATTGGCGCCATAGTTGAACAATGAAAAAATTACTGCCTCCATAAATCTGGTTGTCTTACTGTGGGGCATTTCAAAAATTAACTTGGCTAGGTATGTGGGATTGGTCTGCAGCAGGTAAAAGAGATGCTGATAAACCTCCAATCGTGAATGGCTATCTCGGCTCAGGGCCTTTAGCCCCCGATTGGAACTTGCTTCGTCTGTTCGTTTGGTCAGTTTACGATTGTGGGTAACAACATCCTGCAGGTAAAATTTTTATTAAATTATAAAATGAATTCAGATTAAATTGCTTAAATGTAGAAATAAAGAAACAAATATAACAGTATGATTCTTGCAGGATGCAAATATCAGACAGCACATTATTTTTTCTCCAAAAGTGAAACTGTTATTTTTCTTCTAAGGGAGTTCAGAGTGGCTTTAATTTATCCTTGTTTTGATGCTTGTCTCCCTTCATTATTTAGGAACTTATTTTATATAAAATATAACTTGACATCATAATAATGGCATTGAATAGCTACACAATAATCTATTTTATTTCAAACATGACTTTATCTCATAATAATGACAATGAATAATAGTAATACTGGTTTCTGTTGCAGCTTTATGAGGTTCTATTAACTGACTTGTACTAAATTCACTGATATATTCTTGGTTTGTCTGCATGCACTAAGCAAAGTTAAGAAATTCAGTTTCCAGATGATTAAATACAATCATCACAGAATTTTAGATAATATTTTCATATACTGTTGCCTTTGTTAAGATCTGTTAAAATAAAGCAATTTAAAAATTCATTAACAATGTTTTTCCCCAAAAGACTAAACAAATGTTCACAATGGTTGAGTAGTCCTCCTCTTACAATTTCAGGGAATGGATGGGAGTAGTCCTCCTACCATTTCAGGGAATGGACAGTAGTCCTCCTCTTCAAATTTCAGAAAATGGATGGAAGTAGTCCTCCTACCATTTCAAGAAATGGACAGGTGTAGTCCTCCTATTACAATTTCAGGGAATGGACATGTGTAGTCCTCATCTTACAATTTCAAGAAATGGACAGGAGTAGTCCTCCTCTTACAATTTCAGGGAATGGACAGGAGTAGTCCTCCTCTTACAATTTCAGGGAATGGATGGAAGTAGTCCTCTTACTATTAAGGGAATGGATATGAGTAAAGCTACAAAGAAAACTGAACAAGCAATGAACATTTTAGAAATAAACAAGGAAGAAAACTGAACAAACAATGAACATTTTATAAATAAACAAAGAAAACTGAACAAGTAATGAACATTATACAAATAAACAAGGAAAACTGAACAAGCAATGAACTTTATACAAATAAACAAGGGAAAAACTGAACATGCAATAAACTTTTTAGAAATAAACAAGGGGAAAACTGAACAAGCAATGAACTTTTTACAAATAAACAAGAAAACTGAACAAACAATGAACTTTTTACACATAAACAAGAAAAAACTGAACAAGTACTATTTGCTTAAATAAAAAATCACTTTAAAACTTTAAGAAACATAAACGGAATTCAGGATGGCAGAAACAGATAAATAATGATGCCATTGTTTGGGAAAAAATGTAAATTTTAATTCAGTAAGTGAATGCTAAAATTGACTCATTGTTGTCTCATTGTCACTGGCTGTCTTTCTCTTGGGTGAAGGTTTCTGGGAGGTAGGCAATTTTCTATGGGAAGGATTACAACTAACAGTTGATCAAAAATGCTTACCTGTAATGTGATCCTATTCTTGATGAGTAAACCAATTTTAATGTCCATCTGATCCAAGTCTTGCTCCAGTTGTTGGTTTGACCGAATCTCTGCCACCACCTGCTGACGCAATTTCTGTAATTCTTGGTGATTTTTTTTAAAAAAGAAGAAAATGAATTACTAATCAAAAGAGAAAAAAGTATGACTATATACCAGGTTAAAATCATATGAACATGAGAGTTAATCCTTAAGGCCGAAATTGTTATACTATTAAAAACATTCATATTACACCTCATCAAACATTAAATGTTCATTAATTGGATTTATGTTTCATAACTATTTTTATAAACTGGTGTTTATATAAATACTTTTGTGTTTGTGAATATAGTTAGATTGTTAACAAATAACAATAAAAGTAATGATGAATATAAATAAATCAAGAATAAGATGTGTAATAATGAGTCCGAATTAAACTAGCCATTAGAGTTTTTCTTACCTAATTCTTCTGCATAATCGTTGTCACTAGCATCTAAAAGATGCACAAATTTTCTAACCACAGCCAATGATGGATTTTCATCTTGCACTGAACATAAAACATTGTTATATAACCACTGCAGAATACTGTAAATTTCAAATTAAATTAAAACATTGAAGAATCACATATGTAATTCAAGTATATTCAAGTATAACATCCTCAAATAACTTAATCATTTGATGTTGATTTTTAATAATAATTATAATGTTTCATTCCTTTCATTTCAGTGAGATACAATCAAGTCATGTTTTATCTGCAAATAAGAAATTACAAATACACCACACGCCTTACCATTTAAAAGGCTGGTAAAGTATGCACAATTTAAAGCTCATATTCACGGGGAGTTAATGATGTCTTAGTATGGTAAAATAGGAAATTACTGCTGTATTAGCCTGCTTCATTTATTAAACTCTGATAAATCAGTAAGTAAATTACCAATAAGCAATTTTTAATCAATACTGACAACACTTTAAATGTGTCAGAAACTGTTTCTTCTTGGAAGATTGGATTTTAGATTGGAAGATTTAAGATTTTGATACTATTTTGCCATATACTACCAACAGCTATTATTTTCAAACACTTTTTAAAACCTTGCGATTTTTGAATTTCAACTAAAATTTCCTTTGTAATTGTTTTATAACTAACTTTGTAGAAAACTGCAAATTTTGTTCACATGGCAAGAAAGAACGAATTACTTCCAGCACCAGTGAAATTTGCGAGAATCGGCAGGTCTGTATTAGGATTCTTCTTTGATAAATTGCTTCAGCTCCTGGACTGTGATTATTCTAAATGTGTTGTACCCACACAATTACATACAACTATAGATTGCAGTGTAACATTTGTGTTCTGTACTCTTAGTTAAACTGTAATGTAACATTTATGTTCTACACAATTAGTGCCATTGTAGTTTAACATTTATTTTCTGCAACATATTACTTACACTGCCAGGTAACATTTATGTTCTGCACTGTTCATTCCATTGCAGCATAATATTTATATTATGCATTATTACTCACATTGGCATGCAACATTGCAACATTTATGTTATGCACTATTAGATTATTTAATAAAACACAACAATAATCAAAAATGTTTTAGTACTGCTATTTCCTTTAGTCAATCAATATTTCCAACTATTGACAAATATATGTAGCCAATGAAGGACTAGATTCGGCTACAAAAGTAACGTTGAGATGAGAGTCATAACATTGAGATTAGAGTCATATTAAAAGTTGTATCATTTGAGAAATGAAAGTCATGTTAAAGTAGCATCATTTAAGAAATGGAAGACACATTAAAGTTACATCATTCAAGAATGAAAAGTCACATTAAAATTACATGAGATAATAAATCGTGAGAAAAACAGCAGTATATATGAACGCCTTTCCAAAGCCAAGGAACAATATAAAAATTGATACACAAACTAAATGTCATCAATTGAAAGTAAGTGTTTCTCTCCAAGCCTCATTGACGACATTTCTAACTTACACATTTACAAACAATGGACCTGCCAACTGAGATTCCTCTTTCAACCATGGCTCTAACTATAGAGTATCATTATTTTTTCATGCGTAGACAAAACTATTTACTTACTGAGTGCTTTGTAATCTTGGCGAGCCAGATTAGATCGGAAAAAAGCCTGTATTTTAATTATAGATGCGAGCTGAAACAAACATTCAGACCAGCAAATTTTAACAAGGTGACTCAATGGGTAAATGTACCTGTTCAAAGAGCAGGAAAATGACATAGTGACAGAGTGCCCACAAGCTCATTACACATACTAAAGTGACAGTTATAAAGTGCTCAATGAATGATTATTCAAGTGTACTCCCCAAGCTAAACAATCATTTCTTTATTTTCCAACATTAAATGACTGCTTGAGTTGCATTTCTTTCTTGTTTTAGAATTTTAGAGAATCCAAAGCTACTGAATATAGCATTTTAAAGAGTGGACTTTATAAGATTCAAAGTTAATGTATAAAACATTTTAAAGCCTTTACAGGTTTCAAGGTTATGTATAAAGATTTTAGACAGTGGATTTATAGGCCCCAAGCTAATGTATAAAGCATTTTAAAGAGTGGTCTTTATAGGCCCAAAGCTAATGTATAAAGCATTTTAAAGAGTGGACTTTATAGGCCCCAAAGCTAATGTATAAAGCATTTTAAAGAGTGGACTTTATAGGCCCAAAAGCTACGTATCAAAGTGTTAGAAGTGGCTATCATGGACCAAAAGCAACTGTACTAGGGATTATACAGAGTGCACTCCAAAACCCATAGCTAGTGTCTACAGATGTATAGTTTAGAGATCCATAATGTACAATCAGAACAATTAAGTGAAATATTTGCAAGCATAAATAAAAAGACTTTGTATGTGGTTTAATGTCATTTTTATCCAAACACTTCAATGTAGGGTGTGCATATAAATTCACCTTAAACACCTTATGGTTTTCCATCTAACCTATCTTTCCTTTAGAGCAATATAAAGCATAAAGTGTCTAAATCCAATTTGTTAAAAAATACTCATGTTTTTGAAAAATTAATATGTCCTACCAATGTCACTAACTTTCATCAGACAAAAGTTCACAATGAAACAGTTTAGTAATATATCTTACCAAAGTTTTTTAAACTTACGTTATCATTGAAATACTTCTTCCGGTCATTGTAACGTTTCTTGTCCCTCCACATTCTGAAGAGGGACTGAATCTGCAAAAGACAATGATTTTGACTAAAACTCATTCAGAAAAAAACCAAAACACACTTTTATCTAAATTAAAAAGAAAACAAAAATGCCACTTATAACATAACAAAATAAAAATACTGCCATGATGGCACATAAGAACTCTCTCAAAACAAAGAGAGATAACATCTCTCAACACTCAAGTGGCCAAAAGTTAATAACTATGCAAGCCTTGTCATAGATACACCCTGAGAACCCAAAACAAGATTCATGACAATTGTACAGAAGTTACAAAATAATCAAGCCTTATCACAAATATACCTAAAATGTATCCAAAACAAGATACATGACAACTGAGTCCACTATACATCTTTTTTAAAGATGTGCTTGAGGTGCTATGGAGAATGGGCATGAATGAGGCAGTAAGGAAAACTATTCATATTTTGGAGTTCTTGACTTCAATAACTACCCTTAGATTTTGTTGGGATGCAGGGAGTAGACAGTTGGACAGTATGCCTTGCAATACTGCTATATAAGTATCAGTGTACAGACACTAATACATACAAAATGCATATTCATGTAAAATACTCATCCAAGCATATAAAATGTACTCAACATAATAAAACGCCAAAAGAACATGAAATACATATATAGAAATTTTTTTAAGCACTGTACCTTTAAAACAGCACCTATATTATTTCTGAGGTATTTCCTCCTATCTTGGTATGCTTGTCGTTGTTTATTTCCTCGCCACCATGCCTACACATAGAAGACATAAAACATGTATTTATTATCAATGCTAATTCAATTTTAATATTTTCAATGCAGTGCTGAAGTAGTTGCAAGTGACATTCTGTTTCTCTGTTGCTTTAAATTACTAGTGTCACACAACCATCAGATTGTGTTAAGGACATACCATCCTCACTGTCATAGCATAAAAACTCATCATCTGAAGTCAGATTTGTCATTTAGGTTATCAAAGTTTTCATTAACACTACCAGTATCATTTAGAATTTCCAAAACAATCTGGTTCCTGTTAATTTTTGTTTTTTTAGGTTTAAATTATACATCCATAAAGCAAAACAATCTGACTCCTGTTAATAATCATTGGGATTTTTTAGGTTTAAATTATACATCCATAAAGCAAAACAATCTGGCTCCTGTTAATCATTGGGTTTTTTAGGTTTAAATTATACATCCATAAAGCAAAGCAGTCTGGCTCCTGTTAATCACAATTTTTTTAGGTTTAACTATATATATATAAAGCAAAACAGTCTGGCTCCTGTTTTAGGTTTAAATTATACATCCATAAAGCAAAACAGTCTGGCTCCTGTTAATCATTACTCTTTTTAGGTTTAAACTATACATCCATAAAGCAAAAACAGTCTGGCTTCCGTTAATCACTGTTTTTTTTAGGTTTAAATTATACATCCATAAAGCAGTGGAAGCAGTTCTGTTTGTTATCCTCACTGAGAAAAAATTCTCCAGTCTAAATAAAGTAACCCCAGTCTAAATATAGTAAATCTCACCATAAATATCAGTAAACTTAGTATAAACTATGTTAAACTAGTAGAAAGGAAGTCATTCAACATAATTTTCACCTCATAAATCTGAAAGCAAAGTTAGTTCCCATATTAAATTAACTTCTATTTATTCAGAAGATGGAAACACATGTCCTCTGCAGAATGCTTAACTTGTTTCAAACAGTGAAGGGGTTAAATGAAATAATGTTACTTGCAGATGTGATACACATAAATGCAAGGAAATTTAATGTAAGAATTTACTAAATTACATTAAAACACTGTATAATAAAAATATACATTTAATAATTCCAATATGAATAAAAGATAAACTAAATAAAGATAAAATGAAAAAATGTTGTCAACCTGAAGCTTGGTGACAGTTGGTGTTTGCTGAGATAAGTAGGTGATTCGATCCCTAAATGCTTTTCGAACAAGATAGCCACGAATGTGGGCCTGTACCAGTACAATAAATTCTTCATTGGCCTTGAAAAGCATCTCTCGGTTATGTTCTGCTGTAACTTCAGATATTACACTCTGAAAAATAATAGACAAAAACACTCTACTGCTTTATAATAACAGACAAAACAACACACAACACTACTGCTTTATAACAAAATAATAGATAAAACAACGCTCTACTGCTTTATAACAAAATGCAAAACCATATTATTCAAATCTCTAAGTACTCCAATGTTATTGATGTTTTACTTAAACTAACTCCTAATTTTCCATTATACAATCTGATGTTATTATTACAGAAAAATATAGTATCATTCACCATAATACAAGATTGCACAATGAAGGTCTCCACCTATTCTCTTAGTAAGTGATGACAGGTCAACAGTGACTCACCGAGTTATCCACCCCTTTACAGAGAGTAAATAGCTTACCCTAGCTTCATTCTTACTTTAGTACGCATACTGAGTGTTGCTTGCCAGCTGATGTAGTTTTAGAAAATATTTTATGGGGTCAGATTTCTTCCAAGTTTCTGTGCAGTGGTGTTGGTTTCATTCATTCCTATCATAATTCTGTCTATCATGGAGTTATGGAAAGATATTCTTTTCTTTACTTATGGCTAACTCAAGCCCTAGCTGCTTTTCTTCCTTAGTCAAGCATTAGCAGTAAGGATGCAAAAGACACACCAAGGAATTTTTTTACTCTCGCTCTACTTGCATGATCTGTAATGGCTGCTAAAGTGAAATATGTATGTTTTGTGATTCCTTGCTCAACTATGTACTGGCTGCAAGAATAGAAAGATGTGTTTTGTGAGTGCTTGCTCAACTATGTACTGACTGCAAGAATAGAAAGATGTGTTTTGTGAGTGCTTGCTCAACTATGTACTGACTGCAAGAATAGAAAGATGTGTTCTGTGAGTGCTTGCTCAACTATGTACTGACTGCAAGAATATAAAGATGTGTTTTGTGAGTGCTTGCTCAACTATGTACTGGCTGCAAGAATAGAAAGATGTGTTCTGTGAGTGCTTGCTCAACTATGTACTGACTGCAAGAATATAAAGATGTGTTTTGTGAGTGCTTGCTCAACTATGTACTGACTGCAAGAATATAAAGATGTGTTTTGTGAGGGCTGGTCCAATCCCTGTACTGACTGCAAGAATAGAAAGATGTATTCTGTGATTGTTGGCCCAACTAATGTTCTGGCTGCAAGAATGAAAAAATGTGTGTGTTCTGTGATTGCTGGCCCAACTAATGTTCTGACTGCAAGAATGAAAAGATGTGTGTGTTCTGTGGCTGCTGGCCCAACTGATGTATTGGTGCAATAATAAAAAGATGTATTCTGTGAGTGCTGGCCAAACTGAAGTATTGGCTGCAAGGATAAAAGGATGTGTTCTGTGAGTGCTGGCGGCAAGAATGAAAAGATATATGTGCTCTGGGTGCTGGCCCAATTTCTATAGCATGTAAAACTATAACAACCAAATGCCCACAATCATGGATTAAGTGTGACCTCAAGACAGATGCCTGCATCTGCATATGTACAAGTGGATAGAATGATAAAAATATTTGACAAATGTATTTGATACACTGAAATGACAAACTGAAGCAATTAGACTTAATCAAACACTGTAAAATCATAATTTTCAAGATGGCAGCCCTCCTTTGGCTGGGAGAGTATTGATGAGTGGGGGTGGCATATGTACTGCAAGAAAGGTATTTTGGCATAAACAGAAGTGAAGACTCGCAGCACATTCTGCTATGCTTTATCACAGTCAACATCAAAATAATAATTTTTAAAAAATTAATAAAGACTTAATCTTAAAAAACATAAGAGCTTTACAATAATTATAATAATAACACACAATTATAACAATAAAACACACAAGGTCTTTAATACAAACCACCATCACAATAAAGTACAAGTACTGTTTGTGCAATACAAAAACCATGATAATTTAGTACAAGTTGTGTTCATTTATACAGAACTATCAGAATAAAGTACAAGTACTGTTCATGTAATACAAAATCATTGTCACTAAGCAGATTCAGAACACTGACCTGAACCTCATCCCTTGTGAGGAGGGAGAAATCTTTAACAATGTCTTCTCTTCGTGCCCAAGCATACTCTTTAGTATGTACATTGTAAAAAAATTTTGAGCCATCCCGCACCCGATTCATCATCCAGCCACTTCCAGTCTCTCCTGAAAAGATTTGTTCATGAATTTTTCAAATTTTGTTTGATTTTACAGACAGATTCAAAATCTGGGGACTGTTCACTACAAGCAAGAGTAAACTGAAACTCACTTAGGGAAAGGTATTAAGCAGCTTGCACAGTTTAAGACTTCACTTATCTCTTCTTGACACTAAGAACCATAGGACTGTTGCAAGACCTACTTGGACACTGCATGATAAGGATTCCTGGTGTTGTGGATACTTAGTTTTATGATGGACAAGTATTTTTGTAAACAATACAGACAGTGGTTTTGTTTTTTTTAATAAACAATACTGAATGCCTACACCATCCCACAAAAGAATGACAGATATTCATTTTAAAAGGATAATTAACTGGAAGTATGTATATGTAGTATGTGCTGAGAGTAGATGAGAAAATAGTGGCAGATGTTAAACTAGAAACGACAAAAGATAGTGAATAGATGAGGAAAGAGCAACTTAATTTCTTGTTTTCCTAGTCGATGTTATGCAAAATACTTACAGTTTAAGTAACCCTGAAAGCACTTTCAGTCAGCATTTTTTAAAATAATAATTTATATAACATTAAAACTATTTAATTGACAACTACAATAACTGTTTCACTTTGTGCTCTTTCGTTTCGAACATATTACACGACACGTCTGTATTCAATCATTGCATTTTTCTATACAATTAACCAATTTCTAATTTTCAGGACAAACATGGTACAAATGAATGTACACATAAAGACCAAAAATGCACACCTGTAGAAGCCTTTTCTTTTTGTAGTTCAGAAAGTTTATCTAAGTATGTCTGGCCACACTCATTTTTCACACTCTGCAGGCCAGTGGACAATGACATCAGTGCAGCCAGCAAAGCATCAGCATCATTTGCTTGTATTGCCTCATTGACACTCTGGACACCCTGAGACACTGTTGACACACATTAATATCACGAGACAGCTAATAATGAGATACTGTTAACACACATTAGTAGCATGTGACAACCAATATTGAGATATTGTGAACACACGACTATATCATGTGACAACAAATCCTGAGATAACTGTCAACACACATTGACATCATATGATGGCTAATACTGAGATGCTGTCAACACACATTAATATCATGTGATGGCTAATACCAAGATATTGTCAATTCATATTAACAGCATGTGACGGCCAATACTGAGATACTGTCAACACATTAATAGCATGTGATGGCCAAATACTGAGACATTGTCAACATACATTATCACATGAGAGCTAATAATGTCAGAATGCATTAATATCATGTGACAGATGAGATACTGAAAATGAACAATATCATTTATACTGAAATAGTGTCAACATTACGTTAGTTTCACATGACAGCTTATATTGAGATACTGTTAAAAATTAGTATCATGTAGCAGTTAACACTGAGCCACTGTTGGTACACACTGCAGCATGTGGTAACAAATACTGAGACAACTTGGTACACATCAGTATTATGTGACAGCTAATATGATACTCTGAAATAATTGTATAAATGTGTGATAATTTTACATATATTAAATGGTTCCACAAATGCATGTTGATAAATTATATGGTGTAGAGAATATCTAGCTTTAACACAGTAATAAAAGATGCACTGGTGCTTCATTCTCAAAAAGTGGTTGCTAGTTTCTATTCTTCAAAAAGCAAATTTAATGACAATATATTTTTTCATAATCATGTACTATATTTCTCACTCAATTGTAACAATGTGCTACTTTTCTTATAATTTTCTTTCTTCCTGTCATATATGATACATTGAAAGAACTCTAGATTGTGGGTCTATTTTGTAATTAAACCCTACATTGAAAGAACTCTAGATTGTGGATCTATTTTGTAATTAAACCTTACACTGAAAGAACTCTAGATTATGAGACTATTCTGTAACATAACCTTACAGTGAAAAAAGGACTGTAAATAGTGGGCCTATTCTGTAACTAGACCTTACAGTGAAAGAACTGTAGATTTTGTGGGCCTATTCTGTAACTAAACCTTGCAGTGAAAGAACTGTAGATTTTGTGGGCCTATTATGTAACTAAACCTTGCAGTGAAAGAACTGTAGATTTTTGTGGTCATATTCTGTAACTAAACCTTGCACTGAAAGAACTGTAGACAATGGGCCTTTTCTGTAGCTAAACCTTGCAGTGAAAGAACTGTAGATTTTTGTGGGCCTATTCTGTAACTAAACCTTGCAGTGAAAGAACTGTAGATTTTTGTGGTCATATTCTGTAACTAAACCTTGCACTGAAAGAACTGTAGACAATGGGCCTTTTCTGTAGCTAAACCTTCAATGAAAATACTGTAGATAGTGGGTGTATTCTGTAAATAAACCTTACAGTGAAATTATTCCATATAATGGGTCTGTTCTGTAAGTAAACCTTACAGTAAAAGTAAAATGCTCTATATACATATATTGCTAACAAAATACACAAAACTTGCAAATTCTGACAATGTGCTATATTTCTGACCATTTTTAATTTCTCTCTGCTTGTGATATTAATTTCTGTACTTTTTAATTTCTCTCTTTCATATGATATCAATTTCTTTAGTTCTTTTATTTCTCTCTGCCATGTGATTTTAATTTCTTTGGAATTAAAAATGTTTCAGGACTTCACAACTTTTCAATGTCAATCACTTACACTTAAGACCCTCTTCTGCATTACTATTTGCCCTGTCAACAGCTGCCTGAATCTCCTCCAGCCACAGAACAGCTGCATCATCATTGGTTACCTGAAAGAATTGCATAGTGGTTCATACTGAATGGGATTCTGATGACCTCAGTCAAAAATCAAATATTGTAAGCTTTAGAAAATAATATCCGCTCTCGTGAGAAATTATAGGAATAATACAACATAAGACAATGCAGAGTAAAACATCTATTATTCAAGCTGATTACAAGATGCCTAGCTACTGATGTTATTCTGGTCCTGAATTAAAACAATAACAAATAAAATTATGACGAGTCAATAGATGACTAGGAAAGAAGAGGTTAAGAGTTTCCAGTCCCAACAAATACAAAAACAATCTTTCTTTATATGTTTCTTGCAGAAAAACAATATTTAGCCTGTTTCTCGTGCACACGTGCATGTGCATGTGTTTGTGCAATTGTGTGAAAATGTGTATATTCTAGAATATAAATAAATGACATTGTACATATATATTTTAAAAACACTTAAACTACATACCTCTGCTTTTTTATTTTTCTCTTTTACTAATAAAATTTGATAATGAAGGGACTGCAATTGGTTGACATTGTTCAGTTTGGCTGCTGGCAATTGAAGAGCTGCTAGAGTCTCACTTTCATCACCTTTATCAATAGCCTCATTAATGATACCAATAGCTTGGATTCCTGAAGATAAATGGATAGTTCTATTTCATATTTAGTCAGGCATTTAAATAAGGATTGCATTAGACCAAAGTAATGTTAATCAGAACAGATATGAGATATATATATATATATATATATATATATATATATATATATGTGATTATGTATTACCTTGAATTTTTAGATTAAGAAAAAAAAATTCAAATGAAACAACGTACTTACTGATTATTATTTAGAGGTCACATCAACCAAAAAAACACCACTAATCTTAATTCAAAACCATTTAGCTGACATGAAAGCATTACTTGATCATCATATTGCCTCTCTGAAACCAGTTATTAACTTTTGTTGCAGCATATTTATATAATCCATGTCTTCTTTTCATGATTTCTTTCACTTTATGGAGAATATTAGTTCTCAAATTAATTAAATAAATTGGCATGTCAAGAGAATGATCTTAGTGTTGCAAGCAGTCAGATTTTAACTTGTACATACAGTAAGAAAGCGTTTGCAAAGTGATTGTAACTCTTGCAAGATTTTCTTCTTTAGTATTCATGCACTTTGTTCCATAATGAATCATTCATGGTCAATCTGCACACTGTATACTTCACCCAGGGATAACCATAAGATGACTGAAGATTTCATAAAAAATGATAGCCAAAAGATAACAGTGACTCTAACATAAAAATTTAAACAGAAATTACAAAAGGTGTCTGTAGATATAGAATAAAAAAGCAAAAACAGATAACCAAAAGATGATAGTAGCTCTAACACAACATGTAACAAAAATAACCCAAAATGATGGAAGCTCTAACAAAAATGAAAACACAAATAAACAAAATGTGACTTAGCTCTAACAAAAATGTAAACAAAGTAACCCAAAGAATACTGTAGTAAATGTAAACACACATAACCATAAACTGACTAGAGCTCTAACAATGAAAGGTAAATACAAATAACTATGACTATACCTCAAACATTATAGTGCAAACACAAATAATCAAAAGATGACTAGAGCTGTAACATAAAAATGCAAACACAAATAATCAAAAGATGACTAGAGCTGTAACATAAAAATGCAAACACAAATAATCAAAAGATGACTAGAGCTGTAACATAAAAATGTAAACATGAATAAGGGCTCAATAAGATTAGGCTTATAATATTACTATAGCTCTAACATAAAAATGTAAACATGAATAACCATAAGATTGCTATTAACTTTAACATTAAAATGCAAACACATATAAACAAAAAATTACTTTTGCTCTAATATAAATATGCAAACCAAAAGATGGTGGTAACATTTTATCATTAAAAAAAAAAATCATAAAAATGCAAACACAGATAAGATGATTATAGATCTAACAGGAAAATAGAAAGTACATCTGATTGCAGGACGACTGTAGTCAAATCAAAACCATGATTCAATTCTTATTGAAAATGGACAAGACACGATGCTTCTGAAGAGACACAAGTTTATACAGTCATTTAATGGATTTCTAAAATTTTTGTTACCAGGAGAAAGAAAGAAGGGGCTCTGAATAGTTAATTAATCTTGACTATGCTTTATCAATGGATGAGGTTATATTCTCAGCAATTTGCAATTACTTAAAATAATCATTCCTTACAATGATTACCAAATTTACTCTAATTATTCTATATTATTTTATTGTTTTAAGATTTTCAAGGAGAGTTTATATGAGGCCCCTTGGCCTTGACTTGTATTATTATGAGAAAATATATTCTCAGAGTAGTCAGTAATTTATTTTAAAAAATCATTATGTTTCAAATATTCTAGCAAAATTTATATGTATGCATACAAGTTTTGGTTAAAAAATGAAAATGCTTAATATTTAGACAGCCGAAAAATTAAGTAAACATGGTAAATGCCCTAATTAAACGCATGCAAGTCATTATGGATTTAGTAAATAGTAGATTAAAGTGAGAAATAAATCTCTGATCAAGTAATTATGAAATAGTTTTATGACATTGAAGAATGTCTATAGATATAACTTCTGACCAACTTGATTATAAGGTAAAGAACAAATCAGTAAGCAGTCAAAAAAGCGTAAGACAGTCATCATATTTTCCAAACTGTTTGACTTACGTTCATGTTCTTCCTGTACTTTTCTGTGTGTGGAGTCAATGCAGTTAGCAATATCACTGTGTGTTAACAAATTGTTGGCCTCCTAGTTATAAACAGAAAAAAAATGCAGCATATGAATGCAATCCACAATTAAACAATGATGTGATACCACCAAAAATTGTTTCTCTATAGGAAATGTTTCAAATTTCTAAACACTTAGCTTCAGAAAGAAAAAAACAGAAAAGCTTTTGCAGAAAAGTTTGGATTAATGATAACAGCAATACACATCCTAACATATGAAACATCAAGCAAATATTATCCATCATAGCCAAACAAAGATAAAATAAGAATACACCTCATTGCAAACAACTAATAAGTAATATACCCCCAGAAACTATTTTTAAAATTTCCATTTCACACATTTTTATTTTTCTTCATTGCAATCAGATAAACTGAAACTTCTGTTATTAAGACACCAAGAAACTAAAATGAAATGAAAAAAATTGAAAATAAGAGAGAAGGGGCAATTTTGTATGACACACAACTCTCCTTCCAAGAAGATATTATTTAAATTTTGTCAGAACATTTAAAACATAAAGATTTAAAAGATGAAATAAGCATGACTAGTTTTCCATTTACTTCTGTCTGCAATATCAATAGTAAGAAAGTAAGAGGATAATTAAAATATGGGAAGACACTAAAATTTACTAACTAGATCTTAGAAAATAATTATAATTACAAGCAAACCATGAACAACAATTACTTTCACAATTTCCTTGTAATAAAACAAGTCTCCAGGAATGCTTCTATAGCTAATGAAAGAATTAACTGTTTTGTATATAAGTTACTTCTATTAATTTAAAAATTAGCTAATGATTATTTTTTATCAAAAAAATTCATTCACAAAAATAATTTGGGAAGTGAGAATCAAAATCTTTAAGCATTACAGATGTCTAAACCCACCTCCATTTTCTCTGCCTTTCGTACAGCCAAAGATTCTTGATACATGTCGCCTATGTGTTCTTCCACTTCAGGCAAATGTGCTTGAGGGTCACTAAGCCTCACAAATGTTGTCATGGAGTCGCCCATGTCCACTGCCTGATTGATGGCAGCTACAGCATTCAACACTGATAGATCACCAGAAAAATAGTAGTGAGTAATTTCCAGATGGTTACTACATTTTTTAAAAATCTGTTACTTTGATATAGCTACAGTTAATCTTTTTCAGTAACTGCTGTAAAGAATGGCAAAGAATTGCATAAATAACCACTAAGTTCATAAACTCTATCCATAAACAACCATGGATTGAAGGACAAGCCTGAAATATATCTGTAAACACCCATGGATTGAAGGACAAGTCTGAACTCTATCTGTAAACACCCATGGATTGAAGGACGTCTGAACTCTATCCATATACACCCATGGATTGAAGGACAAGTCTAAACTCTATCCATATACACCCACAGATTGAAGGACAAGTCTGAACTCTATCCGTAAACACCCACAGATTAAGGACAAGCCTGAACTCGATTCGTAAACACCTACGGATTGAAGAACATGCCTGAACTTTATCCGTAAATACCCAGATTAAGGACAAGCCTGAACTCTATTTGTAAACACCTACGGATTGAAGAACATGCCTGAACGTTATCCGTAAATACCCAGATTGAAGGACAAGCCTGAACTGAACAGAATTCAAACTGGCAATAATTTTGATATCTTTTACTTATCATGACATGAAAGTAATAGTCTGAGATGGAGACTAATACTAACATACCCTGGCAGAGCAGTACCGAGAAAAATACTTGTGGATTTTCCAAAATGAGTGACTGAGATGGAGACTATTATGAGATCCCTTGGCAAAGAGCATGAAGAGTAATATCTGTAAATGTTGTGCAATAAGTATAACACTAGATTCCCTGCAGAACAACGAGAATAATACTTTTGAATTTATCAGTTGTGCCCAAACTTTTGCTGGGTAATTTTTGTGGGCAATAAAATAAAATTCCATAAAAGAATATAATTTTGTTCTATATGATATTAGTAATAAGCTACAGTCTGATCAAGAGTCAGCCAGGAATCCAACTTCTAAAATTTCAGTAGTAGGAAATTTTTCTCTGGCTCCCCTACCCTGAGTCGATTGTCTTAGCAGCATGTACCTTTCCCTATCAGAAATCAAATGGCCAATGTGGATATCAATGTTGAGTGTTAGTTACTGCAGGCTTTGTTTTGGATTCATTGTTTTTCATTTTTTATTCATTAAATCTTCAGTCTTTTATCCATCACCCACTTCTATAGCCAGTTAAAAAAATCCAAATAATGATAATTGTCAACATAATAAATGACAATGAAGCAGTAAAAGGTATTTTCGTTTTTTTTTTAATATAAAAAATGTGATTCTAAACTCTTAAAATGCAAATAAAAAATAAAGAAACCAAGGTGGCAGTGGCTGATTTATAGGTTTGATAATTTTTTAAAATAAAAATACTGCAAGTATGTTTTTTTCAGAAAAGTAATAAAATCGAAGTATTTCTTATTATTACAACAAAGATAAATATACAGTCAGGGTTTGGTTTTTTTTGTTTACCTGAACCTACTTTATATTCAGTATTAGTGTTAATAGTTGTTGTCATTCCCACCACCACCACCACCACACACACTGCTGGCATGCTTTCGCTAGCGTGTTGTCATAACAAATTGCGAGTTACTCATAGCAACATTTTTCAAGGATTGCTCATCATCACTTACCTGTTAAAGCAGCTGATATTTCATCAAAGTCCAAATCATCCTGAAATTAATAAAATAATACAATTTGCAAATGCAGTCATACAGGCATCAAAAGCACAAATTCACTTCAGAATGAAAAACCAGTATCAACACATATATATTGTTACACCTACATCAGCAACTTTTCATGTGTATGTTACTGTTATTGATAATCTGCACTATGCTTCTATCCTGTGTTGGGGTAGGAACATAAAGACTAAGATTTTAGGTTAGTCAAAATTGTGCATAACTTACTTATGTAATGTACAATGTTAAAAAGTTGTATGAGAATACTGAATGAATGCTGTCATGCCACTTATCAAATGTTGCCATTTTACTTCATTCCTTGTATGAATCTAAGTTGAGAGTTGATGTAGATGGTACACAAGCATTCTATTAAATTCAATGCTGTGAATACTTTTAAGCTTTAACTATTAGAATATTTCCCCATAAAATATAATTTGCATTTATTAATATAGTCTTTGATGAACTGTGGTTTCCAAAATCAAATTCGCCTGCTCAAATGCAGAACAATCTAAGCTAATGAACAAACTGGACACTTTGTAAAATAGTAAGACTGTTGTATTCTATACAACCAGCTTGCCACATCACCTTCTCAACAAGTCTAAGTTACTGACAGAGGTCTTTGCCTTCAGATATGACAATCATCTCCTTCCTATACATGTGTTTCAGTCAAAAAGTGAAAATTCAAGCAGAGCAAATCATTGCTAAAGTATTAAGCACCACCTTAATCTGCTCAAGTCAGAACAAAACTCAAAATTTAACCTGCTCTAAGTGTATGTATCCCACTGTTAAAAAATTAATAACCAAGCAGAACACTGGAAGCTACACTAAGTCATCACTAAATTACTAAGCCTTGCCTTAAACTGCTCAAGTTGGAACTCAAAACACAACATGCTCTAAGTGCTTTTGTACCCACAGTCAAAAAATGAAAAACCAGCAGAACATCAAAATTATTGTAAATCATCATTAAATTACTGAGCCCCCATCTTAATCTGCTCAAGTTTGAAAAACTTGAAAGTAACATGCTCTAAACATACGTATTCCACTTTTCAAAAGTGAAGCAAAATTTGCAAAAGTTTTTCCTTCTGTAATCTTACATACTTTAAGCTCTACCCTATTTGCTATATTGGGAGATATATAATAATAGACTCCAAAATGACCAGCTATTGTGGGAAAGTCACTGATCTGTCAGTACCCCCCATTCAAATGGAGGTAGATGTCAATACTCAGGTGTGGATAAGCATGTTACTAGAACACCCTGTAAATTCTAATAAACTGCCAGTGAGATGAGATTAGATAAACAGCTTGTTTTGGCCTTCATCTGAAGCCAAAATTGCTAGCATTGCATTCACAAAATCTTATCAAGTCAGTAATGTGAAGTAACTCTGCCATTCAGCAATGCTGTACATCACAGCCATTAGGACTGGCACTTTTACAGTATAACAGGTAAAAAGAAATATGTTTTGCCACTGGTACATTATTAGACTGTTTGATTTCCTTCAGGTCCATTTAGCAGTGTTGGGTGACTGGGGGTTTAGTTTTTGTCTGCAGTAATGGAATCAGCAGTTTTGACTATTAAGAGTTGTAGGTCCATGCTGAATGACAAATTCAAACTTAATTTTACACTGAATGTGGCATTTCCTGTAGTATTATTTGCATAGACTAAAATTGACAGTTGCTTTCACCTATTCATTTGCCACAATATGCAATTTAAAAAAAAAAAAGGGAATTTCCAACTCCTGTTCATTTTCCTTCTGCATATTCGCTTGGTTATATGATGGGAAAGAGATAAGTTTTATCTGAATACTTACCAGATGAATATACACTAAGTCCCTCCTAGTCTCCCTATTTTTCACCCCAACCTCACTTCTAGGGGAAACTAAAGAGCATTTAAGGGTTCTCATGGTTTGCTCATCTTCTGCTGGTGAGTTCTGTCATTTATCTCCCCTCTGAGAAAGGGAGGAAGGTGGATCTTTAGTTACTTGTATACTTTTCTATATAATACTCATCTAGTAAATAATCAAGGAAATCTTTGTTACATAAAAAAAATCATATTTACTAATTGGTGTAATTGCTGTATGATACAGCTCATTTTGAAATCACTTTAGAAAAAAATAAAAGAATGACAAATATCATTTAAAAATTGTTTTGGGTCAAATTCTTATAACCAACAGTTTTAAGCCAACAGTAAGCTTGGAGCTCTGCCATGGGAGAGATAATAGTACATGTATTTAAGAAATTCAACAAAAGAAGTGACTGATTCTGAGAAATGTAACTTTTAATATAAATTCATAGCTAATGACCTCCTAAACCAGGGTTCTGCTTTTTCAAAGAGCAATGTGATAACATATGAAAATGCCAAGTAGATACTAAGATAGTACTTTGTACAAAGACAGTAGGTATTTATTCCAATTAAGAAGATGGGTGTATGGAGAATTGCTCATAAATAATAAACTCCAATTATCAATATCCATATATTTAAATAAATCAGAAATTTAAATTAGCTACTTCTTTTTCTTTTCTCAGGGGTGAGTGTGGTGAGGGTGATTACTGACACTGAAAATGTACAAGTTTTTTTTTTCCTTCTGACCCTTTATTTCAACATCAAAATGGTCAGTGAAATATATAATTTGCATCCTTCATGTTAAAATAAAATCTCTTTTTCTTATGTTAAGTTAAAATGGAGCTGACTACTTTTGGACTCATTAGTCTAGCCTAAGACCTTTACAAAATAGTCTATAGTATAATCCATCAGTTTATATTACATAAGGCCTTTACAAAATCTTAATGTTCTCAAACCTGCTTCTCTGTGTGAATGCTGACTAGTTCCTCAAAATACAGAGGAGCAGCGAAGTCATACACCTGAGGTAGCTGTGCCCAGGAGTTTTGTAAAGCCTTCAACAGCTGCAGTGGGTCTCCATTCACTATGGCTTCATTTATAGACTTCACAGCTTGCATTTCTACAAAGCAAAAGTTAACTCTAATAAAGGATTTTACACATAGTTTGCATATATCTGAAATATTTTTAAATGTCCATTTAAGACTCCATCCAAAGTCAGAAATAAAAATGAATGACTGATAATGAAACAGCATATTCTGGAAAAGATGATAAAGAGTAAATAAAATCCCTTGAGCAATATGATATTAGTTCTAAAATACAACCAAACAATAAAGCAAAACATCCAATAAGTCAACAGTTATCGTTTGACTATCTGAATAAGTAATGTGTTTTGCTTGGGGAATTAGCATGATAAATTTTTCTTGATTTAACTGAATTCTGTGTGTCTGGATGAGATTTGTGATTTCTGATAAATTACCTTGTGCGTAATTTTGATGACATTTAATTGTAAACTATTTTAACTATTATTTATTTTCTTTAATAAATTGTTGAATTTGTAACTATCCACTCTCGTTAATCTGATAGAGAGGTACTTGGTGCATGATGAAGGGTGGAGGCTGCCATTGACGTAACGACAATAGAAAGATGGTTAAGTGCAAGTTTTGGGATAGTTCTCATCATCGTAGAGAGCTATGTGTGGGGGGGGCTGGATTAGAGACAAAGATTGACAAGATAATTCAATTAAGGTCTGTTAGTCCAGACAGGTAACACTTGGTCAGAGAGTTAATTAGTTAGCAGACTGCTCCAGGCATTGACCTAGTCGCTCTCGTGACCGCAAAAGACAAAAGACCACTGTCGGGTGACTGTGTGTGTTGATTGCAAGGGAGGATTATTGATTTGTGTCTTAATTATGAGTAAAATATCATAATAATTAGCAATTAACAGACAGGAACTTTGCCACAGATTACACTGTACATTATACTTGTGAATTTTGATCAATGCTATATTTTTTTATGCTGTGTGTGTATCAGGCTAATGAAATTTTTGCATGATTTGAAAGTTGAGAATGTTTGTAAGAGAGAAAGGAGTTTAGAGTTGAAATATGTCTAAAATTTAGTGCTCCTGGAGAATTATTAATAACATAAATTAAGATTCTCATCACTTGTAATTAGTTATGAGTGATTAATTAACAATAATAATCATAAGCAATAACTAGTGTGGCATAGGCATCACAGTAGCTATGTCTGACTCATAACACTGGGAATAACAACTAAAGTGACAGAGCTATTTAGAAGTTCACTAGGAAAGCCTTATAACATTTAGCTCCTGCTCTAGAAATACTAACTCTTATATTCAGCACTCGCTTCTAGATTTGCTTGATTGATCGCTTGCTGCAACTCCTCTTTGTCCAGAATAGTATTCTCTTCTCCATTGTTGTTCTGGAATGGAAAGCAAAAAAAAAAATATTTATATATAATAGCACTTACTAAGGCAACAACACCATTCAGGGTTCACAGGCAATTTAGAAACAAATTTCAAGGGCTACCAGTAAGTGCACTAAAGTTCAATAATACGAAATTTGTTAATAACAATGATATTATGTTGTTTGTTACAAACAAATTAAAATAGTATTAAAAAAATAAAATAAATATACAATATTATGCATTAATCTTAGCACAATGAATTCTTTATTTGTAGTGCTAGACTGTTCAACACTTGCCAACTTTGAAATAAAAAAACATTAAAGTTCATATAAATTCATAAAACTTTCAACCATTTAAAAATATATAACTGTTGAAAATAAATAAAAATATATTTCTGGACAATTTTATGTACCTACACATGCTATAAAGCTTATAATATGCATATATATAATTTTGAATTTTACACATTTGCAGTTATTATAAGAGTATATAATTGTGCAAAACATAAGCTTTACAATGAATTAGTATTTCAATCATATACAAGTTTGAATCTTAAATATGATATTGGTAGAATAATGTAAAATACAACTACTATTACTGTCAGTCTACAACGTCAAAATCTGCAGAGTTTTGAGCGAAGAACAAATTTTGTTAACCGCAGCATAAGTAGAGAATCAGATGATAACTACTGTCAATAACACTCTTATCTATCATAAAGTTGTGAACATTTAAAATTTATTATGATGTGTAATGCAAAGTGAAATACAGTGAATCAGTATAATGACAAACATAATTCTTTATTTTAGTCTTTTGATTTTTTTACAATTTTAAAAAAATGGTCAATAAACATACTCCAATGTTCAGTAGCGCAACAAAACAATCTGCTCAAAAACTTTTCATTTGAAATACATATTTTAAAATGCTAAAACACTAAAAGATGTCTGCAGGATTTCTCATTTTCGACTTAAAATTCAGAAGATCTAAAACTGCCATTATATTGACCACATGTTGATTTTCACCACATGGCTGTCTATTTCTCCATTTACTTGCTTTTATTAATTCTCCTAATTCTTTATTTGGTTTAGTAATGTGCAAATAATTTCTTTACAAGTCGATCAACAGCCTTTTTTTGTGTTGTTCATATGTAACCCACCCACCCCAAATAAATCAAAGTGTACAAGGAAAAAATCTTTCTGAACCCAATGAACAAAATTCAAAATGGCTACTATTCTTGAAAAAGTCCTATTTGGAAATTAGCAAATATGTTGTAAATTACATACAGTTATATAGTTTCGAAACATTTTTAGTGCTCAAGGTTGGAATTCTTGGTATCCTATCTTGGGCTTTTGAATGACATAATGGAAACAAGTGCAGTAAATGCAGTGGTATTAAACACTCAGTGATGGTGATAACTTGGAAATGTTTTCACAGCAATTTATTTAAAATAAATATGTTTGTGCAAACTGCAAAAGAAAAATAGTGGGGTATTTCTTTAAAAGTCATGGACTCCTCAACTAATTCAAGGGTTTACAGGTGTTTTTCAAGGAAAAAATAAAATTCAAGTACTTTTCAAAACAGATATAATTTTTCAAGGGCTTTTCAAGGCTGCTATGAATCCTGCCATTATTGTTCTTGAATGGAAAGCAAAAATACAATACACGTATACATAATATAGCAACTACTAAAGGCAACAACACCACTGTTGTTCTTTTTTGAATAAAAAGCAAAATTACATCATTTATATATCAGACCTACTAAAGGCAATAAGCCTATTCTAAATGAGAAAGGGACTGTTACAATAATATATATGAATATGTAAGCTATGTAAGTCCATATTTATTTCAAAGATTTCGGGGAAGTCTGATGTAAAAGCAAACATTAATCAATGCTGAAGAACAAAAGTACCATTTTAATTTCTCTCAATTCTCTGATTTTGGCAGCATAGTACTCCACATTTTCGTCTTGAATATCTCTGAGGCCCAGGTGTGCTGATTTTAGAGCAGCAAGCAAAAGTGCTAGATCTCCATGCATGAGGGCATCATTCACATTGCTAAGAGCAAACAAGGCTGTGAAATAAAATGCATAAATAAGAAAAAACAACAGATTTTCTGACATTAGTACATATTTTAACAGCATATACTGTTGTTACTACTGCTATTATACTACTACTGCTTCTGTTCTAGTGAATAAAATTTCTACTGCTGCTCATTAAGGTGTTAAGCCTCCATACTAAAAATGTTCAAGTATTTGATTTATGTTAATTAAAAAAAGGGGCAACCTGAATGAAACAAACACTTTAAGTCAACAGATAACACAATAATAATCTGACCAAATTCAAACCATTAGGCCTATGTAAATATGTACAGTAAACACAACCTATTATATGCATGTATGTGTGTATGTGATTGTACAGTAAACATAGCCTAGTGTATGTATGTGTGTACAGTAAATACAGTTTAATGTATGTCGATTTTCTCTTTAAGCACAATCATTCTATGAACCACCATTCCTTTCTCTTCTCTTACACTAGGTACACATACTCTTACAAAGAAAACTGACAAGGCACAAGTCCTAAGAGAGGACAAGCAAAGGATGTTCAAACAAATGGACTAGGACAAGGCACAAGTCCTAAGAGAGGACAAGCAAAGGATGTTGCAAACAAATGGATTAGGAAAATGGAGGAAAGTACAAACATGTGGCATAATTTGAGGATTGTTTGTAATACCTTTCAAGGAGTGACCCAGAAATGTGTATGAATTCTCAAGGATGACCAAGTAAAGCAAAAGGAGTGGCCGGTAATGTAAATGACTTCTTTCAAATAACAAAACAATGAAACACTTTTGATACCCAATACTTAGTGTGAACTTTGTTGATATCTCTGAATTTCTTGTCTGTGTCAGCAACACATCACACACATCATCAAAATCAGAGCTACTTACTATTAACTTTATTAATATTTCCCTGAATTTCTGCCTGCGTCAGCAACTCGTCATACACATCATGTTCAAAAGTATGATCTGGATCAATGCTCTGCCATTTAAACAAAAAAATAAAAATCAACCAAATCAAGATAATCAACATATTTTACTAAATTGTAATCAGCTTATTACTTTAAAGAAGACGAAATCAAGACAACAAATACAAAAAATATAAAAAACAAATTTTACTTCACATAAATAATTAACAGTATAACAATTGTAAAGCAGTAAGCTATGCCATTTGATACAACAAAATGAAGAGAAATTATTATAACTCCAGAAAAAGAAAAACATAAGCTATCAATAGATTTTAATCTTCCAAGAAAAGAGTGGAGTGGACTAAAGCATAGAAATTATATGTATAGTTTGTTAATTATTGAAAATAAAACTGTTAACAAAAAATACTTTCAAATAATTTTTCATAGACATTTTATCCCTGATACTGATAGAAATTAGAGTTTACTGTTAACAATTTGTTCTACTTCATAAGTTATTAATTATCTTGGCCATAATATATATTTTAGGTTAATTTGTCATTTAATTTGCAAACTTTCAAATGAATACATAATAAAAACTGAAATATTCCCCACTCATTATTGATGTCAACAGCTTTCAATATATTACTGAGAGAGAAAATTCTTCTCAGCATGCACTCCTAAATAGTAACTGCACAAAATGCCTAATGGGAAAACTAGTGAAGTTGTAAGTCCATCTAATTACATATCTTTGGAATAATCTTTTTTTTTCAAAAGGACTTTATTACAGATAAAGTGATGAAATATTACTATAAAATTACTAGAAAATTTTGCAAGCCAATCCTAAATATTAATCTAACTTAAGAAATTTACAAGTCATTTTCATGTGTAAATTAAGAGAAAATTTGAAATCAGAACTTTAAAGACAAATTTAAAAAGCATGATAAACAATTTGTGTTTAGGAATAAATAAATTTCATCATCACTCTTATTCAGACAATAGCAGGAAATGAGAAGTGTATTTGCAATGTACATATTCCCCGACAAGAGAACTGTTAGCGCGTTATTAAGGGAGACAAACTTGGATAATCTGAACATTACAGAACATAATAATAAGAAAAATAATATATATTAAAAATATACAAACAATGTACATGTATACTAATAAAATCTTTTGACATTATTTTTAATCTGTCCCAGCTACTAACATTACCAGTGGGTCAGCATTCAACAGAGCAGAGCATTTTCTGTTAAATATTTAAGAGAATATATATCATTCCATACTTAAAAGTGGAAAAGCAAACCAAGTAGTCAGTCAACAACATGCAGCATGCAGATACAAAAGAAAAGAAAAAGAAGAATACAGGTCATACATACAGAAAGCAAGTCATAATACAGACAGAAGACAAGTATTACTACTACATTCGGTTTCTGAATATCTGAATGTGTGTTAATAAATGATCATGCACTTGAATTCTGTTCAGGCAAACACAGAAGAACTTTTAATAAAATAATAATTCAGTACAATTTTTACAAAAGAAAGAAAAGTCAAAATTAAAATGAAGTACATGTACTATGAAGGTGATCTAGATTATCATTATGTGTGAAGCAGCACAAAATTAAGATTTCCTGATCTGAGTGTGAAGTGGCACACAATTAGGATTTTCTGATCTTAATACCAAAAATAGAGTGTATTAATGGTCGTAGTACTATTACTAAAACATAAAATAAATAGAGTTTTATTTATGTAATCTGTAGAACTGTAAGCAAGATCCAAACTGAATAGAAGACTTGGGGATTGTCCGACATCTTTTCTAAATTCATACCAAACAATATTTTTTAAAAGAAATTATAAAAAGACTAAATCAAAGTATGACTGAAGAACTAAAGAAGTAAAACAAAAGGTGTGAAGTGTATTGAAGGCCTTAAAAGTCAGTTTTAAACAGAGCAAATGTATCTTATATTCTGTAAAAAATTACAAACTGTGATGTTAAAGAAAGCAACAGAAATCAAAAAGTATGAAAAAAAAATTAAATGTATATATGCACATGACAATGTGAAATGCACTGAAACTGAAGGCTTTAGTTTAAAATTAAATGCATGCCATGATTTGAAAACTGAACTGCAATCATGTCAAAGATAAAAAAAGAAACTAAGAGGTAAGACTAAAAGATTAAATGTATTTCATGTAGAAAACAACTCCTAACTTGGAATGAGATGACAATATGAAAAGATACATGTTTCTTCAAATGTCTACTTAAAATCCTTTTCCAGTAAATAAAATAAATTATCAGCAATGCAATTAATTTTTATTAATAATTAAAACAATCAGTCTAACTTCAAAGGACCATTGATTCATTTAAGACAATAGTTTTCTAAATCTGATTATAATGAAAGAATAATGCCAGTCCAGTCTAAAATATATACAAGTGTGCTGCAAACAAAACAAAACAAAAAAAGGCTTGTTATATTTCGACAAACTTATATACTCATTTATATTTTATCTTTAAATATATACAGTCTTTAAATACACTGTGGTAAAAGTTCAGAGAGCCCTCACTATACACTATTTCAATATGTAGTATTCCCATACATTCAGGTTTGATGATTACAAACATATTTCCTTTACTCCTTTACTTCATTCTAGATAATTTTAATAATATATATAATTTAATTATTCATCGTCTTCTGAACTAGTCTACCTCATTTGTAATTAGTAATGAATGGATGCTGCTGCAATTACATGTACATTGAAATTTAATTTCAAATACAAAAACTGAAATTAATGGGTCTTATTGGTTCGTTCATATTGGTGGGTTCTAAGTCGAGACCACCATAACCTGAGACCCAACTGTATATTTAATTAAAATTATGTTATCTCTAAATCTGTCAAATCAGTTTTGAAAGTGATTCAAGACAAGCAATTACAATTCACTATCTACTTATTCTCATTAAATCAAAAATATGAAGAAATGTTTTAAGTTGTATAGCAAGGACTCCCTATGTTCAGCACAGATAGTCCAAGCCATGTTATTAGAATTTATACTTTCATCAAAGACACAAGCTGTTAAATTCTGCAGTCAATGCAAAAGAAAATGTGAAGTCAATAATCCAATTCCAAAATGAACCAACAAAAGAGTTGGCTGTACATTTGCTTTCATACTGACACTAAGAAGGCATGAAATATCTTCACTTGAGCTGCCACCTCTGCATCTGTTTTGAACTGTCCCCCACGCCCCCAGCAAAATGGCTGAAGGGTTCTGGAGTTTTGTGGCCATAATTTTGGCTTGCTCATACTAGTGGGCACCACCAAAAGAACAGTCAAAGAGTGACAAAAACAGATAGAGTACAATAAATATAAAGAAATTAGAAAGAATTTTAAAAAGTAAAAGCTTTAAAGATATTAAATTTCAAGAAAATATTTCATTATGTGAACAAAAAAAATCTTACATTGGCATTTCAGAGCTCACTGAAAACTGGAAAGTATTTTTTTTCCATTGTGGCATGGTGGGGATCTATGTTTCTATTATATTTCTGTATATATTTCAATGTGTGTAAGTGATAACATGGTGGTGGAGTTCTATGTTTCTGTTGTATATATTTCAATGTGTGTAAGTGATAACATGGTGGTGGAGTTCTGTTTCTGTTGTATATATTTCAATGTGTGTAAGTGATAACATGGTGATGGAGCTCTGTTTCTGTTGTATATATTTCAGTGTGTGTAAGTGATAACATGGTGGTGGAGCTCTATGTTTCTGTTGTATATATATTTCAATGTGTAGTAATAACATGGTGGTGGAGCTCTGTTTCTGTTGTATATATTTCAATGTGTAGTAATAACATGGTGGTGGAGCTCTATGTTTCTGTTGTATATATTTCAATGTGTGTAAGTAATAACATGGTGGTGGAGCTCTGTGTTTCTGTTGTATATATTTCAATGTGTGTAAGTGATAACATGGTGGTGGAGCTCTATGTTTCTGTTGTATATATTTCAATGTGTAGTAAGTGATGTAATATTAGTGGAGCTGTGTTTGTGTTATATATATTTCAATGTATAGTGAGTGACAGACTATTAGTGGAGCTCTATGCTTCTGCTGTGTAAGTTTCAATGTATAGTGATTGATGAATATTGGTGGAGTTCTGTTTTCTGTTGTATTTTAATTTGTAGTAAGTGATAAGAGGTAGGGGAACTCTGTTTCTGCTATAGATATTTCAATGTATAGTGAGTGATGGAATATTGGTGGGGATGTTTTTGTTGTAGATGTTTCAATGTATAGTGAGTGATGGAATATTGGTGGGGTTTTGTTTTTGTTGCAGATATTTCAAGGTATAATGAGTGATGGAATATTGGTGGGGCTGCTTTTGTTGCAAATATTTCAATGTATAGTGAGTGATGGAATATTGGTGGGGCTCTGTTTTTGTTGCAGATATTTCAATCAGTATAGTGAGTGATGGAATATTGGTGGGGCTGTTGCAGATATTTCAAGGTATAGTGAGTGATGAAATATTGGTGGGGCTAGTTTTGTTGCAGATGTTTCAATCAGTTTTGTGAGTGATGGAATATTGGTGGGGCTGTTGCAGATGTTTCAATGTATAGTGAGTGATAGAATATTGGTGGGGCTGTTGCAGATATTTCAAGGTATAGTGAGTGATGAAATATTGGTGGGGCTGTTTTTGTTGCAAATATTTCAATGTATAGTGAGTGATGGAATATTGGTGGGGCTCTGTTTTTGTTGCAGATATTTCAATCAGTATAGTGAGTGATGGAATATTGGTGGGGCTGTTGCAGATGTTTCAAGGTATAGTGAGTGATGCCATATTACAAAGTATGACAGGGATTCCACATCATCAATATTTGTCAAATATTTTATTTATTATAAATATGTCCCTGTAATGATAAAAAATAATATGGAAATATCATTACTGATAAATTTATTAAATGAAATGTTAATATTTTATTTCTCAATCACTGTAACTTATGCATTTTCATAATTTGTCTTATACTGCATCATGTTGTAAAATTCAACCAGGGCAATTAATCTATGCTGTTCATCAACAGTTGGGTCATAAAGTTGGGAGGGTGGGGGAAGAAAGTGGAAGCATATTTTCACCTAAAAAAACGAATGCTGCAGCTGACCATCTTCTATAGTTTTCAATGTGTTCAAACTGGCTGTATGCAATGACGAGAAAGATTGTTTTAAAATAGAAAATAATTATATTATATTATATTGGAACAATCCTCTACCTAACTCAGAGAGCTGATGATAGTATTATTCAAAGTATTCAACTAAAACATATGTGTGTTTAAAACCATTTTCTGGCAGATGATAGCATGAGTACATTATAAGTAATGTGTGTTTGGTAATTGATGGATGGTTTTCTTGCATTTGAAATATTATTACATGATTCTGTAAAATTAAAAGTAAATATCAACTTCTGTCAGGTCATAAAACCTCATAATTTTCTTATTTTAATTAACAAACTGCAAAAATAAAAAAAAAATAATATACAAGCTAAAATGTTCTGGTTTCCTCATCAACAGACTGTCTAGGCTTTTGATTGGAGTACTTTAGGGGATGGGTAGAAAGTAGGATGAACAAGGACAGACAATTATGATTTAAACAAACAAAATAGCATTCTTAGAGGTAAGCAGTCTATTATGATCATGAAAACAAACAAGGCATTCTTAGAGAATATTACATAGACAATTATGCATATGATGGTGAATAGACAAAAAGGCATTCTAAATGGTGAATAGACAAAAAGGCATTCTAAATGATGTATAGATGCAATGTAATTTAAATTTGTGCACTCACTCATCATCAACCTGTGCAAAAGCATGCATTGCATTATATTGTACATTTTTTTTTCCCCTCCAAAATGACTCATTCAAATCTTACACATTTCTTATACTTAAATTTGTTACATATATTTGGGGAGAAAGAAATTTTAAGAATACTAACATTTTCCATTTAGAATCAGATATGAATCTTAAAAAAAGTTTAATGCCACGTGAAATGTAATAAATCAAGACAAATTTATGGGAATCTTTCTAAACAAAATTGACTGATATGTCTCTGAAAGTGTTTTGTTTGTTTTCTTACAAATTTATACTTAGTTTTATCAATTTATATTATTACTGTTGTCATCATTAATTCATTCTAATACACTTTCCAAAAAAACTGTATGTCCACTTAGGCACATGTGGCTCATCAGATCTTTGTAGAAAAACTGTAGGTGAGTGTCAATGCCAAAAAGTACTTCTACTGATGTGCATATATGTTTAAAAAGAATACTGAATGAATTATTGTAACCTCAATAAAACAATAAAGCAGATATAATCAAAAGATTAGAATAGAAACAGATTTGAATAACAGTCACTCTTTTCAAACAAGGATCACATTACATGTTGACCAGATCACAGACATAAAAACACCATTATTGTGCAGCGTTTGTTTCACAATTAATTAACTTTACTATTCTCTGTCAGTGTGACTAGCACTAGAAGTGGTGAGTGAACAAGCCAACGTTGAAAAGAAAGAAATAAAACTTTGACAGCCAATATATAAAAGCAATGAACTCAGTGAACCATGTTTGCCTACAAAATTGCATATACAGTATTTCCTCTCCTAGTCCTACTATAATTGATATTGATAATTATAATCAAGGAAAAAACTGGAGACAGTAGAAAGTGGAGAAAGAGAAACAGAATTTGAGCTAGAAGTAGAATAGAACTTGCAACAAAGGAAGGATAACACTTGAGACACAGGAAGGACAGAACTTGAGATAAAAGAATAACAGAATTTGAGACAAGGGAAAGAAAGAACTTGAAATAAAAGAATAACAGAATTTGAGACAAAGGAAAGAAAGAACTTGAGATAAAAGAATAACAGAATTTGAGACAAAGGAAAGAAAGAACTTAAGATAAAAGAATAACAGAATTTGAGACAAAGGAAAGAAAGAACTTGAGATAAAAGAATAACAGAATTTGAGACAAAGGAAAGAAAGAACTTGAGATAAAAGAATGACAGAATTTGAGACAAATGAAGAACAGAATTTAGGTCTGAGGTAGAACAAAACTTGAAACAGAGGAAAGACATAACTTGTTACAGAGGAAGAACAGAATTTGAACTAGAGGTAAGATAAAACATGAACAAAGGACAGAACTCAAGAGAGAAGGGAAGAACTTGAGACATATGATAAACAGAACTTGAGACACAGGAAAGAGTCAGTAGGGAGAATTCTACTGCAAAGATGGGAGAAGAAGAATTTACAAACAATATCTGTCATGGCAGTTTTAAAAATTAATTTCCATACAAATTTATGTATGCTCAATTGGTAATATATATAGCAAAGTGAGAAAATGTCTTACATAAAAAATTAATTATATTTCAAGGTTAGAAAACATGTAGCAGTGAGGGAATACTGTATATCCAACAATGACTATAAATTAACAGTCTTATACAGTTAACTCTTGATAAGATGAATCTATAAAAATTGATTTCTTGATAATTTAAGCTTTTCTGACATTTTAGATACTAATTATTTCAGTTTTTCCCTTCAATAATTCCTTGTAAAATAAGAAATACTATTAATAGTAATACATCTCATACTTATAAATTCACCACTGTGTTACCAAACCTAAACAGCTATAGAAATATAAGTAAGCTAAAGAGAAATAGCTACTGATAAGGGGTACTGTAGTTATCATGGTCAAATCATCAGAAGTAAAGCAACTGTCCTGATTAAGTCATCAAATTTATCATCAGATAGGTCGCTGTTGGGGTAAGACATCAACATATCATTATTAATTAGGTTGATGACATGATTAAATAAAAAAAATCAAGTCAGGTGGACTGTAAATGTCATTAGCATTTAGGTGTTTATCATAGTTAAATCATAACAAAGTGAGTGTTAATGTGAAACAATCAACTTATTATGAACAGATAAGGTGGCTGTCATGGTTAAGTCATCAATACATGACCAACAATTAAGATAGTTGTATGCTGAAGACATTATTGACTAAGTTATAAATTAGTTTGGGGAGCTTGACTACTTTAACATCTTCAATACTCATCATTTAAATATTGTTTTATATTTTTTGTTTGAGAGACCATGTTTATGAAAGTTTTGTGGCAAAATTAAAGAGAATTCTGATAATTAATCAAAGTATGCTGCAACAAAAGAGGGTTATGTAATAAATCAAATTTGTTTCTACTTTCCTTCAAACTGACTTATCAAGAGCTGACTTTGAGAGTACTGTATACTAACTGTGTGAAGCATTCAATGACAATGTGGCTTGCATTGCAAATCACGAATACCACTAAAGAAAAACCATTATTACAGTAGTTATTAATACCCTTCTCATGTATACCATCCTCAGTTTGTCTTCCCTTTCTTTAGTGATTTTGTTCTTTTCTTCATCAGGCTGCAAATGTTAGCTTAGAAATATGCATCATCAAGGAAAGAAACAAGAGATGAAGTATACTAATACATACTGTAAACATGAGTGTATATGTTTTTATTCTCTTTGTATTTATAAATTATTTGTTTATGAAGGCATGTGCTTTTGTGTGTGTGTATTTGTAAATGTTTGAATATTTGTGTTTGAAAATATCAGTAACCTTGTGTGAATATTTCAGTAACTTTGTGTGTATATTTCACTAACTTTGTGTGAATATTTCAGTAACTTTGTGTGAATATTTCAGTAACTTTGTGTGTATGCTATATATGAGTGAAAATAGAGTTAAGGAAATATAATAAGATTACTCCATTTCCTAAACTCTAATAATAATTTAAAAATAAAATAGCAAGAATGCCTTTTAAGAAAAAACATCATGCTGTAGTATTTTTTAATTATAAACTTAAATAATATTATTTATCAAAACTGTTTTAACCAAAAGAGTTCTATGTAATATTTATATAGTGATCATTAGAGATTTGGAATGTAGTATATTCTATTTGAATTTCAATGAAACTCATGAATATGCACACACACAAAATGTTTTCATCAGTATGCAAACTGAAATAAGTATAATACAAGAAGCAAATTTTTATTCTAAAACTGATACTGCTTTGTAAAAACAAATGATTTCAATGAAAGTATACACTTTTAGGTGAAAGTCCCACATTATCACAGTTACACAAGAACTTAATTGTTATTATAATTAAGTACAGGCTTGTTAGAACTACAGAAGACCAAACAAAGAAGGGCAGAATAGTTCATATGATGTTCAGTAACTGTTACTACTAGATTCAAAACAGCTTTATTAGGATGCTGTTAATCTAGAAATAACTTTCAATAATTGCTATGATTAGATTCAAAATATATTTGTTATGCTTATATTAAATTTAACACAATCAAATTTGAATGCAAGACGGGGCACCAACTTTATAAATAAAATTTAAAATGGATCTTAACTATTTAGAAATTTAAAACACAGTATCAAATTTAAAAGAAAGGGAAATATATATATATGAATGGGAAATTAAGACATAAGATGCTAAGTGGGCTGCAAAATACCACAGAGGAAGCAAGCAAAACCTAAATAAAACATAAACACATTAATTAAACAAAAAATCTGGAAAATATTTTTAGCTCAGATACAAAACGTAGAGAGTAACTAACATTCAAATAAATAATAAAAATTTTATCTATAATTTAGGCAGATCAGAGACACATGTGGTTTTGGCTGGTGGTTGGTTGGGGTGGGGGAGTGGAGGGGGAGAGAAACAAATGAATACAAACCTTGTTTCTTGTATTTTCAGACTTGATCTGTTTAGCAGAGTATAACATATCCTGGTATTCCTGCATTATGGAATTATCAAGATTGATCAGCATGGCAGACTTGTTCTGAAGGGCAGTGAATGTATCCAATGCCACTTGCTGATCTATTGCCTCATTGATAGCAATAATTGCTGCATGCACTGAATTTATAAGAAAGAAAGATTATCTAAAACTTAGTCTTAACATCTGCTTTTGAACAATTGCTTGCATAGGTATATTTGAAATATTTCACATACATAAGTAATGAGCCAATGCAAAGAAAGTTTATCCTAAAATTATGTTTTGTCATCTGCTTAAGGACAATTGATTGCACAGGTATATGCACAATATTTCACATACATTAGTAAAGGGCCAATACCAAGAAATTGTCTAACATTTCTCTCTACTGATACTTACTCTTTATAATTATATTATGTATTATTATGCATAGAGGCATATAACCAATGGGCCCCAATGCAAAGAAAGATTATCTAAAATTAAATTATCAATTGCATTAGTTCATTTATATCATTAAACACACGCATGCAAGCACGCGTATATATATATATATATATATATATATATATGATACTTATAATAATAATAATAATAATAATAATAATAATAATAATAATATAATGACTACTACAAAAGTGTATTTAAAAAACTTTCGTCATTCATAATACATAAAAATAATACATAACTAATTTTAATAATGCTAATACTAGTTAGAAATATGTCTATGAACTTAACAATGACTACAAACATATGGAAGGCCTATGAAGTACACTGACTATATTAGAAAAATAACTTAGCAGACACGGTCTTCGTCAGTCATTGTTTCCTTATATCTCCAATATCATTAGAAAAGGTATGCGAATTACTAACAGTTGAACTTTTGCTGTCATCAGGGCAAATTGGATCAAACATAAATGAAGTAGCAGAGAAAATTACATTGGCAGCCATATGATCCCCAGCCTGATGTCACTTCTGCTTGCTTTGCCCAAGGGCTTGGGGATTGTGAATTTTAGTAATGGGGGGGGACAAATCTTGTTCACAAACTATATTTGATCTAGATTCCATTTCACCTGGTCTTTAAAAGTCTGAGGTGAGCAGGACTGAGGATGCCTCAAATAACAAAAAGTTCAGACAATATGGAGTTTCTCTGTCATCCAACCTTTCATAGCTTTGGGCTTCGACACATACTTTCTCTTGTATACTTATTAAGTTTGGTCACAGAACTTAAAATCTTAATTAGGTAAATAAAATAAAACTTAAAACATATATAAAACAGTTCTAATAAAAGAGAAAATGAACAACTGAAAGACATGCACATAAAAATAAGATATGTGTTCAACTATCTGCATCATCTTGGACTAAAAAGAATCAAAAATGGAAAAATGTAAAGTTGAACTTTTAAGACTCAAAAGTCAGAAAATTAACCATTCAAAATATGTTTTTAAAATTTTCTGTCATTACTTCTTATTGTAAAAAAACAGGCTGGTTTGCTTTTATAAACAATCTTATCTATCTATCCATCCATCCATCCACCCACCCACCCATCCATCCATCCATCCATCCATCCAAAAGGACCATACTGATATATAATTATCCTCTATTGTCATTATATAATAAAGTTTGTCTATACTTACATGCTGCATCATCTACTGTCAGCTATAAAAATAAATTTAAAAAAAATAAAATGTTATGTGTTTTAAACCAACAATGAGCAATAGTAATTCTACTTCTACATAAAACTAGAAAATAAAATATTCTACACTGAAAAATTCTATTCTATTTGCAAAAAGTAAAAGAGGTAGGATTATAAGGATTAAAAATTGCTTTTTGATCATTTCAGTCAAATAAAATTTCAAGCAACAAGGAATTTTGATTAGATTATCTAGAGACAATATTAAAATACAAACTGAATTAAGTTTCCATTAGACTACTAAGGAGACTATATTGTTGAAAGACAACTACACAAATATAACTGAATTAAGTTTTCATCAAACAACAGAGTTCAGACTAGATTTTTTGTTTTGTTTTAAATGCCTATTATAATATATAAATTTATTAATTTTTTGTCAAACAACAAAGAATTCAAATGAGAGATTCCTTGTCAAGTATAAAATACAAGCTGAATTAAGTTTTCATTAGTCAACAATGAACTCAGCCTAGATTTTCCAAAGAACTAATTTAACAGACGATATTTGGAAATATTGTGTTCTGAATAACATAGGAAATGGCTAGAAAAAATTACAATAAGTGCTGATAAGTTGATATGCATCTTTATTGCTGATAAGTTGATATACATCTATATCACACATCTAATCTTTTCTTCTATTTTGCAGAGACCAGACCATGGTTTTCAACTTAATATTTTCTAAGAATGACAGATCTGCACTGTAAAACTTGTACTTTTTTTAATGTGATCATTTTCTGCTGGTCAGTAAATGGCATGTACAAATGCTGTCATTTGAAATTCTTTGTACAAAAATGCACAGTGCTTACTTTACAGAAAACTATCATCATGCAGGCACTAACATTTCTTGATACTTGAGTCTGCTGCTATCTAATATTATCTGTTAGACCAAATAGTTACTAGCAGATAAAGAGATATAATCTTCTGGATAAGAACACATATTATTATCAGACAGACATATTATCTTGGATAAGAACAGTTACTAGCAGACAAAGAGATATTATCTATTTGACAAGAACACTTATTAGCAGACACAGAGATATTATTTACAGGATGAGAACAAATACTAGGAGACAAAGAGGTATATTCTAATGGACAAGAACATTTATTAGCAAGCACGGAGATATTATTTACAGGAACTGAGAACAGTTACTAGCAGACAAACAGGTATAATCTGCTGGATAGGAACACATATTATTAACAGACATTATATTATTTATTAAATAAGAACAATTACAAGCAGACAAACGGGTATAATCTGCTGGATAGGAACGCATATTATTAACAGACATTATATTATTTATTAAATAAGAACAGTTACTAGCAGACAAAGAGATATAATCTGCTGGATAGGAACACATATTATTAACAGACATTATATTATTTATTAAATAAGAGCAGTTACTAATACTAGCAGACAAAGAGATATAATCTGCTGAATAGGAACACATATTATTAACAGACATTATATTATTTATTAAATAAGAACAGTTACTAGCAGACAAAGAGATATAATCTGCTGGATAGGAACACATATTATTAACAGATATTATATTATTTATCAAATAAAAACAGCTACTAGCAGACAAAGAGATATAATCTAATGGACATGAACACTTATTAGCAAGCACAGAGGTTCATCTACTGGATGGAAGTTACTAGGAGACACAGAGATATTATCTACTGGACAAGAACAGTTACTAGGAGACACAGAGATATTATCTACTGGACAAGAACAATTACTAGCAAAGTAGCAGACAAAAAGACATCCAATTACTAACAGACACAACCTTGAACTACTTTACAGCATAGATTAGTTCAAAAAATAATTTAAATAAAAGTAATATATTGCAAAGGTAGAGCTAGGATGTATAATGTTCACCTTAACTCATATTTAGGTAAACTAACACTGAACTTGATACAATTTTAGTTAAAAGTAATAACAAATAATTAAAAAGTGTGAATAAAACCATCATTTTACACAATTTTAGTTACAATTAATAACAAATATTTTTAAAAAATAAATAAAGCCATCATTTTACACAATTTTAGTTACAATTAATAAGGAATTTTTTTTTAAAAATAAATAAAACCATAATTTTACCTCATTTGCTAAGATGCCACCAATTTTGCTGAAAGCAGGCATCTGAATTCCATATTTATCTAGTTCCTTTCTCATTGCACTGATTTCTTCCTCTAAATCATTCAAAAACAAATGTATAAACCATTATGTATTTAATTATATGAATTCCATATTTATCTAGCTCCTTTCTCATTGCACTGATTTCTTCCTCTAAATCATTCAAAAACAAATGTATAAACCATTATGTATTTAATTATATGAATTCCATATTTATCTAGCTCCTTTCTCATTGCACTGATTTCTTCCTCTAAATCATTCAAAAACAAATGTATAAACCATTATGTATTTAATTATATGAATTCCATATTTATCTAGCTCCTTTCTCATTGCACTGATTTCTTCCTCTAAATCATTCAAAAACAAATGTATAAACCATTATGTATTTAATTATATGAATTCCATATTTATCTAGCTCCTTTCTCATTGCACTGATTTCTTCCTCTAAATCATTCAAAAACAAATGTATAAACCATTATGTATTTAATTATATGAATTCCATATTTATCTAGCTCCTTTCTCATTGCACTGATTTCTTCCTCTAAATCATTCAAAAACAAATACATAATCCATTATGCATTTAATTATATGAAAACTAACTGGTAAGTAAAAACTTCCTGAAATGACTAAATAGTTTTCCATTCCAGATGTTATACATGAATATATTTGTAAATTTCTCTTATTAATATTAATTATGGCTAATATCCAATCAGGATAATAATAACTAAGCTCAGTGCTGTCCTGTAAACTTGATATGAAAACAATCTGCATTTAAAGTATACTTTATGTATTTCAGAAAATAAATGTAAATAGTACGTCATATATACCTTTACCTATCTCAGTATATAAATATAAATTGTGAGTGTCATATTAGCTTCTGTATTCTCATTTGTCTGAAATATGCAAGTGAAAAGAAATCAAAGAAATTGTCAGATGCAACAAAAATCTATGCCAAAGTGTATTCAAGGGGGGGTTTTTTTGTTTTGTTTTGTTTTTTAACAAATAAAATGACAAGTCTAAAAAGTAAGGCATAAAAAATTAAAGAATTTTCAGCACTCAACTATGCAGAAAAGCTTAACATTTTAAATAGCATACATTGTGTATCCTCACCGGTAAAGTTAATCTTCCCATATAAATCTTGTATCTGTGGTGCAAGTCCCAGCTTGAACAAGTAGAGACTAAAATGTAAATAGAAACAAACAAAAACAAAATACTGATTGCAAATTATATTGTATACAGATGTCAGTCAATCAAATTTGGGAAACAAACAGATAGGCCTGCATGAGCCTGGTTAATGAAGGCTATATTACATTCTACTTTTCATCTTTCACTTTTTTCATAACTTCTTGTAGTTTGAATAGGTATACATCTGATTTACAAACAATATTTTTTTTTAAAAAAATAAAACACAAATTCAAAGAACATTAAAAATATAAACAGACCTTCATGGGTACGGTGAAAGGTATATGCAGTGTGAAAATATAATACATCTGATTTACAAACAATAATAAAACAAATTCAAAGAACATCCAAAAAATAAATAGACCCTCGAAAATAAACTAAATTTAGTTTAAATCTGCACTTACATAATGAAGAGAATTAAAAATTGCCAATGAAAAATAATTAGTAACCCTAATCAAAGGAGGAAGGCACAAACAATTTTCCCCACACCACCGTACCAAAGCAAAACTGTTCTGAGTAAATATTTTTTAACATATTTCTAATACAGCTAATGCTAAGAAAGTTACATATTTCTAATATATCTAATGCTAAGAAAGTTACATATTTCTAATACAGCTAATGCTAAGAAAGTTATATATTTCTAATATATCTAATGCTAAGAAAGTTACATATTTCTAATACAACTAATGCTAAGAAAGTTATATGATTTTCACATTTCAATAAGTCATTTTGTCTATGATGGGTAAAGAAAAAATACAAAATATACAAGACATATTAAACAAAAGATTATCTTATACTTTAAAAAATAATAATTAATATCTTAACTCTATACTTCATTTGATCTAAGACAATAATGTACACGTCAAATTTGATTTGAAAATTAATCTCAACTATATACCTAATTTTATTTGAAACAACCAAAAGTATAACAGCTTAATTTATTTTGCGCAATAGTATCTATTTAGTTGTTTTCAAAGAAATATTATTATGTGTGCGTCTTAATATAAAAATAAAATGAAACAAAAAGAACTCAGCACTATCACTAAAAATAAAATTCTCTGAAACTCAGAAAATATATCCAATTCAGTAGTTCTGTAGCAGAACAAACCTTAATGCATGAACACAATAAACAGCTCGAGGCATATTTTTCTTGTCGTAGATATCTGTTGTTTCAGGGTAGAAAATCTACAATTTATAAATCATAAAAAGAAAAAAAATAAGATTTACTCATTTTTTTATTAGTAATTTAGATATATAACTGGTAAATTAGTAGCTAACTTCGTAAACATAAAAATGCTATTGATCATAAGCAAACTACTTCAGATATAAGAATTTTAACAACACTTTACGCATTATGTTACAAATAATTCTACTTCATATGAATATATTGTAAAAAATAAAATTGTATTCTTTCTAAATATCACAAAGTACATAACCCTTCTTTTAAATACATGTACTATAATTTATCCTAAAAACATTGCAATAATTTAATGAGTTAAGTTAGCATACATAATATTATAATGTATACAGCAATATGACTGATCATAGTTTGAAAATGTAGTTATCTGCATATATTTGGAACAGTTTTAACTTATTATGAAAAAATATATGCACATAATGAAATTTATTGGTAATATAAATTATTTTACAAACTGCAAAGAAAAGAGTTATGAAATTGTGTGAAATCATAGCATAAATAAATTAAATTTTAAAAAATGAAAATGAAAGAAAGAAAAAAAATATATTTACCTTAGGCAACCCAACTTCTTCCATTGCACGAAGCCAATGATTTATGTTATCTGTATGCCGAAAATGTAACCCTTTAGACTAAAAGAAATAAAAGATTATACAAAATGCTGTGTGGCATCTGCAAAACATGAACTTGTATATGATGCAGCAAAATAAGTGAAGAGCAAACTATAACTAAGAGTAACTCAGTAAGACTAAGAGTAAAACTCAATAAACTAGTTATTCTAACACACATATAATATGATATATTCTAGTATGTATACATTTACATTGCAGTTATAACTTACTCTCTCAGACCTTTTAAAAACTACTTATATGATAGTACCAGTTAAAAATTAAAATCATTGATTTGTAGTTCACATATATATATTATGAAATGTGGAAAAGATCATAAATCAGAAATAATTAATCTAAGCATTTTCATTATTTCAAATGACTGAAATTGATAACACTATTACTGAACAACTAAATAAGTAGTGATCTAATTCCCTACTTTTTATTTATTTAATTTTAACATCTGTGATGACATATCCAACCTACCTTGTAACGTGTTTGATCTTTGTCATAAATACGTTTAAGTGGCACAACATTTGAAGCAAAAAAATGCCCAAGCTTAGCCAAAAAGACACCATTGCGCAGTCCCTCTTCTAGTTCTGTTGGAGGTGGCAGGTCTTCATTGATACACGCTTGGATCCATCTGAAAAACATTTTTATCACTGAGTTCTGAGCACAAAACCCCCATATATTTCCAATGTTAAATGCCTGTTTGAATAAATATATCTGTGTAAACTACATTTCCATGTTAAGAAATGACAAGATTAAGTTTCAGTAATTCAATGAGAATCAAGTAACAATGCATTAACACAGCTAAGTGTGATAACAGAGATGACTGGTTTGAATGGTTTGAGGTTTTAACTTTTCTGCACTCTAGTTTTGTGTTAAGAGTTCCAGAATAAGCAAGATATTTGTCAGGTACCTAGGTAGTTTATATATTAAATGTAAAATGTGTTCAAAATGTGTAGCTACCCAAATGAAACTACAGAAAATGTATACCAAGTTAATTTGTTTTATATAGGGGTTATGTTCCAAGAGTCACCATATAAATAATATTCTTTTAAATATGTAAAATGGAATCTCTATAAATTATAGATATTCCATTTTATATATTTAAAAGAATATAGTATAATCTGCTAATAAATTATTAATAAATATTTATAATTTAATAAGAACATACATGCTTTTGATCCTTTGAGATTTATCTATTTACTAATACATTTGCTTCTGTTCACAAATTAAAGCCAACAGTAGTAATTAAGATATTTATTATATCTAAATACAAACAAATAAAATAAAAAACAAATACACTCTCTATACACTTTAACTTTTTCTGTATTGGGCATGCACATATTAAGCACATTATTTTATGGATGTGTGAAGACTGGTTTGCAAGAATAGACAGAAGACAGGTCTTCAACTCCTGAACAAGTCTCTTTTGCAGTGGGAAAAGTGATAGTTGTGATAACGCAGGGTAGCTCAACTGTGAAGCAAACCTCACAAGTAGGTTATGGTTTTAAATCCAAACTGGTCATTTGGGATTTTTCTTAAATGATCTTCATCCACTCTCTACCTCATGAATAGTGAAGTTAATATGACTTTATGAGTGTACAAGCATTGAACTCTTTGGATAATTAGCATACATAAGTACATCACTATTATCAGAATAGCCATAGTTCCTGGTTCCTATAGAATGGGACTGCAGATTAATGCAAAAACATGATTGTGAATGCATAAATAAGGCAAGTTACCTGTAAGATAATGTAATAGTTTAGCAACAGTTTTATTTAGAAATATGTCTTGCAACTGCTGCTATTTTACTCTTACTTTTCAGTTTTAAATAAATATTTGTTAAAACAATATTATCTATTCCCATTTATCATATTTATAAATGTGTAATCACATACTATTTGAAAAACAGCAATATTACATATTGTATTACTGTGAGTGTGTGCTTAGTAAAAATTACTTGTAAAAGATACAATCAGGAAACAACAACAAAAAGATAAAACAATACTGGCT
Source organism: Sinotaia quadrata (assembly GCA_028829895.1). Lineage (NCBI taxonomy): Eukaryota > Metazoa > Mollusca > Gastropoda > Architaenioglossa > Viviparidae > Sinotaia > Sinotaia quadrata. The sequence goes on along the minus strand of CM054177.1, from coordinate 50,766,625 downwards.
ATTCTTAATTTCTTGGCAACCATAAGCACAGTAAATCCTTAACTGTTTTTCATTCTGAAAACTGCCAGCTAAGTTGAAAGCATTTTAAGTCACCAGTCATTTTCTTTTATGTTATTTTTTTAATTTTCTTTTAGACAAATGTTTTAAAAGATCACTAAAGCTAAAAGAATATGGTTTGTAAAAGCACAATGAAAATGTATTGTAGTTATGCTATCTAATGAATGAAAACTAATTATCAAGTGTACTGACAAAATTGAAATTAATGACACTATTTCAGTATTTGTCATTGGGGACCAGTGACACTCTAATGTAGGAGATGTAATATGATACCACTATTTTTCAGTGAAGAGTACTGATATTCTAATGTGGGACTGATGTAATATGATACCATTATTTCTCAGTGAAGAGTAGTGATATTCTAATGTGGGACCAATGTAATATGATACCACTATTTCTCAGTGAAGAGCAGTGACATTCTAATGTGGGATCGATGTAATATGATACCACTATTTGTCAATGGAAGCCAATGACTATCCAATTTGGGATTACTGTACTAATATTGTACTGTAATAAATACCACTAAATGTCAGCAGTCGGTGATTGTCAAACAGTCATTCTGCAATATGATACCACTATTTGTCAGCAGACTGATATATCAGTAATCACTATTATTTAGTGGAGGTCACATCTAAAACTTAATAAATAATATGAAATATTAATTCTTGTGTTTGGCTTTGGAGGCAAAGGGGTTTTGTCAAGCTTTTGGTGTTTGGGTATTACTTTCTGCTATTGTAACTACATGTAATGTATTCAATGAAACCCAATCCTGGGAGTGGAGGAAGAGACTCTAGGTGTTTAATATTTTGTGCTGCCAATCATCATGGTCTTTTTCAGAACAAGCCTATATGCTAACATTAGTTTTCCATCTCATCTGCTGAATCAGACAGTGAAGAGGAAACAAGGTCAGCCATAAAACATGCTAAATCAATAGTGTTATTCTATGTCTGTGTACAGCAAATTTAAAAAAACAAGTCCAAATAAATGTTTTAATAAAAAATGAAAGAGTATATTTCTGCAAATGAGTCAGCACTGTACATATCTAAGGACAGTCTTTGCCCTAAATGATCTGTTTCTAAAAATAAAATAAATATTTTTTCAAACACTTGCATTCTCTAATTGAAGAATGGAAACAGATATAAGGCCTCTATCACTATTACAGTATTAGGGAGAGTTAAGTTAGTGAGTGCCCCACATGAAGAATGGAAACAGATATAAGGCCTCTATCACTATTACAGTATTAGGGAGAGTAAGTGAGCGCCCCACATGAAGAATGACATTTAGCTTAATTTCAGGAGTCATGTGCCACTGACTGATGATAAGTACATCAAACAGATACAGTAGTGTCCTATGCAAAGGATATTTAATTTATACTCAGAAGGCTTTGTGCCACTAATGCGCTAATCAAGTACATAAGAAGGGCTTTAATTTACGTTTCTCTTTTATTAAAATAGGATTACTACATATTGACTTCTTAATCATTGTCAAAACATCTGACAAAAGATCTTAAATTTCTTATATATTGGTTTCCAATTTAAATGGATCCTCTTAACTTGGTTCCTGAGTGTTTTTTTACTTTTTCTCACAATCTGAGAAAAGCACCCAAAAATATTCTTTGATGTGCTATGCCAATCTTATGGCAGTTATTGCATCTTCACTTTTAATCATTTTTTTTAAATCTTCCTATCTTTATCTTCACAAATGTAATACAGATGATTGTTCCCTTTATGAGGATATGTTAATTATTATGATAGCCAATGCTTTTGTGTGATGTATAAAGTAGGTAATTATTATGATAACCAATGCTTTTGTGTAATGTATAAAGTAGGTAATTATTATGATAACCAATGCTTTTGTGTGATGTATAAAGTAGGTAATTACATGTATTATGATAACCAATGCTTTTGTGTGATGTATAAAGTAGGTAATTACATGTATTATGATAACCAATGCTTTTGTGTGATGTATAAAGTAGGTAGAATGTGAAGATGATAGATTTAAGAATACATTAACAGAATTGTGGGGATCAAGTGAAAACATATGTGGTAAGATTTTATTTTTTAAAGTTTATGAACAAAACAGAATGTGCTGTAAACAGAATATATCCATGGTAAAATACGAAGATGTTATGTTTCAGAATATATATTTATGATCACAGTAGGGTGACTCATTGAATGCCTTCAAATCAAAACTGAACAATCCTTTGTATCTAAAAAAAAAAAAAGTAAAATAATTTAAATCTACTTAATTTGCATTGGAACAATATATTTACAGTGTATGAGGGGAAAATGTTCCATTTTTTGTAATTATATTTTTTTGCTATTATTTTATGTATATGTACATTAATCTAGTTCTGTGTAAATTTATACAAAATAATTTGTTAAGCACTGTGAGTTGCACTTATGATGAGGACAGACTGCAAAACATCCTATTTATTATTATTACTCACCAATTATGTGACATTGTGGAGAGGGGTCAAATCATAAACATTATGTAGATTTATTAGTAATGAAAGTCAAGCCGCTTAGAACCAACCACTCTCACTTTGCTGCTAAGAATTACAGAGTGGTTCACTTTTGAACTGCTATTGTCATAATTTATATGAATTGTCTGAAAGAAACAGTGTGCACACACATGTGGTTAATATTATGTCATGTGACAACATACATCTTTGCTGTTCTAAAATGCATGGTATGACTAACAATGAATGAACAAATAATCATGTCTTGTTTGCGATGTAGCCATAAATACATTGTGTTATATAATGGCTGTCACTGTCAGTATTTATTTACTGGATATACTGTATTATATTCAATTTTAAGTCAAGACATTTATTCTATTTTTGCACAACAAAAACATACCCTTGACTTATATTCAGATAAAAAAACAAAACAAAGATATTATTTGATTATATTTACAAAATTTTCCTTGTATTAAGCTGTTTATGCTTAGCATACAAATTCTATTTTTATCTGTGCATGCAGTAACAGTTAAATAGCTTAATTTGTACAGTTAAATAACTGTATCTCTTGTTAGCAGAAAATTGTGGAACTGTTTATTTTATTACTAATAGTAAGTGTATATGAATCATTTATTTACTCTCACGTTGTATATAGTTGTGTATGCTGTTATCTTATTAATGTTAAAAGAATCAACATGTAAGTCGTGTGCTCAACAATTGTATTATGTCAGCTATTGTGTCATGTATTAATATGACAGATGACATTATTATAGCTTCACAAACTGGACAGTGTAGCAAGAGACTACAGCATTCCAAGCTCATAAGAACTTAAAGTAAGTAAAAATAAATGTTTTACAGTGGTTTCTGAGCTAGAGACCTTTTCTACTGAATGAAACACAAATACACAAGTGATACAGAAGCTTGACTCCCACTTGGTCCAATTCTACTTTTAATGGTAAGGTGCTACATTCTGTACCTGCACTGTCATTACTGGCTATAATTCATTTAATTCTAGTCACCCATCCTTAGCCCCAGTGACCCTACCTAACTTTTCTACAGGACTACTACATACAGAAGCATTCTCCCCAGTGAAGATTACATATTGAAAAATCCTCCTCCTCAACTATGATATTAGTATTATTACACTGCAAGTTACTCGTGGCAAGTGCAAATTTAATTAATTCTCACCAACTTGTGCTCATTAACAGAATGAACTCAAACACTTTAACTTTACAGTGAACTTTCATATAGGCTATTATAACTTCAGTATCATTTACAACAACTTGACAATTTTATTGAGCCAATTATAACATTGTTTAGTCTTTGTTTAAACACCTTTAAGCAAACCAGTGATTTCAATCTACTCTTTGGTACACATTAAATTCTCCAATTCATTCATTAATTGAACTGTTTACTCTCTTTATTTGATCATCTATCTACAACTATCTAGGCATGAGTGCCTGGGGTGGAGCCTAAATCTCAGATTAAGTGACTAAAGACATTGCTTTGCTAATGTGTAAGTGCTCTAAGCTGTTGACACAGTGGAGTGTGGCACTAGTGGCTCTCAACACCAACACCTCTAGTTGTGTAGTCACATTATGTGTGCATGTATGTCTTATCTGCAGGTCTTTACATGTAAAGAGACTTTCAAATGATGCACTGCATATTAAATACATGTGTGTGTGTCTTTTAGCATTATTTGCAGGTCTTTACATGTAAAGAGACTTTTAAATGATGCACTGCACACTAAGCATGTGTGAGTGTGTGTGTGTGTGTGTGTTGTGTGTGTGTGTGTGTGTGTGTGTGTGTGTTTGTGTGTGTGTGCATGTGTGTGTAAATCAGTGACAAGTGTATGTAAACTGCAATATCATCTGATTTATCAACAGCTGTTGTTTTTACCATCCAGTATGGCACTCTTCTGTCATCACACACATACACTGTAGAGAGACAGAAAGACAGACATATAGGACTGAGTTGTTTTATGTTAAGAACAATGCGGACATTGTAATAATGTCATATCCCCTTTACTGGCTTTACTTGCTTCACAAATCAATGCATTAATTGACATGACTATATAGAGCAGTTTTAAACAGTGGTGAGAATGGAAGGAAATTGGTGACTATTAAAAAATGTAGTGTGTAATATAATGTAACAGATCAAGATTCCAAAAGTAAGAACTGTGTCCTGTTTCAATGCAGTTAAATAATAGTTACCATTCAACTGTTATGCAAAACAAGTGTATAATGAATGTGTAAATAAAGTCACTGCATTCCCTATGTGCACTGTATTGAACACATTCATTTAAATATGCACCGTTCATGTACAAATCCCCATTGTTTAGTCAGCGGTATACACTGTTTACTACAGTGGTTTCGGGTCACCATTTTCACAAAATGATTTAACTGCGCACACATATATCGGGAACTGCAAATGGCAATCCAAATTCAAAGTATAAGACTGAAAGGAACATACAAAACAGACTGTAGAAAGGAAAAAAACTAAGAAAATAATTAAATAAAGAAGTGTGTTTTATTAAGAAATAAGCACTTGTAATTGCACCAGTTTTTATAAGTTTTTTTTTTTAAATTCAGTAATGAAACAATAAGGTAAATGCGATTTTTCTTTTAAAATGTCTGTTGAACTATCCTGGTTTACTTTTCAAAGGATTATAAAAATAAGTTCTCTCCCTCCCCCCCCCCACCCTTAAGTAATAATAGTGTCAATGTAAATTAGTACACGACACGATTTGTTAAAACGAAACTTTTACACACAGACCCTCCTAGTGTGATTTCGAGTTTTGAACTTCTTCCTAAGATTCTGTTTTTTTCTCAATGACGAATAATCGGAAAAAAACTTGTTCAGTGGCAACCAGCCTAATTTAGATTTCTGTGACCTCTTGACTTCCAGTAGTCGCTACATTAAACGAGTCTGATGTACTTTCACTCAACCACGGCTAGTACACACACGGTACACGTTTGAGGGCGTGCACACACAGAACGGGTTCGCTCGACAACAATGAATCATGGGACAAGAACAAGCGGATACATTTTATGTTCACAGCATTGACATATATATCTGTTCCTAGCCTAGCCAGTTTTATGTTCACAGCATTGACATACATATATCTGTTCCTTGCCCAGCCAGTTTTATGTTCACAGCATTGACATACAAATGATACATATATCTGTTCCTTGCCCAGCCAGTTTACTACAATTCAGGAAGGCATTTTCTTTATACACAACGAACAAACGGGGGTAGACTGTTAAGTTTAAGGCAAGTGTCCCAAACAGTTTGGAAAGAAGAAGGCTGAAGAAAAATGATGATCTACCACACATCATCATTTTTAACAGTTGTATAAATGTTATAATATTGTATATAATATTGTATCATAGTTAATGAGTGTAAGGGTTCATTAAGTTCTGCCAATAGACGTATTGCTCAAAAATGCTCCTGATAAAATCAAATTCTGTAAAGAAGCAATCTGGGTGCATAATGGTAGACAAAAGATGGTAAAAAAATACAGATGTGAACATGTTCACAGAACATTTGATTAAATGGCCGATGTGACGACTGACTTTTAAATAAATACGTGTAAAATATATATAGCCTAACAGAAGTGGTTGACATGTCTACAAGACTCACGTTTTTTTAAAAAAAGAAAAGAAAAAAGAAAAAGAGGATAACAAGTTTGCTAACGGCTAACCTGTCATAAAGTTTAGCCGATAATAATTTATAATGTTCATGTAATAATTAAAATAATGATAGACAACGTACAACTTCCACATAAGACTGCTAAAATAATGCGTGTTAAAACTGTTATATAGCGTAATCCATTCCTCAACCACTATACGAGTAATATAATATATAAATACGCCACGAATGCAAAGTGCACAGTTTACTTGAGCATGCAGTGGTTTTAGACGGACAGGATATCTATTGAAAACCAAGCCAGTCCTGCAAACATTCAACACTATTTTCAGCCATTTGTAGGCCTACTGTGCTTTGTAAAACCGCCCCACCCCAGTCCACCCACAGAATTGTAATTTTGTATAAATTAACTTTAAACACGACTATGAACGATACACTGAAAACATCATTACATTTACTGTCAAGTGTCGTTAAGGGTATTACAATTTGGGGCAGTTTTGAAACATTGTTTTGAATTGATGGAAAATTGGTACTGTTTTAAAAAAAAATGGTGTGAATATAATGAACAAATGATCTCTCAGCTGAGGTGACACCGAGACCGGTTATCATGAGTATTCTCAACTATAGATGAAAGCAATACAGATTCTGACTGAACAAGATAGGGGTAATCCAAACACGTAACCTCGTTCAAGTTTATTACCGTGCCAGCGTTCTTAGTCATAGGATAAAATATCTTTTTGTCTATCACTATCATCATTCCAACTTCCGCTTATTTCGCAATCGCAAGTTTTTCAGGGATAAGATACAGTACCATGGGCAGAGACAAGAAGGTATGAGTGAAAATCTGCTGGATTATCTGGATGATTTGTGCGCTCTTGAGGGGATCTTTTAGCGCATGCGCAGCTATAGTATACAGGACCCGATATAATGGCTATATCATCCCATCTGACGGGCAAGGCAATGAACCCATCTTGAGCAAGGAAGTGCTTCAGGATCACCCAGTTTTATGTTTTGATTTGTTTGTTTTCTGTAACCCGAGCGGTTGCTTAAGTAAGAGGACAGTGTCCTATTGTGGCTATTGTGCGTACTATCGCTTGTCCTTACACCAATCCCTAACCATCTATTGGGCTTTCTTTCATACAATCCAATACACCTGTAAGGTTTAGTGCAGACTCCGATTGTTTACAACATGCGTGCATTTTCTTCCATACAATCAGACACTCTTAAGCTACCAACGTCCTAAAATATCTATCTTCTAATCCATCAGTTTTGGTAGTTTTAACTTACTACTTTCTCAATAGTTGGTGTGTTTGGTCTGCTTATTGTTTGTTTTGTAATTGCTTGCTTTATTGTGTAACTGATCTTTTACATGACGAAAACAAAAATATATCCAAATCTCAGTTTCACTTGTATAAATAAAATACTTTTTTCCCCCCAAATCTCTCACTCTCAAAGAGTGTTTTTAACAAAAACAAAAGAAAGCAAACAAATTATGTTTAATTCTTACTTCATTTCTCTTTCTGATAGTTTAATTTTACTATAGTATTATACGCCTATACATTTATTTTTTTTAACAGACTTACATGAAACACTACTAGTACTACATAAATCTTAACTGCGCCATGCGTTGGCCAACCGGACGCACTCCACTCTTTCCGGAAAAAACTACTCTCTAAATGCTCCAACTAATTAAAGCGATCTGGTGTCTTAGAGTCTTTTTAAACTGCTTTGACCTAGCAGGGTATCTGCTGAGTGGCCTCCCAGAATAGAAGTTTTGAACACTGACTGATGTGAACTGTCCTGAAAGCTGTGTGTATATTGATTATCTTAACAGGTGGTCGAAAAGTGTCGCTGGGATGAAGCGTCCGTTAAGTGCAAACCAAAAGGTTTGATAAGACGAAGAAAGCTGAACTGCTTTCTGTGTTCTAAACTTCTAACCATTAGTTCATATAATAGCGTCCTCTATGTCTGTCACAGTGCTTCTGGTGAAGCGCGCCTTAGGATTGTTTACGAACAGCAAACAAACGCGTCACAATTACGATCCCATGTAAAAATTTACACTTCACTAATGAGCACTGAGCAAAATCTGATTGGATGTATGGTGTAACGGACCGAAATGCTTCTGTTCACTGATCTGAAATATCGAACGAATAGCGGGGCAAAGTATAAATGTTAATATCATGTAAATGCAAAGAAAACTTATTATCGTAATTCAATATATCTAAAGTATTCGTTTTAATAATAATAATACATGCCGTCTCATAGTTGTGATAACACTAAGGACATTTTTATTTATATGCATGCATGCACGCGTGTGTCGCAAGGCAGGTGAACGGCTAGCATATCTGTTCTAATTCCATGTTGGAATGGAAGAAATGGTTATAACTGAACATAAAACTCACCTTTATATGTATTTGTAATGAATATACAAATATAGTCGCTTAAATATAATGTATTCCTGTCTGTTCTGCGTGCTTGCAGTAGATCAGTTAAACAAAACACACAAAGTATATTCAACATTAAACTACCTTTAAATCTGTAAATTATCCAACAGCATATAAAACTAACTACACAATTCAAAGAAAAAATTTTTTAAATAAAAAAAAAGGGAGGGAGGGCAAATTCTGTGACATTATGTGCACTCAATGTATTTCCGTTCAAATGGATCACCTTTTTTTTTTTTAAACTTTAACTTTGGTTCCGCCCAACAACACTTGCTGCCTAAAATCGACGCCTATTATTACAAAGAATTAGTCGAATAAATAAATCTTTCCAACACACATACTTTAGCACTATGCACTCCAGTCTCTAAGTCGGATGAAATAATTACAGAGTACATTCGTGACTACAGATTTCACATACCTAGTTGATAAGTATGCATAGATATGAAGGCATTTGTATATTACCGTTTATACATTTACAAAAGGAAAGAAAACTGATGGCTAGATTTTAAATTTTAACCCATTTCTTATCAGTACTGTGCATATTATTTGACATTTTAAATGAAAATGAATTGTCCATAGAATATGGCCATCATAACTAAGACACTTGTCAGCAGTATTTTGATGTCACTTCATACTAGTCACTGCTGATGCTTTAGGAATGCAACTGTACACTTCTGAACTGTCTTGTCCTTTTCAGAATGCTTCACTGACAACTATGTCTAACATTCCCAGAGACCTATATACATTGGCTGTTCCATTGTCAACATTTCTAGAATTAGTTTATTTTTAATCACCTCGTAATCCACTGTGTGATGTTGAATGTGTTTTTTTTTTTTAATCAGTCAAAACAATCTATCAGTTTTAAGCATGTTCTATAGAAGAATGTTACTCTAAGATAAACGATATAAGTGGTAAACAGATTTTAAAATATGTCAAGATATATTACACTTTACAAAGTTTTCTGATATTATTCATAAAAAAGCCTGTAACTGTCTAAATGCTGGACATTATTATGAGAAAATCAAAGTATCAGTTAAACTTAAAGCAATTCAACTCACCAAAGTAATGATCAGTTTAGAAGTATAGTTTCATGTAATTAAAACAAAAATGTAATTGTAATAGTGGATTTAAAAAAACCAACAGGAATACCATTCTATGCCATAAATACAATCAGCAGAAATAAACTATAATGTTCAATCTATATAGTCTGCATATAAATATATTTGCTTCTCAAATTAAGGCTCACATACATAGTATTGCTAAATAATCTATACTAAGTTAATTCTTCATGATCAACTGCAAATGATTACCATTTTTACCAAGGGAAGACTAGCTTTTATTGATGAGTGTATTGCAACTATCTCTTGCCCACTGGAGTGGTAGCTTTGCACTAAGCCAGATCTTACACTAGTTACAGACATCATCCAATTCCAAGGTGTCAAGTATATTACACCTAAGTTAAAAGCCACTTGGCACACACCAACTACACTTGCATTAGTTTACAATGAGATTAGAGAGGTCTTTAATAGCTTGGCCATAATCTCAGTGAACTGCCATGCTACTTAGATAGTGCTACAAATAACTGTAGTGATTTATATCCAAATCATTAAAGTCAAGCACTGATACTTTACCAGTATTAAAAATAGTTGTGATAGATTCATGTCTGAAATCAGTGGAATGATTACAGACTTATCTTAAATCAATTAAGTCAAGCACTGTATGATTTTCATGTTTGAAATTAATGAAGTCAAGCACTGTATGATTTTCATGTTTGAAATTAATGAAGTCAAGCAGTGTATGATTTTCATGTTTGAAATTAATGAAGTCAAGCACTGTATGATTTTCATGTTTGAAATCAATGAAGGTAGTAGTAAACTGTACTACTTCAAGTCTACATATAGCTATGGTGTGTGTGTGTGTGTGTGTGTGTCCTTATCAACAAAGTCAATAAGCCATGCTACTTGCTAGTGCCACAAATAGTTTTATTTATTTATATTTCAAGTCAATGGAGTCAAGGACACTGTGCTAAAAATAGTTATATGTATACAAATCAATCAAATCAAGCACATATGCTGTGAACACAGTGCGTTCAAAAAGAAATGCAACCCATGAGCAGCTGCTGAATAGGCTGGCCATTATACTGTGCACAAAAATGTATTTAGAGAACCATGTTATCCAACACATTTGTCAACATTTCATTTGATAAATTTTAATAATTATTATTATAATTTCAATATGTGCATAGGCTGTGTTGTTGTTTCTTTTCTAATACCCTGTACTTAAAATAAAGAGCAAACTATGCAAAGAGTATGAGCCACATCACTTAATGCAAAAACAAAATAGATTTAAAAAAAACAGTACTAGTACAAGTATTAATGAACAATAGATAATCAGTGAGCAAAATAAAAATGCAACTAACAGCTGAAGGAATTAATGAATGCAGAAAGATAATACTTTAATTAATACACATTTTATATAAAACTTACATTACAATAGAACTACATGTTTGGTGCAGTGAAATAAAAATAAAAAAAACTATTTTCCCTAAGTCCTGTGAAAAGCAAGATTAAGGTTTATCAATAATTGAACACTATCTCAGTATCTGTCCAATATATCAATATGAGTTGTATATTTAACTCCATCAGAACCTATTTCACTATAATCAGTTGTAACTGGCCAAAGCATTTGTTAACCTTTAAAATCTATAGCAGGGTGGCCAACTCAACAGCGTTGGGGAATTATATTCATAATGCTGGAGGCAAAACTGGAAAAAGCATTCTTATTTTGTATCTGTCTCTTAGATGTTAATGAGAACATTAGTATATTATTTTATGTATGAGAGTGGCACCACAAGCTTGCTTGAGCCATGCTATTAGTATTACTATTCCGGGTCTCTAGTTTCTCCCACAAACTGAAACAGAGCATAATCAGTAAATCACTTACATTGTTACAAATAAATAAACTATGGCTGACTACACTGAAGCATACACATCCTTGAAAGAAAGAACACTACAGAGTTCTGTAAGTACATCATATAATACCACCACTTTGAGCATTACAGTAAGCAGGGCAATGACACAGCCTTTAGGAAGTTACATCATTGTAGGTTGAAATGTTTTTTCTTCAATCTTAGATAAAAAAAAAAAAACTGATTGTTTATATGTAGTCAAAATGTGCTAGCCTCATATTATTCTTGTTTGAATTTTTTTTTAAATTCCCAAACTCAACAGTTAGTTGTAGAAATTCATTATAAACAGTCACAAACTCACATTATACTTTATAGGTTAACTGTATGGAATATATTGCTCAACAACTAGCAAGTTCGTAAATTCATTATTAAGTCACAATGTAGGTAAACTATAGAGTATAATTTTCTTTTTAAAAAGCCTGAGAGATGGTAAAAGTGAGGTCTAGGTGTGAGGAAGGGGTTCAAGTCCCATCTTGGTTAAAGTCACTTGATTATTTTGCATCTGATAGTGATAGTAATACACCCTCTCCTAGCTTGGGATTTTTAAGACACTATATGGCCTACGATGTCTAATTTTACTTTCACAACTTCGATACACCACCAGTTAGAGCAGGGGTGGGCAACTTCTTCAGTCGGCGGGCCGGGTATGGGAAAATGAAGTCCTTGGCGGGCCGGATTACTAAATCAATACCTTAATCGCGTATTTATCCACCTTTGCAAAGAATAAATCGTATTTAATGTAAACTTTAAAATTGTAAACATTAAAGCATAGAGACCAAAAACAGTATTTAATGAATTTAACGTAATGTACTTCAATAGCTGCTGAAGTCACTGAGACATCTGTGGTCGATCAAAGTTTTCAACAAGTTGTTTGAACTTTGGCTGCATGTCGGACGTAGAAATTCTCAGTAAAGACTGCACGTGAACATCAGTTAGATTGGAACGCAGCTTTGTCTTATTAATGTTCATGGTTGAAAATGTTTGTTCGCAAATGTATGTAGACCCGAACAGAACAAGTAGTTTCATGGCCATCTTTCTCAGGTTGGCAAACTTGGTCTCATTCAGTGACGCATAAAATTTGTCAATGCTTTCAGGTTGGAATTTCTCTTTCAGGGTAGAGTCACACAGCAGATCAATCAGTTCCAGCTGTAGAGCATCCGTTGTAAACGGTGATGACAAGATATCAAACTCAGCAGCAAGTTTCTGGAAGTCCGCAAAACGACGAGAAAATTCATTGTCTAGTGCAGATATCATTGGTGTACTTCTCAGTTGACATCATCTGGGGTGCCATAGTTTCGAGTGTTGGAAAGTGTGTTGTGATATTCTGACTGAGCTGCGAGAAAACAGTTTTAGCATCACCTTGAATGCCTTCACTGTTGAGTACATTTCGTGAGCAAAAATGCCCTTCCCTTGAAGTCTGGTGTTCAATTCATTCATATGTTCAAAGAGATCAACTGCAAACGCCAGATCTGACAGCCATTCTGATTTTCTGAGTTGAGGATATTCTGTATCTTTCCCTTTCATCTCCAAAAACAGTAAGATTTCTGTTTTCAGGTCCCAGACACGTCTCAGAACTTTTCCCAAACTCAACCAGCGTTGTAGTACAGCGGTATGATACAAAACATCACTGTGATCAGAACCGCAATCTTCCAGAAGTGTGATAAACTGTCTGTGATTTAGACCTCTCGCCCTGATGAAATTAACAATTTTCACAACTGGATCCACAACATGTTTCATGTCAAGTACACTTTTACACAGCACTTCCTGGTGTATTATGCAATGTAGAAATATAAATTCCCTGGTGCAATCGACCTCTGCAACACGGTCTCTTCGGTAGACCAACTTTCTTTCCTGTCAAAGATGGAGAACCATCCGTAGTAACAATTACCATTTTCTGCCATGGTAATTGCATTGTGTGCAAGGCATTTTCCACACATTTGAAAATATCTTCCCCGGTAGTAGTGTCTTTCATTGATTCCATTGACAGCAATTCTTCTGTGATTTCAAAGTTTTCTGAAATGCCTCGTACAAAGATGAACAACTGTGCAGTGTCATCGATGTCAGTGCTTTCATCCAATGCCAGGGAAAACAGCTGAAATGAAGGTACACGCCCTTTCAGTTGTGATGTCAGGTCTTCACCAATTGCTTCAATGCAGCGAGCCACAGTTCTTCTCGACAAACTGACTTCTTCAAACTTCTTTCTGTGTTCTGGACAGACTTGATCAGCTACATCGAGCATGCACTTTTTGACAAATTCACCATCACAGAACGATTTGCTGTGCTTAGCAATGTTGTATGCGACCACAAAGCTGGCATGAGTAGCAGCTTTCTGGGCTACTTTGGCTTTTCCGAATACATTCTGCTGCTTTACAAGTTTTCTGTCCAGTTCTGTTGCTTTTGTTTGCCGTTCCGCTGCTGATAAAGTACTGCCATAGCCTGCATGTTTCGTCGCATAATGGCGGCTAATGTTGTATTCTTTCAACAGGGCAACACTTTCACTGCACAGCAAACATACTGCTTTCTTGCCAACTTTTGTGAAAAAGTACTTAGGCATCCAATCTTTGTTAAATGCGCGACACTAGCTGTCAACTTTACGTTTCTTGGCAAAATCCATGATAAAAATTTTATTATAAATTCTAAATCTAACAGAAAACAACCAAAGAATAACTGTCACTATTACTGGACACAGTAAGAAAGTAGTGGAAGATTGCAGCAGTATGTGGAAGGGGCCACATTACCATGGCGGCTAATGTTGTACTCTTTCAACATGGCAACACTTTCACTGCACAGCAAACAAACTGCTTTCTTGCCGACTTCTGTGAAAAAGTATTTAGGCATCCAATCTTTGTTAAATGGCTACACTTGCCTTCAACTTTATGTTTCTTGGCAAAATCCATGATAAAAATTTTAGTGTAAATTCTAAATCTAACCGAAAACAATCAAAGAATAACTAACAGTCACTATTAACTGCGACGCAGTAAGAAAGTAGTGGGGGATTGCAGGGGGTTGTGGACGGGCCACATTACCATGTACGGCCAGAAACAGTCGGCGGGCCGGTCAAAATCCCGTCACGGGCCGGGTCCGGCCCGCGGGCCGTATGTTGCCCGTCCCTGAGTTAGAGTGTCATCTCTACATACAATAAAAGCGTTATATCTGTGGGGGGTTGTGGGCTTAGGTAAAAAGGTACTGGATGGATTTTGATCGCACTTTTACTGTTGTGTACCATAGTGCAAGGTAGGCTACATAATATTATAGCATAAGGGAGCTCACCAACAGCCCTAAAACTACAACAAAAGTGCATAAGGGAGCTCACAATTAAAATTAAAACATATACATGCAGGCTGTAGCTTACACATTGCTGTGATCTCTATGCACAGTAGATGATTCATGTTTCACTCAGATTGCATTTCTCATTCTGAGTATTATATTTTAGGCTGTAGTAAATAGTGTGTTTTTTATATAGGTGTTTGCATTACATTGTATGTTAGTTCTTATTTTTGCAATGCCTTCTTGAAAGAGATCAAACCTTAATTCAGTCTTGGCTTATGGACAAAAAATAACAGAAAATTTGTATTATAAAATAATTTTACTTTAAGCAAAACATACTAACATATTCTAAAAACTGCCATTTATGCAAGCAAAAGTGAGGGCAAATTTCTAGTCTACACATAGAATTAGAAATACTAGACTTCATAGATATCTAAATAGGTAATATTTTGATTTCACAGCCTCAAGTTCAATACACCAACATATACTCTCATCTGCTTATAATTTTATATAAATTCTTGACTTCATAGATCTCTACAGATGAAATAATCTGACTTCACAATATAATACAAATAGTGTCATCTGCTCATGGAAATATTAAACTTCATTGTTATCTAAAGATATAATATTTTGACTCCATAGCTCTTCAATACACCATGCAGTGTCCTAACTCTATGCTCATAGAAATACTGTATTACATTTCAAAGTTATCTAAAGATGTTATATCTTACTTCCATATCTTTAATACAAAGAGAGTTATTTGCCCAGAGATTTAGAAAAAGTACTGAATATAGATCTAAATGATTTACTAGAGATTATGTCTACATTTAAAATTCATAAGGGATAAAATGAATAAAATGGTTTTGATACAACACGTCCATTTAGTAAATAAATGTAGAGACATCATTCATAGTGTGGAACAAGAACGGAGTTGATTAGAGCAGACGAACATTAACAAAAATAGAAACGAAATAAAATATATATAAAGTAATTATTGCTTTGGTGTGATACGAGGGGGGAGGGGGGACACTGGGTATTAAATGTAACCATGGCTACATTACGTAAATCACGCATTGTTTCGTGCTCTGCCCTTGTAGTACCCTTTTCGTCCTTGAACTTACGTAACTGCAGCCCTAAGCCACCGCAGCACTTTCATAAACTTTAAAAAAAACCAACAAAAAAACAAAAAAAAACCCCAACAAAACCGCATGCCAATGTTTGATTAAATTAGTCCCTCTAACGAGAAATAATATACTGTTCAGTTACTAAAATGTGACATTTGTTATAGCATATAACTATAAGATTTAAGTTACAATCAGCATTACTTTAGATCTTCCTCTTATTTTATTTTTGAAAGTTGCAGACACATCAAGATAAAGATTGTTTTACAAAATTATTCGAAGCAAGAAAATTTGCAGCATCTCTCATACGAATTTGTGTTTGTAGCTCACTGGCTATTGATGATGCCTGTTGAAACATCTAGCCACAATATATATGCCTGATAAAGATTTCTGGGGGAGGGAGGGGTTATTAAATTATTTAAAAGAGCAAACTAAAGTCTTTCAACAATAAACGGACGTGTGAGGGATGTGCGCTGGGTAGTGCATGAAGGCACATTCTCTTAAGTATAGGCAATAACACCAGTCGAAACTCAATTACCAATAAGTATTGTTAACCATACAACTCAGTTACAAATTTACATTAAAGGTCTATTATTAGTCTGATTTCCGATTCAGTCATGCATAGCAAGAATAGCCAATAACGATCGTATTCCCAACAGACGTAATTCACTTCAGTAAACTGATTTTACAGGCTGACAAGTCACACATGCACAAGCACACGCACTTTACACGCGCTCATGTATCTGGTGTATAGATCCGTGTAAGGATGTATATTTCAAGTTAGCACTAATGCTGTCTTGATTTGTACACGTGCGGTAATCAAAATCATAATTACATGAGGTCTAAAATGAACAAGGAAATTATGCGTTAAAGAGCTTATAATTTAGCACGAAGCAACTGAAACTTGTTGTTACAATGACACCATCTATTGTCTATAGTATAAAGTATAGAGGACACTGTGATAAGCAGGGGTTAAAATTTGTTGTTTAAATTGGAGACACCATTTTAAGAAGCTAAAAGAAGATAATACATCTTTTAAATATTATTTTTCTCTCTCTACATTAGCTATTTTCTCCACAGTGGGCATATTTTTGACGTTTCCAGTTATTTATTTTTGATTTTAAATGGTAAAGATTTGTTATTTGCCTTTCTTTCAAAAATTATAAATATTGTATTTTACAAGTAAGTATATAAAATAAACAGAATAATGAATACTAAGGGAACAGGTTACTAGTTAGTAAATATAAATATAATTATTTCTAATATATTGTGTGCCACAAATAGGTGATAAAGTTGACCACTGATAAAAATAACTATAATACTAAAACAATAATAATACTGATAATAAATATGGAAAATATTGTAACGGTCAGACGACTTGGTAGCATTATTTTCAAAATTTAATACAACCGGTGCTCAAAAAGTTGTTGCTAACGTGGAATTCTTGTGCACCTTGGTAACAAGGTCCTTGAGATATGTGAAACCACGACAATAAACACGATATGTTAATCATAATCAGATATTAAACGAATTAGATTTGGAAACATATTTTACGTAAATCGAAACCTGAACTCGAAAACCGGTGCCAATAGCGACGTTTGGCTATGTAGTAACATTATCAATAAAGTTGTATTGACAATAATTTTTAAAGTATTATTTTAATGCTAAGAGTAAAAGAGATTTCAAATCTCCCGTTGATGTAAACTCTCCGTATGATGTCGCAGAATGGTTAAAATGTTCTAGGTAAAATCTCGGTCATGGCTTGCTTGTTTCTTTGTTTGCATGTAGTGCAGTTAAAGAATGCAACAGCACGAAACATTGTGCAGATGACGTTTGGCAGTTGTTTCATTTTTCAACTAAAAATAAGTGGTTCAGCGACACACTGTGCAAGACAGCTAACTCACCGATTACACCTGTAACATCACCTAGAGACTGCTAGACACAGGCTCTTTGAAACATCATAATATCCACTGGTGGTGGTGGTTACGCTATCATTTTGACGTCACCACTGGAGCTTGCGTTGATCATTTCGTCAAATGATGTTATCTGATCTGGAGTGCTCCAGTGGAATCCGACAGCCTCACATTGCGTCCCGAGGTGGAGGACGGGAGGGCTGATGGAAGGGGGTGAAAAGGTCACACCAGTGTGGCGCACACCCTCAACCGTCCTCCGTCGGTGGGTAATAGCCACTGGGGTACGACTAAAATTTGATACATCTAATCAGAACACATAGGCCTACTACTGGTTTAAATTAGTGGGCACGTTTGACCTAACTTCTCTAGTGCTCCCTTAGTAATTTATAAAATAGGTTCTTTATATAATGACGTGGACTATTTTTCAAGATGATTTGTAAAAAGGGAAAGCGGACAAAATGTGTTTATTATTCACTAAATATCAAATTCTATTCATACCACTCGCTTGAAACGAGCTGAACGAGCGCGCATTTCACACACATTTATGACAATTAATATCAATTACTTCACCAGGAAGACACAAATCATTAAAACGACTATAAATAATTCACAGGGAAAATAAAACGAAAATGGTAATGGATTGCCGCAAAAGTATCAATGCAGATACCCTGCTTCAACTGTGACCCTACCCATGTGTGAAGAGTTGAACTAGATGTTCTTCGGACTGCAAGAGCTTGTTACTAGTGCTAGAAAGAAAAAAAAAGGGGGGGCGGGGACCACACACACTTCCGTTACATTTGCAATTTGTGCTTTGCCAACATTTAACAGATATAGTAAGGAAAGCTTAACTGTCGGCATCTGAGTCAGCCACACGATCGGCTTATTTGGCCAGATGCTATCACTAAGACCAAACTAATGCTTGTACACACGTCATGCGCTGATACTAACCTCCCAAGCAGAACAAATGAAATCTAGGTCACATACAATGGTGATCCGGAAAGTGTAGGGGTGCGACTCTTTCCTTATCGATCTATGCGGCAATGCCCCATACCCCGGAAAAGTGGTTTTGTTTCATAAAATCCAAGTCAACATGATTTCAAAGAAAAATTCATGCTGGCATTTTTAAGCATCTATTATATTTAAACTCTAAGAAATATAAATAACATTTCAAATATTTACCAGCAATTTAGTATTTAACATAAAATACGGTGAAAACAAATGATAAATTTACTGAAATGAAAGAAACAAATTTAATAAATTTCTGCCCATATTATTTCTCTCGTTAATCAAATTTTTCTTGCATTTGTGATACTAAAAATTCTTGAATATAAACGTACGCAGTCATTTATAAATGAAAGCGTATTAAACTCTATGCTACACACCATCCTGAAAAACAAGAATTTTTTTATGGCTCCTATCTTCCAAAGGTGGCAACCAGATTTTCAAATTATCCACAAAATTTGTGAATCTTTATATAAACTAATATTTGACATCAAAAGTTTAAAGAGAGAAAATGTCTTCTGTTTGAATAAGAATGAGATTTGAACCTGATATAGCATTGAAAAGTTTCTTTCTCTGATTTTTCTCAAATTTAAGTGCCGACGTTTTGATCAATGCTGGCATTTTTCAAAATCTTTATCTTCATGGTTATTGTTAATGAAGATGATGAATGTTATTGAATAGTGTCAGTAACGACACGGCTATCGTCTCAACTTCTTGTATAACTTTCACAACAACTTCTAAGTGATATAAAAGATTTCTTTTTAGCTCACTATTTCAATAACTCCACGCACTACCTTTTACTTTCCTTGTTTAGAATGTAGTAAATTAGTAATTAATTAAATTAATAATAAACAATTGCCCTGAGATGTTATTTCAATTATTTGAAAGTATTTTATTTACCCCCTCATGTTCATGCCTTAGCCTACGGTCTCGGGACATTTCCACAGTCATTGTTCTGAATCTGAAGAGATCCTAATAATGCTGAGTTACATCGGTATCAATGCGCAGTTGACAATACGCCGAAAGAGGTGGGTATCTCTACACACCGAATACATGTATGCCTCCCTCCCGCGCATGGCACGCATTCAAGACATATAACATTCTTGCTATGCTAATTCTGTTTTCGGCAATCGCGTCTAACACTAGTCAAATTCCTTGCCAATAATTAAATTACTTTCTTTAAAAGTAGATAGAAAATCACGACTTTTTGTCAGAAAAAACTATTGCCTTATGATACCCCACTTGTTATTTTCTGAGCTAGCAAATGTTTTTCGTTGTTTTTTTTCCACTCAAACTTGCGAGTGCAATTTTCGAGGGTTGTACAAGAAGATGAGACGATAGTCAGATCGCTACATGACAGCATTCAATCACCTTCACAAGAGTAACCATGAAACGAAGACTGAAAAATATTTAGACATACAGGATTGATCAAAACGTGTCGGCGCCTAAATTTAGAAAATTTCGGAGAAACTCCATCTTATCTAACTTAATTAAAAACTATTATTTACTCAGCACTGAAAGACGCTGAGAAATTGGAATGTAGTTCTGAATTGAGCGCTAAAATTATAATCCCCTGCTGCTTCAAGATGCCGCCTTAACTATCACAGTATTGCCTACTCAAGTCACTGTGTTTTCTGCCCTCAGAATCGTCACATCTGATTTGAGGGCAGCAATGAAGCCGGACCTATAAGGAAGCGATCTTTTTTTTTTTTTTTTTAAAGAACTAAATCAATTTAGATAAGCATTATCATATGTATTTAGAGGTTTTTTGTACGAATGAAAAATCGTTTACAAATGAAATCTACTTCTTCACTTATTTACGCCTATACCATACTCACACATATAAGTGTATCAATATTATGCCACACTCATACATATACCATGAGATATTAGTAATAAATTGCAGTAGTCGGAGAAGGAAATTTTTTGACTGACTCCACAAGCTGCTTAGAAGAGTTGATTGCGTCAAGCAGCAAGTACCTGTCCGTGTCAGGCATCACATGACCGACGACGGTATCACGTGTTGTAAGTTTCCTCGGGCTTTGTTTTAGGTTTATTCTTGTTTATTTTGTGTTCGTTTATTCGTCGCCCACTTCTATAGCTAGTTTTTTAAAAATCTAAATAATTAAAACTTTCAAAATAGTAAGTGACAATGAAGTAGTCAAATATATTTTCGTTTTATAAAAAGTGATACTGAAACCAACTTTGTGGAACAATCATTGCCCAACACATTGGAGCAAATTGGTGAATCTGTAGGAGAGGGGGTGGAATAGAGGTGTATTGTGCAAAAATAAACTCTTCAAATGCAAAATAAAAAGAAATTAAAAATAAGCAAGGTGACAGTAGCTGATTTAAAGGTTCGGAAAGCAAAGCTTTCTCAGCGATAGCCGGGTACACGTTTACAACTAGTAACCATAACGCATCCAACTCTGCATGTTTTGGTTTCAGCGTTCTGTCACTCGCAACGCTAACAAGCTCCTCCTCTTCAAAGTAAACTGTCCTTGGCACGGTTCAAATTCCACAAACGGTTTTAAATCAATCGTACTGGTCAACAGATATCGACGGAAAATATCTGCTGAGACTATTCAACAGAGCATCCAAATGGGTCACAATCAATGGAAGAATTTTGTGGTAATTTTTATGAACAACACTGGGAAACATTTCCAAATTTCCAGCAGATGCATGCTTCTTCCAAATTACCAATTTCTTCAGAAATGCGTATATTCTGTTAGTTGAAGTCAAAAGATGTTTTCATGTCTGCCTTGCATTCCACTGTTCAAAATGTTCAATTCATGAAATATATCATCAGCCAGATAAGCTAATTTGGAACACCAACACTCACTGCTCAACTTATTCAAAATCCTTCAAGTTTTCACGAGAACAGAACATCAGCATCTCCTCTCTCAGCTCGTAGAAACGAGACAAAACTTGTCCATGAGACAATCATCGTACGTCCGTGTGTTGGATGAGTGTGACATGGTCTGCTTCCACAAAGTTTGGTGAACTGGCGACATGTCAACGGCCACATCTTCATATAATCAACGATTTTCACCACCAAGTCCAGCACAGACTTTAACTCTGCTCCAACTGTTTTAGCAACTAGCGCTTCTCAGTGGATGAAACAATGCGTGACCATGATAGTTGGATTCAATTGTCGCAACAGTGAGACAAAACCTTTGACATTTCCCGTCGTGGCAGGGGCACCATCCGTACAAATGACAACGCAGCTTTTCCAATTCCACATGACTACAAATATGAATGCAGAAAAAAATCTTCAACAGCTCCATTGTTAATAAAACATACAAACCCCATAAGCTGTGATTTACCGCTGCCGTCAGTGCTTTCATCCACCTGCAGTGTAAAGAATCCACGTGACTTTATCTTCGCTAAAACGTGACTTTCAATGTCGCTGGACATGTCTGAAATACGTCTGCTTATCATACTGTCTGAAAGTGGAATCTTATTGATGTTAGATATGGTAGCATTCTCGCCAAACACAATTCTCGCAATTTCTCGGCATGCAGGTAAGACTACAGTTTTGGCGAGGGTATGCGATTTTCTTGAAGTTTTTCTCGAATGTAGTGTTTGTTTGTTTTTTAATTCACTAGTGCTCTCTCGAAGTACACCACATTCTTGTGCACTACATCCGGATTTTAGTTGTTAAATGGCGCTCCAATTTAGCTGGTGACATGGCACTATTGGCAAGCTTTTCCCCGCAGACAACACAGAGCGGTAAGGAGTAGTCTGGGTCTCCTGCCCAAGTGAATCCCATTGCAAAGTAATTATCACTGTACTGATGAACTTTTATTCCGATTGACAACATAAATTTTTGGCACATTCAGCTCACATGATGTGGTACTAGCTGTAGGTTCAGTCAATTGCTCCAGAGTTTTAGTTTGGTCTTCAGCTGTGGCATAATCTAATTTTTTTCTTAATAAATTAGTCCATGGTCCCACAAAAACAACTGTGTTATGAAAATATATTCAAATGCTGAATTTTCATTAGGATAACAATCGAAACGGAAACAATAAACAGTAATAAGTGGACAAACAATGACTAATTACTGCATAGTTCCGGTACTGCCAGTTTTGGCTGTTATTTTGATATTTTTACTGGCCACCAGTGGAACCCCTTGTTGGTGCTCATGGAACCCCGGTTGAAAAACATTGCACTACACCATTGATGTATGGCGGCAAGATATGCTGGCTACATGAGCAAATTCTGGTATAAGAAGTACTTGAATTGCTGTAAGTGTTATTCTGCTTGAGGGAGCTGGTATGGTGGGAGAAAGTGCCTAGGTTGGCTTCAACTGTTCAAGAGAATAACAGCACAAAAACAATAAAATTGTGACACTGTTGCAAAAGTGTGCGGGATGGGGGGGGGGAGAGAGGGACAATTGTAGCTTCATTAATGCAAGGTTATGTAGAAGCTTTATTGCTTATCTCTAATAACTCCACTTCTGTTCTCTGATAAGAACTATCCTGCGATATGTATTGACACTATTGTTGAATTGTATTTTAGAATATATACTAATACTGTGTAGTAAGGAAATTATTCGAACATGGTCTCATGGAAATAATTGATGTCAAGTAATCTATTTCATTTTACTTGTCATATGTATGTTTGATTGTTCATTTAATAAATTTGTTGTTAAATTATTTGACCTTCTTAATCTTATGCATATTGATAACCTTACATTGGAGAAGAAAATGGGTAGATGGGGGCTCATTAAATATTAGATTAAAGATGGATTTGTCTTCTTCTTCGGTAAGAAGTTTTCCACCTATGGAAAAATTGTGTGACCGTAAATGTTAATTTTTAATGTTGTGGAAGAGAGAAAACGTTTAGAGCACCTGCATATCTGCCAAGTGAGAGAGAAGAGTGGTGTCTGCTGGATGATCATTGACATTAATAAAATAAATCATGATTCTCATCACTTGTAATTAATTTTGGATGTTTAATTAATTAATAATATCCATTAAGTGGCATTGGCATCACAATATATAACATTTCTTTCACAAGGTATGAATAATCAAATCAGTTATTTGTGGAAATGTTAATATCTACAAAAGTACAAGAAAAAAAATCAAATCACTCAGTGACTGCAAGAGGCCACTCAATGGTATAAATATATAAATAGGAAACAAGCCAAAATGATTTGTTTCTTTTTAAAGTGACAACAAAATAATTCTGAGAAAGACAAGATTTGAGCTATAGTAGTATATGGCCTACAATGCCCGCACATAAACAAAACCAGTGCAGACAAAAGTTCTCATCTTATTCATCCTCACCATTTTAGAGCTTCTGTACACTAGCAAAAGTAATCTATAATCTGAAAGTGTTGTAGGCCAAGTATTTAAAATGCCCTTAATTAATTCAGAATTGACTTGGATGTTTACTACAAGTTATAACCTTACTCAAAATGATCTAACTTTATAAAGTAAATGCTAACATAGTTTATTTCTATAGTTATTCAACATTAACTCGCCCGCATGTCTTTCTAAACAAATTCTCTAGTTCATATTCTATTTTTTATTGTATAAACTTAAGTGTAAGGGGGTGGAGTAAGCTTTATTTAACCCCCCAGCAAACATAGTTTTTTTCTTTGAATCCTTGACTGAACAATTATAATCTGAGTCAAACTAGATATATTAATTACATAATATAAATCACTGAATACATTACAGTAAATTATGATTATTAATTGCTACTCAAATGTCATCCTTTGTCTGACTCTGAGGTACTGCATAAGTATAACCTACAAATCCAAACAACTGGTTTATTTCTGCCCACTCTCATTGCTGAAACCAAGTAGCTGATGTGCATATAATATATTTAATAACAATCAAAGCTTCTGCCAAAAACTAAACTTGAATTATAAAAAATTTATTACATGTAATTTTCATTATTAATTTATAATTAATATTACTATTTAAGCATCAGAAATTATTTTCAAAGACAAAAAATATTACTATTAATAACTATAAATACTAATGAATAAGAATATGTAATTCTAATTCAACCAGTTTCATTGAAAACTGAATTCCTTATTTAAAATATTAACATGAAAGAAAAAGTTATTGCTATTTTGCTAATACCTATTTTAAAACAATCTTAAAATTTCTAAATTTAATGAAGTAATTATAATTTATATGTTCACTTCAATTCATTAAATTACACTTCCAGGAAATGAATACATCATGAAGTGTCACTAAGTGAGTAAGTCTTCAATGTTTGGGAAAGGTGTCATTGCGTGACACAAGATTTTATCCAGAGATATTGAGTTACACAAACTTACAGTTCCTTCACTTGTGCAGGGTGTCTACAAGGTGTGAATAGCAAATTTGAGTCACTGGTAACTGGTCTAGAAAGGAATCCTTTTCAAAGCTCAGTCTCATGAGGTCTGGAGGTTATGTTAATGAACTTAAAATAATTTGAGTTCATTCACCCCCAAACTCTTAGCCAGTAACCAAAGAGTAAAGACATTTGGTTTGTGTCAATATTTTAGTAATACTAATACTATGAATATAATACAATAGATGTTAAAAGAAATGTACTAATAGTCTAATACAAAAACAAGAAAAAAACAAGAGAAGATATTTTGTAAAACAATCATTACTTGATTATTTGATATTGCATGTTTTATTTCATTGTGATAATCATGTTCTTAACACTACTATGGAAGGACTATAATTAATTAATTATGTAACACAAGATATCACTTTCTTGTGACTGAACGGTATGTTATTTCTCATCAGAGGGATTAGTTTAATCATCTCACTTAAAAAGTGACAACGTAAACAAATATAAACAACAAACTGTGAGTGTGATTTGAAGGTGAATTTTTAAAATGTTATATTAAAGTTATAAACTCATTCCAAAATTGATCACATATATATCCTGGGAAAATAATGCACTAACAAAATTACCAATATGACTGCACTTAATGTCATTGTGATTGTCAATGAAATAAATGACTATTGAGTTTTACCAACCATTTCTATAATTTTTTATAACTGAAAGCCATAGTACAGAGAAGTCTAGGACAGTTCATATTTAAACTAATAGTGGTCAGCACAATGGATCAATATCATCCTTGGTATGTAGATGATATAATAAATTGTAATGTGATAAGATGAAATAAACAATTTATTTTTCCAGCATTAACAGCTTTTTTTAAGACAGTAGAGCATTCAATAAAAATTGACAGTAAAATTTCAAAAGATAACAAGATATACAACTACAAGACAAAGCATTAAACAAGTAAAGTCTACTGTAAACATACAGTTAAACTTAAAGCAAAAAAACCCAAATCATTAACTGACTGGTTAAAAAGCCTTCATAATAAAAGTACCATGCCATCATTAGCAAATAGCAACACACAGACACTGAATATATATCTGGTTTAAGTGGACAACTTATCCAAATAAGATTAAGAAGTATTACCAATTATTATACACTTATCTTTTTATGCCAATTAAAAAGTATAAATCCACATAGTCATAACCAAGAATTCTTTATATAACTAGCTGTAGTCTTTAAGAGTCTTTATTTTCCACCTGTTAGTGTTGTTGCATCAGGAGCTTGACTACAACATTGACTTTTGTATTTATAGTCTCTGTCCAACATATCTACATGCATTAATAATAATAAAATTAAAAGAAGAAGACAAAATTAAATGCTTTAAGTTAATGTATAAAAGCTCTAGTGTTTTACAATTATGACAAATAAACTATATAATGTCTTTATATACCTACTTAAAAACATAACAAAAACTGAAAAAGTAAGGACAGTAATTAATACAACAAATAAAATGAATCCACATACAAAATAATAATAATAATAATATACAACAAATGACCAGATATACAAAATAAAAAACAAAATTAATTTACTAATTATTGTGTAATATGAACAAACAATGCTTTGGAGAAGCAGTACTACTCTTGCTGATTAAAAGGAAACAAAATCATGAGAATCCTCTTGAAAATGGTCATGGTGTCTTTGAATCTCCTCTCAAAGACAATAAATTCCAGACACCATGATAATAAAGCAAATGAATACCGATAGTATGAGTTACATTTTGCTTACATAATGCTAAAAATGTGTCTGATGATGAATGCAAGCTACTACTGTAATAGTAGATGTGAGATCATGACAAGTACTTATGCCGTTATGGCTGGAACCAGAAAATAACAAAGTAAAGAGATCTTGCTTTGTATTTTGCTGTGAACAGGTAGCAGTGAAAGTGGAGGGACATGATCAATTTTTAGAGTTCTGAAAAATATCCTAGCTATAATGTTTTATTTTTAAACCTTTGGAAGTTTTTTTTCCTAAAACACAATGGTAATTGAGAATTTTATGTCAAAATGACAACTTCTCATTATTTTCTTTTTGTTTAATTTTTCTCTAAAATTTTGCAGATGACTCTACATTATTACAAATATTAGACTAAGGAAACAATTGTTAGAAATAGAATAAAACTGTGCAAACATCAACATCTCATACATTAATTTAAAGAAACTATAATAACAATACTATAACTATTAAATATTTTGACAATTTATTCATTTCAATCTCAATGAAAGTAGAAAAGATCAAGCGGGTGTAAAACCTTGTGAAAGAAAAAATTTAAAAGACCAATGACTTCATGCAACAAAATCTAATAAAATTTCTAACTACAGTAATATTGACCACTAATAATAATAAATAGTACTTTTAGTAGTAAATTGTATTTTCTAGCACACCAGATGCAGCTAAATTCCAGGAGCATGGTAACGTGATCTAGTTGTCCTTTAATTCATGTTCTAATAAATATAATTCAAAATATTGCAGTGCTTTAACTAGTACAGTAGTCATAGAAGTTAGAACTCAAACTCTGTTGTATAATAGTTTTTAATATTAAAAATAATGCATGAGTAGGGCCTATTAATTAATTTTAACTAAAAGTCATTTAACTCAAGTTCTATTATATATTGCAAATAGCATAGTGTTCTGATCATTTTAAGTAACTAGCAATTGCTATTGCCATGTCCTATTCCTAATGAATTAAATGATGAGTACTCATTGCAGAGAACAGAATGGAAGAAACTGGTTGTCATGTCATCAGAGGTCGACAAGATTAAGGGATAGATAGAGACTCACTGTAATGGCTCTGAATCTGATTATATATAATGCTGGAAATATTGTTCTGATCAAAATCAGTTAATCCAAGACTCAGTTACTGAAGCTGAATTTCTGATGAGAGGAGTGCTTTAACATCAAGCTTTACGTGAATTTGTAAAATGAGAAGTTAATTTTACAGTTTGTCCATAACTTAAGTCTGGAAGCAATGGAAACTATTTTATGTTGCTGATAGCCAAGTCAGTAAATGGTAATGTCGTCACCTTATGTGTAACCACGTCAATGCTACACTGTGCATTCATCTGCATACACTTCAGCTAGCAACATGTCATGGACTAATCTTGCCCGCGAAAGCGAAAATTAATGTGACTTGCAGGCCTATAACATTCATTGTTGCTGTCGCAAGCTGACACCGTTTTCCTATAGCAATGAATAAATGTGCCGACACCAGTGACAGCATCCAGTGAGTGTACAAGTTCTGTACGCGGGAAACCTTATCTGACAAAAGCAGCTTTCCTTTTTCCTTCGCCAGGCCCGAAACCCCACCAATGTCAACTGCACACCTCTTGGCTTCTGCATAATTCTAATGATGTATGTAGTCACTGAAAGTAATGTCACAGTGACTCACTCTTTCCCATTCAAGTGAACTATTTAAAAACCTAGGAGTAGCTAATCTACTCCTGTATAGGGCAAAACCGCCCAATCTAACCTTGTAAAACTTCCATAGTCCTGGCAAAATCGTCCCACCTGTCTACCAGCCGACTCAATCCCAAAATAAATACAAACATAATTTTTTAATTTTATTTTGCAACAGTGATATATCTCAGTACTCACATTTTTGCCTCTTCAAGATGGCAAAGATATTCGTAAGCGATATTACGTTTTCTTTGCTCATCCATCTCATCTGCTGTAAGCCTGGCATCTTCAAGGGCTAAAATACAAACAGTGTGATATCAAATCAAATATGATATCAATTGTGTTGTTGAAATTTATATTATGAAATTATTTTCTACATCTAATCTAGTAGTATTTGTAAATTATTTTTAATATCACTAGTAACTTTAAAAAGGGATACTTTTTAAAGCAGCTTTCAACTATGACTACTAAAGTACTAAAGTACTATACAATATCAATACATACAAGCGTCTAGATTTCAAAAACAGATTCAGAATTTTTTTTTTACCTTGTCAAGCTTTGTACATGAACATGTTTAAATAGAACATTTTTTGTTTGTTTAAAGCCACATAAGTTTTTCCTATGTATTGCTTTGACAACACTGAAAGTGAAACAGAATTTGAATCTAGTACCAACACAATCAACAAAACAAACAAATAATTATGTTACTTATACATTCCCAAGAGGGAAAATATTTTTTTAATAGGTCAAGAGAAAGAGCACTGAGAAGTATTTTCATTACTTTTGATCGAAAGATACAGTCTAATAATGTATTCATTGCTTTCATTAGAAAAGAATGAATTAAAATTAAAAACCACAAAGGAAACAAATGGGTAAAGTTTAAAATTACATAATATTTGTTACTAAGTCCTTTACTGTTTGCCTAATTTCTTTTAAGCAGTCACACAATGGTTGAAATGCTAATCAGCAAAATGGAAAATCAAGTTTCATCAAAAGTGTTGGCATCTTGCAAACTAGAGTCTACACCAAGTATTGAAAAGGAAATGGATCCCACTGGTGCACTAACACTCCTACTTTTTTCTTCTACAATGCATATACACTCTATTCTCTCATAAATTATGGACTATCAATAATTACAATAATAAACGTTTGAGTCAGTATTATGCATGTGTGTGTGTATTCATTTAATTTCAAGAGTCTCTAGATGCATTAATCTTTTTGTTATAAATTAGTAATGGTTTGTTTTGAAGGAAAAAATAATTCCTGCAATTCCATCTTTATATCTTAAAAAACTCTAGTCTAAAAGTTCAAAAAACATACTTCATACAAAAAGTGAAAAACTGTGTCAAAATCAGAACTGATTTACTAAATCAGTAAATGTAACTGTAATTTGTCCATTACATATTTAAAGTATATGGTCTTCAAATCCATCAATGTGTTGACTAAATTGCACATTTGAAATTTCAATATTTTTTTGTGTTTTATTTAAATTTTGAACATGTAGACTAATATGATATTGCAACATAAAAAAAAGACAATGTCACAATACAACATGCATAGTTTTTTAGCAGACAATTAATGTATCTATAAGTTTCACATCTTCATATCTGTACAAAAAAATAAAACTAATAACCAGTCTTTCTGTCAGTATTACTATCACTATCAGTAAACAACAGAAGTGTCTAGCACTTTTTCAAACACAATTACTAGTATACCTTGTAAAAATAAAAAAAAAACCTTAGTGTTGTATTGATACTTTTGATAAGTTTTATGATACAATTATTTTATACACCAATTAAAGTGTTTCAACAGAATGAAAAGGATAAAATAAATAAGACATTAGTCTTTCAGTTTCACTTTTTAACAAAAGAAATAGAAAGATCTATCTGAAAATGCTATTACTAGTATTACTGTATTAAATGTATTTAAATAAACAGGGGCCTACTCATAACACTAGTTTGTCAAAGAATATTCTTAAATATATTACTTTTTTAAAAGGTCTTTTAATTAGAGTAAATGAGTCCTGAGTATTAACACTAGTTTAGTAATTATTTAATATTACACTACTACTGTAAATAATTATTGAAAGATAGGTTCTTATATTTAAAAAAAATTCATGTGCAAATTTACTGTGTTGTCCGTCAATGAAATCACAAATACCTCAAAGAACCATTAGTATCTTGTGATTTTCATAAATGAGCTCTTATGTCTACTTCGTGGAGTGATGCTCATTTACTTTTAGCATAAAATACTATTATATATTATTATATTTCTGGGGGTTGGGGAAGTCTACATTTATGATTTATGTTCCTATGTTAACATGAAGCTAGAAAGGAAAAGGTTGTTTTAAAACCACATTGCAACAGGTTATCGTGACTGCATATTCATGATATTGTATGACTTCAGACTACTGAGACTAGTCATTCGACTCATTGTCAATTCAATGTCGATTTGCTCTGCGGGGACGGGATCTGTAACTAGGCTTTATTATTTTTGTCACATATTAAAAATGTCATCCTTGTATGCAATTTAATATAAACTCAATGTATTTAGATAGACATGTATCATTTAATTTAGTTATAATTAATATTACTTTCTCTTTGGAAAGAGACTGCACAAGGAAATGTTGCATTGTGGTAAGATTCACGAATGAAACCAACAATTACTGCACTACATGTAGTAATAATACCTAGCATTCAACAGTTTTGTAATACAAAAAAGGAAAACTTTTATCAATGTTACGTATTACTAAAATATGTTTAGTCATTTATGATTATATGTAAGTGTGCTGAGGAGAAACTTTCTGTCCACTTTTTGTTTACTGAGACTGACGTCAGTAATTCACAATTGCTAAATTATGTGGAAATGAAAATACTCTTTTACAGTATAATACAATGACTCTCACTTCGATAATGTGGCTTGTATTCCGCTGCGCTTTCCATTTTCTTGTCCCAGGAAATATATAAATTAATCCTTGGTCCACGATGTAAGCCAGGCTAAATAACTAATACTTAATAATCCGGGATACACTGTTCTCTCCTACACAATGTTAGCTGATCGTTTACAAACAAGTTCCCCGCAAGTTTTGAGGAAGCAGACGATGTGTTATAAGGTAAACAATCCAGACAGCAAGCAACTAGCACTCCTTCGCACTGCGCTTAGAAGGGCGAAGATCACTAGTTCACAAACTCGTATTTTGTTTTAATTAATTTAATAATCCGTTAGCGGTCAACATCACGTCACGGCCATATCCAAAAATGAAAGCCACTTTTATTAGCACTATGCACCAGGCTTAAATGAGGCGGTATTAAATTTGAAAGGAACTCTCGCTTAACTCGTAAGTCTCATAGAATATCGCGAGATAGACATTCTGAAAAGATTGTTTACAAATGGCGACCATAGATTGGTAGCAACTAGCTTCAGGATATCATTTGGAGATAAACTTTTCATGTAAGGTAAATAAAATTTAACTTTCATCTTTATATAACTGATGTGTGTCTTATTTGAAAATTGAACTGTTGCCTACTCAATAAATTTCTTTGATTTCTTTTTAATTTAAAAAAATTGTAACGAACTATCTTCTGAGTTGAGCGGCATCTTTGAACAGATCGCATAAAGCCACATTTTTACGTTCTTACAAATTAAAAAAAAATGTTTAGAAATAATTTATCAGTTCTAGTATCCTTTTGTAATTGTGGACTAACACTTAGCAATATAAGTCATATTCAGTGTAGCAACTGTCAAAACTTTGCTTATACTTTACAGAATAAAGCAAGTTCTTTGTTGTAATTTTTCTTGTGAAAGGTAAATGTGGGTCATATGTGCTATTTTTTTTTTTTGGGGGGGGGGTGTTTCTTTATTGATGTTTCCTCTTTGATCTTAATAGTTGATTTTTTCTTTATTTCCTCTGTGATATTTTCAAAATATATCCTCTGTGATCTTAATAGCATTTTTCCAGTACCAGTCTGACATTTCAAAATGTCTTGTATAGTCTTCTGTAATCTCTGCATACCTACTCCAGTTCTTAAGCCTTTATAAACTGAAAGAGTGTGATAAACTGATATGGATTTTAACATCTTTTAGTTTATCTTTATTATATCCAGATATTCAAGTCTCCCCTTTCATTAATGTCCACTGAATGTCAGGACAATGAAGATTTTAAAGATAAGTCTCTAGCACCTGGCAAAATTGGTATTCCATCATCTCTAAATCTGTTTCAGATTATATAATTTATCCTTGACTTCATTAGCAACAGTAGAAGTAATCAGAGGCAGAGGTGTCGGAAATGCTAACTTTTCATCCAACATTCCCATGAAAATATCCAGATATTATATGTGTGGGGCAGGGACCCACCCATAGCTGTCCCATAATTCAGCTTAGCATAAGTAATATTAGATCACATTTTTATAGTTTGGCTAGAGCTGGTACATATAGCAGCATGCTGTTTCTGTTTTATGTAGATGTCTGATTAAATTTTTTTCTTATTTTTTTCAATTTTTAAACAAAAGCTAGCTCTCTGTTTATCAGCAGAGGTAAAGTAAACCTGTATTCTAAAACAATAAAGACTTGAGACATTTTTGTTTGTTCTTTCATTTTGAACGGGTTTGATTTATGATATTTTTTTTGAAATTATCCTGAATGTTACAGAAAATATTTGTATTGTCCAAAAGTATAAATACTAAATTGCTTTATGTCATGTATTAAAATAACAGTTTGTGATGGGGAGAACATAGTTATGCACATTTTCTACCTTAACATAATGTAATTAATATACCTAAAGGTCTACAAATTACATTCCATAGAGCACTGATTGAATGTAAAATTGTATGCAAAGTTGCTACATTACTTCACTGATGCTGAATCATTACAAAGAAAATATCTCAAGCTTTAGATCCACCACTTATACTTCAATTTCCCTAAACTTTTCTGTACAGCAGTAAATATAAAATGATTTACAACACTATATTGTGATAGCATATGTAAAAGTAATATATACTTTTAACATATACTAACAAACAATATCACACACACACACACACACACACACACACACACACACACACACACACACACACACACACACTTATATTTATATACATTTAATAGGAAATCCTGAACCCTCTGTCCCTCTGAATCAGAGTTAGAGCTGAAAGTGGTGAAGGAGCAATACAAAGTGGGTTACTCTCTATTTCAGTTTACTGCAATTCTGTTCCAGTATTACATCTAAGTTGGCTGTCAGTTTTGAAGGAAATAAGCTAGAATAAGGAAATGATAAAATACTAGTTTAGTAAGCTTTATTAATATTTCATTTTTCTTATGTTTGAAATACTAAAGAAGTCTTGTGGTTTGAAAACTCTCCAAGACATGTTATGGATTAAAACTTTTCCAATAAGTCCCATAGATTGAAAACTCCTCCCCAGAATAAAGCACTGTATATCCATGTTTTTACCCTCTTTGTGTGTGTGTATGTGTGTGTGTGTGTGTGCATGCATTCACATGTGTAATTAATCTCAAAATCTCACTTGCTTTTTAGTCTAAAACATTTTTATTTTATTTTATGAAAGCTACATCATACCACTTTTATTAATGAAATTATTGTATTTTTATAAAAGAAGACTTGCTCTAAAGAATATTCATTGTTATTCATTGTTTCTGTCATTTGTATAAAAAGACATTTTTAATCAGTAGGATTGGTTGTGAATACATAAAAATGAGTAATATGCATATTGGATATAAACTGTAGTTGTGCATTAAACTTATTTTTAAAAAATCTTTTTAAGTGAATAGAATGAAATGTAAAACATGATTTTTAAAGAAACTCAAGTTAACTTCAAAGCATGATTTCTTGAGAAAGTCATATTTGTGTGTGCTTGTGCACTAAGTGTAGAATAAGTAGAAATAGTCTTTAAGAATAATTTCATTTGTGATTCAAAACAATATGGAATAACATTTAATTGTAAGAACTTTTGATTGCAAATAGAATTATGTTAAGTTTTCTTTGTTTTAAAATGTATCCAATGGTATATTACTATATTAATAGGTCACATATATATAGTTCATAATCACATCAAATACTTACTAACAATCTAAATTCACTTGGATCATAATTTTGTCAAACACTGAATATTTATACTTGAATATTAAATTATGGCAGAAGGAATAATCAAGAATTGTGATCATATTTCTTTTCACTCACAATAGTAGCACTTGCTTTCAAAAAGTAGGTAGGTGATTGTTATTTTTTCTGTTTTGTGAATTGAATACTGCTTTCAAGACTTACAAATAAAGAATTCAAAAGAAACAGGTACTAATGGCCTCATTGTGGCAGTTTGTATGGCACACTTTGAATTGCATGTTTGGTTTAGCTATTGACAGAAGTAACTGACAAAAACTACTTGGCTGATAGCAAATAGCACAGGAGTTGCCATGGGAAATTATAGTAAGTTGCCAACAATGCACAAACATGATTGACAAATATATATGAAGTATGTTTAAAGTTCTTTCTAGTTTATATTAAGGTTGTATATTATGGGTGTGAGATTTAGTTCTTCAGAATGCAAATACACTGGGTCATCTAGAATTTAATGGATGATCAGTATATACCATTAGAGAAAAAACAAATTGTTAGATGCTCTTATACTTTTTAAATATAGATTTCTGATCAAATGATATTTCTTAAACAACAAGGATTATCATCCAAGGAGACTATTTATTTTGTCCAGGTAAAACTTTCATAAATTTCAATTATCACTCACCATCAGTTACTCACTCTCAGTATCAGATAATGATATTTAAACTTTTTGGTATGTGTTGTTTTTTTAAAGAAAGATTTATTATACTGACTTTGATTGAATTTTATAATGAAAAAATATTTTATGTCTGTGTAATTGTCTATCTATCTGTTTGTCTGTCTTTCTGTATGACCATCTGTCCATCCATCCATCTGTAATTCTGTCTATCTAAATGCATATGACTACATATCTATCAGTCCATAGACATTTTGCATGCACACACACACGCACGCACACACATACACACACACACACACACACACACACGTGCACACAAATTACCAGCTAACATTACATATGTGTGTATATATGAATCTCTCTCTCTCTCTCTCTCTCTCTCTCTATATATATATATATATATATATATATATATTTACTGTATAATTCTCAAAAGTAATAATATGTACTGTTACATAAATTGATAAATACAATATAATATAATATATATTTATATTATATTATATTGTATTTATCAATTTATGTAACAGTACATATTATTACTTTTGAGAATTATACAGTAAAAGCCTAGATCATTGCTGGAACTTAATATAAAGAATGACTTTATAAGCACTTATCTGATGACTCTCATAAAGAAACTTAGCTAATGAAAGATAACAAGTATGTTAAAGTACTCTTCATGTTTTAGCTTATAGAACTTTATAACATTGAGCCCATACTTAATCGATAATTCAGCATTTGATCAAATTGCTTGACAATGGACTCTATAATAAAATAAGATAACAATAAGATAAGAATAAGGTAAGATAAGAATGAGTGTAAGATAAGAATGCACTTTATGATGGCCTTATGATTGCCACCAAAAGCAATGTTCATATTATTACAATTTATAATATATTCCATGATACAATGGAGTCTTTGGAACAGATTAATGTTATAAACAGAGCTGTCTACTTTATTAGAGAGAGAGAGAGAGATTATAAACTTTAAAAAATAAATATGTAACTATAAATAATTTAATTTAATTTAAAAAATAAAATAAAACAGTAGAATACATTTATAGTAAATAAGATAGCTTTATTATCAATTTTATTTACTATAATTATATTTATTGTACAGCTTATGTTTGGTTTTGTATAAATATTGTTTCATTTATTATGAATTTATATTTCTATATTTCTGCAGTACTTATTTCTAATTTTTGTAAGGGAAAAAAGTATTAACTTTCCTGGTTGTTTCATTTGCACTGCTAATTTAGTTTTAAACAAATGTCTGTCAAAAGTTACAATTAGCCATTATTGTTTTAAATGCTCTTTGATCTTTTATGTCCATAAGACTGCCTTGAAAAAATAATGGCTCTACAATTGGTTCTGTTCAATCAATACAATTTTCTGTTTCACACACAAGGAATCAAATTTAAATCAAACAAACTAGAAATAGAACAGGTGTCAGTTTTAGTTAAATCATTAAAATTAATCCTTCTGATATTATTCTCCCCAAAAGTGCCTCATTATTGTTGCAAAACTAATATTCATGATTAAAGAACAGTTAACAAAATATAAATCCAATCTTCCACTTCATTTTTTTAAACCATTCATTTCATATACTCAATAGTAGTAGTAGTAGTAGTATATATTATTAGAGCCTTTATCCTCAGACTACATTTATTTCCACAATCAGAAATCCTCATGGAATCAACTGATTATCTAACTTCTAAGTAATGCATTTGCTCTTTGAAGATGTGGACCACTTAGAAATGGCAAGCACAAGAAATAGAGACATGTGATGCTTAGTAACAGTTACTCAACCTCATTCAATAATTCAACAGGCCAACATAGTTTAGTTGCATGCTGGATTAATGCTAGCCTGGCAGAAAAAAGAAAACAAGATCTGTTTGATTACTTATGGAAAGAGTGAAAGATCTCTAACACTAGACTGTATCTATCCAAAATTGATTTGTTTAAACCATATAGATTTGTTTCCAGAGGACATTGTGACAGAGTACATTGAAAGAACAGATAAATTTGAAGCTTGCTGAAATTAAAAAAGAAATAAGTGGTTTACATAAACTTGGGAAGCTAAACATTTTATAGAACTATTATAGTAAGAATCACTGGACTAGGAATGTGTTGCTGGATTACTAGTGTAAACATTCTTTGATAAAAAGTCACTTAATATGTTAATAATAATATATTCTACAGTACTTTATAAATTATAAGCATATGCATGACTGATTGCATTATATTTTTCTTTCATTTCAGACTGGATTCTCTTGTTAGTTTTCTGGTTCTGGTGTGTGTAAATGTAATTATATTTAATGTTACTTGCAGTGTGCAAGGTTATATTAAAAGTTAAATATATATTATATATTTTAATGATCACTGTTTAACTATGAGTTTCATAAAAGTAAACTCATTTATCAATTTTTGTTTCTTTGCTTGTCATTTGTTTGTTGCAGAGAGAAAGGAATGATAGTCATATGTTGTGTTTCTCCCCCCCCCCACATACACCCCTTACTCATCAAATATTTTTCAACATCTTAATTGGTTCTGGTGCCCCATAGCAGTCATACTGTCATAGAAATACTACACTTATATATTTTCATATTAATTTATCTTTGCAGGTTTCTGTTCTTTCTTCTTTATGTTGTTAAAGCTCTGATAAGCTAATAAAAGTTGGTTGGATTCATCAGTGTCTATAAATGAGTCTTGTGAGGAGAACCCAGAACCCTAGCTATGTCTTACGGCCTCCGTATGACACCACACATGAGTATAATGCAATCTCTGTAGGAAGCCCTCGACAGCTGCCACCATTAACCAACCGGCAGGAAATGGTGGTGCAGCAAGAATTGGTGCCAGTCATTCAATCAGATATACCACATCGTATTGAGACATTGGAGGAACGAATCTCAGTAAGTTTTTCTTCCAGCAATATCCACAATTAACTTTATTTCAAATTTATATAAAAATAAATCTTTATATACTGTTAAGTGTGTGTGAAGATGTAATTATGCCTCTTGTTTTTTGTTTGCTTTCATGAATGAATTCCCAAATTCATTTTTAAAATGTAACCAGACTATTTAATTTTTTCTGCAACAAATCAATCTTTGTATAAGACTAACATAGATGATCTTATCTCAGTACCAGATGTCTAAACAATGAACAAATTGACTTCTATGGATGAAAACAGTGTGTTTGAGCATGTGCGTTTATGTGTGTGCATGAATGAGTGTGTGCACATGCACATATGCACTTATGTGTTGCAGGTATCTGGATTTTTCTTTTTCTTTGATATAAGGCACTCTCCAAACAGACTTATTGCAATTTGAGCAGATTTATTTTACCTACTCCCATCATCACATTATAAATTCAGTACCACCCCAAATAATATAACATTACGAAGCTTTATCAATACCCAACACCTTTTAAAAAATAAAAATAATATTACCGCAACTTGAAATCTCTTATATTTTTTAAAACAACACTACTGCAATGCAACACTGGAGTCTGAAATATTTAATAGTCTCTGTGATTTATATATGAAGCCTTTATAAAATTGCAAACCAAAATGAACATTTAAGCATTAGCTACAAAATGAAAAATTCAGGAAAGTTGTGATGGTAGCACTGGTAACATACATTTTGAAAGTTTATCATACTCAACACTGGAAGAGACTGTTGTGAAAGTTAGGCTAATACCCATCTAAAATCTCCTGTTAAACCAAAGATACCCTTAATCATAACTTAAAAAATATATGTTGTCACTCAGGAGACCAACACTAAACAAAACTAATGATTTTCCTCTGATAATGTATTAAATTTTCAAAGCACACAATGAGTGCAACTTATATTTATAAAATATATAATTTAGAAACACCTGATTATGTATTAGTAACTCCTATAAGCTAAACATTTGAGGCTCTGTGTATTTATGCAGATGATATCATTACCATTTTGTATATAGAAGATTTAATCATTAGTCTGTGTGCTGAACACAAGGTCAAATAGAATGATAGTTTGACTACCATCACTCAAGTAGTGTATGCTGAACACTAGGTCAAACAGAATGAAAGTTTGACTACCATCACTCAAGTAGTGTATGCTGAACACTAGGTCAAAGTGTGAAAGTTTTGCCACCATTACTCACAAAGTGTGTATACTGAACACTAGGTCAAACAGTGTGAAAATGTTGCTGCCACCAACATACACATATTTATTATCATTGAATAAATGATCACATTTGACAAAACCAGTAAATTGCAGTCAACAGTATAATACATTTTCCAAGAGCGCCCATACTTAACTAACATTTTAACCAAAGTAATAAGACAGAAGTACATGTATTTTACTGAATTCCTTGAGTTCTCTAATTTTCTTAAAACTCATTCTTAGAGAAGCCCTTTGGTATTGCTGCATTTCTTTATTTTATGATTTTTGTTGGTTTTGTATTGTTTTATTTCTTTTTATTAGCACATAATATAATGCAAATGTCAGAGTCCATTTAGAAACTAGGACATATCTTGGGGCCCATATCTGAGAGCCCATGACTTGATATCCCACACTCTAGCTGCAAAAGAAAGATTTAGACAAAAATGACAACCAAACTGTATGCAGTATAGTGTATATGAAATTAGTAAAATCAATAAAATTGAACATCTGTGAATAATAAATATTTTACACAAGCAGTTCAGTATTGATCACATGGAAATATTTGCAATTTACAACTGGTCACTTGAATAAACTTGCAGTTTAGTATTGGTCACTTGAAATCACTTGTAGTATTAATCATATGAGTACACTTGCAGTTTAGTATTAATCACTTGAATACACTTTAAGTATACAACTGATCCTTAAATACACTT
Organism: Sinotaia quadrata; assembly: GCA_028829895.1. Taxonomy (NCBI): domain Eukaryota; kingdom Metazoa; phylum Mollusca; class Gastropoda; order Architaenioglossa; family Viviparidae; genus Sinotaia; species Sinotaia quadrata. The sequence goes on along the minus strand of CM054177.1, from coordinate 50,726,376 downwards.
GCAGTTTGGTATTAATCACATGAATACACTTGCAGTTTAGTATTAATCACTTGAATATACTTGAAGTATTGAACTGATCACTTGAATATACTTGAAGTATTGAACTGATCACTTAAATAACTTGCCATTTAGTATTAATCGCATAAATACACTTGTAGTATACAACTGATCACTTAAAAACAAGTGCAGTTTAGCATTAATCATTGAAATACACTTGCAGTTTAATATTGAAAACTTTGGATACTCTAGAAGTTTAGTATTGATCACTTGGATTCACTTGAATGTGTGTGACTGAACAACATTACAAACTCACTAGCCAGCCCTGTGTATAAATGATACATTGACCTAATTATTTTGTTTTTTACAGTTAATAATCCAATAAATACACCCTCAAAATGTACTGAAAGTGCTTTCAACAAAAGAATTTAACTAATATCTACAGAGTATGCCTTACACAACAATGTAAATTGTTTTAAATGTTTGACAGGCACAAGAGCGCAACACCCAAACCTTGCTTGATCGTGCATTTAAGATCAAGGAAGATGTGATTGACAGCTTAAACTTTACCCATGGCACCTGGAATGAAGAAAAACAAGCAAGAGCATTGCTGCAAGAGCACATTCGGACTATTACTGCAGTAGTCAATCGTCTCAATAGTGACATTTTGGTAAGAAATATTTTGCTATCACTGCAGTACTCAGTCACAATAGTGACAGTTTGGTAAGAAATATTTTGCTATCACTGAGTACTCAATCACAATAGTGCCAGTTTGGTAAGAAATATTTTGCTATCACTGCAGTACTCAATCACAATAGTGACATTTTGGTAAGAAATATTTTGCTATCACTGCAGTAGTCGATGATAATATTGACAATTTGGTAAGGTGATATTATGCTATCATTGTGGATTTCATCATTTTCATTTCCCCTCTCCCTAGAGTGTGTGTCATTGGAAAGGTGCATGATTGATTTAACCACTGTATGAGAGAGATGCCCCATTAGGTTAATAAAACCTAAATAATACTTTCTAAAAACTTGTTATTCACAGTTTTTGAAAGGGGCGAAAGAGTTTGTATTTGTATTGTTTCATTACATTCATCTGTTCATCCAGTTCATAACATTCATATTCGCACACTCACAGACACAGCCAATAAGATGTTCCTTTTCATGACAGAATAAATTCAGGCCCCACCCAACCAACAATGGCATATCTGTCTTGTGTTTTTTTGTAACATCTAAAAAAATGACATATTACTGGGATGTCATGTGCTGCCCACTCCTTGCAAGAGAGAGACACATCGGAGCAGCTAAACAAGACCCCTCACATGACAAACATAGACACATAATGTAAACGTTTATCTTAAATTCAATATCATCATTGTTTGTATATCATCGTATTTAGCCTCATTGACCAGCCACTTGCTTTCTCTCTTTTTCTTCCGTCTGTTGTCCGGATAGCATAAAGTGTGTGCCTACAGGAAATACAAGATTTCAGAAGAAATGTCTATTGAAAGGAACTTTTTTTTTTTTTTTAGTTATATCTTGTCCAAACATAATTATTGCTAAAATTTGTCACTTACTATAATTGTATAAAAAAAACATTCAAAATAATATTCAGAACATTAATTCCAATAAAATTACAGTATTTCTGTCTCTGCAACTGAAATAAATACATTTCTTAGTAATTAAATATATTATAAAACCACTCCTTCTCCTTTATTATAATATTAATTTACTGTATAGAGTTTTCTGTTTCACAAAGAATATATATGAATCATGTTGTTCACATCTGATAATTATTTCTATCTTTCTTTTCTTTTCACTGGGCCTTAATATCTTAACATGATGAATTTGCACTCTGAATTTCTCCCCAAAGCCAGGTCTGGTCTAGAAGTATGTTGTAAATTGTCTCTTCATTGGCATTGTTTATTGCAGGCTATTGAGGAGTCAATTAAATCACGAGATAATGCTCATGTTGGCACGAATGCTGCTGTAAAAAATCTGGAAGTGCATCATGTTGCCTCCCTGACAGATCTTCGGGGTCGTATTGTGCGTTGTGACACTGCAATTGGTAAGCTCAGTGGTGATGTCCGCTCATGCTTTGATTCCATACGTCAGCTGAATCAGCAACAACAAGAGATGGCTAATCGGATCATGGATCGCATGCATGGATTGGAACAACAGGTATGGAAATTTAATCAAGGTTAGTTGGGGCAACAGTAGGATTTGTGTATAATTGTTTAATTCAATTGATATTTGTGTGCCAAGCTTTATGCCCTAGTCATATCATGCAAACTTGTGTATAAATTGTGTTAAATATTTTTTATACACAAATTATCACTATACTGCTGTTGTTCATCTTTGAACTACATTAACTTGTTTCTATGCTTTGTATTATAATGTTACTTTCACTCTTAATTAATTGATTATTATATTAGGTCCTCTGATTACAATTTTATATTGGACCCCTGCAAAACAACTAGCTTACATAACACAATTATACATAATGGATAATCTCCCATAGGCCCCTATACATTTACATGTTGTAACTTTGAATAGTGACTAACGTACATTGGTCATAAATGGTTTATGTAACATGATAACATGGTGTACATAACAGGCATTATATTGCTAAGGATCACAATCATTAAACAGAGGTTCATTGCAATCCCATTCCACATCTTAAAATAGATTTTTCTCATAATCAGTGTTAAGAAGAGAAATGTAATTGTTTTGTTTTGTTTGTGGGTGGTTGTAGTTAATCGCTGTCAACAACCAAGTGGAGCGTAGTTCTGGGGAAAGCCGCATGAAATTGCAACACTTGGAGGGAGACACAAATACACAGATGTCCATGATTGATGCTAAAACTCGCCAACTGGTGGATGAAGTCAAAGCTATGATGTCCTCATTACAGAGTAGCATGGATGCTGAACGTGAGCGAATGGAACAGCGGCTTGTCAACAACATTGACAAGAGTGTTGCTAGCAGGGATTTACTCATAGTGAGATTTTTCTTTATGTCTGTCTCATCTTTCTGCCCTGTTTTATGCATCTTTTCTTTTTTTATCTTGTGCTAAATTTCTTCTTGTCTCTTTTCTACTTTCAACACTTAAAAAGAACTTACTTTTATTTGCAAAAGTAGTTATTTTATAAATAATAATTTATATAATAGTCTAAAATTAAACTGTTATCATTATATTAATTGATATTGTTACTGATCAACCCATGATTGTTGCAATGCATTAATTCTGTAAATATCAACTTGTCATTGTCCTTGTATTTTTAATGCTATAAATATATTTTAAAATAAAGCATTTGATTTTCTTTAGGAGAAACTTGAAAAACGTTTGGAGGAGACACAGTTTGTAATGGAAGCTCGCATTCAGAAACTAGAAGATGCTCTTACAGATTCCAGAACTCACATTTCTAATGTACAAACAGTAAGTGGATGCTAGATAGCAAATAATTTGATATAAATTTTCGCTTATCCAGACAGAGAACTTATCTCTGCAGCAAGCCAAGGGGAGATAATGCACAATAAAGAAAGAAGTAAAACATTGTTACAAAATTTAATTGAAAATATTTCAACAAATATTATTTACAGAATTTGGTAGAGTTAACTCTACTTTGTCAAGCATATAAAACTGTGACTCATTATATCTATGATATATACACACACACAAACACACACACACACACACACACACACACACACACACACACACACACACACACACACACACACACACACATTCTAGATCCCCAAAACAATCTACTTTAAAGGCCAGCTTTGAATAAAAATATAATAGTGTTTGCATGGATAATGTTTGGTTTTTGTTTTTTAATTTGTTTTAGTCTTATAAAGTCATCAAATAAGTCATCTGATTTTGTAATTTTTAGAAAATATCTTTAAAATAGTGATTCAACTAAACTTTTCTAGAAATAAAATTCATTTTTCTGTAATAGTACAATTCTTTATCAAACTTGATAATATTTACATATTTGTAAAAAGCAGAAAATGGTGTATTTTGCTTTTGACAACATATATTTAAACAAATATTAATCTAAAAATGTAGATGATCTTGTTTCTTGTTGTTATTTAACATTATTTTGTTTAACATATAACATTTATTTAACATTTATTCTTCTTATCTCCATATCATTGTGCTGGTCTTATAAGTCAAACATTGGGTATTAGAAGTTTGTGAAATTTGGATTTGTTATTTTATTATGTTGATGAATGTTAAAGCAGCTCATATAAGTTTTATTATGGATGAAATTCCTCTACAGTTATCTTTCCATAGTGCAAAGAATACATGCTAAAATTAACTGCAATTGATTTTGTCAAGCCTACAGTCTGAATTATGTGTCATGTGATACTAGTAATGAAACATCTTTGATTTGTCAAGTCTACAGTCTGAATTATGTTTCACTGATACTAGTAATGAAACATCTTTGATTTGTCAAGTGCCATTGTTATTTTAACAACAGTGAATTACAAAAACTCCTCTTAGTAAAGAAATAAATTTAAATTCCTTTTCTGTAAAGATGCTAAGAAAGAAAAATCTACTGTTATACGAATTATGCAAATTTTTCTTGAAATGATATTCACACTTACAAGACATTAGAAAAGTGCAATTAATTTTTGCCATTCATTCTCTTTACAGAATATTGAAGACAAAATTCTTGCCAGGATGGATTTGAACATCCATAAGAACACTGAGGATATTGTCAAGTTAAAGAAAGAGTGTCGAGAAGGATTTGCAACAGTACATGAGAGCATTAGCAATGTCAAGACAGTAATGGAGGGAAAACGCAAACTTTTGGAAGATCAGCTTCGCAAAGAAATTGGCCAAATCCGCAAAATGATTGTTCTTGTTTAAATAGCTATATAATTTTATTATATTCTTTTAATTTTTAATTCACTTATGATAATTAATATATTCATTTTATGTTATAACAAAATAACAAAACTAAATATGAGCATATTTTCACCTGATGAGTGACTATTATATTGTGATTTACGTTATTTAAGGGTAATGATCACATGATTTGAATTGTCATCATTCTTCAACAGTAGCTATGGTGCATCTTAATCCCACTTGTCTGAGACTGAGAAACTACCTCTGATTTTAAAATTCCCTTATAACACTAACAAATTAATTGACTGGTGCTTTCATTATTGCTTATAACAAGTAGAGTTATATAGAAAAATAATTGTTGAGCATAGTCTGGTTTCTGAGGCACTAAGTACATGTTTAAGTAATTAGAAGTAAAAAGACTATATTTTTTTTTTAAATACTGGTATATTGTACAGGCCCAAGTAATTAAAATTAAAATACCTTTAGTTTTAAATCAATGGTATAAAGTGCACACTTCAGTAACTTAAAAGTAGACTAATTATAGTTTAGATTTCTTTAAAATTATGATCTCATTGATGTGTGCCTTAAAAGATGACAGTCTTATTCTGCAGATGAAAACATTACTGAAGGCTGTTTGGACATACTGTAGCATTTTTATGATAACATTTACTGTAGTCTGTGTTCAGACATATTTTAGTATTTTAATGAAATCACTTACTGTAGTCTTTTTGGACATATAATAGTATTTTTATGAAACAATTTAATCTCTTTGGACATATTATAACATTTTTATAACATTTAATGTAGTCTGTATTCAGACATATTTTGGCATTTTTATGAAGACTTTTTGTAGAATTTGTTCAAATATACTATAGTATTTTTTATAAAAACACAAACACTTATTGTAGTTTGTTTAAATATATTTTAGTTTTGTACACCTTCAAAGGACTTATTTGACAAACTATCTTTATATCTTATGCACAGGGAAAATTTACAGCTATATTTGAATGCCTATTCTTTTACAAACAAAAGTATCCCAGACTACATTCTACTGATTATTCTTCCACACAGTACAAAGTCAAAAAAGTACTTGTAACAGACTTTTTTCTAGCTCACATGTTATAAGAGTTTGTTCAGCAGAATATTTTATTTACAACAAAACATTCTTGTACAAAGAAAAACCTACATGAGTAATCTGAGACTGTTCTTTTATAATTCACAGAGTATTAATTTTCAGTAGACATTTGTTCTGTTGTATTTGTGCAGGGAGAAAATATATATGAATATATTCAACAGACTCTTCTATTACAAAGGGAAATAATATAAGCACATAAAAAGTTACTTCCTAAAGACTGTTCTTTTACACAGGAAAATAATATTAAATTAATGTACATGAAAAGTGACATTCAAAAGACTGTCCTATTATGGAAATATATAAGTACATGAAAAGTGACATTCAAAAGACTGTCCTATTATGGAAATATATAAGTACATGAAAAGTGACATTCAAAAGACTGTCCTATTAGGGAAATATATAAGTACATGAAAAGTGACATTCAAAAGACTGTCCTATTAGGGAAATATATAAGTACATGAAAAGTGACATTCAAAAGACTGTCCTATTAGGGAAATATATAAGTACATGAAAAGTGACATTCAAAAGACTATTATTAGGGAAATAATATGAATACATGAAAAGTGACATTCAAAAGACTATTATTAGGGAAATAATATGAATACATGAAAAGTGACATTCAAAAGACTGTCCTATTAGGGAAATAATATGAATACATGAAAAGTGACATTCAAAAGACTATAATTAGGGAAATAATATATGAAGACTGATTTTACAAAGGGTAATGTTAATGGTGTGAACAATAGGCTGTTGTTTTACAAAGGGTAATGTTCATGTGTGAACAATAGGCTGTTGTTTTACAAAGGTAATGTTCATGGTGCTTATTCAACAGAACTTCTTGTACCAAATGCAGCATTAGTACTGCATTTCTAGCAGACATAACTTTAGAAAGTAGTGGAGATTCAGTAGACCATTCTTTTTCAGAAGAGTAAGTTGAAAACTTACAAGAGTATTTTTATATAAACCATTCATTTTTAGTATATTCAACAGACCATTCTTTTTTAGTATATATTCAACATACAATACTTTTTTTTAAGTATATATTCAACATACAATACTTTTTCAATGGAAAGTGACAAATATTTTTAACAGATATTTTTTTCTGCAATGGGAAAAAAGTCACATTTAAAGTAAAATTTATTTTAATACTATGATAGGAAAGGAAACTAATAATGGAACTATTTACAGAGGCATGCTTGTGTAAACAAAAGATCTAATTAAAAGAAATAGTAAAATCTCACTCATGGACAAATGCAACATAGAATCTTCCTTTGTAGAGTGGCATCTTTCCCTAACTGTGACTTCTAATAAGTTTAAGGTAGTGGTGAATATGATTATGCTGCAGATAACTGTTGCAGTATTCTAAACAAAATAGACATTGTTTCACTGCGATGAACTGCCCTTAACTCTTGACCAGCAAGTAGTTGTATTTTCTCTCCACAGTCAGATTGAAACTGTCTTTCATTCTTGCTACAATTGAATTACATCACTTGCAAATTAGTGATGATGTTTTCTTCATAAAAAAATTATATTTAGAGATTTGCATTCTGGTTTCAGATAAAAAAAATTTATCTTATTTGTCTCACCTAAGCTGTCCTAATTATAATGACAATGCTAGAATGTACAAACATATCATAAACAATTAATTTCTTAACTCCCATTTATTCATTTTTTGTGTTATTTTAACTATATACCCTGAAACCTCGCTAAAGCAATAATTGGGGTCCATAAAATCAAATTGCATTAATAGTGGGGTCGCGTTAATGTGGGGTTTTACAATACATGTATAAAGCCCAATAACTAAGTAGACTGGGTCTGCAATGGTCATGATTCACTTTTTAAAAATAAAATTAAGCTTACAACATGTACAATTTTATACCCTTTCAATTTACAGCTAATAAAGCTGACACTATTTACTTTCAACTGATTGCAGTCGCTTTAGTTCTCTTATGTTTATTAACTTGTGAGACTTTTTTATCAACCACCAGTTTGTCTGCTGCTTGGCTGTGTATGCAGTTAAGAAGAAGCCCATGTCAGCTATTGTTTGTGCAACGATTGTATACAGAATTAATTGAATACAAAGATGACTTACTGGCTTTACTCATGAATAAATAACATTTCCGAAAAAGTTTTATTTTGGCATAACATTTCAAGAACCTGGTAAAATTTTTAATTTTGGATTGCTTTATATTAAAAGTCATACATGGACTCTTCCCTAAAATGATAATAACCGTTTTAACACTATTTCTCGTACTTAAATTTTTTTCTCCCAGTATGAGAGAAATGCACATACATGAATTTCAAAATTTCAGGAACCACGCCATGATTGTATTATATGTATATTCAAATTCATATGCAATCTCATCTTCCCAAAATGAAGTTAAATATTTTTTATATACTCTTTTTTATGTACTTTAAAGACAAAATTTCATATGCAAATGAATATATGAAATTTAAAGAGCCATGCCACAACTGCGTTATATCCGAAATTGCATTATCGTGGGGTTCCACAGTACTTTCATACCTGTTTATTTACTTTTAATGTGACATAAATTATACATGCAATCTTAACTTCAGCTTATTCATTTTTCATAAACACACATTCCAAACTCCCAATTTATTCACTTTTCATGTGAATTAAATTAAATACACATTCTCAACTTCAGTTTTTTTCACTTTTTGTGTGAATTAAACACACATTCCTAACTCCTGTTTATTCACTTATATATGTATTCCCAAGTCCTAACTGTTTATTTATCTCCTATTTATTACTATTTATAAACATATGATGTGATATTAAATGTACATACATACTTAACTCCTGTATATTAACTTTTCATAGATTCAAACTGCACTCTCATGCTAAACTTCTCAAATGACCCAAATTCACTTTAGCATGATTCATAAAAGTTTAAGAAAAAGAATAAAAGAAAGAAGAATTGTTATGAACATAAAATTCACCATTAGAATATTTTTAAAATAAAAAATGTTGCTTATATCCTGAACATTATGTTTGAACTGCTCTTTTCAACATACTTATTGAGAAGTATAATTTTTTTATAATTAAGCATCATTAATATTAATTTTTTTGTTTATAATTATTGTAGTTCTTATTGTATATGTAGATTTAATTTTGAGGCAAATTATTTACATCTGATTTGGATACTCTAAACCTATTTAAGACAAAATTATGCAAATTATTTTCCAGTTTTTTAAATTTCATTTAATCATTGTTTGAACAATTTGAGAACAGCAAGGCTATTAGGTCTAACATGAACAAGCCTCCTATTTATTTTAGTTTTCTTTGCTGTGTTAATCAGTAATATGTGTTTGTGTTAATTTGCTTTGTTACTTCGTAATTTGTCTATGACAGTTTGAGAAGAGCAAGGCTATTAGATCTAACATGAACAAGTGTCCTATTTGTTTTGGTTTTCTTTGCTGTGTTAATCAGAAATGTGTGTATGTGTTAATTTGCTGTGTTAGTAATTTGTGTATGACAGTTTGAGGACAGCAAAGGCTATTAGGCTCTACTATAAACAAGCATCCTACCGTTTTAGTTTTCTTTGCTGTGTTAATCAGAAATGTGTGTATGTGTTAATTTGCTGTGTTAGTAATTTGTATATGACAGTTTGAGGACAGCAAAGGCTATTAGGTCTAACATGAACAAGCATCCTATTTATTTTAGGTTTTTTTGCTGTGTCAATCAGTAATATGTGTTTGTGTTAGTTTGCTGTGTTATTTAGTAATTTGTGTGTGTTGATTTGCTGTATTAGTTAAAATATGTGGAGATATGATTATCTGACTCTGTGCATTTGTCTCACTTCACTGTTTTCTTCTGATTAAATAGATTGTTAGAATATACATTAAAATAACATAATGAAATGATCTATAAGATGCATTTTTGTTTCTTTTCATGGTCTTAGATAAAATAATGGAATTTATTTTTAAAATTGACAATACACAAAATAGTTTGATAAAGACCCTGTTTCTTGTATGTAAAGATTGTCTTTTTTTAAAGTGATAAAAACTATATGGACAAATATAATACAAATTTTAGTTGTATCAAGACAGTATAAAGCATTTAGCATTCGGTATAGTTTGTAACAAACTGTTTTTGTAGTGATAAAAATTATACGGACAATTAGCTCTTTTAGTTGTATCATGATAGTATACAATCCAAAATTGATCCTTTTGGAAGACCAGTTTGAATTGCTAAATTGATTTTTCCCCCTAGTGTCATGATAAACAATTTGTTAGAAAACTCCTTTAAACTGTCTTTAAAATTTGAAACAGTTTTAAATTATTTAAAATTTGATTAAAATTAAATAATTTAAAACTGTTTCATTAAGTAATATGTGGTAGTTGATAATTTCATCGTCTTTATCCACACATCATGCGTGAATTATTTGTCCAAGAGAAATATAAGCTTTTAGCAAATAATTCATTAAAAAGATTTTTTTAGAAAGTTTAATTTGATTTTTAATGAAATATTTGAAACCAAACATTTGTTTGTCTACATTTACAGTTCTTCTCAACCATATGATTTATTCACTGGAAAGTGATTGCCAGTCTTTATAGTTTGTATTGGAATACTGATAAAGTTTTGTTTGTAGAAAATACTCATGTCTGTCCCAATAAACTGCAGTATACCAATAAATTTTAATATTTTAGAAAACACTCATGTCTATCTCTATATTCTATAATTATAGATACATATTTTCAATTGCTAAAATCAGTATGCATAATTGTTGTCTTCCACAGTACAAGTATCTTCCAGTGCTACTAAATGTGTTTAATTCTTTAATATATGCTGCCTATATATTTTTTAAATACATTGCCTGTATATTTTTTGTTAATAAATTGTATATATCATGTTAATACATTGCTTGTATATTTTTGGTTAACACATTGCCTGTATAATTTTAGTTAATACATTGCCTATATAATTTTGTTTAATGTATTGCCTGTATATTTTTGGTCAATATGTTGCCTAAATGTATTTGTTATATCAAACTAAGTATTATTCTATAGGAAGTGAAATGTCAAATAAATAGCTTAGTTGTATTGTAGTATTTTTATGAGTTTTCATTATGTCACATTAATAATTTAGCTTTATTTCAAAATGAGTTTACATTATGTCACATAAATACTTCAGCTTTATTCCACATAATTTACTTTATATGATCTGGTAATGACACATGGATGTTTTAAAATTATTAATTTTCTTTACTTTCATTGTTTTGATTCAAACTTTCAAGTCTCTTTTTCAAGTTGTAATTATTGCTGTGATTGGGGCAGTTATTAAAATTGGATTTCTGATTCATTCATCATGAAAAGTTTGTTTCTTTAATTTAAAATGTTTTATTCCATTTATATTCTTTTTTTTTAATTTTAAAGGTTTCACTGATTCAGTTTATTAGAGAATTATTTTTGTATAATTTCAAATGTTTTTCTTTGATTTCATTCTCTATTACTGATATACTGGTATTATTTTAATAAGAGAAGGGATTGCTTTATTTGTTTGTATTTTTCTTATTGATTCTTTTATTTTAAAACAAAAATGTTTTTGGGGGAAGGTCAGTTCTAGACAAATTTCCTTATGCCAAAGTTGAAGCAACAATGATCATTATCATCATCAGCAGCAGCAGTGGTGGTGGTGATGATGATGCTGGTGTGATGGTGATGCTGATGGTGGTGGTGGTGATAGTGATGATGATGATGATGATGATGACTTTTTCCAAAACTTCTATTGACTGCTTGCTGTTGTGAACGAAGGTCTTATAATCTTACCAAATCCAAGGTTTTACAAGGATGTGGGCACTTCTGACAAGTGCTGCTATTATTATTATTCCCCCCTCTCCCCTCTTATCTTGGGGTACTTTACCATCATTAACCCTAGATAGGTGATCATGTAGTGATTATTATTGATTCTGTACTTTCCCTACTTTTAGGCATACTTTGTTGATATTTTAGCCTCATTCACCTTATTTATGCATGCTTTAAAGGTAATTTAGTCTCATTCACCCTTTATAGGAATACTTTGTAGGTATTACAGCTTAATTTACCCTATATGGATAATTTGTATCTATTTTTTTTTTGGGGGGGGAATAGCACTGTAAGCCTACTACCACCCTGAATCCTCCAATCTGCCACTGTTATTTGCTTCAACATAAAATTCATTTAATTATTTTTGTAAAACAGGGGCTTTTGTAGTTTACTTCACTTTGAAATATGTTTTTTGTCCCATGCATAGTGAATTATTAATAGTTTAATGATCATTTTAATCATAGTACAGTAGAACATTGATTTTCCAAACAAAATGGGACAAAGTAGGTTCAGTTAATCAAATAACTTGGATAATCTAACATACATGAGAATATTCTGTTTGTATTAAACATTGTAATTAGGCCTACAAATAAATTATTAAATGTAAGCTTTTACCCCAGTATTTTGAAATATGAAGTATTATAAAAAATAATAGATTTAAAAAATAGTATGTAAATAATAACCCAAATGTTTTGAAGAAACAATGCATGTTATATTTATTTTGAACTTAACCTAATTATTTTTTCACTGGTTTCATCTTTAACAGCAAGTAATTGCAGACAAATAAGATTGTAATGAATCTTGAGAAAGTCTACATTTTAAAATAACAACACACAGCAGACAACTATGCATCAAGATCCTTGGACAAGCCTCAGCATCACAGGGCAGCAGTAGTTCAGATAATTGGTGGTTTGGATAATTGACATTGGATAATAAACAATCTACTGTAATTAGTACTGGTGTGAATTGAATGTACAAGCTTTTCATAAAAACAAATATTACTCCTACACTATTTATTCATAATTAAGATTAACAGTGCCATTAGTGCTGCAAGCTTTTATAAGAATATATTTGAGAAAGTTTAAAGTATATTTCCTAATGCTTTATGTAAATTTCAAATCATAATGTTCTGTTTCTTTTGTAAAATATTCAGGTATATTTCTAATACCTGAATTATCTATACTTCCATCCATGTATTGAGGTACATTCTAAAGATTTATCTACATTTATGTCCATTATGTTGCTGTTTGTTTTATAAAATATTGAGGTACATTTCTAGTATGTTATCTACACTTCCGTCCATAATGTCGCTGTTTGTTTTATAGAATATTGTAATGCTTTAATATGTTACCTAATCATCTCTGTCCTTGGTTTTTGACTGTACATGTAAGGATCTTCAAATTTATTTTTAATTTATAGTTTCTCACCAACCTAAAATATCAATTGCTGTATATCTGCACATTTATTCTTGAAAATGCAATGGTTTTAATGAAAAAGTATGCTGGCAGATGTTTGATACTTGACAGGTCTCAATGCCATGAAAATCATTTGCTGTTTACTGTTTTGTTGTTTTTGTAGTGTGCTAAAGAGCTGAAGAGAGCACTGTATATTATATATAATCAGTCTTTAAATGGCTAAGCTTCACTTTCGCTATTACTGCATTTATTTAATTAACTTTTTAAAATGTCAAAATATATAAGAAACAGAACTTTTTTTTTTTTTTAAAATAATATATATCTAAAATGCTGAGTTCTAGAGTACACATGCATCAATTTCAGAAATTGAGCTATAATTTAGTTCATAAATTTGTTAATAATTCTTTTTATATACTTAACTGTAGATAACTTTGATTAACTTATTAAATATTTTTAGTTGAATACGTTTTTTATAGTGCTTAGTGCTAAGATTTTAAATTACTTAATTTTGAGTTTTGAAAGTGTTTAATGCTGAGTTGTAAAATGTCTAATGAATAGTTGTGTTAAATTTCTAGATGCTTTGTATGTATGTTATTATTTCTTATTGTTCTTAAATATGTTTTAGTGAAATCTTAATAGGATGACAATGCTATTTATAACCACACTTATGGGGAAAATGTAATTTCACTTTGTCTCATCAGTTTTTCCCACCCCATATATTATGCAAACATCCCAAAAAGTTAAGGACTCCCTTGCAAACATAATAATTAATAATATAGGAGATTGCCAGCAGTTGACTGCTTCATCAAACTGTGTACATATACTTTGGAGCTGCTTGTTTAACAGAACTTATATCTGTCCTAAGATTCTGAAAGTAATGGTATTACAGTTCCTATAGACATGAAACATAAGTACAGTCAAGGACATAAATTCCCCCCAAAATAAAATACGTTTGTGCAAAGCGCTCTCTTAGGATTTTATTAGGATACATTTATGTAGGGCTGCATTTAACCAAAAATGTCTGCCTGATAAATCTTGTTCTGTGCAGATCTGGGGGTAGTGGCATGACTCTTTTAGCAGGAGTATTGGTCTCCTGACCTGTAGAAGTCATATAGGTCACTATTACTGTGTAATAACACATAGTCACTTGGTGGCATTCTAAAACTATTTGTGTTACCTGTGGAAGCATATAGGTCACTATTATCTGTGTAATAACACAAAGTCACTAGGGGGCATTCCAAAATTATCAATGTTATAAACCAAAAATAACTACTAAATGGCATTTATAAATAATCTGTGTTATAAATAAAAAATAAAAAAGCCACTAAGTGACATTTGAAAATTATCAGTGTTATATTTAAAAAAAATAGCCACTAAGTGATACTTGAATTAAATCAGAATTTATGACTACTTCACTTTCACTTCACCATATAGTGTACTCTCCGTTTCTTATCTAGGACAAGTGCTAAAGTATATTTACATTCTCCCAATTTCTGATCTTACTGGTTGATATCTTATTTGGTTTATGACATCATAACTATGATATTTATATATCACCCAGGATGTGTTGTTATCATGTTAAACAGATCTCAGTCCACTCTTAGTGTAGCATTCACATTGTAGAAAGTCAATTCTAAATGATTAATTGTATATAAACTGTTTTTAGATGTATATACTGGATCTTATATTAAAAGGAATATTTTTCTTTTAAGAAGTTTCTTTTTAAATGTATTATATTTATAGTGGATATGTAAATGTTATGACTTTTATTTGTGAGATTAAACAATTATATTTTCTTCTCGAGTAAAAATGTTGATGACAGAGTATTAAAAGTTGGTTAAAAATATTTTGTTAGAGTAGTGAAGTGTACAGGTTTGTGTAGTGTAGTTTGAGTTTTTCAATTAATTTATACTTACAAAAAGTGTCTTTCGGCAAACATACTGTCAGAACCATGCAACCACAAAAAAAAGTGAACAGTTCAAAAGTCTGCAAAATAAATTTCCTTTTTCCATTCTGTCAGCAATAGAAATACTATGAAGGATGATTTTAGTCTCAGTTAACTGGCTATATTATGGCACTCACACCATACAGCTTGAATACAGTCACACTGGCATGCCTAGACACAATATGACTGTACGCAATCACATTATAGTATGGACAGATTATGTGTACAACTGTACACAATAGCATTATTATATACACAGACCATCTGCACACAGTACTGTATACACAGATTATGTGTACACAATAGTATATCTATACACACAGACCATATGTACACAATAACATTACTATATACACAGACCTGTACACAATAACAATATTGTATACACAGAATATATACACAATAACAGTGCAGAATGTGTACAAACTAACAGTAATGTATATGCAGTGTGTACACAATAACAGTACCAAATATGTGGTGTGTACACAATAACAGCACCAAATATGCAGAAAATGTACACAATAACAGTACCATATACATAAACCCTGTGTACACATTAACAATACCATATGCAAGGACAAACAATAAAGATGGTTCACACACAGCCATAGCAAGAATATTTTAAAGGATTAATGAAAGCAGATCTGTTTAGTGCATGTTCTAGCAATGCTGAATAAATTGACAGTGACAATTCAACATTACTACCAGCAACTAAATTTCTGCATAAAATGCAGGTTGAATTCATTCACATGCCATGACATTTTTCAGCAAAAGGTCCTCTCCGTAACGATGGCTTGCTGCTCCACTTTGCTCCAGCTTCTGAGGATTGTGAGGACTTCATAAAGATAGTTTGCTGCTCCACTTTGCTTTTTTTCAACTCCTGAGGATTGTGAGGACTCTAAAGATAGCTTGCTGCTCCACTTTGCTTTTCTTCACCTTCTGAGGATTGTGAGGACTTATTTTGGAATAGTATCCCACTATGTAGCCTACTATAACCATGGTACAGAATTTCAATAACTACTTTTCACAACATTTCAGCCATTTTCTTGAATTTCTGTGAACAATCCTGAAGAAATATGCCCCAAAATCATTTGAAATTGACCATGTTCCATCATCAGGCTACCTGAATGTTCAGATGTGACAATACCTACTCTGACAAACATCAAATACTTCTCTTTCTACTGACATTTTACTTATCACTTTTTAAATAGCTATTTCAAGGTCTGTACTGATAAAAATCAATCCATGACACAAATTACTTGAAAAATCTCTAATCTCTCATTTATTTCAAAAGTGCCTATAAAATGTACATGTTCTGTCCCAGCTTGCATTTCAGCTATATCACCTAATCTTGTCACACAGCTAATCATCACTATCATAGCACTGAAGCTGCACTTTTAAAAGTAATGAATGATATTCTATCTACTTTTAACTATTTCAGTTTTCTCTTATTTCTTTATTTATCAGTCTTTGACATAACTGACCATGATACATTACTCCCTTTTATGTTTTTATTATATTTTTTATCCATGATACTGCTCTAACTTCATTCAAGTCATGGATGAAAAGGAAACAAATTGTGTCAATAAATTGTAAATGTTCCACCCTAACACATCTTTTTTTTATGGGGGTCTCAGACCAATTCTGTTAATTACAGTCCCTATCCATTATCATAAATAATCATCCATATTCTGTACCCCTGTGATGCTCAACTGTTTAAAACAAACTGCCCAAATGAAAATTGCTTCCATCCTAAATATATAGAAATATGTGTCTGATACTAAGTTATGAATGGTGAATAATAAGTTTGAAGTGACTCATGATAAAACTAATGTCATGCTTGTTACTGCTAAAGAGTTTCTAAATACATTGTATTTACTTCTACCAATGCCAATGAACAGTAGTGACACCCATTAATTGAATGAGTTGCTTAGAAATATGAGTGTACTCTTCAACAACTTTGATTCTTTATAATACATTTTCCAATATGTGTAGAATAGCTATCTGGAGCAAAAACATTTGGTGTGGACTACCAGTTTATGCTTCAATTTTTTAATTTTTTTTTTTGCTATCCCAGGCTGGATTGACTACATGCGAATTCTGGTAAGGTGCAGTACCAGATGTGATGACACTTCACCAGTTGGTGGAGCACAACATCAACCTGTTGCCTGCAAATGAAGAAATTCAGAAAGCCACCTGAACTTCAGGGGACTGACCCATTCATTTTTGGATCACACTACACGATCTGAAGCCTTTTGACTTCTGAATTTTGAGTTTCACATCTTTTGAGTTTGAGTTTTGAACTTCAAGTTTGAGTTCATTTCTCAAGTTTCCAGTTGCCTATTTTCACGTGCTATATGAACCTCCTGGTTTACTGTTGTAAACTTCTACAACCTACCCCAATAAGGGCAAGAACAGGGTGTAAGTGTAAGGAACACTATACTCTACTGATGTCTGGCAGCAAGATTTGTTAACTGCCAAACAATTTCAAATGTAGAGAAATTGTGGGACATTGCTACATTTATTGTTATGTTTGAAAGAGATGACATGGCGAGAAGCACCCAGGTCAACTCCAAGTAGCAGAACAGTGTTTTGCACGTGTGAGTGATACACGTGGAGCAGACAAAATTTGAAATTTGAAATATAAATTGTGACATTTTGGCAAAATGAGCAAAGACTCTTAAGACCATGCTGAATCAAGTTATGTAAGCTATTATTGTTCACCTCTAATAACTCCATTTCTTTGCTCTGATAGGACTAACCTATGATTTGTATTGACTAATGTTGAATTGTATATTATATTTTTCTTATATATAGAGACTGTGTAATGTAAAATTATCCAAACATGAGTTTGTGGAATATTGATGTCAAGTAATCTATTTCATTGTAATTGTCATATATATATATATATATTTGATTGTTCATTTAATAAATTTATTGTTAAATTTATTGACCTTACACATATTGATATTGATAATCTTATGTTGGTGAAGAAAGTGGGTGGATGGGGTCACTAAATATAGTTTAAAGATGGATTTGTCTTCTCCTTTAGTAAGAAGTTTTCCATTCATTTAAACATTATGTGACTGTAAATGTTGTTTTATGTTGTGGAACAGAGAAAACATTTACAGCACCAAAATATCCACCAAGTGAGAGATGAGTGTTGTCTGCTGGAGAATAATGAAGAACTTTCAGAAGCGATTTTGTTGTGTTACCTTACGAGATCTTAAAATGTTTCTAAACCATTTTGAACGAAGACTGTTGTATATTGTACATGTTACTATTTGTAAAGCACTTACATCTACTTCTGTTCTAGAAAAATAAGCCCCTTTTCTACCATTGATCTAAATGTAATATTGATTTATAATGTAATTCACTAGTTTAAAAAAAAATGGTATTTACTATTCCATGTCACCCATACTTTTAATAAAATTCAATGAATTTAATGAGGGTTATGACTCGTTTTTTTTTAATTTTTGAAAGAAATACAGAGTAGAGAGTGGAGACATAAGAAACTGGAACTGAATTCTCTGGTTTTGATATTTCCATTAAGAGCTTTTCTTTTCTTTTCTTTTCTTTTTGAGGGGTGTCTCGGGTGCCCATCACCGATCCCATAAAAATAAGTGATAGGTGCACAAGTGTTTTCTGATTGGTCAGTTAGTTATCTATAGAAATAAATATCCGCAAGAGGAAACGAGTTTTAGAAGTGGTTCTTCAACAATTTAGAAAATCATCAAGGTTGATAACTCTGCAACATCTTTGACAGTTACTCGAGCTTTATTTCTCTTGACAAGGGAGATGACTTTTAAAAGGCTGTAGAAAATCAACCTGCATATTATAAACTTGGAAACGGCTTTTAAAACTTACTAATATACACTTTCTGACTGTCATCTTTATTTGAGAGCGGATAAAACGCACTAAATAAGCTATGTAATTTATAGATACTTTTTAATAATCGTTTGTCAACATAATAAACTTTCTCTTAGGGGCATCCCGTGTTTAAAGAGTGGGATTTTAGAGATGGCAACGTGTGGCAATATGTTTGATCCTCTTGAATGCACAATTTGCTTGGAATCATTTGTTGATCCTAAGCTTCTTCCTTGTTTTCATACCTTTTGTTTAGACTGCATTGAGCGCCATGTAAAGCAAACCGGAGTTGGGACTCTTAACCGACAAGGAATAACGTTTACTTGTCCAATGTGTAGAAAAGACACGTTCGTTCCTGACGGTGGTGCACAGAACTTTCAAACAAACTTTTACATCGATGCAGTAAAAAAACAACAAAGTCCTGAACAATTAAAATCGAAAAGAAACCGCATCGCCAAGTTGGAATCTTTAGACTTGATGTTAGTGGACACGACCCTCAACAATAGTGGTGATCATAAAAAAGTAGAAACTGTTTGTGTTCATGTACCTCAACATCAAGGAGATTTATTCTGTAATACATGCCTGCAAACAACCTGTGCAAGATGTGGCAGCAGTCACCACAGACAGCACCAACTTACATTTGTGGAGCTTGAGTATCCAGCTACAATTCATAGACTAGCAGAATTGCGCTTTAAAGCATCTCAAATAGCAAAATATTTGCTTCAGGTTCAAATCGACTGTTGTGATTATTCACAGAAAGTGTTGAGAGAAACTGGTGACATAAAGAGTAAGCTTAAAAAGCAGAGAGAAGAAATTCATTCTCTTGTAGATGAAAAATTTAATGAACTACTCAGAAACTTGCAGGACAACACCCAGAAAGAACTAGATGAAGTCAGATTACACAAAGCAAGTGTTGATGAACTGATCCAACAAACAACTTTGTTTGGAAAAAAAGCAGAAAGGGCTCAGAAAAGCATCAACCTGACAGATATGGCCAGAACTGAAAAACATGTTTATAATGAATGCATGAAGATTTTAAAGGCCATCCCATCATTTCTTCAAGGGAAAATGTTATTTAAGCTGAACAAGCCACAGAATCCTGTAAGCAGCATTTTGACCACCCAAAACTTGTTTGGAACTATTGTAAGTGAACTTAGCACACAACCTACACATGCTGATCATTCACTTAATGATGACAGTGATTGTGATAGTCATTCTTTAAACAGTAAAATGCTGCCTTCCTCACTCACAGTTTGTTCCCAGTCTGATGATGATGTTTGTTCTCTGGAAGGAGAGCAACAAACCCAGTCATTTCAGGCTGAAGGGGGCAATTCTAATAGTAGTAAAATGTCTGCAGCAAAATCCCCTATTCTCCTGTCTCCACCTGAGACAATTATTTATGCTTCTAAGAAACCAAGAGTTGTTGGGAATTTTCACACTGAAACACAAGGAGAAATCAAGCACATAGTACCGCTACAGTCCGACAAGGCCTGGATCAGTTATGGACAAGCGGATTCCATTTTATATTTAATGAATATGGCTGGAACCACTACTATGAGGCAGAATGCAGGTGGTGGTGTTCAAGATGTGGCAATTCTTAGGAAAAATGTATTATTGCTGGCAACTCCAGCATCACGGAAGCTGAAAACATTTCAAATTCAGGATTATGATGATGATGGTGACACTAGAAACTTGACTTCTTTCCGTGACTTGCCTTTTCCAGCTACTTGTGTTGTAGTTGGACGCCCTGGAATAGCTGTAGCAGGAAAACTCAATATTGTTGTCATTTCAAAGGATGCCACTCGCATGACCTGGGTCCTAAAGGGAGAAGAATTCTTGAAGAAGCCTTGTTCCATCACATACTCATTAATTTCGGGTTTTGACATCTTGGCAGTGGCTGATCCAGGCTCAAAGACTGTCTACATATTTTCCAAAGATTCTAAACCTGCTACTGTTTTTCATAATAATCCCATACTTTACACTGGTGAAGGTATTGTTGATGATGATTCTCAGAAAAACTTTATTCCAGTTTCGGTTAGTGGTCGAGAAGGTCTTCTTGCAGTTTTGGACAAGGCAACAGAAACTGTGGCACTTCTTGGAAATGAATTTAGTGTTGTCAGTATTATTAAACTTGGGCAACTATTAATTATGGAACCATGGACCATTGCCATTGCATTTAACAGCTTCCATTCATCTTGCAACAGAATGTGGCTTGGTACTACCTCAGGCCAAATCTGTGTCATTGAGCTACCACTATCTAGCATTACTTTAGTGCCTTAGGTTAAATAGATGATGTTCAACAAAGGTTTTCTTAGTTTTTAAATCAGTCAAAAATGCATCTCTTTTGCTAGATATATTTAAGTACAGTATTGACATTGATTGATAGATTAATTTACGTTGGATTTTGTATTGAAGTAAACTGCTTTTTGTTGTTTAACTAGGAGCAGGACATTTTCTTTCTGGGTTGTTTAAATCATGCAGTTTCAAGATTTTATTTGAGCATTCCAATGAGAAAATAGACACTCTAATGAGGACTGACTGGAGTAACTGGAGATTACTGCAGGCTCTTCCCTCTGCCATTCCAAAAATGTTTTTATCTTAAAGGAGCAATAGTGTTGGTTGCATAATGCATTGTATCACAAGTATGCACATATTTAAAATAAGCATTAATGTCATCTAAACAATAACTCTTAATTTTCTTATCAACCCTGGGAAATTGTAGCCTTGAGTAACTCACATTTTGTAATGACAACTCGCTAGCGAAAGAATGTCAGTGCTAACATTGAACATATAATAATGGGTTCAGATAAATAAAAAAAACAAAAAAACCCTCTAACAATATATTTGTCTTTGTTGTAATAATGATTACTTCTTTTTTTAAATATAATAAGTTTTATAAAAATATATTGCTTAACCTATAAATCAGCTGCTTCCACCTTGATTTTTTCTTTTATATTTGCATTTGAAGAGTTAATTTCTGCACAACACACCTCTATTCCACCCTTGATAACAATAAATTCATCCACTCCTATTGATTCACAGATTCACTGCATGTGCTGGGCAATGATTGTAGTATTCAATTGTTTTCAGTATAACTTTTTTTAAAGAATGAAAATATATTTAACCGCTTCATTGTCTCTTCTTCTATTGAACTGAAGGTTTTCATTACTTATCTACATTTTTTTATCTAGCTGTAGAAATAGGTGACAAATAAGACACTGAAGATTTAAACGAACACCAAATGAAAACGCTTGTACTCCAGATACACCCGAAAATCCCAGCATCTCCACACATGATTGTCATGTTTAAAATAACAAGGGGTCTGTATAAGTAATACAGAAGGACCAAATTTACATGTACATACAAAGTGTGAATAAATGCAATTTTGCTGCAATATTTATGCACAATCTAATTTAGCAGAAACAAAAACTAAATGAGGAGAGAAAATTTAATGAAAAGATAACCCTAAATAAAGTTTTAGTTTATCACTTTATGCATTTAGTTCCTGTTTTTTATTTGCATCTAATCCTAACCCTAACCTTTCTCTAAAAAATAAACAAACAAAGAATCTGACCCTAACCTATCTCTAAAAACAGGCAAAAGATGACAGTCATGAGCCACTTCCATGATATGTGGAGAAATCCCAAATAAAAAAGAATGAACCTAAGTAAGCCTGCAGAAAACAACACACATCATGTTATTACTGATACCCACATCAGCTAAATGCAGTCGACTCTACTGAACCTAAACTGGTCTTGAAAATATTGATGAATTACTTCGAATTATAGGCGTAGAGTTGACAATACTGAAAGGGGTAGATATCAATGCGCCGAATATGTCTCTCATCCACGCATGGCACACATTCAAGATGTGTAAATACATTATTAATATTATTGTTATTCTACTTCTGTGTTCTCATCAATCATAATTTGAATCTAATCTGAAACACTAGTCAGATTGAGTGCCAGTAATTAAATAATTTTCTTAAAAAGTAGATAGAGAATCACACAATTTCTTGTGAAAAAATATTGCCTTGTGAATAGCTCGCAAGAGACATTTTAGCACTCGCAAATTGCAAGCTTGCAAGTGGAATTTTCAAAGGGTTCGCTCTTATATCTACTGATACTTCAACCATTAGTAATAAGTAACATAATCATCCATGACAGTGTTTTCTTATTTGCATAAACTTTAGTGTAAATTGCAAATTGAAGACATTATTCACATTAGAGAGAAAAAATTCAATGATCTCATTATTACTGATTGTCATATTAAATACAAACCTGTTCCAGACATCAGAATAATATTTTATTTAAATCCTTTGTACCATAGTGAAAGCTTGCAGAAATCAGATGGAAATTTGATGGTAGATTTATTTTAAACTTAGAATTTTTTAAACATAATCAGTCGTTTGCATAAAGTCTTATAATGACACAAACACGAAATTTGAACAAACTTCATGTATAATTTTATTTGTCATTAAGTTTATTTGTTTGCAAACAGTGAAAATAGATCTATGACCAGAAATTCAGAACAGTTTCAATCTTGAGTCTTTACTGATTTTAATATCTGTTCAGAAGCACAAAGATACAATTTCCTGATATGCTGATTCGATTACTTCTGTATAATAATCCAGTTGTGTTAATATTCGAAAGGTTAATCAAACTAATTTTCTAAACAATTTTTTTTGAAATGGCTTGTTTTCCTACTAACAACAATATTTGCATATAAATTGTATATCTTTTAATAAATCAGTAAACACAGCCAATGTATTTCATGTCCCACCTGTTTGTATTTTCCATTTGGTTTTATTCATTGTTTCAAATTTAAAATATGATTGTGAATTTTAGAACACTTTATACAAATAAACATACATATTTATCTTTTCTTTTCATTTTTTAATTCAGTGGTTATTTATTTGTCAAGGCTTTAGAGTTTAGTACATTATTCTCAATATGACAACAGACCTCACTTTCATTTAGGGAATGTTGTAAACTTTCTAAACATATATAGGCTTGGGCAGTTATTTTTAATAGTTTGGTTGTTATTATTTGTATAATTTAAACTAACAATAATCTGTATTTCTAGGGATCTGACTGTCCAAAAAGATTACAATTTCAATGAGTTAATAAATAATATTATGTATTAAATTCTCTTTAATTTTTAAAGCAATGATTGTTCTTGTTTTCACTTGTTTGTAAATTTATTTGTGCTTTTTGAGACTAAATCAGTAAATGATTAAATGGCGGTCAAAATTAAAAAAGTACTGAAGATTTATTATAAAGAATATATAAATGGAAAGTAATATCTATATTTTTAAAATTCTGGATGATGGAAATTGGAATAGAAATTTTATTTGCTTCCATAACCAAAAGATTGTCATTATTATTAAATTATTTTTTTAAAAAATAAGTAATGTGTTTAATTTATATATTTGGTTTCATGGAATAGAAATTATGTTTTCTTAAAATTGAATATATTATCATACTTTTTATATTTGGGGTTATGGAGATGAAATTATTCTTGTTCCTACAGACAAAAGATTATCATTAATATTATTAAATTAAAATTATAATTGTTTCTTTAATAATTGAAATTGTTTTACATGTACTTAGGTTATTTGGGTATTTATTACTTTTTATCTGTTATGGATATAGATACATATAGTGCAAAAGTTTAGATCTACATTAAAAATATCAATATGGATTTCTATTACATTCTTTTAATATATTTAAATATTTTTAAAATTTGTTTAGTGTGTTAGTTTGATTCATTTTAATATTTATGTTTTATTTTTTACTTGGTATCTTCGCAAAATAAACATTAAAAATAATTGTCTTTTTTTAATAGTACATTTTCTTCAGATCCTTTCTGTTAGAATGTTGTTTAGTTGTATGCTATTACAGCTAAGAATTGTTAACCACTCCCTGGAAATGTATCCGTACATATAGCCCAGAGTAGATAAATTAACATCTTCACTGGTACTAAAATACCAGTTTGCTATATATGTTTTTGAGCTTTGTATTGTTGATCTACACATTTGGTTAATGCATTCTTACTTTGTAATGATGTATTATTCTCACTGAAGAGAGAAAATCACATTTTTGGTTACAAAATACAAATTATTTTCTTCTTATTGGTAGTTATATATTTCTTTCACTGTTTCTGACATCTTCCTTCAAAAGTTGCAATGATTCTGAACATTTTGCAAATACCAGCAGAGCAAGTTGATTGATGGCATCAGGAAATAGTAATTAAAAGAGGTATTGGAGGATTTGAAGACTTTTTATGTGTGTGGAGCAAGTGGTTCTGACAGCAACATTTTAGACTGACTGAAAGTAATTGGGGTCAGTGGACTGCAGACATTTTTGTCTATAAAAGAAATAAATATTTGTTTTTCTCCTTGGTCCTTTAAACAGATAAAGGTTTATGTGCTACTTTTACAGTAGTATAAAATGTAATCAAATTTTGCTACAAAAAACTCTAACCCTCGAACAGTCCAAGTAAATTGTGTACCTGAGTATGTTCAAGAACTTGTTTTACCAGGAGCTGTCTCCAACAATCCCCTAAAGCCCTCTGAATTAAGTTATAGGTTTGAAACAGGTATACATTGTAACAACTAAGCATACAAATCATGTAACCAGAAGGGAAGAAATAGAACAATACAGTTGACCTTAGTGCAGTGTTAGATTGTACAAATCAATGTCACCAGAACAGAAGAAATAGGACAATACAGTTCACCTGTGGCAGTGTTAGATTGTACAAATCAATGTCACCAAAAGGAAAGAAATAGAACAATTGACCTGTGGCAGTGTTATATTGTACAAATCAATGTAACCAGAACAGATGAAATAGGACAATACAATTGACCTGTGCCAGTGTTAGATTGTACAAATCAATGTCACCAGAACAGATGAAATAGGACAATACAATTGACCTGTGGTGGTGATAGATTACAACATGGAGGATTTGACCACCAGGATCAACTGAGCCTTGACATCATAAGAAAGACTCATAAAGTTAATTTTTAAAAACT
The DNA here is from genome assembly GCA_028829895.1 of Sinotaia quadrata. Classification (NCBI taxonomy): domain Eukaryota; kingdom Metazoa; phylum Mollusca; class Gastropoda; order Architaenioglossa; family Viviparidae; genus Sinotaia; species Sinotaia quadrata. The sequence continues at coordinate 50,700,295 of CM054177.1, read as the reverse complement.
TTCATTTACAACAGTTGAATCATGCAGATATTAATATTTTAATCATATTTTTAATGTACAGGTATATTCAGGAGGGTTTTCATAACCCATAATATTTTAATGTTTTATGTAATCTCAGGTAATTTTTTACAACTTGTACAAATAAACATTTTTTATTAGTACAAACATGGAATTGTCAGGAACAATGAATAAGATGGAAGCTTAAAGACTTGCTTTCATGTGTATAACCATACTGGAAAAATATAGATTGTTGTGTGCTTGAAATGAATGACACAACTTAGGTGACCTGAATGACAGGTGCAATAAGTTTGTAGGCACACTTGATGTATAAAAATAGATTAACCTTATGATCCTCTTTTGAAGTGAGTAAAACTAATTAGGTGTGAGACACTTAGACATGAGGGGTATTGAGGAATCACTACTTTGTATGACGACTTCAAACCAAATGTAGCAATACATGAAAGATACCTCAGAATAATAACAAGCAAATGGATGATAGTTTTTATGCCACTTGCATGCACACCAGGATTAAAAGAGATTGATCAGAAAGTTTAGAATATGGACAGGACAAAAGTCCATCACTGTTGTTATATTTCGGAAAATTCTCAAAATAAGCACCTGCCTGAGGCGAAATACTAAACTTTTGCAAGGATATGGTTAGATTCTTCTAACTAGTTCTGATCACATAGTATTTAGAATCTACAAAATTATTTCCCAAGTCTATTAAAGAAAATGTAATGGCTACAATGAAGAGATTGGTTCACTGGGCATTTCCATGTCAAATATTTGCATTATTAAAGCACAAGGAACTGTTAGTAATCTCATATTGTTTTTTAAAAAAAATGCAGCCCACTAATGAAGATGCAAAAACTACAATCTTATTTTTTGCAATATGTGATAAGTGTGTATAATTAAATGCTATGTGAGTGGAAGATACTACAGATATTGTAAAATGTTGGAATGATTGTCACGTGGGGGAGTCTTGTTTGGCTGTTTCGATGTTTCTCTCTCTCACGAGGAGTGGGCAGCTCGTGCCATGTGCCAGTAATACGTCGTCTTTTAGATTTTACAAAAGACACGAGACAGACACCATTGATGGTTGGGTGGGGCCCGAATTTATTCTGTCATGCAAAGGAACGTTTTATTGGCTGTGTGTGATTGTGCAATATGATTGTAAAGAATACTGGACAAACAGATGAATGAAACGAAACAATACAAATATGAACTCTTTGTATTCACTCAATATATAAAATCCTTAAATGTATATATATTTATGCATGACATCATATACATATATACTATGTCTACATACATCTGTCTTAAGCTAAATGAAACTTGGTGAACGAATGAACGCTTACATATATATATATATATATATATATATATATGCATTCGGGTATACATAGTTACTCTCATTATTCCACATTTGGCTTGTGCAAACTATGAAATAAAAAATAATAATTTTGGCTCCATTCTTTTCTCATGACAATGGTTAACTTGTGCTTGCTTCTTTTCAAGTGGCATGTTAGAAAATGCTGAATGAGAAAGCATGGATACATAGAGATAAAATGGAAATTATTGTGTTGGACATTTATGCCTGCATCGATGAAGTATTGTAGAAAAGTGTAGAGATTTTTTATTCCCAGCCCCAACGTTCCTTCCTGTGTGTTTGAAACTGGTGGTTGTTTGAGCTTGCTACCAAAACTTGTGCACATAATTTTGAAACTGCTGCACGGCATTTTTTAATGAACTGCATGTCTGCATGCCTTAGAGGGAACATTGCCCAGCCCATGATTCTGGATTTTGGTTTTACATCCACTAGTCTTCATATTCTGGTTACTGTGCAAGCTCTATGCAGGGTTGAAGATAGAAGCAGTTATCTGAAACTTGCCAATCAGACCCTGGTATCATACTGTTGTGAGCATTCAGGAGTGATATGGTGAGATATCTGGAATGGCATGATGATACTGTCAGAATTGTGAGGGGTCTGGACTGGAGTGACATAGTGATATATTGTCAGAGTAAGAAACATTGTCAAAGTTGTGAGAGGGCTGGGGTGGCATTGTGAGATACTGACATTGTGGGAAGTCTGAAAGGATATGATAAGATATTTTCAGAGTTCTGAGCAGTCTGCATTTTGACTTAATTAATTATGAAATTATTAACAAAACAAATCTAGAAAACTGGTTTATTTATTGATATACAGAATATAGAAAGCAGCCTCTGTATTGCTGAGAGTTATCTCTCTTGTTAATTTTTCTGGAGAGCACCCCTACCCCACCCAAAGATTCTTCTATTAGCGATGTCGATATGTGTCATTTCTTCGAGAATTTATATGCTCGCACACCTTGTGATCCGACCCTGATTAAGTCTAAGGAATGATTTTGTACCAAACCTTACTCCGATAAAACTTATTAAGCGGAACACTTATTTTTTAACAAAAAGAAACAATAACAATAGCTTAGCATCAATAATAAAAATGAAGTCGTTTAACTTTAATAATTTAAGATGTATAAATTATATTAAACAAGTGGGGCTTCTTTCGTTTTTATAAAGTCAATACAATAAACAGCAATATAAATATTAAGCATTTTATTATAAACAAATTTGTTTAAACACTTCTGTAAACTAGATGCGGGGGAGTTCGCGTTATCGAAAATCTCGTATTTTCGCGTGTTATCAACCCGATTGTTTACATGCCGACATAATGGCGACGTGCATGCCGACGCGAGAACTTAGTAACTCGAGTGACTATGTTACTTTTGCTTAAACGAGTTAAGCAACGATTGCCATGGGATCAGGTTCAAGCACACAAATACAAAGTATCAAAAACGACAAAACTGAACCATTTAATAAATCCAGAAAAGCTGGTGCTGATGTAGATGTGTCTCAACGTAAAGATTCTAGGTACTAGTAGTAATTTAAAACATTCCATAGTCCAATGCTGAAATGTGAAACATAAATGTTATGTAGTATATTAAACATTCCATCATCGTTCTGTCTCTTTATCTCATTTTTTTTTATATCCTTCGTCTTCAGTTTTCTTAAGTTACATATATTGATATATTGAACAAAAGTATTTAACCGTTAGATATCAGGCTCCATACATTCATTTATTTATATTACTTTAGCCTATAGATTTTTTTTTTAAAAGTGATTGTTATACACACACAAAAAAAAAGAAATCGAAATAAATAGTATTGTGATTTAGTTAAACTTAAGAATATATTATTAATTTACAATTACTCACGTTTGGAAACTTTGCTTAGCTGATTTCGTGTCAATTATTCATTCGTGGTTATTTTTTGTGTGTTGTTGATACATATAAATTAATTGTATTATAAACAACTGGTATGAAACAAATATGCTTCATTTCATTTTAAAATTATGTTGCAATAAATAATTTTAACTAATAAATATTAAATTAATATAGCTAATAATATCATTCACTCTATAAGAATTCATTGTTGATATAAATATCTAAAAGTCTCACACACACACTAATATACAATGAATTTGTTTCTTATTGTTTTTTAAGCAAAATGGTGAGTGTTTACTGTGTAACCTTGTGTGTGTGTGTGTGTAATTCTACATTTCTCGATTTTATGGTGAGCAAAGATTGTTTTAAATGAGTGTCTCAGCTTTGTAATCCCAAATCCGTATCAACCAGAATATTTAAAACTGATAGCCACTTCTGCCCTAGGCTTTTTTTTTATGAAACCAGACAAGCCTAAGAATTAAGCATTACTCTAAGACAAAAGTGCAAAACATATTTTGTTAGATTTTGTTGCATTTTCAGATGACTTGGAAGTTATTTAATTCATTTTTCTCTGCAGTTTAGTTTGTGCTGGGGATAAATTGAACAAATAACTGTATATTAACATAGAGGCTTCATAACAGCAACATATAAACAGCTTTACATAACCAAATTACATGACCAAATGCCCTAATATGTGGTCGGATGAATATTCTTGGTTTAAAGTCTTGTTTAATGATTTATTTGTTATAGTTAATAAGTTATTTAATCAACAGCCAGGATTTATTTTAACTGTTCCTAAAAGAGAGTCACTAGAGTAGAATGCTGGTAATGTGTGGCTGTGAGTGACCATATAAAATTAATTTAAAATTATTAAGCAGAATATTAGCTTCATGTCAAAACATTTAAATCAAATGTTATTACTGTGTGCATACAAATTATTTAGATATCTAAAAATTCTAAGTAGAAATTGTCAGTATATATATATGTGTAGTTTTTTCTTCCTTTAAGCTAAGAATAAAATAATCAGCATTTCATCAGGAAAATAGTCTTACAGAAGTTGAATAGAGAATTTCTAAAATGTAATGAGACTTTAACTTTGTCTTTATCAGTTACCTAGTTGTACATGATGTACATTTTGTTTAAAATTAATAATCTATATATTAACGTTTCACTTTGCCACTTTGGGAGTTTGTTGTGATGTGTATTTTTCTTTTTGTAAATACAGAAACAACATGCATGCTCAGGTGCTAGACAAAACAACTGATGTTTTTGTTGTGGTAAGTATAGCATATTCTAAAGTATATATCAGTCAACCTAAAAAAATTAATAATTGATTATATTTTAAAATATTTATATAAACACTTAATATTATTACATGTTACCATTTTCATTCTGTGTATTTTACTACCTGTTACTGTTTTGATTCTCTGTATTTTATTACCTGTTACTGTTTTGATTCCATATATATGAAACTCATTATAATGAAAAATAAAAACTTTAAATAACATGCAATGATCATATTAATAGACATTTAAAAAAAATTATAGCAGTATGGATTTGTTTGGGTTTTTTTGTCAAAAATTTTTAATAAAACAAACATCTAGTAATAATTAATTTGTGGTCATTGTGAATGTTTGGGGGGGGGGGGGTTGTTGACCCAGTTTGCCTTAAGTTGTAATGATTAAAGAGATTAAACAATATTTTTTAAAAAAGAACATACCCTCAGTATTAAAATGTTTATATTTCATGCACTAGCTTTTTGTTTACGAAATAAATGAATTTATTTACAATTATTTTTAAAATATGATAACGTTGATAAATACAAATAAAGGCAAAATATATTGGTGATGTGAGGTAGCAATTTATATAACAGTTTAATTTTAAAATAGGGAGAGGCAAATTTACTCTGTCACAGTATGAATGTGCACACACACACATATATATATGTGTATGTATGGTTTGTTTCAGGAAATCAAACCTTCTCAGCTTGCATCTTCTTCTGATGCCTTTTCTTCTGAAGACCAATCCACTTTGCTGCAAAGCCTAGAGGTCAAAGTGAAACAGTTAGGAAAGGAGGTAAGAACCAATTCTTGTTTGACTATCCACAGCATTCAGCATATTTATATCTGTTTCCTTTTAAATGTCTTTAGAAAAAAATCTAATGATTGTTTAATGCCTTGCCTAAAAATTAATAAATTTTCTAATTATAATTTATAGCTTTGTCTGAATATATATGTTGGAGGTTTTCTCTCATATTTATTTTATGATATTTAAGTCAATTCATATTGTGGTGGAGTCAATATGCCTATCCATTTTAAAGTGTCAGTGTTGGAAGCAAACAACCCATGTTGAGAATATGCTAGAAATTGCTGATGCAAACCAGTTCCAACTGGGTGAGTAGTTTTTATTATCCAAAGGTTATGATTTATGAGAATGAGACCAGCTTTTTAATAGTGAAACTATTCTTTGTATGTCTGTTTTAGCTTGGATAAAAGCGTAATTATATTTTGTGTATATGTTCTTTCTTTGCCAGTACTGAAGTTATGCTTTTTGATATGTCTTAGGCTGCAGATAATAAAATGATGTTTTATGTCCTAGCTTGCGGATAGTGAAATTGAAAAACTAGATCTTCAAGATAGAGTTCAGATGCTGGAAGAGCGTTTGGCAGAATTGACCACTTCCAATGTAGTTACTTCAAACGAAGGTAATGACAACCAAGACATTGGGCAGGAAACATTAAAAGCAAAAGATCAGTACATCCAGCGACTAGAGCAGGAATTAGCAAATGCTCAGGAGGAAGCAACCAAGATGGTGAGTGATAATAAACTTTTAAACTATTTTTCACATTTTAAATATTTGTTATAGATTTATTTGAACGTTTTTGTAAACTTTTTGAAAAGAAAATAAACAAAATCGATTTGCAGATTTGTAAAGTTATTCACTTATTTTTGATCTGTAACCATTGACAAATACTTCAAATGTAATGAATAAAGTAATTTCTGATGTGATGTCAATTAAGTGAAAGGGGAAGTAAGCCTAATCTGTTAGCATCTGCTGCTGATCATGAAGTGGTTCAGTTTATCCTATAAAATGATTTAAGCACTACACAGATAAATATTCAGAAACATGCTTAACCTATGCTGACACAATGCCACCATAGTTATTGGTTATGATTGTTATTATTATTAATTAATAATTATCCATAACTAATTAAAAGTGATAAGAATCTTATATTGTTATTACTAATTCTCCAGAAGACACTACTCATAATTCTCACTTGGCGAATGCTGTAGACGTTTTCTCTCTTCACAACATTAAAGACAAACATTTAATGTCACTGTGGAAAACGTCTTACCAAAGGAGAAGAAAAATCTGTATTTAATCTATATTTAGTGAGTCCCCATCCACCCACTATCTCTCCAACATATGTTTATCAGTATGTATAATAAGATCAATAAATTTATTAAATCAACAATCAAGTATGCATAAAACAAAAGGATTATGACATGTGACATCAATATTTCCATGAAACCATGTTTAAATAATTTCACCTCTTATACAGTCTTATATCCTATCACATAATTCAGCAGATTAGTATCATATAAATCACAGAATCATTCTTATCATAGAACAAAAATGGAGTTTAGAAAGATAATAGTTTGTACATAACCTTGTCCATGATGATGCTGCAATCACACTTTTGTAACACTGTCACAAGTTTATTGTTCTCAATAGAATTGTCAGATTCTTCATGTGCTCCTTTAGCATGCTGTAGAATGTTCCACGAACCACTGTTCTCTCGTGACTAATCCGGGTGCTCAGTTGCCCTATTAATTCCCTCAAGCAGAACAACAATTTAGTGATTTCCAGTAATTTCTTTATACCAGAAATTCCATGTTGTAGTCAAGCACTCTTGCAGACATACTTTAAGAGGTGCAGTGTATTCTTATATTTACACGCTGGGGTAGAGACATCTCAAACCTGCCATAGTCATAGTGGTTTATAAATCCATAAACCAGGAAATTCTAGAAATCATGGAAATTCTAGAAGGGCTGCTTTTTTTCACTGTAAAATATAATCATGGAACAACGCTAAGTTTTCCAGTTTTTCATCTCTAGCTCCATTCTTTCTTACATTCAAGTCTCAACTTAAGTTTCCTGCAACAGTATTTATTAGCTTGATACATGCACTTAGCATAATATTTACAGCATATCTAAACAATGTCAAGAGTTAGCACACTACATAAAAGCAGCTTAGTTCAAAATTTGTAGAAATAATAGTCCACTCACATAATGCATTGGTACGTAAAATACAAGTATAAAATATCAATAGCAAAAGTGCATGAAATATTTCTAAGTCCACTCTTTCTTAATAAATACAATATAATAATTTATGAATGTGTTCCCTAGAAACAATGTCATGTGTTTAACATATTACATACAAGCATCATAATTCATAATTGTTGAAATAATAGTCTATTCATATATCTCTACATTAAAACAGGTATAATATATCAATAGCAAAATGCATGAAATATTTCTAAGTACATTCTCTTTTAATAAATCAGTTAACTCACCATTAAGCCACTGGTAGCCTTTCACTGAACTTCAGCCATACCAAATTCGAAGTGATTAGAGAATAGAATTATTTCAGTAGGTAAACTTTTTTTTGCAGCCCTTTGGCTGGTTTCATTCTTTGTAAATCTTAACCATTGGATACTAAAACTACTCATCCACATAAGACTGGTTTAGATTACTTCAGCAGGTTCTAGCACATTCTCTTCATAAGTTGTTATTTTAACTCTGATACTTACAAAACACACAGTACCCAAAGGTCCTGTCATGCTGACATTAAACAAGTAATATAATATTTAATTATTTGATTTTTTTAATAGGGACAAACAACTGTGCTCTATCACACTGTGTACATTTATTGATGGACAGAAATAAACAGCAACAATAACAATTGTAAATCAATCTGATTTACTTATTGCTCTCTCTCATACATTAATTCATGAGTTATATTCATAGGTAAACAGACACTGTTGATTTCACTTTAACGCTGCTGATTTGTTTGTTTGTTTTTAAAATGTTACTGTTTAATAACAGAGAACTCGACTCAAGAAAAGAATTAAGGCTCTTACTATGCAGCTGAATGAGACCAAACAAGAATCCTCAATAGCTCAGTTGGAGATGAAGGAACATTATGCAGAACTTAGAGAGCAGCTTACCAGTTCTCATGGTTAGTCCTGTAGTCATTACAGTTCCCAAGGCTAGTTCTGTAGTCATTATAGTTTTCATGGTTAGTCCTGTAGTCATTACAGTTCCCATGGCTAGTTTGGTAGTCATTATAGTTTTCATGGTTAGTCCTGTAGTCATTACAGTTCCCATGGCTAGTTTGGTAGTCATTATAGTTTTCATGGTTAGTTCTGTAGTCATTACAGTTCCCATGGCTAGTTCTGTAGTCATTACAGTTTCCATGGCTAGTTCTGTAGTCATTATAGTTTTCATGGTTAGTTCTGTAGTCATTACAGTTCCCATGGCTAGTTCTTTAGTCATTACAGTTCCCATGGCTAGTTCTGTAGTCATTACTGTTTTTATAGTTAGTTCTGTAGTCTTTACTGTTCCCAGAGTTCCAGCACAGGTCTGAAATTCTGAAAAAATGTCTGGAATTTTGATCTTAGCCTTTCCAGGCCTTAAAGTTTGGAAAATCAATAAAATGTCAAAATAGTCTGGATTTAAAAAAAAAATTTGAGTGTTTTACCCTTTTTAATTATTTGGTTGTCCACAAACTGAAAATCAGAAACTGTTTTAATATTTTTTGGTCGTCCATAGACTAAAAATCAGAAACCGGAACAACGGATTTGCCTTTATACATTTGGAGTAATTGCCTTTTTCAGATAATGTATGCAATCTGAGAAAACGTGGGAAAGTGCAGCTATTGTGACTTTCCAATTTCTAATGAACTGACCGGAGAGGTCAGATTACATGGAATAATTTCATTACAAAACCGTTAGAGATATTGATAGAAAAGGTTGCTGTACTTTCCATTAGCATATGTTGGAAGTCAGGAAATAGATCTCTTTATGGGTTGTAGATATTGGAAGTCAGGTTGGGAACTGTTCAGAAATATATTTTAGCAATGATAAAGTTTGCAATTGTTTTCTTTCTCCTCATTATTTTAGACTTTTTTTATTCCACATTATTTAAAAATATTTCTGCCACATTATTTAAGATTTCTTTCTTTCTTCCACATTATTTTAGTTTAAATTCAATATCTTTCTTCCACATTATTTTAGTTAGATTTATATTCTTTCTTCCACATTATTTTAGTTTAAATTCAATATCTTTCTTCCACATTATTTTAGTTAGATTTATATTCTTTCTTCCACATTATTTTAGTTAGATTTATATTCTTTCTTCCACATTATTTTAGTTAGATTTATATTCTTTCTTCCACATTATTTTAGTTAGATTTATATTCTTTCTTCCACATTATTTTAGTTTAGATGTATTCTCTTTCTTCACAATATTTTTTATTAATTTCTTTTTGACACATTATTTAGTTTAGATTTTTTCTGCATTATTAGTTTAGTTTAGATTTACTGACTTTCTTTCTTCACATTATTTTAGATTTACTTTCTTTCACATTATTTTAGTTTAGATTTATTTTCTTTCTTCCACATTATTTCTTCCACTTTAGATTTATTTTTTCCTTCACATTGTTCCATTTTAGATTTTTTCTTTCTTCACATTAGTTCATTTTGATTTCTTTCTTTTGTTTCAATAGGGATAAGAGGTACAGCAGAGCCAAAAAACATTTCACAAACTGAAGATGATAGTGATGACTCCAAGATGAAAGTAATTTTGAATCTGTCTTCTCAAATATCAGAACAGGCAGATAGAATTGAGCATTTAGAAAGGTTGGTGAAAGATAGAGATCTTGAAATCAGAAGACTGAAAGAAAAGGATCACAATGATGTACATGATTCTGATCTCAGAAATGCTTTACCTGGTCATAAGCCCTCAACGAAAGAAAGAGTGAAAGATTCTTCAAAATCAATGCAAAGTGTTCAAAGTATGAAACCAGCATCCAGAACTGCTGATTTGCAGTTAGGATCAAGGTCAAAGGTCACACCAGTCCACACTTTCAACTCTGATCAACAGGGTGGATTTTCCTCAAAATCATATTTTCAATCTCAGGAAAGCATTTCTGAAAGATTCCAGAAGGAATTGTCAGCAGAATCTTCCCAGCAAAAAAACATGGGAGAGCTTTTCTTGCGACGTCAGTCAACAGCTTTGTCGGATTCTGACTCTGACTGGGAAGTAGATACACTTGGAGTCAAACCGCAGAGTGCTCCTCCACGGGCAAGTCTTACAAAAGCATCAGCATTTCAGTCCAGTACTCAAACAACCAGTTCCACTTGTACATATGATGACAGTGACTTACTAGACCTAGCAGCTGACTTAGAAACTGTAATTCCACAGGAAAAGAGTAGAAAGCAAAAAAGGAAGTCAGTTTTGAAATCTAGGTTAGAAAAAGACCAACGTGCACGGTCAGACAATTCCAAAAGGCTTTCAGTGACATTTGGTGTCCAAACACTAGACCATTTAACTGATACAAGTAGTGATAAGACCTCATCTGTCTGTTCTAATGATAATGTGTTTGAGCTTTCCTCAACTAAAATTATGTCTTCTGTTATGTAAGACACGCTGAATTTAATTTTTTGATTTTGTTTTTGTGTTTTGTATGTGTGTGTTGTAACCATTCTGATAAGAACACTACATGTGTTAATTTTTAATATTAAATATCTTTATCTGTTAAATGAATAAGATTTTTTTTAATTCGACCATCAAAACTGCAAATCGGAATTATTCTTATATATGTGATATTATAGCAGCCTGTAAAACTAGTATTGTATATACTTGAATATTGGTTGATAAATTTGTTCACCTTATGAAACAATAAATACTGAACTTCAAATTATAATCGAGTCACAAAATCTGCCAAAAATACTTTAGGGTAAAATCATAAAATGTTAACTTATAGTTATTACTGGTAGGTTACCACTCTTTGTCAACAAAGCCTTTATTATCACTCATGAGCATATTAGCATACACTTCAATAATATATTTATAGCATGCAAGTTTACTTCAACATTTTGGACTGGTGAGGTGAAACTGCGACAGTTGAGGTTGGAAAAGTATGGGGAAATAAGCTCTAGGCTCGTCTACTGCAAAGATCATATTTCTATTTACTATTTAGTATAGGCCATTAATCGTAGAGTAAGACTGAGGATCTCATTTTAAAATTATGAAACACAATATATTGCCATCTATAATACATAGGACTATAATATATGGTAATTACTTTTCACCTGTTTTATTTTACACTAATTGAAGATGCTTCTCTTACTAAATTTCTTATACAAACCGGAAGTAGAGAATGGAGGTTATCCATTTTTATTCATGTGTTCATTGTTTACAAATGATTTTCAAACAGTTTAAATTTTATTTCAGTTTTTATTATGGTTACATGACATCAAATTGTTGATAAAGAATGGAACAATTTGTTGTCTTTTGCATCATCCCCATTTAATTGTTTGACCCTTCGACGTATTTCTCGGATGCTGATTTTGGATTAGGGTTCAGTTCTTAATTTTAGGTTTCTCGATTCAAGTACCATTCAAGTATATATGGTAATTCAAAGTCAACAGTAGAAGTAGTCATTTTTAAAGTCAACATGAACTCTTAGCAAATTATAAACCATTGTAAGTTAGCAATCAGAGTATGTAAAACTAGTAATTCAAAGATGGAGTTGACAGAAATACAATAGTATGGGTAAGCCATTGTCAGTTAGCAAATTAAAGACCTGTAAAACTAGCAAGTCAAAGATGGAGTTGACAGAAACACAATAGTAAGCCATTGTCAGTTAGCAAATTAAAGACCTGTAAAACTAGTAATTAATTATAAGTCTGAGTTAACATGAACATAACAACAGTTTGTAAATCATCGGCAGTTGTTTAAGTATACATGTGTTTCCTATATAAAGAATTTTAAGAAATTACAAATAAGGATTTAGGAATATTTACATACTGTTATAGATTATTTTTATCAATAGTTTTTCTATTTATATTAATTATTTGTACAATAGCACAATAAAAGACAGACTGTCTTTAGTTATTTTTGGGATGAGTCAAATGTAATGGGCTTACACTATTCGACAATTGCTTATATTTCATCATAAGTGCTATGATAATGTTTGTACTCCTGAGCCAATAGAGGTGAGGACATTGACTCCTGAGCCAATAGAGGTGAGGACATTGACTCCTGAGCCAATAGAGGTGAGGACATTGACTCCTGAGCCAATAAAGGTGAGGACATTGATGTGATGGCATATTTGATTTTCCCCAAGTCTGAAATTTCAGATGATAATCATAATAGTTTGTGCATGTAATATTTTTTTTTTGCCTGGCTGAATTTATAGATATATAAATAGTTTGGCACTCTCTTAGATTATATTCCATCGACAATACACTCATCAGGTGTGTTCAGTTTTGAATATTTAAAAAGAAAAATTAAACGGTTATTTTCATTACCTATTTTTTAAAACTCAAACATAGTATAAACAGAAATCTGACAATATAGTGCAGTTTTGCTGATGATTAATCTTTCTCTTTTGCACAGAAATAATTCCTGAAAATTTCATAGCTATAAGTTTACTAAGTTAATGATGCAATTATTTCATGCAAATGACATGAAAGCAGCAGCAAATGTTTTATTCTGTTGATAGGTGCATGCACGCACGCACGCACGCACGCACGCACGCACGCACACACACACACACACACACACACACACACACACACAAACGCATACACAGAGAGAGGGAAGGAGAGGAAGAAATGTTTTGTATGTGTTTCTTTTTATCATTACCTTTACTATTTAAGGCATTGAAAGTTTAGTGTTTGAGAAATTGAAACTGGGAATTAGAAAGAGTAATAAAATGTCTTCTATTCCACTCATCATGATGTTGTTTTGACTGTTGCAGAAAAACATAAAAATATATTCTTGCTGTCCATTTTGTTGTCTATATATTATGTTTGTTTGAAACTCAACATAAACACCCACCCCTCTGTCTCTCGACTATTTAGTATTCTTGTTATTACTCAAGTTCATCTGTGGGGGGATGGTTTCAGACAACAGTTGGTGTACGTCAGAGCTGTCTTCTATCACCCACACTTTTCAACACATCTACTTAGAAAGCATCATGAATGACACTCTGGAACATCACTACGACACAATCAGCATTGGAGGGTGTAACATCACCAATCTCCACTTTGCAGATGACATTGACGGGCTGGCTGGCAAAGCATGGAAATAAATGCAGAAAAAAAAAAACCAAGCTGATGACAAATGGTGAAAAACAAGTTTCAAAATCAAGGTCAGAGGACAAGAACTAGAAACAGTAAGCTAATTCAAGTATCTACGCTCCGTCATCAGTGACAAGATCAAAAGCAGAAGTCCTCTCTAGAGCAGCTCAGACAACGGCAGCCATGTCAAAGGTAAGACCCATTTGGAGAGACAAAAATATCTGTCTAAAAACAAAAATAAGGCTTCTGAAAATTCCAGCCCTCTGAATCTTTTTGTATGCATGTGAATCATGGACCATGACAGCAGAAACACAGCGCAGAATACAAGCACTTGAAATGAGATACTACAGAACCATCCTTGGCATCTCTTACAAAGATCACATCACAAATGAAGATGTGCGTAATGTCATCAGACGTGAAGCTGGTGAATGTGAAGACCTCCTCACCACTGTCAAAAGAAAGGAAAGATGAAATAGTATGACCATGTTACTCAAGCCAACAACATCTCCACAATAATCCTGCAGGGTAACGTTATGATTGGCAGAAAATGAAGCAGACAGAGAAAAATGTGGTTCGACAACATCACAGAATGGTTTTGGAAAAATTTGCAGACACAGAGACAAGTGGAGGGAACTGGTCAACCTTTCAGCAGCTTAGTGACCCAACGACCACACTAGGTCAAGGGACATGGATCTTCGTCTTACCCTCTAATCTCCTTCAGTTTGATTCTCAACACGCCTTTCGCTAACCATTTATAGTTACACATATGGATCTTCATCTTACCCACTAATCTCCTTCAGTTTCATTGATTCTTAACATGTCCTTGGCTAACCATTTATAGTTACCACATATGGATCTTCATCTTACCCACTAATGTCCTTCAGTTTCATTGATTCTCATCATGTCCTTGCTCATGATTGGAGAGAAGACCATCTTCCGACACTTTCGCCATGGTGCTTTTCCTAACAAAATTTCTAATGGCCATTCCAAATAATTATTTCGATCTATAGATATTTTCAATTGATTATTGAACTCTCACTCTAACCTACAATGTACAAGTGCACGTGTTGTACTTCAGCGGCTTTGACCAAAGGTCTTGAATAATCCTCCTTCCACACTAAAACACTTACAGATGAATAGTAGTTGTTGATTCCTACATGATTACACCATAAAACAATCAATATACAGGTCTATCTATAAATCTATCTAATACTTTTATCTTCTCTCTTTGCCTTTCTCTCTCTGTATCTTTTTTCCCTCAACTTCTCTCTCTCTCTCTCTCTCTCTCTCATGGCCTTTCATATTGTATCTTTCATTTTCTCTTTAATCTCTCTCTTTCTGTATTTTTTCTTGCTCCCTTCTTTTATCTCTCACTCTTTACTCTTTCCATCCTCCCTCTCTCTCCAACCGCCCTCCCTCCTCCTCGGTTTGCATTTTTGCGTGCAATGTTGTGTGGCCACCTGGCTCTACTGCTTCTTTGTTTCACAATATGCGATGTGACACTGACGTACTGTTTCAATAAGAGACACACTCGAAGTCTGGGGTTGAATTTAACAGGGGTCCCAAAGACCAAGGCAAGTAAAACAGGTTAAGTCCACGTAGGGGTTGTCCTGCACGATTTTGCTCATTTCACTGTTCTACGTTTGCTGCTGGCCACCAGATCACAAGACCACCAAAAATCCTAGTAGGACCAGCGTCAACCAGCATCCCTGCATCATGTAAAAAGTGATTTTTAAAAAAATATTTAAATTTATGAATTGCTATTAAAATTGATTCAAAGCAGACTGTTATGGGATATTATTAAAATTATTTAAAAGCAGGCTATTCTGGACTATTAGCAATTCTGGACTAATATTAAAGTAGGCAATTCTGGAATATTATTAAAATAGGCAATTCTGGACTATTACTAAAGCAGGTAATTATGGACTATTATTAAAGTAGGCAATTATAGACTATTATATTAGTATGATTGCTGACAGGATGTTGTAGGCTATTATTAAGTTTGATTTTCAAACAGGTTGTTATGGCTTATTTCTCTGGTAGCCCTAAAACGTAGCGACCTACAATATTTCATAAAATTAATATTTCTAAACCTTAAAAAGTAAAACACCCACACCACTAATTCATAAGTGTAAAATAATAGTTAATTATAAGTGTAATAGTATAAATAATAAGTGTAAAATAATAGTATTATCAAGTATGTGAATCCTTTTACCCACCTCCATTCTTGGAATTTTCCCAGACATTTGCAAAGGAAGCAAGCCATCATCCCATTCTTAATTTATCACAGGGAGTTTAATAGACAAGCATCTTTATTTTTCACTTAAAGTATAAAGAGATGTCCTTGAAAACATTCCTTGCATTCATTTAAGTGAGACTATCCAAAGATAATACAGTGGAACCCCACCCCCCATCCATATGTTTCACTAAAGTATCAAAAGATAATACTGTGGAAACACTCCCCCATATGTTTCACTAAAAGTATCAAAAGATATACTGTGAAAACACTCCCGATTGTTTCAAAAGAATTATTGAAGAAAATTTTCCAATATATTAAACTGAATTCATCAAGAAATATAATGTGGAAATACTCCTGCTGAATGTATGAAAGAAATTGTGTAAAATTCATTCCATATAATCATGACAGTGGTGTCACAAAATCAACCAAATTAATAACTTGAATTTGTGATAATCATAAAATGAAATTATGATCTCTCCCTCCCGACCTTTAAATTTACATATGATATACTAGAGATTCACTCCCATGTTGAATTACTTGAAAATGCAGCATGCAAATATAATCATTCATTAAGCTGACTTAATCCATTAATGCTTAACAATCACTGGCAACTTAAGGTAGATTTAACAAATTTGCAATACACTTTCACTAGCAGTAATTAAGAGGTGTGTGATATTTTCCAGAAAACAAATTTGCTACTCACTTAAGTCAACAATACAATATGTTTCAACAAATATACAGTTAAAATAATAACTGATATTTTCAACAAATAAATTTGCTATTTATACTTATACCAATAATAATTAAGATATTTTAAACCAACAAATATTTTATGCAAAAATACCAAAAATAATTTTGATATTTTCCAATAAAAATGTTACTATGGGCCTACACTTAAAATAACAATGAAGATATTTTCAACCAATAAACTTCCTATACATTTACACCAGCAATAATTTAAACAGTTTTTCTCAACAAAGTTGTAATACAATTACACCAACAATAATTGAGATATATTTCAACAACAAATTTTATACACATACACCAATAATAATTAAGATATTTTTCAACAAATGCATTTTATACACATACACCTATAATAAATAAGATATTTTTCAACAAACACATTTTATACACATACACCAATAATAATTAAGATATTTTTCAACAAACACATTTTATACACATACACCTATAATAATTAAGATATTTTTCAACAAATAAATTTTATACACATACACCAATAATAATTAAGATATTTTTCAACAAATAAATTGTATACACATACACCAATAATAATTAAGATATTTTTCAACAAATAAATTTTATACACATACACAAATAATAATTAATATATTTGTCCAACAAAACCTTTTTTAATACATCCTGGTTTTTTTTTGGTTTTTTTTTTTATAAAATGAGCGCATTTTGCCAACCTTGCCTCAATCAGTCAATTGCATCTTAACCCCATATAACCGCTTTAGACTTACAGCTATATTTAGTCTAAATATTCCCAAAGCACAAAATATGTTTGTAAACTTTAATAGTCAAATATGCCATTTTGACGGGAGGCTTTTATATATCTTTTGATTGGCCCTGCTCTGAGAAGCTGAATATATTTAATGGCCTTGACTATAAGTATAACGATGTATACATAAATATACGGCTCTAGGAAGTTGGTGTGTCTAGTGGATTTGATTATAACTATGTATATGTGTGTGTATATATATATTCAAAACGTGCTTGCAGATATGTTGTCATTTGAAACCTATTGACAGGAATGCTGTCATTCACAAACTGATAACAGGGAATATAGCATCAATTATAAACTGTTGAGAAGAATATTTTGGCGTTTATTCTCTGTTGACAAATGGTCTGTGATATTTAAAACAAAACAAACGCAAAATCTACTGACTGGATGCTTTGGCCGCATGAAAAGAGTTTGTCATGATTAGTATATCATTTCAAAGGTATTGACAGTGACAGGAATGACGTGCTATTTTAAAAAAAATCCCTTTCACAAGGTCTTTGTTTTATTCAAAAATACTTCAAACCATACAAGTTAATAAGAATGATGTGCTATTAAAAATATGGTGATGAAAAAAGTGGTGTATTAGTTAACAATTTCTGTCAGAAATATCAGACTACTTAGAAAAGAAACTTGCTGTTTAAAAAATTGCTGCATGAATGCTGTGATATTAAAAAAGTATAACTGGAATTTTGCGTATTCAAAACTTAATAGGAATGTTGTCATTCAGAACTGCATATAGGAATAAGGAAATAGGATACTTGTTTGATTTTGAGCCGGACATGAGCATTTCAGTATCAGCTAGGCAGTGGGCAATATTTGAACAAAGCTACTCTTTCCCACACAGTGCTGAAGTAAAGATGCATTGCAGACAAAAGTCCAGTAAAGATGCACTGCAGACTGTACAATCTAGTCAAAATGCACTGCAGACAGTCCAGGCCTTAAAGATTTACTGTACAGTCCACTTCCTAAAGGAAAGAAAAAGAGAGGTAGGTTCTACTGATCAGGCCCTGTTTAGAATGACTTCAATTTTAAGAAAACTTTGATAAAGTAACGATAACTCTGTAAAAACAAAACATTGATAAAGTAACGATAACTCTGTAAAAACAAAACTTTGATAAAGTAACGATAACACTGTAAAAACAAAACTTTGATAAAGTAACGATAACACTGTGAAAACAAAACAATTAAGAATATTTATAGCATTAGTAGGCATGAATGTTTTACAACAACTTCACAACAGTATATACGGGTCTCTAAGGATATTAGGCAATGAATTTTTTAAAATCATATTTTAGTAATATCACAACTATGGATATCTAAAATATTTCAACATTGAAAAGAAGTCCGTTTTAATGATATCAAACACTGAAGAAATAGCAGTAATCTCTAAGAAATCATGATTGAGCATCAAAGTACATAAAAGAGAGTAGACATTACAACACTGAAGAAATAACATTGTTCCAACATCATTAAAGCAGTGACAAACACAAACAGCTGGCATGACAACGATGAAGAAATTGTTTCAGCAATCCTTGAAGGACGAGAACAGAACACACACACACACACACACACACACACACACACACACACACACATATGCAGGAACACACGCACACACACTTTCTCTCATTGCTTGCTTGTATGTCTAACAACGTCACGTCACATCATCGACCGGTGTTAAAACCTCGACGGCCCTCGAAAAGAACAGTAGGAAAACTGTTCATGGCTTTGTACCGATCTCTCCTGTTTAGTCCGTCCAGTACTTTCCTGTCCTTCGCCTGCCCAACTAATATTCTCGTTTCTTGGCAAACATTATCGTCAACCTGGACCGCGTTCTGAGGGAGAACACACAAAAAGTTGCATTGGATTTTATTTTGCATTGCTCTGTGTTGCGATGGCGTGGAGTACACCTACGGATAATGTCTATGATAAGACATTTTGATGTTTACATTCCTACAAAAAACCAGTAATGTCACGTTTCTTTCTGTCAGGATTTATGCAACATTTTTGCCTACAGATTTGTTTATCGCCGCAGATTCAAAACCGTGTATGGATTCACAATTAATATCGTATGTATGCATTTTCACATACCTAGACTATAAGGATTCACAGCTCGATTAATTCAATTAGTTCAAAATTTCACATAACTGTATGGATTCACAGCTAGATTAAAACAATTATATCAAACTTTCATAATTCATGGATGTGTGAAGTTTGATCGTGAAACAAAGTTCATAATTCACTTAAAGCGGAAAACGTCTTTCGACATATTCAACACTACTGGGTTTTATTATTATCTTTGCTTGTCACTTATGTCAGACAGCGCAAAAGGTGTTAGTTCAATCGGTGTCAATTTAAATCGGCCAGTTTGTACAGACTCTGCAACTAGTTTCTGCAAACAGCTTTGGTACTTTAGTTGTAGATCACAGTATTATTTCAGTATTGTTACTTTAATTCTAGATCACAGTATTATTACATTATTGATACTTTAGTTCTAGATCACAGTATTATTACAATACTGTTACTTTAGTTCTAGATCTCAGTATTACAGCATTGTTACTTTAAGTCTAGATCACAGTATTATTACAATATTGTTACTTTAGTTCTAGATCACAGTATTACAGAATTGTTACTTTAAATGTAGATCACAGTATTATTACAATATTGTTACTTGAGTTTTAAATCACAGTATTATTACAATATTATTATTATTTTAATTCTAGATCACGGTGATGTTACTTTAGTCCTCGATTACAGTACAGTTAACCTAGTTCTAGATCACAGTGTTACTTTATTTATCGAAAAGTTATTCTTGCTTTACACAACAGAACGTTTCTGTTAAAATAAGTCATTTAATTTTAGAACAATGATTAAATCAGGGAAACTAACACTCATAGACACCCACATTTTTGTCAGTATATTGTGAATATGTCGATGAACAAAATAATTCATAATCGAACTTTGCAATACTTGTCTGACGGTAATTTCAATCATTTGTTGATTTATATATTTAGTTCACATCTATATCTCTAACAATGAAATGACATCCATTTGAAAACTTTGGTCATCTCACATTAATGTTTTCTAATAATAAAACCAAAAGAAGATTGACAACTAGTAACTTTGAATTTTAAAAAAAGACTAGAAACGTCCTCGTTGCCTGTACAGGTAAACTATTTACTAAAGTTCAAAATTTTACGTTTAGCCACTGTCTTATTAAGCAGAGGTGATTCGGTGTAGTCTGGTTTTATTGCCACTTTTTCTTTCTAAATCTGGAAGTTAGTCACACTGATCACACTGACATTTTATTGTGAGGGAAATCCAAGGACTGCTTGTGTTAACCTTAGTGACAAGGGCTGGGTTACGTATGATTATACACATTCCTAGTGACCAATCAGTTGTTTGACTGGCTCGACTTTTATGCTTTCTGCAATGAGTACATGTTTAAACGTGTTGAAGAAATTTACGTGTGAAATTATTATGTCATTCATAAAGTGACAGCATAATCAACGCTTTGTATATATATATTAAAAATACAGTCTTTTACCGTTTAGCACTAATAGATTACAGGGATTTTGTAGGGTTTCCTGCAGATAAAATCGCAATTCTGACTATACAAAGCATACCTTAGTCATAATATTATTTTGTTACTGCTCACCAACATTACTCTTTTGAAGCTGATTATAAAACTTTAAACAAGAATACTGTGGATTCAGTTTATCCTTGCGTACCAGAATATTACGCAGAGGTGTAAATAGCAGTTTGAAAAGTCACTAAACTAGACTTGCAGAAATCTGTTTGAAGCACACAAACTGCATAACATTTTCTTTAACAATGGATTTGACACACGTGTTGTTATTTTTACGAACTGTGCTATTCATTTTCGTTACCCACGATGCTTTAGAAGCCAAGAGTTCCGGCCGTTCGGCGGACCAAGACTTGCCGAGGTATCCGTGCACGACCAAAGCAGTGGAGTGGGTGCGCATGCCTGGCACCTGCTCCAGGTACTACGTATGCGCTTACGGACTTCCAACAGCAACAATGCTGTGTCCTAACTCTTTTGTGTGGTCTGTGCATGTTATGAACTGTGTCCCGCAGGGTTCTCGATGGGATGATTGTCTGATCTCAGCAGTATCCATGGAAACATGGCACACACCAGAGGAGATCAATGCAGACTTGACATTAGCAACAGAGAACAGAGCGGGAGACAGGATTCGATTCATAGAGAGAACCACGGCGACAAGACCCGCTCACACATTTTCCCCAACAGATTCTACCTTAATTACGTTTACGAACAATCTTCCGTCTTGGGATAGACCAATAAACCATCCTTCACGCTCTCCATCGGAAACACAACATGCATATAATGAACACTGGACTGATTGGAGGGTGAGAATTACGTCACCCAGAGCAGTGAGAACGAATTCGGAATGGTGGCCTACGACAACATCAATGGTTCAGATGGAAACAACATCTTCCAGATCTCCATTTAGGCGATGGAGGACGACCCGAAGTCGTGTGGCACTTTCTGATGACGGCAATTACAAATATCTCCGACGAAGCAGCAACCCAATAGAGAGATATCCACAGTATGGTGACAATATTTGGTGGCATCCAAGATGGTGGCCGAGTTGGACCAGTGTGGCTCCTAGATGGCAGTCGAGCCAGTCCTGGTGGTCTACAGCGGACACCGACCACTTACCATGGCCGACGCCAGCGTACCCTCCTTCTCGATTAGTAGATACCCTAACATCAACCCGATCGACAGTCACTCAGACAACACCAGCAAAACCCACAACCACACTGACAATAAAAACCACAACAATACCGACAATAAAACGTACAACAAATCCGACACTAAAAACCACAATCAAACCGACAAGAAAACCCACAACCACACCGACAACGCAATCCACGACCAAACCGACAATAAAATTCACAACCACGCCAACAATAAAACTCCACACTAAACCGACAACGATACCCACAACAGTCCTTACCACCACCACAACCACTAGACCTACCACAACGACCCTTACGACCTCAACTACCATGCCAACATCTGGAAGTGTTCCCAGTCCAGAAGTCACACGTGCTACACCAATCCTCTCAACAACTCACCAGCGAGTGCATCCTGTGATTAGCTCCACTATCAGTCAGCTCCCTCCTTCCACTAAAGATTCTACTGTTAGCGGATCAGTAGAAAATGAATATGATGACGGTAGTGATTTTGAGTATGATAACAACAACACAGATGATGACGACCTGGATGGGACTGGCCCAAGCGAATCCAGCATAAATGACAAACAGAAAACGAGAAGTCATGTTCGGTATCCGCCACTTGACAAGGAGTGGAAAACTGCTAACACCACTCCTGCTTATTATCCAGGTCAGAAAAAAAGTTTCATTGATATTCTAACAATAATAGTTCCTTAATTTCTTTTAAATGCAGGTTTTCGTATAGCACATATTCCTACATAATTTTTGCTAGAATAGCCAGGTCTTCATTCTTTCTGTCTGTCCATTAACTGGTCCAGTTGTTCATAAAAATATATCAAGTCATCCGCTTGTCTGCATACGCATCTTGATTATATTTTGTCAAAGTGTTCAGCTACTTTCATGATTTAATGATATAATAATTTGTCTTCATTATGTCTTCTGTTTGTCTGTCTTTCTTGCAACCTTCTGTACATGAATCATCCTTTCTTTCGTCAATCTGTATCGTATTTGTCCTTCAATCAATCTGTGTGTATATATATTTTGTCTTTTTGTTTCAATTCATGCTTCATGCCATCCACATTCCACTTCTATGATTAAGTATGTCAATCACACTTTCCTCTCTCTTTCAATCATTCGTCCTTCAAACTGTATCACCATTTAACCTATCCTTTCATTTGTTTGACCATCATTCATCTTTCCATCTTAAGTTCGTAATTCGCCTTTCCTTATACATGTGTCTGTCTTCCGCACTATGTCTGTCTGACTTTCGCCCTTCCTTATACATGTGCCTGTCTTTCGCACTATATCTGTCTGTCTGACTTTCGTCCTTCCTTCGTCTGTCCATTATTTGTCTTTTCATCTATCATTCACCCTTCCTTTTATTGGTTCACAGTCACCATTCCGTCTATCTATTTTTCACGCCTCGTTTTGATGGAACAAAATAACACTCCTTGTTCTTCAGATTGCACTCGCTAAAATATCCCTTGGCAGTTTAAAATCGAATAAATAACATTGACAGGGAAATGTGTATCTCGAAAATTTACTGACACACTCAAGACTTTTACTCTCCCCATCACGTAAATGTACGTCTATCTTTTAGATCACAAACCTCTCTATCAGTGCTTGCATCAGTGTTTGCAAAATCAGCGAAAGTGTACTCCCAATCATGTAGACAAAGGTGACCTAGTTTTATTTAACAAGACGTCTGTCTCCGGTGCCGAGCGGTGCCAAGCGACAGATTTGCAAACGTGTCTAACAATAGAACAAATATCTCTCGTACGGATAAGACATACTTGTTAAATTTTCGCCAAGTTCAAGCCACAGTCGCTTTCTGTGCACACGTTTGGGAGTTAGGATTTTCTTTGTAACACTTAGTGTTTGCTCATCACGTTCTCATCTGGTCTCAGTCAGGTCTGCATTGTGCTCAGATTCCTATTTCGGCTGTCTGTGAAGGTGATTAGTTTTGATCCATTTTCCGTGCGTTCGGCACGCTTCATTAAACATCAAATGAATAATAACAATAGTAGCTAGAATAATGAATATGATGATGATTGTGATGAGAATCTTGCAGGCTTGAAAACATCTTGTAAACAGGTTCTGTTCTTTTGCTCGTTCTACCGCAACACATTACATCATTGGAAACTAAAGAGCAAAGAATACTTCACTGGAATTGAAAGCATAAATTTCATTAAAAGCAGATCAGTTATCAGATCACTATTACCTGATCTTTAACCTTTTAAATTCATCGATTAAAGGTTAGGGGCACGAGAACAATATAAAGGATGGAAATCGAGCCGCGAGAGAAAGAGAGGTTAACCTCTGCGTGTTGCTTGTTTCACATACGAGTCTTTCATGAACGTGTTTATCTACTTAACATTACAGTTGTGTTGCTGCTCTCTCAAATGGTATAATTGGACAAAATTTCAAAAAGTCTAATTTTATCTGCTCTAAACCGGTCCTGGGTAGTATCTCCTAAGATACAGTTATATAATTATAGACATCATGTAACGTGATTATCCTGGACTTGGGGTGCGTGACTGAGTTACTTATTGTTAACACTGGCGTTGTGATTGAGTTACTTATTGTTAACACTGGCGTTGCGATTGAGTTACTTATTGTTAACACTGGCGTTGTGACTGAGTTACTTATTGTTAACACTGGCGTTGCGATTGAGTTACTTATTGTTAACACTGGCGTTGTGACTGAGTTACTTATTGTTAACACTGGCGTTGCGGTTGAGTTACTTATTGTTAACACTGGCGTTGCGATTGAGTTACTTATTGTTAACACTGGCGTTGCGATTGAGTTACTTATTGTTAAAACTGGCGTTGCGATTGAGTTACTTATTGTTAACACTGGCGTTGCGATTGAGTTACTTATTGTTTATCACTGGCGTTGCGATTGAAGTTACTTATTGTAAAGATTGGCGTTGCTATTGAATTACTGTTAACAGTGGCGGTGTGACTGAGTTATGTTTCTTAATAAATCTGGTTCATACTAATTGCACAATACACACACAAGTATGTACTATTCTTACAAAAAAACAATCTTTCACTTCCAACTGATGAACTAAGAACCTGTTTACAGGAAATCTTGGTAGTGACATTTTCATGTCCAGAGAGGTTAAACTTTGAATACATTGTTTCCTTTAAAAAAAAAAAAGCTTTAAAAACAAACAAATAAGCAAAGAACCCTTAAGCGCTTACATTTTCCTTTTTACACATTATAGCAGAGTGCACCTAAGGAGTGCGTTTGAGTGTTCAGGTTTATATATATATATATATATATATATATATATATATATATATATATAAGCGTGTATTTGTGTGTGCTGTGCTGTGGCAGACACAACTGCGTTACTCTGAAAGACAAAATAAACGTGAACCATATCTAACTAAACTGTGAACTATATTTAACTAGACTTCTGAAACATATGTACTAGATTCGTAAACTACATCTAGTTATTCTTTCGAATAGACTTCTGAACTATAGGTAACCTGATTTGTATACTACATCTAGCTATACTTGTGAACAGATTTATGAACTATATGTATCTAGATTTGTAAATTTTATCTAACTATACTTGCATAAAATAGCTAAGTAGACTTTTGAACTTTCGCTAATAAACAATATCTAACATGACTTCTGCATTATATTTAACTCAGATTTATGTAGTAGACTTAACTAGACATGTGCACTATATATAACTTAGACATACAAACTAGACCTAACTAGATCTGTTCATTATATTTAATTTAGAGATAGAGCTATGAACTAACTCTAACAAGACTGTGAACTATATTTAACTTATTTAACGTAGACTTATGGACTAGATATAACTAGACGCGCATTATTTAAAAAACCTTACTTATGAATGAAATGTAACTAAATTTTGAAGCACAAGTATTAGATATAACTAGACGCGCATTATTTTATAAAACCTTACTTATGAATGAAATGTAACTAAAAACCTTACTTATGAATGAAATGTAACTAAATTTTGAAGCACGAGTATTAGCTTGGCAAAAATTTGTCAAGACAAAATGTTTTACTAGATTCTGCAATTCAGAGAAAATGTCGCAGACATCATTAGACGAACAAATACTTGGAAACAAAATGCTCTATAGAGGCTACATAATATATATATATATTAAAACTTATCAGTACTCATGGGTATGATCGAATGTGGTCCTTTTCGTGAGTTTCTGACACTGCTGACAAACGACGTTTTCATTTCTACCCAAAACCACCAAACAACCAAAGACAAAGCATACATCCAGTGAGACCGTCACAGTTTGCACAAACGAAAGTGCTCGACCCCCCAGATTTACCGGCGTTTTGTTTTGTTTTGCGCAAGTGTTGAGTGTCAACTATCGCGCGTGTCCAGTCAGACTGACCAGTTTTGTCATTATCAAGTCTTTGAAAACTAGCTAACGAGCTTTTGTTCCACAATTAGCAAGTTCTGGTTAAGCCCGCTAAAACTGACTTATAATACATGGCGCCTTGCGTGGTACGGCAGATTGTCAGGCGCAATAAGATGTTTGATTTGAAGTTCACATTCGCTTCTAACATCTGCTGATTTCGCCGACGGACGATAACACCAAAGGCTGTATTTATAAATTAGAGGTTTTACGTAGAGATGCATTATGTGAGTAGATTATTATTTCTACAAACTGTGAACTATGATGCTTATATGTAGTATGCTAAACACTTGACATTGTTGTAGGGATACAGGTCATAAAACTATAATGCTGTATTTATTATTCTGGATGCGTTTATCGGGCTAATAAATACTGTTGCAGTAAACTTTAATTAGTTATGGATGATTAATTAATCAATAATAATTATCACCCTTTACTAGGTGTCATTGGCATTACTTACATATATATCTCTTACCCGATTTAGCTCAAGAGATAATGATTTAATATAGTTGTTCCATGTTTTAGCTCAAGAGACAATGATTCAATACAGGCTGTTACCCGATTTAGCTCAAGAGACAATGATTTAATATAGTTGTTCCATGATTTACCTCAAGAGACAACGATTTAATATAGCCGTTACCCGCTAAGAGGAAATTATTTACTATAGCTGTTACCCGATTTTTCTTAAGAGGAAATAATTTAAAACTTCTGATACCCGACCTTGTTAAAAAAAAAAAAAGATTTCAGACTTATGATATCTGACCTTGTTCAAAAGTAAATGATTCCAGACTTCTGATACCTGACCTTTTTTCAAAAGAAAATGATGTAAAACTTCAGGCCCACGAAGAAGAATTATTTTAGGCATATAGACCTTAATAATACTAGAATGTTGAATTCCGAAGTTAAAAATAAATTGTATTTCCAGTCTGTATAATAATAAACTCTTGCGAGATAAAAGCGGCATTTCAAGCTAGATGAATGCTAAAAGGAAACATAAACATTAGCAGCTCACTTGAAACTTGAAAAGCTATTCAATGTGACCATGCTTAGATGAAGTTTGTTTGCACACAAATTTCTGTTATATTAAACATTTCTTGCAGGCCGTCCATTCTTTTTATGACAATGTTCTATTCTTTATAATAATATTTTATTGTACTGTCCGAAATTGTCCAGAGTTATCTGTCTTGTTGAAGAAACTGTTCTCAAACTGCACTTGCCAAAAACTTAGAAAACCCGACAGGTTTTCGCAGATTTAGTTGACGGAAATAACTTCATGTTCCATTTCAAGAACTTTAGACCGAAGTCACGTCTTAACAAATCAGTCATGTTGGGCTAAACACAACATTGGCTGGTCCCTGGTTCGCATAGAAATGTAGGTTCTTGCCAAGATTTACGCAAGCCGTCTAACAGAGCTAAATTATCGTAACCAGAAGAAAGCTACATACACATGCCGAATTCTTTCATTCATTGTTTATTATATTTTGTTTATTAGATTTACTTACTAAATTTTAAAAAAACAAAGGCAAAACGTGATTTTTATTATGGCATCAATTTGTGTGTTTGTAAAGTGTATTCAATATTAAATACTCAAGAACTGTATTGTGATTGTGTTTGTAGAATGCATTGAGTATTAAATACTCAAGAACTGTATTGTGATTGTATTTGTAAAGTGTATTCAGTAATAAATACTCAAGAACTATCTTGTGATTGTGTTTTTAAAGTGCATTAAGAACTGTATTGTAATTTCTTTTGATTGTCGATTGTAAAATTCTGAAATAGTCCCCCCCCCCCAAGTATCTATTTGGACATGTATTTTTTCTATAATTAAATAAAATTATTCGTATCACTTACAATGATAACAGTTTCTCTTATAGCCGGAATTTGTTAATCATTAAATAAAATCTTGGAAATAATAAATGTTGCATTTTTCTTACTATTTCCAATGAAAAGTTTCTTTTATAGTTGCTTTTTGCCACTATCGGTTTTCAGAAATAATTTTGCTCGTAAGTCATAAGCAATTGTATAATTTTTTTAGAAAGTGCATTTGGTCAAGTTTATCGTTCAGAAAGTGTTAATGTGATAATGCTTATTAAGCAAAAATTAATAAAAATAAAAATACCAATACTGACAAGTGTTTTTCCAGAAAGAAAACATCCTTCATTTAAAAAAAAAAGTCTCATTGAAACTTTTAGAACCAGGGATTCACTGGTACTCCATGCCCTGATATAAAATGTCTAATTTTAGAGTGTGGTGTGGCAGTCACAAACATGATTGTGGGCGGACTTCCAGCAACGGATGGCCGATGGCCCTGGATTGTCTCCCTGCGCTTAACATGGGCGCGCCGACACGTGTGTGGGGGGACACTGGTACATCCTCAGTGGATAGTGACAGCCGCGCATTGTGTTTTCGGGTAAGTACAAGTACTTTGTATGCATTCCACATATACACTCAATAACATAAATATCGGTAATCGTTCACAATTTTTGAACGCTTGACCTATTATCGTCCGATAACTTGAAACAGTGTGATGTGGGTCTGATTATTCTGATGTGAATTGAGTGTGAAACTGAAAATGTATATATATATATGGAATGGGCATGATAATTATGTGGTGAAATACGTGTGAAACTAAACATGTAGCAATATATGAGATGGACGAGATAATTACTGAGGCATAAGACTGATAAGATAGTTTGGTGTAGGACTGGTATGTAGTGAGGCATAAGACTGATAAGATAGTTTGGTGTAGGACTGATATGTAGTGAGGCATAAGACTGATAAGATAGTTTGGTGTAGGACTGATATGTAGTGAGGCATAAGACTGATAAGATAGTTTGGTGTAGGACTGGTATGTAGTGAGGCATAAGACTGATAAGATAGTTTGGTGTAGGACTGGTATGTAGTGAGGCATAAGACTGATAAGATAGTTTGGTGTAGGACTGATATGTAGTGAGGCATAAGACTGATAAGATAGTTTGGTGTAGGACTGATATGTAGTGAGGCGTAAGACTGATAAGATAGTTTGGTGTAGGACTGATATGTAGTGAGGTGTAAGACTGATAAGATAGTTTGGTGTAGGACTGATATGTAGTGAGGTGTAAGACTGATAAGATAGTTTGGTGTAGGACTGATATGTAGTGAGGTGTAAGACTGATAAGATAGTTTGGTGTAGGACTGATATGTAGTGAGGTGTAAGACTGATAAGATAGTTTGGTGTAGGACTGATATGTAGTGAGGTGTAAGACTGATAAGATAGTTTGGTGTAGGACTGATATGTAGTGAGGTGTAAGACTGATAAGATAGTTTGGTGTAGGACTGATAAGTAGTGAGGTGTGCAACAGATTAACCTGGCGAGGTTAGGGATAATAATTACTTTTGTGGGGCTGATTTGATATTGATTAGTGTAGGAATGATAAGAAGACTTAATTTAAAGTAGTGTATGATTGATATGGTAGTGTTAAGCGGTAAATAATGATTAGTGTGGAACTAATACGACTGTGAGATTTGGCACTCACAATGCTAATTTAAATTAGCGTTAATGTGTGTGGGACTCGTATGGTAGTGATTACTGTGAGACGGTTAAGATGGTGAGATTTGGCACTCACAATGTTAATTTAAATTAGCGTTAATGTGTGTGGGACTCATATGGTAGTGACTACTGTGAGACGATTAAGATGGTGAGGTTTGGGATTTCCAATATAGCATTAACCTTAAGTAGTTTAAAGTGGTTAGGGCTGATGTGATAGTAATTAGTGTGGAGTTATGCAATGATGAGGACTCGGACTGATAACGTGATTATTTACAGTGTTAAGTTAGTTTAGGGCTGATAGAGTAGTGATTAATCTGGGATTAATACAATGGTGAGTTGTGGTTTCAGGCATATCAGCACTTGTCTGGGATAAGTCAGCACTTGCTGGGATAGTCAGCACTTGTCTGGGATAGTCAGCGCTTGTCTGGGATAAGTCAGCACTTAGAATTTCCGGTACTAGTCTCGGATACGTTGGCATTATATCCGAGTTACTAGGTTATTTCAAATGTTAGTTACTTTTGCTAACCGTTTTAATTTAAATAAGTAAAATCACGGAGTAATTCCAAAAGTTATTTCGCTAATCTAAAAAGTAAATAACTTCTGAGTTATTTCATTATTTCAACTCTTTATTTTCGATATCCGGTTTTCTACATAAGTTATGCGCATCAATAATCACACTTTTCAAATTCCTTAGAAAGAATATATCATTACCACAGTTCAGTTAAATTCTCACTTTACCGTTTATGCTTGCGACTTTAAATTGGGTCCATACTGAATTGCGGACGCTAGTAAGCTGCTGCATCAGTTATTTTCGGGTTTAGGACACCCCGAACTCAGAATTTAACGCCAGTAATTAGACCTTGATTGTGTTCAGTTACCTAAAAGTAATTAGACCTTGACCGTTTCCAGTTACCTAAAAGTAATTAGACCTTGTTGGTGATTTGAAGCTGCTGTAAAATATAAAATATTTTGATTAAACATTAAATAAGTTTTTAATTTCAAATGCTAAAGTAAGTTTGTCATTGCAACTTACAATAAATAATTTATTTCATATTACGTCACAACAAGTAAGTAGTCATAGTTATCTCTGCCAAGAATATGGAATTTAGATAGAATAAATATAGTGCATATTTACATCGTCATCGCTACAGTATCGCTAAACACGGTGTATAAAACATCCCATTCTAAAAGTGGTGGATATAGGGGGCAACAAAGAATAACAGTATCAAACCAATAAATATATTCATCGCCTATTATTTTTAAATACTTTTAATTATAATTTGCAAAATATTTACTTTTGATCCACAACCGAATACGAACAACAGTAAGCACTCTGACGTAACAGGAAACAGTGTGTAGTAAAAATAGTTCAGCTCTGCACAATGACCTTGAACACATTACGTAATACTGCGCAATGTTAGCTACACTTATTTTCTCTCGCGTTCAGATGTTAGTTAATCAAGTTGCAGACGCCAACTTACGAACTTACGATAGTGATTAAATAAAGATATTTTGATGACATAATGAAACTAAACATTTACAATTAATGCTACATTGACAATTGGCTATTTTGGGGGCACTACATAAATTTGTTTTATTACACAGAAGCGGACTGACTGTGTTATAAATTATGCTTGGTCGGCCGGGCCCCCAACACGGCCGGGCCCCACAGCAGTTGTTTTGTAGTCTTGAGCCCTGTTCTGTTCTACTGTCAGCTTATTGTTAAAGTCATCATGTATTCACTCATGCACTCTACTTTTCGTCAAACAACTGTAATATCCAAGTTGAGTCTACAGATCCGACCATCGTATCTTAACCATTCTTATATACTACATAGCCCAGCATTTATCTTCCTTCACCCAGCTGACTGATCAACAAAATTACTTTTCTCTTCACTTGGTACTGAGAGACATACATAGGCTGACTTGTGTTAAATAGACTTTTAAAGATTATTCATCTCTTTTCGAACAAATGAAATGCTAGGATACTGAATGCAGTATGAGAGCAAAAGTAGAAACATTAAATAAAACACATTTGAAATAAAATGAAATGCTAGGATATTGAATGCAGTATGAGAGCAAAAGTAGAAACATTAAATAAAACACATTTGAAATTAAACAAAATAAAAATAATTTACATAGCTACATGCATTAAGTTTCTCTCGAAGATCACAATTCGAAGAGGCAACAGACTGGAGAGCAGTGTTTGGCAACATTCAACCAAGGTTGGCTTCTGTCGTCAAGTTCCAGAAAAAAATTGATTTAATTATCAGGGTATGTCTAACTATCTATATATCTACCTACCATCCATCCATCTACCTACTTACCTTACCTTATCCTATTTATCTATCTTCACACCCGCCCATTCACCCATCCATCTGTTTGTCTGTCACATTGTTTACGTGTTACATGGATTATAAATTTGAATTAGCGACATTTTTTTTTTAGAAGAAATAAGTTGATACTGTATCAAGTCAGAGAATAATGATTATGGCCAAGATGAATTATACCTCTAAACACTAAATACGCGCGCACACACACACTTGCACATTCATGGAAAATGGTGTGTCTTAAAGAATTTTTTGGGGTGTCATATCTAATAAACGGTAATTTCTCTTCAGTTTTTAAATTGTGGAAGGGTGGATGTACGTGTGTACAGAGCAGTGTGTGCGTAGCGCTTGTTTTGCCTGGCAGCAAAGTAGGTCATCGGCCGCTATTTTATTTATTAAACAGATTGCATTATTTTAAAGTAAAAATATGAGCAGTCGAATTTTATTTAATTTAAATAACATTGATATAAGGGAGATAAATATAATGTCAAATGACACCGAGTTATTGCCCTTTGACCATTTACCTTTCGCCTTCAGGAAGCTTCTGTTCTAAAAATAAAGTGTATATAAACTGATGATCTATTACGAATGAGCAAATAAAATAATATAGTTTCCATCATATTAATATTTTATACACAATATAGATTTCATCAAATGTTTCACTTCAAATACAGAACAATTTCTGTTAGTAAATTAAAAACAACAACAAATAAATGAATGAATTTGTCAGTAAGTTAATAAATTCTGTCTAGATTTCACGGTATAAAATTAGTGAAAACTCTCATGGTACATATTTAGAGAGAGGGAGAGAGATTTAATTTCTAATCCATCAACGACAAAAAAAAAGTTTTATGTATTAAACAGCCAGTTTCTGGCTGTTTCATCAGTAGTTTTGAGTTAATCAGTTACCTGGAAGTCAACTTTGTACGTTCCAATTAAATCTGTGTTAATAAGAGTGATAGTAATAAGAAATGAATCATGCTCAAAATTATTTATCACTGGTCAAGCATTTTATTTCAGTTTTGCTGTCGGTATTTTCAATCCCCAGCATCCCGAGTTTGCAAATGGTGGAAATTACCCAAATGACATCGCCATGCTTCGGCTTGAAAAACCTGTCGATGTGTCTGGTTTTCACATCCGCCATGCTTGTCTGCCATCACGTGACAATCCTTTTCTTGCTGACAGCAAATGTTGGATAATGGGCTGGGGTGAGACGAAAGGTATACACACACACACACACAAACACACACTTTTCTGTTAATGATAAGTGATCATATTTAATAAACAGTTTATTCTTAACAATCCACATACAAAATGTGTGATATCTTTTAAAAACAAAGAATTGATATCCAAACGGTAACTTTGTATTTCTATTCTCTGATAGGACTAACCTGCATTTTGTATTGACTCTATTGTTGAACGATAATTAGCTGTCTGTGTTAATAAAAGTGTTGGCGCTTTTGAAATATTCCTTTGTGTGCTTTTTTATTTTCATCAAAGCCTTAGTTAAGCGATCAGATTTTGTGGCAGTTTAAGTTGATGCGTACTTCTTTTTTTCATTTGTTCTCGAAGACTTTGAAGAGCAATCTGTGCTGCAGGAATTGGAAGTAAACATTCGCCGGAACCAAGAATGTGCAGCGCGGTGGGGCTGGAAGCGAATCCTCAACTCCCATGTCTGTGTTGGCAACGGTGATGGCGGAGCCTGTAATGTATGCTGTCAATTGGTTTCTTTTTCTTTGTGCCTTTACATTTTCATTTTTGTTTTAAAATGTTCTTGTTTTTTTTGAATTTTTTTATTTGTGCCCATACATTTTCATTCTAGTTTTAAAATTTTACCGTTAACTTGTTTCTCTGCTACAGCTGGAACACTTTTGAAATTAAAAATCTCAATAAAACCCATTTTTTCTTTGGAAACTTTTTAAAAAGAGTAATCTGCTATTCACTGCCACATGTGAGGCTGTTTTAACGACCTTGTCTCAAAATTAACTAACAGAATTATAAATTATGAATTTGATTTTAATGCCAATAACGGCCCCACGACCTAATCCACTAAGGTACTGAACCATCCCTTACGCTAGATTTGTTTAGTACAAGTGAATTACTTGACATGCGTCCTAGAATTGGCAACGTTATCTCCCCTTTTAATTAATTAACAACATTCATTCTTCTACGGGTTTGCCCCCCCCCCCCCCCCAGCCAGTTCAAATTAACAATCATTCCAAGTATTAATTAAAATGTGGGGTAAGATAACAGAAACTTTAATAGTGAAAACAATAAAATATGAGTGGTCACGAACATCTCTTATATGTGGTGACATAGTCACAAACACTTTTCCTTTCGATGGCGTCGTTTGCACTCTTTAGGAAGTCACAAACATTCTTCCGAGTACGAGCGTGACAATCCTCTCCCAGACATGTTTGTTTGTCTCTTGTGTACGAGCGTGACAATCCTCTTAACATTTCTAATTTCATGGCGTTTACAGACATGCACACACACACGCGTTTAAGCGTTCACCTGCTGTTCTAATATACACATAATTTCTGTCATAGGGCGATTCTGGTGGACCTTTAGTATGCCTTCGAAATGGATATTATCATCTGGTTGGCGTGACGTCGTGGGGTGTAAGTGGGTGTCAGACAACAGGCTACCCAAGTGTATTTGCGCGGGTGTCCTTTTACGACAGCTGGATCGAGGATATTATCAGAACATATTCCACATTCTATTTTCCGCTTAAACAATGACTGAATGTCGCTCATATAGATTAATTGTGTACAAAGCTGTTATATTTATTGATAAATACATTTATGAATTTTTCTTCTTCTTGTTGCTCACTTTAATTTTGTATATTTGTTTTAATTTCCTTTTTACATTTTTGTATGAATTTATTGATTAATTTTCGTTTTGTGATGTACATAGAGTACCACAACAGCTCATCATTGGCTTAACATGTTTCACTTTCGATTGATATATTTTGTTGTTTTGCAATACTAACAAGAAATTGATTTTAATCAAAAGAAGTAATTTTGATGAGAACTAAAACGCTTAATTCAGGTTTCTAAAGAAAAAAACAACAAAAGGACATCACTAAACTATATTAGGACTAAAGACATGGCATTCATGAAGAGACAACATGAATGCTATTAGCACTGCAATGTCACGCAGTCGGCACTCATGAAGAAACACTATTAGAACTAATGGTATCAGGCGGTAGTAAAGAAACAATTGTAAACCTTATGCTGACGACCCAATGATAAAAATATAAAAGCAAACACAGATATGTGATTGGCATTAATAAAGAGAGTTGAAAATAACATTTTTCCTTGGCCGAGTTTATTGTGTACGCACCCACTAATGACTTATCTGTTTTTATTTGGTGTACACCAATCTGATGTCATCACTAATGACTTATCTGTGTTTATTTGGTGTACACCAGTCTGACGTCATCAAAGTGCGTTGACTTTTGTATTGAAAATTACGTCTAATCTATAAACAGAGGGTGCATTGTCTGTAGAATGAGAGTGTGAATTATGTGTGTGCATGTATAGCGATTATGTGTTGTAATATTGTGTGTGAAACAAAATGATAAAAAAAAGAAGAAAAATATTCAGTGACAACGTTTTTCCTGTGCGTACGCAGGCCAAGATAAATGCTGTGCTGAAATAGACTTGGAATACTATTAGCATTTTGCAATTTAAAAACCGACAGACCTGTCCACAGAAAGTACTGAGACTAAACTGTCATGTGGTAATATGTATACAGACAGGATACACATAGGCAGGATACACATTGTTTCTGCCCATTCCTCTCTTTCTCAGTGAGGTAGTAAGTACGCTGAAGCAAAGCGCTGAAATTTGATTTAATATGGAAACTGCAAAAATCAATTATGCTATATGTGTTGTGTTTACTTTGTCATGTGTACATGCACAGCTATTCAAGTGAACAAGCTTTTTCAAAGGCTGAAAGTGTAAGCTGCTTCACTTACCTTCTTATGTATACATATTTAGTAAAATGGACATTTGTCGGAGCCTTGCTTAAAACGTTGATTCATCTCTCAGTCTAAAGTATTGTTCTTAACAACATATACATACGTATCTATTACAATAGACAGGTAGGTCCTTAAGTGAGGAGTGCCTGTTAATATTGATTTTCAAACAAAATAATAAGTATGCAATGCAGAACAGAAAAGAGAGGAAGATTAGGAAAAATGATGATACACAATGGGAGATAACATTTTACATGAACTCCATCTTTTTAAAACAGTTTTCCAAAAAAGAAAATACACTGTGCAAACATTTGTTTTTAGCAGCGATAGGGAGTGCTAGTGAGACACATAAGAATTATAAATCTTCACTGACACTGTAAACATTCAGTTTTCATTTATTTACTACAGGGTATGCTACATGAAAATGTGGAACAAATATAAATAGCTTCTGATTACACACATACGCAAGCATATACATTACACATACACTTACCCACACACATACTTGTATGTGCCAACATTGCATACAATTGCACATTCACATTTTACAAATATTTAAAAGTGTATAAATGATAAAAGTTAAATATATGAAACTTTGTGAGATGCTATGCATCTTCTGAAAGTTCTACGTCCATTTCTGTATTAACATCTGTATATTTTTCCCGCACATCTTTAATTCTTTCGTATTCAAACTCTGCTCCCACCGCACAAGACAAAAGTGCCTCCAAAGAGCGATTCTCATCCTCCCCAAAAATATATCCATTTGCTTTATCTATGGTCTTCTTTACTCGCAGCATGCTTTCTTTGTCCTGCATTGAAGAGAAATATGCAGAAGAAATTAAATAACATATCAAAGAATCTTTAGAAATAAATACATCAAAGTTCTGAATTAGTTAATACAGAACTACCTTGGTAATCCAAACCATTAAATGCAAAAATAATAAAATACTCAGACTGAAATCAGGTCATTGAAAGTTGCTCAATCACCATGAGTAATGCAGTGATTTTTCTCCACCCACTGCACCCCCCCCCCCACTATCCAGGATGAATTTCTTCAGTTATAAAAAAGTCCTTAGGATGTCACCATGCCAACAACTAAATTGACTGTTTTCTAATATGCAAAGTAATTAAATGTATTCTTAGAGAAAGGGAACCATTGTTATAAATTTAAACAAACAAAATCTTATATTCAAGAAGCCTCTGGCCATACAACAGGTTACCGCGTTACAAACTTAAAATGATACTGATAGGGTACATGTAGTGAAAAGTGCATTCTGGTATCAATGAGTATAAAAGATGTTACTGATTTGATTTGTACAGGTATTCCAAAAGAAAGCACAATATCAAATAAGAAACTTTGGGGTTTTTCTTCCATGGACTTTTTTCTTTAAATTTTTCATTGGAAACTTTTGGGAAATTAAGGAAATGGATTTGCAGAACCAAGGAATTTTGTGAAAATACTGATAATTTCCATGCTAAAACTAAGCTATCCTGATTACTGTTTACATTGCTGCAATATCTTAGTGATTAATTGATAAAGGTTTTGATGTCATTAATTCTAGTTCCTAAGCAAGCATTCTTTCAATATTCAAACATGTTACCTGTATACTGAGTGGAGTAAAGGACACTAGGCTGTAGTCCTGGACCACACCCACAATGGCTGCATTCAGCTGTTTGTATTTATTGAATATGGGGTCACCCTGTTCAAATTTCAAGACATGTGTAATTCCAACCAAATCATTCCTTTTAGCTGAAAAATATAAACTATAATGTATGCAATAATATTTGTGTATTTTAAACAAGGTTTTTAAATTTTAAATAAAAAGTATAATTTGTGTGACAATTCTAACAACAATAGTTTTATCTAGAGTCTGAAATACACAAATTATTGAATTAGATTCTAATGAGGAAAAGCACCCATCTAACTATTACATTTATTTAATAATTTGTTCTACTTGTACATCTTAAGAAAATCTCATTAAACAAATGTTATTATGGGTCAGAAGACTAGGATAAACAAATCAAAATAATCAAACTCTTAATAAAGTCTTTCATATCAGAATGACTAGAGAAAGCTTTTACTAATTTATATTTTTCATTCTAGATATGCAGAGAAGATCTAATAATATATATCAGTTTTACCCGTTTTAAATCTTGTGATTGTTTTTCATATTTTTTCGTATACTTCTTCAATGTCGTACTTTCCTCCTCTGGTCAAAATCTGACATATTTGTTGCGGTCATTCAACATTTTATTATAGAAAAACAAATGTGAAGACACAAATACAATTAAATTTCAAACACATGCTACAGTTCACAAGCATACAGACATAAGTGTACACACAATAAAACATGAATCTACATAGAAAGCTGTAGTGTACATAATAAAACATAAATGTAGAGAAATATATTTATACATACACAAAACCTCCATGGATGTGTACATATATTATAAAATATGAATGAATAGAGAAAGATTTGTAAACACACAACAAAACATTAATGTACACAGAAAGATGTAGGTGCACAAACAAAATAAATGTACACAAAAAGATACAGGAGTACATATTCAAAATAAAATATGAATGTGCACAAAATACATATACAAACAGAATTATATGTGTTCAGTCTATAAAACAAGAATGTATACAGAAAAATACATGTACAAAAATAAAACATACATGTGCACACATAATACAACATGACGTATATAGAAAAAAGAAGTATACACACAATATGAACATGTACAGAAAGATGTTAGTATACACACAATGAATCATGAATGTTTGCAAAAAGATATAATATATTAAAGATATAAAAGGTGAATGTTCAGAGAAAGATATGTGCATAAAAATAAAACATGAATGAGAAAAGTAAGATATAAGTGGAAAAAAAACAAAACTTGAATGTGAAAAGAAATAAATAAATGTACACACAATATGTGGAAATTCACAGAAACTATACCTGGCCATACAAAAGCATAGAAGTATATGCGTTAACCCCCCCCTCCCCCAATTTCACAAGCACACAAACATATATGTGTAGATACAGAAACACAACATTGTGGTGGTGTAGATACAGAAACACAATATTGTGGTGGTGTAGATAACACATAAGTGTTGAAAACAAATTTACACTATTACCTGCAAATGTTCCAGTAAATAATCCAAATCTAGTACTTCTGTATAGAAATCCACATTGAAACCAAGTTTTCCATGTTTTTCTATCAAATCTGCCTTTGACAGAATGTTCACATGAGGCAGCTCAATTTGGAGCATTGTGGCAAGGGAAGTAAGTAAGACAGAGATGAATTTTCCAGGATCACTGCAGTAATGAGAGTCTACAAGATGCACTGCAACCAGCTGATATTCATCCATGGCTTGTAGCTGATGAGCAATGTTGCGGACAGAATCATGATGGGTATACAGCTCAACCTGAGACAAAATGGTACACTAAAGCTACTTTATCTCCCATACTACAAACTAATCATGAACAATCTATTATATTCACAAAACAAAACAAAATTCAGTATATGACTTTATGACCAAGGACCTGAGAAAAGTCTGACTGATCACAAGGAAGTTTATTCAAAGATCATTAAAAGTGTATCTGTATGTACATGGCAAGTGTCTGTTCTTCAAATGCATAGAATGACTACATAACCGCATGACCTCAAGACATCAGTGCAACATACAAATGCAAAATACTTTTATGCAAAACAAGAACTACAAAAGTTGACAATTTGGCACTTTTTCAGGACAATAAACTTAACAAAAGAATAATGAAGTGAGCAAACCTAATGAGGTACGAAAAACATATCTGAAAAGATGCTGCCTTTTTTTTGTAAGCCATCTTCTATTCAGTCGAGTTTGCCATGCAATATGATGTCCATTTATCATTGCTAATAATTATACTGTCCTGACAGAGGCCATTTAATCGAAGCATCTACTCTTGTTTTTTGTTTTATACATATATAAAAGCATTCTGAACTTTAATGTTGCATTGATTTCATTTTTAACATTTATTAGTTGTGCTATTTTTATTGCTTAATAAAGATAATTTGTACTGCTTTTTAATAAAGATAACTTGTTCTGCTTAATAAAGATAACTTGTTCTGCTTAATAAAGATAACTTGGACTGCTATGCAGTCCTTGGACAACACTGTAATGAGAAAACAAAAAGCACTTTTAATTATGAGGTGAAAATCTGCAAAAATAGAGAATGATCAGTATGATGTAAATAATCTCAAGATCAAATGCCTAAATAATGATATAAGAAAATAATTTATAATAGACTGCAGTCTTTGTGCTGACTTTTGACAGCATTTCAGCAGGCAGATGTAAAATTTAAAAATAATTGCCAACTTGCAAAAATAAAATTTAACATTTCTTTCTTCTTATTAATTATTATGTATTAACACTAACAGTAATGTTAATTATTTTTAAGCATTTGTGAGCAAGTGAAATGTGTGTCACTATATGTATGTAACATATAAATGTCTGAGCAAAAGACTAACAGATAGTTATAATTTCATTAATTTCATGTTTAGAAATAAATTTCTGTTGGTTTCATGCATTTAAAAAAAAAATTACTGCAGGAGGTTATTTCAAGCATCATTTTAAAGTATAGTTCATTTCCCCCACCAACCTCAAAATCACTTATTATGCATTTTGATTATTTGTGTGTGTCAATGCTAAACTCTTTTTCAGGCAATATAAAGTAATACAACACACCCAGTGTAATTTTATTATAATATTTGTAAGTTTACTCTTGCTGACATATTTTATTTTGAACGAAATAAAAACTTTCCAATCTTACCTGTCCTGGGAAGTCAAAGAGCAAGTATCTGTCTTTGAATCCTTTCAGCTTTTCTCTCAGCCAGTCTAAATTCTGCTCCAAATATTCCATGCAATAAATAAGGCCTCCATTTGGTCCCAGTTTAAGGTGCTCCATTACGTCGTTCACAGTTATCAAGTCTGAGATGTCAATGTCACATCTGGAAAAGTGAATATAAGTATATGACACAGAGATAATGAGGCTAAAAGACATTGGGATGTGATACTGTAATAAGTGCACCGCTTAGTTAATGAAGATAATCATTACTATTAATTAATTTTAATAACTAATTTCAAGTGATGAGAATATTAATTTTATTTTATTAATGATCCTCCAATACACACCACTCATCTCCCACTTGGAGGATATTTTGGCAATGT
Organism: Sinotaia quadrata; assembly: GCA_028829895.1. NCBI lineage: Eukaryota > Metazoa > Mollusca > Gastropoda > Architaenioglossa > Viviparidae > Sinotaia > Sinotaia quadrata. The sequence goes on along the minus strand of CM054177.1, from coordinate 50,658,699 downwards.
AAAAGTGAAAATCAAACACATTCTCATGAAACTACAATTATATGCTCTAAAATTCCTCTGTGTGTGTGTGTGTGTGTGTGTGTGTAGTGTGTGTGTGCAATATACATAGCATTGGTAAGGCACACTTATAAAAATACTGACAAATATTGATGTATTGGCATCTGTTAGATACTTTGATAAATTACAGTTCTAATACTAGTAAGACAACAATTAAGTTCTATACAAAACAAAATAAAACCAAAAAGTTTAAATCTTAACCATAAATACTAAATTAATACTACAAATCTTTAAATAAATTTTAAATCTGTTATTTTCTAAATATAAATAACTGAAATATAATTTGAATGAAAATATACTTTACTAAGTACAGGTTGGCCCCACTTTACAATGTTTCATTATATTTATATGCTATTTCACATTTATGCCATTTAAAAATAATAATGAAAAAACATTAAAAAAAAATATAAGCCCTACTACAATATGTTGGAATAGAGGAAGACTCAACAGATGTCAAACTGCATCAGGTCCATCCCATTAACACTGACCCAGTTTGCTACTGTCAAAAAACATCAATAACTGGGGCAGATAGTGGTGGTGTTACTACATACTCCAAAGATGGTTTTACAGGACTGATTACTAAGCTTTTATTTTATTACTTACATTTTATCTAAAAGTGTTATTTATATCTATCTCCTAATTATAAAATAAATATTTCATTTAATATAAAAAAGTATACCTATACCTATGGTTTAATTTTCATAGTGAAAGAAAATATCTCATTTAAATACATTATAATTCTTTTCTGATTTATGCTGCTTAACTAATGACCCCGAGGAAGTGGAATGTAAACCCAGCATAAATTGGGGTTTATCTGTATTTTAATAAAAGTATCTAACATTTATTTTTAAAATAAAAACCAAAATAAAATAAAATCCAAAAGTGACTAATTTAAAAACACACTATCTGAATAAAATTAAAAAATATTACTGATAGGGTAAAATATCATTGGCTGGATCCAAGTTGATGACTGCTACCGTGCGTCCAAACTGCTTCAAGAATTCAGCCATCCCAGCACAGTAAGTGGTCTTCCCTGAGCCAGGAGGTCCTATCACAATCTGTCCAAAGGGCATGTCTGTTTTTTCTGTATATTACCGCTTCTGCACTCTGTGGACTTTAAGTGTGTGTTTTGTGATGTTAGCTTTCCACTCCTTGAAACAATTACTAGTTTTCACACCTGTACTTCACTCTATGGACAGTACGTGTTTTGTGATGTCAGCTTTCCACTCCTTGAAACAGTTACTAGTTTTCACACCTGTACTTCACTCTATGGACATTGATTACTTGTTTTGTAATGTCAGCTTTCCACTCCTTGAAACAGTCACTAGCTTTCACACCTTTACTTCACTCTGTGAACAGTTAAAATTGAACAAACAAATGAAAAGAAATACATTTTTCATAATCAGTATATTTGTAATTAGCTACTATTACTGAAAGAAATATTAATCAGACTTTTGTTCCAGCATCAAGAAACAAAATGATTAATTTCAAGAAGTGACAGTTTGAAAATCTTTCACAAGGAAGACAAGTTAAAATTTAGGCAGAATTCTTTCAGTACCTCCAATCGCCAACAGGAATGCTGAATGATTTTCAAAGACTGACTGGTACTTAGTGGTAGTAAGAGAAATAATTTACTGTATAATTGCTGGGGAAGAAAGTGGCACTTTTCTTAAATTTTTGAAAAAAATTGAAATTGTTATGAAAGGCAAATCTGTATTGCAGGAATTGTATATCAGTATTTATAATTATGCTTTCAAAATGATGTTTGTTGTTGAAGTAGTACTTGTAGTTGCTAGTATTTAATGTAACGTAACATATCGTCCATACCTCTCAGTCTCTGCTGCTTAACTCAATAACTGCCTTAAGTATCAAGTTAGAAATTTTTTCTTGAATACATTCAAAGCTCAAGAAATATTTTCAGCTTCAGATTATTTTTAAAAAAATAAAAAGAAGTCCATGATAAAAATAATGGAGCAGTGAAACCCTAATATTAATATTAGCCTATTGTCCATAGCGATATTCTTGCCAACTTGTTCAGTTGTTGATCAAGAGGATGATTTGCTGTGTTGACTATATATTTGAATTATAAAATAACTTTGGATTGGTTTGCGATTTTATTGTTTTAGACTAAACAAACAAAAGCTAATGAATCTTAAACTCACATGTCTCACTAAATGATATTCATGGGTACACTTATGTTTGCCATGTAAATATCATTGTTGAGGATCATCAAAGGGCATGCACTCTTATTAAAGAACCTGTCATATGTAAATAAAATGGCGGCGATGTTTACAGCAACTATAAGGTAAAGGGCGTTACTTAAAATGTGTTAGTTTCCGTTTAATGCACTTAGAAAATGATATAAAAGAAAAAAATCGACCCCCAAACTTTCATTGTTACTGATTAAAAATTGAGTTAACTTTTGCGACGTAATCTGCTGTTACATTAACAATTGCTAATTTTAAAATGTTAAAAATAATTAATTTCTTCTAAAATCAGGGGAAAATTTGATCGTTGAAATTTATAATATATATTTGGCTCCTTAAGTTAATAAATTTTAATAATTATTTATAAAAATATCAGTTTCATCATTGTTTGTTAAATGAGTGTATGGTAGTAAATATATAAAAATTGAACTTAGAAACGTGTGCATGATAACAAGACTATTATTGTTATATTGTAATTTGTAATATAAAACTAACTTGACAAGAAAGTTACTAATGTGGCTTTTAAATATAAATTGCATTGTCTGGAAAACTATGTTGCTCTGATTTAAAAATAACCTGACAAATTTATTTACAGCATAAAGAAAGCTGTTGCACTTATAAATGATTTGGACTCAGCCAAATTTCCACTTTTGCTCTCTCGGATTCTTGGAAAACTTCACATCAAAGTAAGAATAAATACAAATTACACTTTTATTTTTTTGAAATCCTTATGTATATCATATCCAAGAAATTATTTAAATTAAAGAAACACAATCTGGTGTATATTCTTTAAAAACTATGGTAGCAATATTTATACATATCACAAATATATCCCAGACTAGTTAATTAGGTCACAAGCACATTATGACAAACAATGTACATATATGCTTTCCCACTTTATGCACACATACACACAACATGCATTTTAGCTGAAATACAACTAGTCAAACTGTGTTTAAGTGCATATAATCTATTAGATATTAGGCATAATAATTAATTAAAATTAATTAATTGAAGTATGATGCAAAGAACAGTAAAACTAAAGAGGTTTATTTATGTACCACTGTTTACTAACAATCTGTTTGTATTGCTTTTGAAAAACTGAAGATTTCCTTTTTGCAAATGTTTTATAAAGGGGGAGCGAACTTTTTCTGATGAAGAAGAGGAGAAATTGCAAGGGGCATTTAAACTAAGTGCTTCTGACCTGGAGCTTATTATTGAAACCCTTGAGTTTATCTTGCAGCAGGTAGCTTAAAATTAAATGCTTTTCTTAACAATTTAAGTTTTTAAAACCTAATTCAAACAAACTTTATCATAACAGGAAAATCTTGTTTATTGTTGATATTTATATGTTCTGCCATGAAATTAATATGTCCATAATGATCAGTTTCACTTAATTTATGGATGGTCCAGTTCAGTTTATTATTATTATTAAAAGTAGCTCTATGTTAGTACTGTTACTCATACACAAATCTATAAAGCTTTGTAAGTTAGACTAATAACAAAAAAATAAAATGTTTTAAGAATGGGAAAAACTTACAAAGTTTTATAGAGGTAGTCTATGTTGAAGAGGGTGGGGCTGAGAGCACTACCCTGTGGAGTGCCATTTGTTATTTGTCTTGTTATGGATTGGATGTTTTTAATTTGTACACGGAATTGTGCGATTTTGAAGGAACTTTTTTTTTATATAGTTGTATATGTTTCCTCTAATCCCCATTTGGAGTATTTTGAGGAGTATTGTTGGGTGCCAAACTGTGTCAAAGGCTTTTGAGATGTCAATGAAGATTGCAATTGAGTGGGTTTTTTTCAATCTGTCTATCATGATGTTATCTGTTAATCTATTTGTGGCATCTGTGGTGGATCTTTTGGGTCTGAACCCGTGTTGTTCTGGAGGGAGTAGGTTGTTTGTTTCTATGTGGTGTGGTATTCTTTTAACAGGGGTTAACACAACGGCTGCCAAGAACTTTTCATGTTTGATCCATTCAAACTCAGTTTGCATGCTTTCGATCTGAAGTTCATCAAACTCCAACTTTATGAGTCTATTGTCATGGTAAAAGGCATGGTGCCACAGTTATATTTTATTTCACGATCTAAAACTGCTGATGGACTAAGGGAAGTAATCCTGTCCGGTCAGAATTTGTGTTTGACGTATATGTTGACACATGTATGTTATGTGACTTTTAGAATCGTTCACCTAATTTCATTTAGCTAGACAGATGTTTGTAGACACAGTGTGTTGTCATTTCATGCATTATATATATATATATTTTGGAGAATATTTGTAGAGTGTTCATGTATGTGAGTGACACATGTTTACGAGCCAGATAGAAATGCACAGTAGTTTTGCCAATAGCTAGCCATGTTGCACGAAGATAAAATATGTGCGGGATATAAAAGTTCTAGAAGCTTTTGAGACTCTTAGCAAGACTAAGGGAGGGAGAGAGACTATTATTTTTGTGATGAAAACAGGATTTACATGAAGATATCTTACTTCATTTGTGGTGAAATTTCGTATACAGAGATTTTACTAAGGAGAGTTGGAAATATCTCTTTCCACCCGTTTTTTTCATCCATCGACTGCAGAGTATTAAAGCAATGAGGCAACTTATTTCAATACACCCTGGCAGAGTGAAAAGTTCGATTTTCAAGACAGCTTATACTTGCGACATTCGTTGCATGCAGTTAAACGACAGACGAGCCATTTTTGCCTCTCTGAGCTTTGTTTGAATTCCTATTCTGCAGTTGGAAGGCCAGGATCTTGAAGATGCGATGACACTTCACTAGACGATTCGTCTGGTAATGCTAGACATTGCTGAGGCTTTCCGTCATCACGGTAACCAGAGAAATCAGTGATAATTACCAAGGTTGACAAAAGGCACAAAACACATATTTGCCGCATACACGGGAAGTCTTGAGATGGTGACCCAGATCTGCGGGTCTTCACTGTCAGGCGATGCAATGATTGCGTCATCTTCTCTTTGAAGCATCCCTTATGAGTGACGTGTGAGATTACATGATCTCTCTTCGAACATTGACAATACTAAGAGATTAGTTAAAATAAATGACAAAGCACATCTAGAACTGTTAAGAATAAGAACATTTAATCTATTCTTGTCGGACTGATATTTATCGTATATTGTCATTTTGTATAATGTGAATTTTAATATGATGGCTAATGTACACCTATGTCATATGTGAATTATCGTTGATAGTGGTGCCATTTACCGCATAAGAATTGTATATTCTTTTTGTTTTCAATTTTTTAATTTAATCATTTTCATCTCCCCCATCCCCCTTAAGAGTGTATGACATTGGAAAGGTGTATGTTTGACTAATCACTGTGTGAAAGAGAGATGCCCCAAATTAGGTAATAAAAAACCTAATTTTTCACTTTCTAAAAACTTGTTATTCACAGTTTTTGAGAGGGGCAAAAGAATTTGTATTTGTATTGTTCTGTTCCATACAACCGTTAGTTCCAGTATTCATTATTATGATACTTACACACTCGCGTGCACAGCCAATAAAACGTTCCTTTGCATGACAGAATAAAATGGGCCCCACCCAAACATCAATGGTGTTTTGTCGTGTGTCCTTTGTAACACCTTAAGACAACGTATTACTGGCACATGTCATGAGCTTCTTGGAGATACACCGGAACAGCCAAATCCAACAACCCTCCCTTGTGTCTCTATCTTAGAAGCCTCACCGCCAATGTGACACTATCATGCAGCTTTCTTTTGTGCACTCTTTCACTCTCCTTTCTTTATTCCCCTTTCTCTTTTCCCTCCCTCTCTTTCTTTTCTCCTTTTCTCCTGTCTCTCTTCCTCCTCTCTAATGAATGCAATGAGTTCAGGTCCTTTTAATCCTGCTTCTTCCCCTAACTTTTTTAGTTGGGCTTTCAAAGACATCATGGTAAAACCACTTAGGTTTAACTTTACAAAAGTTGTTTTTAATCTTAGTGCTAATACCTTAAGCTTAAAGGTTGTTAAAAATAATTAATCAGTAGCTCTGTGCTATACTGCGGTGGTAGTGGTTTTGCCTTTACATTTATTAAAGCAAATCGCAATAGTACTTTTACATAAAATATAGTGTAGCTCTTTCAGTCAACTTTGTATACAATGGTTATAAGTTATGACAATGAATAATTAGCTAACATTAATAAAAATGCAGTATAAAATATCAGTACAACCAACAGCTTCATTGAAATATTTGTGCTATCTATTTGTATTTCTTATGTTTTAATGGCAAATTATCTATGAGTTTCTCTGAACAGAAATTATGAATAAGGTCCCTAGCGTATAAATTATATAATTACATATTCATTAGTTCAATCTCAAGATGAGATTCCAAATATGTGAATCATACAATTACAGGTACAGTAGTTCAATCCCAAGATGAGATTCCAAATATGTGAATCATACAATTACAGGTACAGTAGTTCAATCCCAAGATGAGATTCCCAAATATGTGAATCATTCAATTTCAAGTTCAGTAGTTCAATCTCGAGTTGAGATTCCAAAATATATGAATTATAAAGTTCAGTCCCAAGATGAGCTTCCCAAATATGCGACATTTTGCTGGGAGATGGGCAAGATGTTAATTCCCCACCACCATGGGCTGCCCTTAACCTTAGGCTAACCCCCCAAACACACCTTCCGTCTGGCCACACATGTTAGAAATATGAATGATAGATAATGTAGAATAGAAGGGTGATAGTTCTAGAAGATAGCTCGAGCCCACTGATACAGGCAAGGATAGTAAGTAAATACAAGTGATAGATTACAACATATAACATGTAAGTGAGTCATGCTAACATGAGTGGTCAACAATAATTATATTTAACAAGAAATAACATGACAGCATGGTTATATATAGCAAATAGTTTAACAGTTACAATTAGTATATATATATATTTAAGTTCTTAATCATGACCTTGTGTCGTAAGAGAATGTCCGTTTGAGTCCTGTAGCACTGTAGCAGTTATTTGGTTTGTTCTTATGAGTGAACTGTAAATGAGTTTATAAGAGAACACTGAATGTTTCTGAGTGAAATCTAGAGTACTTTGGTAGAGTATGTCTACAACTTGACTGAAAAAGTTGCACAGTTATGACTTAATAAATACTTAACTTTAGATCACCTGATGTGTAGCTTAGGGGGACAGTGAATATTAGCAGATATGCACATGGTCTGCTGAACCAGTCCTTGGGCCATTCTGCTCTGGTATTGCTTGCAGCTAAGTGCTCATGAAACCAACATCCAAGATAACATGCCGTCCTGCCAGTAAAATACACCTGGGTTAAGAATTTAATCCTCACATGTTCTCTGACAGAACATTCTTACTTACATGGTTATCATACATTTAAATATCGTAAGCAAAATATAATAGTATAAAATAAAGTTAATGTCAAGAGTTAAGAAGGAATATAATATTAGGTATGCAAAGTCACATACATTCGGCAGTAATATATACAGAGGATTTCATGCTGAATTGATAACTGGTAAGTTGTATGAGTATACTTTGTTAAAACCTGGAGCCAAAATATGTGTTGCCTCAATGGTCAGATGCATTCAACTAACGATTTACAGGTGAGCTTCTGGTACATTCGTTCACATAGCTGATCTGCACTTTGATTGGTTAGTTTAGTGTGGAATATTTAGGTATATTCCTAGCCTGGGGATAAAGGTAAGCCTTTCTATAAGGTAGGTTTAGGTATAGTCTATTTTTAGAGGAGGGGTGTATGTGTGGGCTACATAAGCCATTTTGTAACAGATGTAATTGTAATATTTGCTGTTGTCTGAAACAAATACAAAGTATTCTGCTTTTTATAACAAATATTGATATCTGTCATGATATATTTGGTGATAGAATACAACAGGTGCTTTTATTTAATTGTGATATTTAGATACAATTTGAGTACTATTATTTTTGTGTACAGTCATTTTCTGTTCAATTCTTCAGGCAGCATACCATGGTGCCAAGCCTCTGGTCTTAACACAACAGCTGCAACAGTTGGACCTTCAGGAGGACAAGGTGTGCATCTTGTGTTTTTCAAGTGCTGCAACTTTCTTTGTTACAAACTTTGCAACTTTCTTTGTTTCAGACTTTTGAACTTTCTTTGTTTCAAGCTTTGCATCTTTTTTTATTTCAAACTTTTCAGCTATCTTTGTTTCAAATTTCGTCAGCTGTTTTTTTTTTCAAGCCTCTACCATCATTTTGTTTCATACCTTACAACTGTCTTTCTTTCAAGCTTCAACCATTGTCTTTGTCTCAAGCCTCTACAGGTGTATTTGTTTTCAATTCCACAACTGTCTTCATTGATTGCTTTACAACCTTCTTCATTTCAAGCTTCCACAACCCTCTTTCTTTCAAAATTCTGCCTTTGTCTTTGTTTCATGACTCTACAAGAATCTTTGTTTTGTCTAAAACTGTTTTTGTTAGCAGCTCTACACCTGTCTTTGTTTCAAATGAAGACTCTTTGTTTCAAACAAAGACATCTTTTAAATTCATGGATAGGAAGGTTAATATATTTTTGTCACACTTAATTCTAAAAGAGGATGTTTGGATCTTGCACATACAAACAAACATATTTGAGTCTATGATGTTTGAGATGTTTTGGTGATAATGAAAGTATACCAGTAAATCCATCCAGGAAAGTGACTATGTTAAAAATGGACACAGCTTACTGACCTTATAACCCACTTTCTTAGAGTAGAGACATTTCCAGATTAAAGCAGGCAACACCAGTGTTTGTCACTGTCATGTTATTGATTAAGCAGAAGTTGGTGGAAAAACAGGGTTTGTTGGGTGCATGAAAACCACTACCATTTCTTACTTTCAGTGCTTTTGACTTCTTTTACACTTAAAGTCTAAATGTTTATCATATAGTATTCAGTATGGTTCATTTCTCATTTGTAAATTTCTTTTGCTCTTTTAAAAAGAAACAGGTATCTGTATTTATGAGATTGTATTTGTATTTTATTGTTTGAAATAGCAAATAATTTTAGAGCTTTGAAGTTTAACTACTGTTATATCATAATTATTATTAGGTAAAGACTATTGTGGATGCATGGACATTGAACAGTCGGGATACTGTGACCAAACTACGACAGCGCACAATTCACCCCAAACAGGTTAGTAAAGTATTCCAAATCACAGCCCACATTTCACCCCAAACAGGTTAGTAAAGTGTTCCAAATCCACAACCTATAATTCACCCCAAACAGATGAGTGCAAACGCTGCAATTTGATAGCCCTCAGTTCACCCCAAACACTTTAGTGCAAACATTCCAATTCCATAGCCCACAATTCACCCCAAACAGGTGAGTGCAAATGTTCCAGTTCCAAAGCTCACAATTCACCCCAAACAGATTAGTGCAAACATTCCAGTTCAATAACCCACAATTCACCCCAAACAGGTTAGTGCAAATGTTTCAGTTTCATTACCTACAATTCACCCCAAACAGGTGAGTGCAAACATTTCAATTCCATTGCCCACAATTCACCCCAAACAGGTTAGTGCAAGTGTTCCAATCCCACAGACTACTTTAACCCCAAACAGGGAAGTGCAAGTGTTCCAGTCCCATAGTCTACTTTAACCCCAAACAGGTTGTGCAAGCATTCTTGTTCCAAGCTTGTTCTTTTCTTAGAGGATACAAGAATAAAATTAGAAAAATATCTTTAAAGTCTATACAAATAATAAATCTGCAGTAATCACAGTTGTCATTGTTAAATAATTATTTTGAAAACACAAATGTTTTAATGGCATGTTAATTTGCAACAGTTTTACCTGCCAACTAATGACCAGTGATGCACCCACAGGTGTAAATTACAGTGCAGTTTATATGCAGTGACACTGGTATCTGCGGTAATGATATAAAATCTTATGTTCTCTTGTTAACTACTAGTTGCATTTTACACTCATAGCTTGTATCTGTTGTCTTGTCCTTTAATTAGGTACTTTTTTCATTTCTGTAATATTTGACACATTTACTTAAAGAATGTTGACTACTCCTTCATTGCTGTAATCATTTTGATATTCATTTAAGGGCATTTGAATACTTTTTTATGCTGTAATATTTCAACACATTTTACTTAAGAAAAGTTCACTTGCAGCCCAAGTGTTGCAAGTTGTTTTATTGAACATTGCTATGATTGCTCTGTAGTGTGATGAAAGAATTATTTCCCCTTGTAGTTTCATAAGGTTCAAATCCCTGTTTCATACTACAAGATTTTGAACTTTCATCTGAAATGTAATTTGTTTTAAGTAGATATTTTCTTCTTCTGATTATTAAGCCACATTTACCTAGGTTTTAATAATTATCAGATGTACACAATGGAAACTTGATTCACTATCCAGTGTGAACAAGATTATATTGAATGTAAACTTTGCTCACTATCCAGTGTGAACAAGATTATATTAAATGTAAACTTTGTTCACTATCCAGTGTGCACAAGATTATATTGAATGTGAACTTTGTTCACTATCCAGTGTGCACAAGATTATATTGAATGTGAACTTTGCTCACTATCCAGTGTGTACAAGATTATATTGAATGTAAACTTTGTTCACTCTCCAGTGTGCAAAAGATTATATTGAATGTAAACTTTGTTCACAATCCAGTGTGCACAAGATTATATTGAATGTAAACTTTGTTCACTATCCAGTGTGCAAAAGATTATATTGAATGTAAACTTTGTTCACTATCCAGAGTGCACAAGATTATATTGAATGTAAACTTTGTTCACTACCCAGTGTGAACAAGATTATATTGAATGTGAACTTTGCTCACTATTCAGTGTGAACAAGATTATATTGAATGTAAACTTTGTTCACTTCCCAGTGTGAACAAGATTATATTGAATGTAAACTTTGTTCACTACACAGTGTGCACATGATAAAATTGAATGGAAAGATTACACTGTGTACTTGAATCAGTTAATCATAATTATACTTTCAGCTTGAAGAAGTCAACTGGCGACTCAATTTGCAGCTGGCTCAGTCCACCATGTCAAAAATGAAACTACCAAACGCTGTCTTTGACTTGGGTATTCATGATGAAAACACTGGGGTAGGTCATATTTGTGCCTGCACAGCTATATTGCCTCTGCATAGATTTATATTTTGAGTATTTAATGTCTTTAAAAGAACATAAATATAAATATTTAAACTGGATTTTAACTACACACATTAAGCACAAAAGAAAACAAGCACTATAAAAGCAGAAAAACACATGAGTAGTGTAATAAAATAAATGATATATGTAAAAACCCTTTGCCATTAAACAAAGAAGAAATGAATGGTATTGCTTTGACCCCCTAATAATAATATTTATCGTTACTCCTCTAAAACAAAACTAAAGTTTATAATTGAAGCAGAATAGCAGAATGCCAACTTTTGTGCAAATGTTAATTCTGGAAGAAAAATGTCCATATTTGTTTTAATTGATTTGTCTCCAAATTTTCAACTGCAGATATAATTTCATGGTTCTTTCTGATATGTGAAGTAGTCATTAAATGCATAGTCACACTGCTTTCAGGCACTTAAATGATCAAAGACCTTTGTGGCAGAATTTACATCAGATAGTGAAAGTCATATGGATTCATATGTAGTCAAAACTACAGACAACTTTAGACAGGATTTACTGAACAATTTACAGTTTGAGTTGTGGCATATTTTATTGCCCAGTATTGAGTAATGACTAAAATACATTGAAAATATATAGAAAGCTGGTTTATATTTGCATTTAAGAAGTGAGTTTAAGTGAATAAGAGCTTTTAAAATTGTGACATACATTGTGTTATTGAATTTTAATAGTGCTACACTTAATTGTAATGGTTTACAAACTTGAAACCTTGCACAAATAGATGTAGTATGATTGTATCAGATCCTTGTAGTTATTATTGTGTTCATTTAGGGTCCATCCAAGATTTAGTTTTATATATAGCTATTATATATTTTTATAGGTATTTTTAAAATTTTACTATCAGTTGTAGATGTGTAATTTAGTATTGAAGCTAACAGAGTCTAATTAAAGTCACACAGTTTTATAATATATGTATTACTTACTATTGCTATTGAAACAGCTAGGGCAAATGTTTCTGCCTTCCTGTAAATACCAACACAGAAAGTTAACTTCCTTGTTGGTGTTCTGTACATGTTTCTTGCTTGTAATTCTGAAGAAAGTTAGGTGAATATTTAAAAATAATACATTTTGACCTAAATAATATTGCCAGTTAGAAGGAAATATTTTTACTAACCTTACAAAATGTACAATACCGCACATAGCATTAAATGTTTCATTGCACATTGTACTATTGAACTAATAATTTGATTTTGTATGAACAAGATATTTAGAGAGTTTTTATTTACAAGTTTAAGTTTATGTATTGTGTATATGTGTAATGTCTAGACTTTCCTATTCAGTCCAACACCTTAATATTTATGTTTTCCAATGCTGTCCAGGAAAAAGTTTATTTATTAACACCTTAATATTTACATTTTCCAATGCTGTTCAGGAAAAAGTTTATTTATTAACACCTTAATATTTACATTTTCCAATGCTGTTCAGGAAAAAGAGAAGATCAGAATGGAGTTTACCCATGATGAACTGTACACCTTTTACAACCAGGTACACTTTTGTTATTGTTTCATATTGTGCCATATTAATCATCCTCCTCTGCTAATAATAAAGAAATGTATTAATTTAGAAAGGAGAATAAAAGTCTTTCTTGAAATCATTAAGTACAATAAAAGTCTTTCTCGAAATCCTCAAGGACAGTAAGAAATTCTTAAGCACATGAACTTTCTGAATGAGGTCAGAGCCATCTCAAGTCTACAACATGATTTATTAAGTAAGAAAACGATTTATATTTAATTTTTATTGAGATGTACAGATCCGTAGAGACATCTCTTTCATGACAAGAGTACAAACTGTTTCTAAATCAAATGACAGTTGAATCAGAAAAGTAATGTTAAATGCAGAATATATCAACCTTTACCTTCTCTCATGTGTTTCATTAATATAGTTCCAGAATAATTTCAGCTGCTTGTTAAAATTTAATGAGCAGTATTGCATGCTGTTTATTGACACGGTAATGATGTTTATACTGTGGTTTATTTTCATGAGAGTTCATGGACAGGAATGAACAGAATATGAATACCTCTATGAGGTTTCTTCTCTTGTGTAATTAATAACATTTATACTGTGGTTTATTTTCATGAGAGTTCATGGACATGTATGAACAGAATGTGAATACCTCTATGAGATATCTTCTTTTGTGTAATGTCTGCTTTATGTGAAGTGACCTTATTTGTTGAGCAGTAGGATGTGTAAATGGTGACCTTTTGTATTTAGTAGGTAAGAAAAGATGGTGCTCCTCTTAATGACATGTAAGATACATTATGTGTCAAGTTGTTGTTCAATAACACAGGTACATGTACAGGTACAAAATATTAAAAATCATAGTTTACTAGTCTTTCACCACTCTTACTTTAGTTACCTAGTTTACCAGCACTTCCCAATTGTTAACTTTAGTTACCTAGTTCACTAGCATTTCCCCCACTGTTACTTTTATTATCTAGTTCACTAGCATTTCCCCCACTGTTACTTTTATTACCTAGTTCACTAGCATTTCCCCCACTGTTACTTTTATTACCTAGTTCACTAGCATTCCCCCCACTGTTACTTTTATTACCTAGTTCACTAGCATTTCCCCCACTGTTACTTTTATTACCTTGTTCCTAGCATTTCCCCCACTGTTTCTTTAGATCTAGTTTACTAGCATTTCCCCAGTGCTACTTTAGACCGAGTTTAATATTACTTCCTCAATTTGCTTCATTAACTAGTTTACTACCATTTTACTAGCAGTATTCATTAGTTACCTAGTCTACTAGTATTCTTTCCTTAGTTTTGCCATCTTATTGTTTGCTGTATTACCAAGAGGTGTTTATAATTTATAACTTTATCATCATTTGCGTAATTAATTAAAAATAATAAATACTGTTTGTGTTTTTGTGATTATTTCGATGTTGGTACTATTAGAACTGTATAAAAGTTTCACACTTGTGTTTTTAATACATCATGATTTGAAACCATAATGCAGACGGCCAAGTCTCGAATTGTTGTCTGGAGGTGATGTGGGAAGGAGATTTTGCAGAATCTCTGCTTGTGGTACAGAGATGGATTTTCTCTCTACACACTTTCTAAAGCACACACACACACACACACACACACACACACGCACGCACGCACGCACACACAACACAACACACACACACACACACACACACACACCACACACACACACACACACACACACACAGCTCTCCCTGTAACAAATATGCATCTGACTGTTATGTTATTGACACCTAGCCTGGGAAAAAGCGAGATATGTTTTGATACAGTGCTAGCACTGCCGTCATCGTTTTATCAGGGGACTGTACTTCATTACACTGGCAGTGATTGCCTCTCTTACCAAAATGACATAGGTCCAGCGACAGATTGCCCGGTATTATTAAAGGTCGCTGTCATCATTACACACAAGAGTTATGTGTCCCTGTTCTGATGGGGACTATTAATTGAGTGAGATCAGGATTGCGTGAAAGTATCTGGGGGACGAGTTCAGTAGCTCACGCTTAGTGAGTTTGGCGGGTGATGTATAGATTTGTTTTTGTTATTGTTTAGAGTTTACATTTCTTAACAAACAATTAGTATGTACGAGCAAGGGCTTTGATCTTTGTAAAGAAACAATAGCGTCTGTAGACATTGAATATATGCCTCTGTCAAATTCATTTACAGAGAAACTTTATTTAGTGGCTATACTTCAATCTTACTGGTTTACTATAAAATATGTAATAATCGCTTTGAACTTCCTGACACCAGAGGACACATTCCTATGATTTAGAAATAAGATTGATATAAGGTTTAGTCGTCTTTGGGAGAAACTGGAAATATTAACGGCAAGAGTTGCTGGACCGATCTTGACATCTCATTTGGAGGGTCTGACACATTCCAGTCTAGAAATTGTAATAATATCGCACACTCACTCTCTATCACAGATGTTGCACGCACTCACACACACTAACACACATATGCATACGAACATACAGGTTTATCCTTTTTTCCAGTTTTGTGTTTTTATGAAATACATATATGTATGCGTGTTTACGCGTGCGTTTATGATTTTTTATGTGCATTTGTGCATTGCGTGTTTACCTTTATGCCTTTGTTATATGTGCCTGGTTACAAGCCTGTTTGTGTATGCTGGGTAAATCGTGTGTGCAGTAATGACTCATTCAATCATTCATTCGTTTTGGATTAAACAAGCTGCAATGAAACTATTTATTTCAGAGAGCTTAGTTTGTGTCGTTTTCATGAAAATCACGGTATTTGGGGGATAGAGAAAGACAAAACGACAACTTTCATTGCCACGATAAAACTGGCTTATCGTTAAAGCTAATTTACTAACATTCGCGGGATACTCCGCACAAATGTTTCTTTTTGTTCTCTCCCCTGGTTATTTGAAAATAATGAGTTCTAGCCAAGCGTGGGATTACGCTGGGTAAGGCCGTATTTGCCGGAGATTCCCAGTAGACATCAATAACTCGTGTGTCCTATAAGTGACTGGAACCTGTGTTCACATGCATCAGACGGCTGTTTAGTTCGGGAGTTATCTTTCCTATTATTGACAGATTTCTTTTCTTTTTGAAGATTTAGACAAGGGATCTGTTCGCACGCGCACGCACGCACACACACAGTCCGGGCAATGTCTATGAAGGTTTTTTTTTAGACTGAATAAGTAGTTGAACATTTGCGGTAAACACAGGGTGACCACCTCATGGTGTAGCTTCGTGTTAAACCATAAAGTTTAATATAAAAGAATCAATTATTTTGCTTAAAAATTTTTTTTTTTAAAAACACAACTGTTGCGAGTCCTTATTTTCTCGACTTACTAATGCCTTCTCGATGTCTTGTTATTTTTCCATCGTTCTTCTTGCATTATTTATTAGATTTCTTAAAATTCCACGTTAGTTCTGCCTTATGCTTGTCACGCACAAAGGACAGAAGTATGCTGTGCAATGAAGGAATTGTGGGAAATGTGTTTCACAAGCGATAAGAAGAAAAGAGAGAACTAATGTTATAGAACCATTAAAAGAAAAAAAAATACGGTTCAAGAATTACTATCACTAAAACCGATAAGACAAAGATGTTATTGCACTTAACTGATGTCATAAAAACCGTTAAGAGCAGATGGAACTACTTTAAATAACTGATGTCAAGAAAACTATTTAGACCAAGAAGTATCGGTTTTGAACAGGTTATGTCACAAAAATCGTTTAGAGCAAGAATAAGGAAATCTGCATATAAAGAATTGATGTAACAAAAAACCGTTTAGAGCAATGAGGATCTACTTTAAAGAAATTATGTCACACAAACCCTTTAGAGCAAGAAGAATCTGCCTAAAGAAATTATGTCACACAAACCCTTTAGAGCAAGAAGAATCTGCCTAAAGAAATTATGTCACACAAACCCTTTAGAGCAAGAAGAATCTGCCTAAAGAAATTATGTCACACAAACCCTTTAGAGCAAGAAGGATCTTCTGAAAGAAATTATGTCACACAAACCCTTTGAGCAAGAAGGATCAACTTAAAAAGAATATGTCATAGAAACCCACTAGAGCAGGAAGGATCTACTTTGAAAATACTAATATCACTCTTGTGACGAAGTCCAAAATTAAGAAATTACATTTAAAACACTAATTCACAAAACCCATCAAGGTTAAGACAGTGGATTGAGCAAAAATAAGGGATTACATTTAAAGAACTAATTCACCAGACCCGTTACAGTTAAGACAGTGGTTTGAGCAAAAATAAGGGATTACATTTAAAGAACTAATTCACCAGAACCGTTACAGTTAAGACAGTGGTTTGAGCAAAAATAAGGGATTACATTTAAAGAACTAATTCACCAGACCCGTTACAGTTAAGACAGTGGTTTGAGCAAGCTAATGTGTTCACCGTTGAAAGAGCATTGAAAGAAGTAACACTCACCGTTGAAAGAGCATTGAAAGAAGTAACACTCACCGTTGAAAGAGCATTGAAAGAAGTAACACTCACCGTTGAAAGAGCATTGAAAGAAGTAACACATTCAAGATGTTAGTGTTTGGTGTTCACTTTGCTTTAGGACTATCAATACCAATATGTACTAATGATGCTTGACTATTGTGTTGTACAAATATAGTGCTTTTGATAGTATTTGTAGTGTACTAAACTAACTACTAATGTACATTGTAATCTGTTTCTGATAGCATTTGTAGTATTCTTAACAGTCACTGTTGATATACATTGTATACTGTTTTTGATATATTTATAATATACTACAAATACTATGAAAACACTGTATTAGCAGTGACAGTTTAGTACACTACAAACACTATCAAACAGCACACCATGTACAACATTAGCAGTGACTGGAATCAAATATAAGCGTACATAAGTATATTCTTAAAGAAATCCTTGTCTTTATAGATATTGCAGCTGTCCTAACAAATCCGACTTACAGTCAGTTAAATCTCAGTTTTATCAGACCAACTAATTAAAAGAGTGATCACATCTTGACTTTTAAAACTTATAACTTTGATGTTAAACCTTAAGCATATCAGTGCAATACAATGCGATACAATCAGTTCTGGTTTGGGACCAAGGGCGTTGCAACATCATTACATTCCAACACATCTTAGTTAAAAGTATAATTGTGTTGCTACATCATTACATTCCAACACATCTTAGTTAAAGTTCAGTAGTATGGCAACATCATTTAATTCCAGCAGATCTTAAAGTTCATTTGTGAGGTTTCATCATTACACTCCAACAGATCTTAATTGTGTGACTACATCATTACTTTCCAACAAATATTAAAGTTAAGTCGTGTGGCTACGTCATTACATTCAAATAGATCTTAGTTAAAGTTCAGCCCTGTGGCTACGTCATTACATTCAAATAGATTTTAATTCAAGTTCAGTCATGTGGCCTCGTCATTACATTCAAATAGATCTTAGTTCAACTTCAGTCTTGTGGGCTACGTCATTATGCTCAAACAGATCTTAGTTCAAGTTCAGTCGTGTGGGCTACGTCATTATGCTCAAACAGATCTTAGTTCAAGTTCAGTCGTGTGGGCTACGTCATTATGCTCAAACAGATCTTAGTTCAAGTTCAGTCGTGTGGCAACGTCATTGCATTAAAATAAATCTTAGTTTATGTTCAGTCATCTCAGTGCACGATCCTGTCAGTTATCTTTTGAGATTGAGTATGACCTTGTCTTTATTTTTCAAGCTGAACCTTTAGTTAAATCCAAATCTTATCAGTCCACTATTCTAATCAGTGATGGACTGAGATTAAGAGTGTGACCACATCTTTATTTTTCAAGCCAAAACTTTAGTTAAAGCTCAGTTTTATCAGTCCACTATTCTAATCAGTGATGGATAAGATAAAGAGTGTGAACACATCTTTATTTTTCAAGCAGAACTTTTAAAGTTAAAGCCCACTCTTATCCGTCAACGATTACTGTCGGTGCTGGACTGTGATTGTGATTGTAACTATCTTTGCTGTCACAGCAGAACTTTAATGTTCATTTATATATCAATGCACGATATTAATCAAAGCTGTACTCTGATTAAACACTGATTCTGACTATCTTTGCTGTTATAGCAGAGCTTTATTTAATGTTCATTTATATATTAGTGCACGATATTAATCAAAGCTGTACTGTGATTAAACACTGATTCCGACTATCTTTGCTGTTAATGTCACAGCAGAGCTTTATTTAATGTTCGGTTATATATTAGTGCACGATTATAATCAAAGCTGTACTGTGATTAAACACTGATTGTGACTATCTTTGCTATTATAGCAGAGCTTTATTTAATGTTCGATTATATCAGTGCACGATTAAGAGTGTGAGAACCTCATTGCTTTGAAAGCCATCTGAGGGCGTAGTTGTGGCTGGATCCTATCGATCTGCAATACCGAGCGGTTGTAAATTGTGTCTGGAATTGCGATGGCATCTTTACGTTTATAGTCTTGTGAAATTTGTGTTTAAATGTAGTAGCACCTTGCTCGAGTGAACGATGAAATTGTTTTCAACTCAATAAACTATCATTTGATCTTTTCATTTGTGCTTACTTCCCCTAGTTCACCAAGCATGAGTTTAACGTGTCTCTCTGGTCTTTTAATGTCTGCTATCAGCTTTTAAAAATAAATATATGCTATCTGAGTTTTGTAATTTGTGTTTCCTAATTCTTTTCAATCAGTCACATTGTAAACTCTTCAGTATAAAGTCTTTTCTTTTACAACCAAAGCACTTAAAACGAAAGGTTCGTATTAAAATTTGTCTATTTAATTGACAAGAACTATAAATGAAAGAAATCACACTTATTATTTCAGTAGTGATATCTCAGAATGGCAAATCAAACCTTTCACTAACTGACAACATAACATGTTTCAAATGACCAAACGCATAGCGTTGCAAATGGAATCTTTTCATAGAATGGCTTAAGGCATGGCACGGCATGTTATCTTTACCTCGAATGGCATGAGAAAGCGCGGCAAACATTACCTTTACTTAGAATGGCCTGATTGCATAGTGCGGCAAAAGTAATTGTTACTTCGACTAGCCAAATGCTAGTAGCATGGCAAATGTAATCGTTACCTCAAATGGCCAGAGGCATAGCATGGCTAATGTAATCGTGACCTCAATTGGCCAGAGGCATAGCGTGGCTGATGTAATCTTTGCTTCGAATGGTTAGATGCATAGCGCTGCAAATACATTTTCAAAAGGTAATTTGACTGACACGTCTCACACGCCACGTCTGGATTTTCTTTGAAGAAAGAAATACAATACAAATACAATACATAGCTCACTGCATATGGCAACATAACTTTAAACTCACTGCACAGAGCATTATCACTTTAAGATGTCTGTAGTCCATGCAAAATCGGTGCATGCCATACTTTTCAACTAGGACTCTGCCTTCTCAATCTTACCTAAGCCTAATATAGGGTTAATTTCCTGCTTTACAGCCTCCCATTTAGTGTAAGGTAAAACATACGGTTACTGCGGATTGGATTATGGTTCCGTAGTGTGACCATAAATTGCAGACTAGATTTTCTGGGCTTCTCAGTAAAAACATCGCAAGTTTCTTTTTCATGCTCCATAACCATTGAGCATCAGAGTCAGAAGGTTTTAGATTTAAAATAATGTCACCAACAGTTTCAACATCTATTAAACCTGGGTTTGGTATGGATTCGGCATTGGGTACAGAGGTAGCATTGTCCTCTATTACAATAGTTGTGACCATGTTATCCGGGCATTCTTTATATGCTTTCATCTGATTAGCATAAGAAATTTTTGCTTTAGATCTGATCTGAATTCGGAAATTGCACCCACTCACTTTCTTGACAACTTCATAGGGTCCTTGCCATGATACATCTAAATTTTTTATGCAGAGGTAACAACACCCTGCATATTTATCTTGCAGTTGTACATATATGCTTGTCTAGCTTTACTTTTGTGCACATTCTTGGCTGGTCTCTGACATGAAGTATCAATATGGTTTGCAGTTCGTTCACATGCTATTATGTACTATTTGCAAATTCTGCTAGCCGACTTTCTGTTCAGTATTCTCATAATATAACATGTTCGAAGGGTGAAGAGTTGAATCTTGTGATACTTCATGCAATGCAAACAAAAGTGCTGACAAATACGCATCCCAAATCACGTGGTCTTTACGCGTACAGTTTTCTCAAAGACTTGGGAAGAGTAGTGTTCAGAATTTTTGACTAAGCCAATACACATAATGGTTAGGATAGTTCTAAACTGCTTTACTCTCAATAGTTGATTACTCTCTTTCATTAACTCACTTGTGAATTGAGTCCCCCATTCAGATAAGATTTCTTCTGGAAATCCTACACGTGTGAAAATGGTGAACAGCTCATTTGCTACTGATGTGGTACTAACAGAACTAAGAGCAACCACTTCAGGGTATTGCATAGCTTAATCAATAACAGTGAGAATCCGTCTGTGGCCTTGATGAGGGAAGAAATTCTCCAGTGAGATTGATGGCTACATGTCTAAAAGGAATATCAATTGTTGGGTTTCACATATTCACTCACTGACAGATATCACATGACTGACAGTACCAAGCGACATCTCCCATCATACCTGGCCAATAAAACTCAGCCTCCAGCTGAGTTAAAGTTTTGCTTGGCCCTACATAACAGGTAGTGTGGGTCATGAACCAAATGCAACAGTCACGCTTGATAACTCCAATTAGTCCTTTTTAGTTTATGAATCAGAGACCATCCTTCCAGTGAAACTCATTAGCTTTACCAAAAGATTTAGACATGTACAATCCCAAGAGCTTCATAAACATTGCACTATGACAAGCATTCATTGTGGTCAGGCTTACTTCTTTTGTTCTTCATAAACATTGCACTATGACTAGCATTCATTGTGCTCAGGCTTACTTCTTTAGTTCTTTGCACACATTGCATTACGACTAACATTGATTGTGGTCAGGCTTACTTCTTTAGTTCTTCATAAACATTGCACTACGGCTAACATTGATTGTGGTCAGAGTAAACCACTTTCATGCAGCCCACTCTCACTTTTCCAGAAAAAAAACAACCTATTTAACTGTTGACTTTAAAGCAGACGTTTACACTTTGTTTGGCTCTCGTATTGCCGGGGTCTTGTCCTCGACCTTCCGATCTTTGACCCGCGATGCTACTGCACGTCGCCTCAACGTCAGCCAACAAGGGCGTTACAGTTTGCTTTGTAGGTTAATGGGTTTCCAGGACAAACGTACCAATTGCATCCCCTCCCCACACCCTCTTGTTAGTAAACCTTTAACATCAAAACTAAAAGTGTTTTGGTGTGTGTATGAAGAGTGTTGATGGTATTTCCGATAACTGAGTATGACTATGAAGCTTTTTGTCTGTTAATCCATCTATTATTTCAGGTCTCTCTCTCTCTCGTTTCAGTGGTCTTGGTACGGGTTGTTTCCTCTTGTCCTTTTTCTCACGTTATCTTGCCAAGGTGAAATCATCAAGAGCTGATAATAACCGCTATAAATAAAAACTAGCCAGCCCAAATCTTATTACTGTCTAAGAAATCAACGAACGTTGGATGTGACTTTAGTAATCAGCAATGAATCATTGTGCTATTTATCTTTTTCTTTGGTGGGGGTTGGGTGGGGAGTGTTGACGACTGTTCAGAAGGGGGGGAAATGTCTTGCCAGTGCATTTAAAAAAAAGTTTTAGATTTAGTTTAACCAAATTCTTTACCAGTACTTACCTTTATTTTCGTTCTTGTTTGATTCTTAATCGATACTAGTTTTAATTCTTTCTTGTTTGTACTTAATCGATATTAATTTTAACTCTTTCTTGTTTGATTCTTAATCGAAATTAATTTTAACTCTTTCTTGTTTGATTCTTAATCGATATTAATTTTAACTCTTTTTGTTTGGTTCTTAATCGATATTAATTTTAACTCTTTCTTGTTTGGTACCTAATCGATATTAATTTTAATTCTTTCTTGTTTGGTACTTAATCGATATTAATTTTAATTTGTCCTCCTTTGATACTTAATCGATATTAGTTTTTGTTCGTTCTTGTTGCCACGATACTTAATTGTTTTGATTACTAATATACATATATTATCATAGTTTTCATAATTTATAGTCCTGATGGAATGAAGTTTGTGTTTTGTCTTGTACCGTATTATAACAAGTACGTCTGTAGATGAGGTCAACACGTCTTGTTTAAATGTATTGCAATGGCAATTATTTTTATTTGTTTGTTGTTGAAAGTGTTTCTTTTATGGTTGGAATTTGCAGCTATTGTTTCAGATTAGTTTGGTCAGGAAAGTAAAGACGCATTACAGTAGTTTGGACACAAAAGTCAGAAGGCATTAAAAGAAATGGTAAGAGTACCCACGTCCGGGCGCAGTAAAAATGTGTGCCTTAATTAGTTCTGGATTCTCTCTCGAAAGTATAGCTATTTTGTTAATTAGTTTTGCCAGAAATTCTGTAGCTTGTGTGAATATTGGCATGAGAATCTTTAAGAGTGTTTCTTCCATTAACGCTAATTTACATGGAAATAATTCTCGGGCGTTTTTAGTGGAAACTAATTGGCAGTGTAAAGACGGTCCACGCGTTCGCTTGAACGCTAATTTGCAGTTTGCGACAGGAGTTGCCCGAATTGTTGCATGAGCGCTCGAAACGAAACGGCAAGATGTCACAACAGGGCTGCTGGACGAATTTCTTGAGTCCTCTCTCTTTAAATTTTGTGGCCAACCTTTTGTTATTTTCTCCCCAAACGGTGTTTTTCTTTTTTTTCAAAGTAGATTTTTAATAATTTTGTTTTCGCATTCTTGAAAAAAATAGTACTTTCTTTGTGATTTGTTTTGTGTGTGTGTGTGTGTGTGTGTGTGTGTGTGTGTGTGTGTGTGTGTTGTATAAACTCAACATCGCCACTGAAAAAACGTATTAAGATAACAGAAAAAAATAAGTGCGAATTTTGAGATTTTCTTGTGCCACGTCTTTACGTCTTTTGCAGCCTGTGCATCGAAAGACTAAGGTTTTCTTATACCAAGTCTTCTCTCTTTTATTCAGTTCTGGGAGTTGAGGTTTTCTTATATAAAATCTTCTGTTCCATACTGAGAACTGAGGTTGTCTTATGCCAAGTCTTTTCTCTTCTGTCCCATACTGAGAACTGATGTTGTCTTATACCAAGTCTTCTGTCCCATACTGAGAACTGATGTTGTCTTATACCAAGTCTTCTGTCCCATACTGAGAACTGATGTTGTCTTATACCAAGTCTTCTGTTCCATGGTGGGATCTGATAGTTGGACATGAGAAAATGAATTGTGTAATTTGAATGCCTGGAATTGCGACTCTGGTACACTTAAAGATTTTCAGTTGGATACAGAACTAATATTAATTTTTCTCAGCATCTCTAACAGAAAGCTGCAATCGTGAAAGCCTCAACTTCACTGACTGTAATCCACATTGGACCCGTTGGGAAAGACGTGACCGATTGGTGTTTTTGGATTTTTTTGATACCTGCGAATGGCGAGAGAGTGTGTTTAGCTCACGAATATTAAAGCCAAGCCCCTGTTGTCTCCAGGCTGAATACTCGATTTCTGTAGCACCGTCCACAGAACAATTGCTCTCAAACTTAATTGCATTAAAAATACATGTACATAGACATGTGCCGTTCTGGCAGCAAAGATGCTATCAGTCACCAAGCTACTCATTGTTCTGGGTTTCTTTTAATATTATTATAGAGTGCTGTCGTCATCTTTACTTCCTAAGCTACCACACCAAGTTTATTTCCCCATTTTTAAAAATAAAGTTAAAAAAAAATATATGTGTGAATTTCTTCGACCGTTTTAGGCCCGCCTGTAACGGGTGTTAACACAAAGCTTACTTTGTTGATTTTTAGACGATCCTAGCGCATAAGCACGCACGCACGTGCCCGACAGTATGCAGAAGATTGCGAAGCGGACGGTGAGTCATGTTAGGGCCTCTTCAGTGGTTCAGGCTCCCCTCTCCCTCCCTTCTCCACTTCGACCTAGGGTCCGTGTCACCAGGCCTCGACCTTCGACCCAGGCGTTTTGCTGTTAATTAATTAAGGCAGCATTTGGACTGGCTGTGATTTTGTAAGAATTGCAGTTTTTCTTCTCAGGACTTTTTGGGCAAGTCAGTTGTATATAATCCTTCACGACTCCTTGCTTTATATCAGTTTTTCTTCTCAGGACATTTTGGGCAAGTCAGTTGTATATAATCCTTCACGACTCCTTGCTTTATATCAGTTTTCAGCAAACGAGAGCTCTAATTACATTAATATTAAATCATTTATGAGTTCTCTAACTTTATATTTGTTTTCTGCAAAGGAAAGCACTAGCTTTATTAAATAGAATCTTTCATGAGTCCTCTAGCTTAATACCTGTTTTCTGCGAATAAGAACACTAGTTTTATTAATTAAAATGCTTCACGAGTCCTCTAGTTTAATACCTGTTTTCTGCAAATAAAAACACTAAATTTATTAAGAAGAATACTTCATGATCACTGCAAATGAGGTGATAGATTTGTCATTTTCTTCTGATTTTGGACTCACTTTTACAAAATCACTTTGGGCGTGATTTGGGACTTTAATGACATCACCATTGGCGTGATTTGGGACTTTAATGACATCACCATTGGCGTGATTTGGGTTGCTAATAATATAACTTTGGGCATGATTTGGGTCTATCATAACATTACATTTATCATTATTTGGGTTTTGAACACCACTGTGGATTATTTGGGGCTTGAATGACATTACATTTGGACGTAATTTGAGATTTAATAACATCACATTTTGGCGTGATTTGGGGCTTTAATAACATCAGTTTGGCGTGATTTAAGGCTCTGATAACATAACATTTGAGCGTGCTTTGGGATTTAATATAGTAAATTTGGATGTGATTTTTGTCTTTAATAAAATAAAATTTTGTTCGATAAGGGGCTTTAATAGTATCACGTTTATCGAACAAAAATATTGGGGCTTTAATAACATTACTAGGGTGTGATTTGAGGCTGTAACAATAACTTTGGAGCGACTGTGGGACTCTAGTGACATCATATTTATCGGCATTTTGTTCTTTAATAACCTCGCTTTGGTACGTCTTAGAGCTTTAATAATATCAGATTTGGCGTGGTTTGGATCTTTAGTTAACACGACATGTAGGTGTGATTTGGGTCTATAATAAGCATATTTGACGGGATTTGGGTCTTTAATATAACCAGATTTGGCCTGATTGGGTCTTTAATAACATCATTTTAGGTGTGATTTGGGTGTTATTATCATCACACTTGCCGGTTTTTTGGTCTTTAATAACATAACATCTGACGTGATTTGAGAGATTAATAATATCACATTAAGCGTGAATTGGGTCTTTAACAACATTACGTCTGACGTGATTTGGGGCATTAATAATATCACATTTGGCGTTTTGAGGGTCTTTAATAACATCGCATTTGGCGGTTTGGATTAACTCTCATGGTCAGATCGGGGTCTTACCTCATCTCATATATCGTGATTTTGGATCTTTGCTAATGGTCACAGTGTTTAATAAATACATTTGGCGTGATATGGATCTTTAATAGCATTACATTTGGCGTGATATGGATCTTTAATAGCATTACATTTGGTGTGATATGGATCTTTAATAGCATTACATTTGGCGTGATATGGATCTTTAATAGCATTACATTTGGTGTGATGTGGATCTTTAATAGCATCACATTTGGTGTGATATGGATCTTTAATAGCATTACATTTGGCGTGATATGGATCTTTAATAGCATTACATTTGGTGTGATGTGGATCTTTAATAGCATCACATTTGGTGTGATATGGATCTTTAATAGCATTACATTTGGTGTGATTTGGATCTTTAATAGCATCACATTTGGTGTGATATGGATCTTTAATAGCATCACATTTGGTGTGATTTGGGTTTGTAACTGATAAGTTCGTTGTGATGGACTCTTTTTGAAACTTTTCAAGACATGCATTTGCATCTGAATGAAGAAAATTAATTACATTAAAAATGTAAGCACATTTGTTAATTAGATCTGATGTGCTATACAAATGAATACATTTAAGATTCTCACAATAAAATTAGTTATTGTTTCCTTTCTAGTTTGCAACTTTATCAGACCTTGGGTTTCAGCCATAAATCCTATACCATGTTCCTTTCTTGTGAAATGTAAAGATTTCTTAACTCAAGAGAAAGAAGATGAAATAAATGTGTACTCATACGTTTATTTTTAAAATTGTAAAACAAAGCTTTGCATTTGAAAGCAAGGCTGGGGAACACTCCAGGAATGGAGCGGCTAATGACAGCTGTTGAAAGAATTGATTCTGATTACAATCTTTCTGTCCTTACCGACGCAGTGGAGTAGAAGCCCATGAAGAAATGTTTCGCTCCAGGCCACTATTTTGTTCGTCTTGTGGCGCTGCCACTGCTTGTGATCTCTGTGCTGATTATGATCTTAGGTGAAGATTGGGAAAACATGTCGGCAATGAAACATACATAAATCAGATGCTTGAGTAATTTTTATGTTGTAGTTTTTAAATGGCACTAATTTTTTTTTAGTCAAAGCGGTCGTTAGCAAGTATCTATCATCTGGGATTAATCAGATCCAAACCGGTCGTTAGCAAATATCTCAAATCAGATCCAGAGCATTCATTAGCAATTAGCTCCACTATGAGGTTCAGCAGATCTAAACAATCGTTAGCAAGTTTTTCAAGCATGGGGTTTAAGAGTCAAAGCAAATTTGAGGTTAATCACAGTCGAAGCAGTCATTAGCAAATACCTCCAGTATAGAGTTAATCTGAGGCAAAGCATTCGTTAGCAAGTACCTCCAGTATAGAGTTAATCTGAGGCAAAGCAGTCATTAGCAAGTACCTCCAGTATAGAGTTAATATGAGGCAAAGCAGTCATTAGCAAGTGCCTCCAGTATAGAGTTAATCTGAGGCAAAGCATTCGTTAGCAAATACCTCCAGTATAGAGTTAATCTGAGGCAAAGCGTTCATTAGCAAGTGCCTCCAGTATAGAATTAATCTGAGGCAAAGCATTCGGTAGCGAGTATCTGAAATATGGAGTTAATCTGAAACAGAACATTCGTTAGCAAATATCTCATATTTGGGGCTAATCTGAATCCAAGTACTCGTTAGCAAGTATATCAGATCTGGGGTTAATCGTGGATTAATCATAGCCAAGAAATTCGTTAGCAAGTTTTTCAACTGTGAGTTAATCAAAGCCAAAGCAATTATAAGCAAGTATCTCGACTATAGAATTAATCAAAGCCAAACCACACTTAGTATCTCAACTACAGGGTTACGTAATCAAAGAAAGATGTTGCAGTATGTGTCAGTGGCGATAGGAAGGTACTCACGTTGTATATATGAGTTCGACAGCATCTTTAGTACAACTAGTCTGAGTCTTGTTTAGTACAGCTAGTGTGAGTCTTTTTTTAGTACAACTAGTCTGAGTCTTGTTTAGTACAGCCAGTGTGAGTCTTGTTTAGTACAGCTAGTCTGAGTCTTTTTTAGTACAGCTAGTCTGAGTCATGCTGAATACAAGTAATCTAAGTCTTATGTTGAATTAAATTAATAAATGGACAGTTTGTTGCTTATCCACATACATTTGTATTGAGTATAATTAATAAATGGACAGTTTGTTGCTTAGCCATATGTATTTATGTTGAGTTAAATTAATAAATGGACATTAGTTGTTTTTCCACATATATTTGTGTTGAGTTAATAAATGGACAGTTTGTGGCTTATCCACAGACAGTTTTTTTGCTTATCCAGTTATATTTATGTTGAGTTAAATTAATAAATGGATTACTTGTGCACATTGGATATTGCACCAGTTTACTTTTATTTTCTGAAATGATTACACAACATAAAGTAACTCAATAACAAGTAACAGACCACTTTATTTGGGGAGAACATTCTTTTAAGTTATTTTTTATATATACATATAGTTCTGAGTGAATTATTAAGTGCTCATTAGTACAAGTAATTGCTAGCAACAACAAACCACTTTTTTGTTTCTGCCCTCAAACCATTTTATTTAAGATCTGTAGTGAATTATTAATGCCTCACTGATTGGATCATTACGACAACTCTGGCTCATATGAACAACATTGGCTCGTTTGGATACATCACTGGCTCATTACCAGCGACATTGCCTAAGAACGTCATTGACTCATAAAGATCCACACTGCCTTTCTTTAAGCAACAGTGGCTCATTGAGATTAAAATGAGAGACAGAGTGAATCATATAAAGGTGTTTATTGGCTCACTAGTAATAATACTTGTTTGCTGTGAGGTGTTTATTGGCTCACTAGTAATAATACTTGTTTGCTGCGAGTAGACGCGGCATTGACTCATCATCTAGTTTTAGAGAATGTTAGATGCCTTTCTCAAGTGAAGAGAATGAAACGCTCTCTTGCCAGAGATTATCGTTTACGTTCTTACTGGTGAAAAAGCACTTCATTTAAACACGTGGATCCCCCCCCCCCACCCTTAATGCATCTCTCATCACCTCCCATTTGCTCGTTCCCCGTTCCCCGGGTTTGGGAGCGCATCCTGTCATCAGACTGAGCTTTAAGCGTGTTCAGGGAAGAGGGTTGGGGGAAGATATTAGTCATTCTTTGTTTCTTAAAAACAATAATGACCATTTTACGAGTTATGTAAATGAAGCTATGCTATCATTCAGTTCCAATGTATGGTGTCAGCTTAGTCTCAGTGTGTGTCGCGTTTCAGAAGGATTTGAGCGACTGGTTTCGTTTGAGTTCTAATTAATGATGTGAAATAAGCTTAGTTATGCAATTAGTGTCTTTATAATACTATGTTTGTAATATGTAACTTGATTATTACTTTCATGCTCTACTTTTTTGAACAGCCAAGTGCTGCTAATTATGTCCTAAGATGTTTCCAGAAAGAAACTATACACACAGCTATCATAGAGGGGAGATTAATTAATGACTATGATTTAAATCGCTTATAACATATTTGAATGGATAAGACAACATACTTTGAATGAAATGATGTAACTGAAAGTTAAAACAATATTTCTTTGTTTGTTTGTTTGTGTGTGTGTGTGTGTGTGTGTGTGTGTGTGTGTGTGTGTGTGTGTGTGTGTGTGTGTGTGTGCTTGTGGTTGTGCATCCTGATATGTGTATGTTTGCGAGTACATAATTGTGAGTGAAAGAAAAAGCGAGAGAGAGAGACGAGGGCGGTATGTTGAAAAGAATTTATGAAAAAATAGTTTTTATAAATTTTATTTTACAAGATCAATATCTCATTTAGAGTTGCGAATGCCTGTTTGTAAAATTGTTTTTTTTGTACGGGCTTGAATAAAGATAAGCGAAAGGTTTGTTTGGTCATCGGAGAAAGGAATCTGCTGGGATTTATTCAGTGAAACCCTAAAGAGTTTTTTGTTTTTGTTTTTAATCGCCACCTTGTCAGATATTTTCTCAATCGCTACTCACTTGTGCACTCCATATCACCTGGGATACTGAAAGGAGCCAAGTTAGAGGCGCAGTAACCGTCACTTGATGTCTCCTCGCTACTCGTGTACGATATCAGTTAGAATACTGCATGAACACTAGTTAAAGGCGCAGTAATCGTCACTTGATGTCTCCTCGCTACTCGTGTACGATATGAACACTAGTTAAAGGCGCAGTAATCGTCACTTGATGTCTCCTCGCTACTCGTGTACGATATGAACACTAGTTAAAGGCGCAGTAACCGTCACTTGATATCTCCTCGCTACTTGTGTACGATATCAATTAGAATACTGCATGGACACTAGTTAAAGGCGTAGTATCCGCGTAAATATCCATATTGCACAAGCTAAAATTTGTTACTAGCTGACAGTATCAGTGTAAAATAAATTCCTAGAGGACTGTTATATATTCTGTATAATGATCCGAAGGATATTGTATTACGAATACATCATAACTTGGAACCTTTCTAAAAGTGATTTATCAGTAAAGTGTTTTTTTTTGTTTTTTTTTAAGGAGTTTTGTGTCTCAGTTTTTGTGTATTGTTACATCGTGTTTTCATAAATAAAGACGCCCTGGTGTTTGCCCAAGATGCTGGTGAATATCTTTTATTACTACATCACAAGTCCATTTTTTTTCAACAAGAGACTTCGTCAACTTTATTATTATTATTATTTAGAGCTACTCATGCACACAAGTTCGCTTGCGTGATTCATGTGAGACGCGTGTTGGGGACGTGTATGTGTTTTGTGTTTGTGCGTGCATGCTTGTGAAAACACGTTTAGGTACAGTATACGTGTGTCTGTATATACTTTGTGTGTGTGCCTGTTTATAATTTTTTACGTCTTAAATGAGCTAATGTTTATGAAACACCAACATCTCTGTAACAATTGCATGACTTGAGGAACTTGGAATAACTGGTAAGGGAAGCGTGTAGACTGTAGAGGATGTCCAAGTTAGAACTCTAATTATAGAAACTAAATAACCAACATTGCCATCATTTATTTCACCTCATGTGTAATTTCACTTCTGGTAAACAGCCTTTTTTCAGCCTGTCTCCTGTAATGAAGAAGATATTTAGGAGAGCATTTCACTTTATATACGAAATAGCCATAATTTTAGCAAATTCTAATCTGCCTACCTGTAAATGTATGTATGCATTCCGATCTCTCTCTTTCTCTCTATCTGTCTGTCTGTCTGTCTACCTACCTACCTACCCATCTATCCATCCATCCATACATCTGTCTGTCTGTTTACATGTATGTCTGCATGCATCCGCCCATCCATCTACCTACCTACCTGTTTGTCCGTCTAACTATTTAACCATTTATATACATCAATAGATACATAGATGGATAGATGGATAGAATTGATTGTTTGGGAATTAGTTGTTAAGGAGTGTTTGATAGAGTAAATAATTTTCTTAGTAGTTTTACCGGTTGCAGATGGCTGATAATTGTAAGGAACATATTGGAATAAGATAAACATTTCTCTCTATCGATGACATCATATAATTTCAGAGATCACCAATCCAGCGCTTGGCATACTCTTGGCTCCTTCAAACTCCGCTTAAAGTCATCTTACAATAGATTTTCAGTGTTGTCTATTGAAACAGTGTCATTTTTGGATACAGTGGATAGAGTTCCCGAGACTTTCATTTTACACAGGGACCGTTCCACTTAGCCAGCATATGAAATCGAAAAAGTCTTAGTCACACAAATTTTAAATAGTAATCGGATTTTAGACATTCTGATTTGAAGCAGTTTCGAGAAGGTAAACTGGTGAGCCATTCAATCACGCTCGACCTTTCCAGGTGAAGAGATCAAGTACACGCTGCAATTTTTAAAAATAAAACCAGTCAAGGTAACAACAGCCGTAATGGCAGGTGTGTAAGTCAGCTAATATAATTATATGCGGGGCATTCCTTTCGTGTGAGCTGTACGCATACTCTGGTCGCTTTCACAACCTGGGTGTTTGAGCAGGGTAAGGTCCTTTACAGTAGGTGTAACCCTTCTTATTAGTGCTAACATAACGCACTTGAGAGTAGGTGTTAGTCCTCTACTTCAGAGTATATTTCAGAGCTAGCATAAACTGCTGTAGAGTAGGTGTTAGTCCTCTACTTCAGAGTATATTTCAGAGCTTGCATAAGGTGCTTTAGAATAGATGTTAGTCCTCTACTTCAGAGTATATTTCAGCGCTAGCATAAGGTGCTTTAGAATAGGTGCTAGTCCTCTACTTCAGAGTATTTTTCAGAGCCAGCATAAGGAACCTTAGAGTAGATATTAGTCCTCTACTTAGATTACATTTCAGAACTAGCCTAATATACTTTTAGAGGTGTCTGTTCTCTACTTCAGAGTACATATCAGGGCTATCGTAGGTTACTATAGACGAGAGTGCCAGGTCTCTGGAACAGTTTATTTTTAACATTGTTGTCAGACCTCTAGAACAGTGTATACTTTAGTGTGATTGTGAGACCTCTAGAACGGATTAAAAATAAAAAATAGATCCTACTTATAGTTGTAGTGGCGAAGAATATGGGTTTTGTTTGTTTTTTTATAAAAAAAATTCTATTGTAAAGAGCGTATATAGCAAAAATGCACCAATTTCTATATATGTTCAAAAATAAACTATATATGCTTAAGTATAGCCCTCTTAATTTGTTACAAAATGCTATTAATATAAAGATCGCCATTTTATTGAATGGACGATATGATGAAATGATGGCGATAATGATGATGTTAATGATGACGATGATACACTAATTAAAGCCTGTATAATATGAGTGGTGAAATGATGGCGATAATGATGATGTTAATGATGATGATGATACACTAATTAAAGCCTGTATAATATGAGTGGTGAAATGTCTTGTCCGGCATTAAATGTACATAAATGTACTGATCATCTTTTCTTTTTGTAATAAATAATGTAACAGTAAGGCATGGAAATAAGCAGTGGTGATTATTTCTTTCTGTAGTATATCAATGTCATTTAACATTGGTGTTTTCCATTTACTTTTTTTCATCTTTAGATCCAATGATCATCATTTTATCACAGCATGGTTTTATTTCCGCCCCCCCCTCCCTTCTCCCCGGGCAAGAGTTGCGTGTTAGTATGGTAGATTCTTTTCTAATAAAATACTTTGGACAGACAGCATGTGGAAATATTGGACGGTGTCACATACTTTCTACAAACCACTGTGTAGTGAATATTTTTTCTCAAGCGATCTTATCACGATTTAGAGCAAACATTCTGTACCATCTACTGTTTTGACCTACAGGGGTGGTAACTCGAAGTGAACCAGTTGCGGTTTGGTTTACACACGTCCTCTTGTATTAAATGTACTCTTGGAGCGTGACATCAAGCAGTTGTGCTCCTTTTTTTTACCTTGTGATTTGGAGCGACCACGTTGTGCCAACTAGCTCATTATTCTACTGTCCATGATGGTGAAATTGAGCAGTCGCTGCCTCCCACCATTATAGTAGTCAAATAATTCTATTCTTCCGGGTTCAGTTTAGTGAAATAATTCCGTACTTCTGGATTCACTTGTAGTCAAATAATTCAATAGTTCCGGGTTCAGTAGTAGTGAAATAATTCTATACTTCTGGGTTCACTAGTGGTGAAAAAATTCTATACTTCTGGGTTCACTAGTGGTGAAAAAATTCTATACTTCGGGTTCATTTGTAGTGAAATAATTCTATACTCCTAGGTTCATTTCTAGTCAAATAATTATATACTTCTGGATTCAGTTGTAATGAAAAAAATCTATACTTCTGTGTTAATTTGTAGTGAAATAATTCTATACTTCTGGACTTTTGAACCATAGCGCAGTCACCAAAAGTCACCTTTGAACCGTACGCGCGATTGGGCATAGATATACATTAGCTAGCCCTCAAATCCAGCAGGTTTTAGTTGGTCACTACATCTTTAACAAATTGTATGTAGGTAAATAAATACACGAAAGCTATCCGTGTTTTAGTCAATCTTAATTCTGGAGACTTTTGCGAGGGTTTATCTCCAGCCAAGAAATAGCCTTGAATTCCTGACATAAATGTTCTTCGCGTTTCAAACAACTAAGGTTGAAAGTCCCGGACTTTAGGTGAAATCTGTTTGTATTACTGTGTTCATAGACAGCTTGAGGTGGTGGTGCATATTTGTTTTGTAGACATAAACTGCTTGCTATTTCAGCTGTTTTCGTTTTTCGTGTTTATTTTCTACACTCTTAATCCTTGTACACTTTGTTGCTACTGTAAGTATTGTTCGTCTCTGTACAGCTATAATGGGATAAGGACTTTCATCTTTTATTCTGTGAATAATATTTTTAAAGGAATTTATTTCAACACAATAAACCAAAATGGGGCAATATTTGACCTGCGCACTCTACATAGCTAAAGTTTCATTGTGCTCTAAATATAGCCTTTGACTGTACGCATTGTTTTAAAACATCTATCTGTTGATTGTACTTGAACCATAACTGTTTTGCTGCCTGATTTGTTGCTTTTCTTTTTCTCATATCTCTCCCCTTTTTATTAATTATTGTAATGTCGTATGTTTCTTACAAGATTGCTAGATACAGTTTAAAATAAAATGTGTGATACATTATTTGTTTTTTAAGATCTGTTTATTTGCATTGTTGATTTATATGCTGGCAATTGCAACTAACAGAGTCAGCTTTCATGCACTAATTTAGTAAATAGGACATTTTTCTTTCTCTTCTTGCAGCTGGAAACTATTCAGAAACAGTTGGACTCTCTGAGCTGAGTCCTGCTTGTTGTTATTATCCGAGCAGTGGACCATATTATGATGCAGTTGTGGAGATTGTAATGGATCCTGTTATTGTGCAGTTGTACAGTGTGCAATGAATGGACATTATCATGATGTAATTGTGCAATGAACCTTTGTACATTTGGCTGGCGTGCTTGTATTGTACTTATATTTTCATTCTCTAGTGTGAGAATGCCGCTTATGTTTTCATATATCCTTACGGTTCATTGCGAGCTGGACTTCAGGCTATTCACGAATAAAAATGTGCATAACGATTCGCTTGTGAACTAAATTAGAGAAAGTAAAACTAGTACTTTATCCTAATCATTTGCAAAGGTTAATCTAGATTGAATGTATTCGTTTATTTTCATTGATATCAATCACATTTTCAGTGTTGTAGTGTGTCTTTAGAGTGTATGTATGAAACTATTCACATTTTTATAAGCATAGGTAGCATAGACCACTAAATGGATAGAGAAAATAAAATATTCGTATATTTAAAAACTAAATACAAACAACTCATGTAATTTTATTGTTATTAATATTAGGATAGAACGATCATGCATTGCATTTAGGTATATCATTCACGTACAAATTGATTATATAAAATGAAAGAATTCACTTATGAGCCGTTTCGTGTGTGTGTGTGTGTGTGTGTGAGAGAGAGAGAGAGAGAGAGAGAGAGAGAGAGAGAGAGAGAGTCTGGAGATCAGTAAATCGGTTATTCTATTCTTTAACCTTCATTTTATCAATCGAACATGCAGTATTTTGATTTGATGAGTGTCAGTAATAATATCCACTCATTTGTTTCAAGTACACAAATCTCACACTACTGTAGAAATTATCGGCTGCAGTCAGCGACAAATGTAATATGTCCTTCTTTGAATATAAACTTAAAACATTCTTTTCCCTTCTCAAGGAAATGGTCTTAAAAAGTGACTGAATTTAGACTGCAGTGTTTCACACGGATTGTTTCGTCACTTGACATTATTGGTTTGTTCTCTGCAGTGTTTTGACACAACTTGTTTCATCACACGACATTATTGGTTTGTTCTCTGCAATGTTTTGACACAACGTGTTTCATCACACGACATTATTGGTTTGTTCTCTGCAATGTTTTGACACAACGTGTTTCATCACACGACATTATTGGTTTGTTCTCTGCAGTGTTGCGTTCGAGATACACGTGTTGGTCCCTTTCTTTGTTTTAAAAATCTTGTTTCATTAGTCTGTCATTTGAGATACGCCTTTAAATCTTTAACAGTATTTCATAAGTGCGAAGTCAGTTTTAGCAGTTGACAATTAATATTAATGGTCTCTCCTTACTGTTTCTTAATTTTTATTTTCATACAGTTGCCTTTTTGTCTAAGTGTAAACGGGCAAATTCCAAGTCACCTAATTGATTAGTGGGGCTAACAGACAACTGTACGGGTTCGCACTTACCAATTCTTTGCACAAGTGTGTTTCACAGCTAGAAATCGATCTAGTGATATGCAAACTACAGTTTAGTAAGACATTTGTGTTTCACAGCTAGAAATCGCTCTAGTGATAATACAAACTATAGTTTAGTTCACAGCTAGAAATCGTTCTAGTGATAATATAATCTATACTTTAGTAATATAAATGTTTCCAAGCTAGCAATCGAAGCCTCTTTCATGACTTACAAGCCAAAAGCACAACAAACAATCAATTTATAATAACCATTTATTTATTGATATTTTGTTTATTTGATATCTACATTCAAACGTGTTATTGTCGTAAAGAAGAAACAAAACAAAACAAAAACAACGAGATATGTTATTGCTACTCCATCACGCAAATCTCTTTTCCATTAGTAACAAAATTTAGAAAAAGAAGCGTTTTGTCAATCCTAAATTTCTCTTTTGCCACAGATGTCTCTGCTTGTTCTGATGGGCATTTACACACTGCTGACAAAAAAATGTTTTAAAAATATTAATTTACTGATAATTCTTTGATGAAGAATGATGAACTTGAACAACAAATTGTCACTATTCTGGAGCACCATAGTTTGTGAAATAGACAAACAAAATGCATCAAATGGCAAATGAGATCTGATCTACTACTGCTAAGAAAAGTGAACGTATTCATCGTTACGTCGTCGTGAAAGAAACGTAATATCGTACAATGCCTGCAGGAGCACTAAGTCCAAAAGGATTCATCGCCAGGAAAAAGAGGCGTGATCCAAATGGTGGATAGCTTGGGGGAGAGGTGGGTGGGACAAGACCTCCAAGTGATGGGGAAAGAAAACTAAAAAGATAAAACGAGCAAGAGATGGGGAAAGATAGCTGGAGGGTGGGATAAGACGTCCAAGTGGTGAGGAAAGATAGCTGTGGGGTAAGATGAACAAGTATGGGGGAAAGGTACCTGTGGGGTAAGACGAAAAAGTGATGGGGAAAGATAGCTGGGTTGTGGTGGGGACGACGAAAAAGTGATGAAGATAGATAGCTGGGTTGGGAGGGGGAAATAAGACGAAAAGGTGATGGGGAAAGATAGCTGGGTTGGGGGTAAGACGAAAAAAGTGGTGGGGAAAGATAGCTGGGTTGGGGGAAAGACGAAAAAAGTGACGGGGAAAGATAGCTGGGTTGGGGGAAAGACGAAAAAAGAGATGGGGAAAGATAGCGGGTGTGTGTGTGCTAAGACGAAAATGTGATGGGGGAAAATAGCTGTGGGATAAGATTATAGTCCAAATGATCCACCAGGCGAAACACCTTAAATCTAAATCTCGCCCTCCTGAATAACCTCACTCAAGTGGATAATTTCTCAATACAAATATATGTGATTGTTTGACGGCAAAATGCGAGGAATCAGTCTTGAAGATGTTTTTATTTATTATATATTTTTTACTTCTATCCTTGGAACCTCTTGAAGATGAATGAAGCTTAAGGTTCTGTCAGCATTTTGATAGTGTTACACCGCCTACAATTTTTATGTTCTGTGTTGAAAATCTGTATTAGAAATTGTGGTCGTATTATAATAACTCACTAACCCGCCTATTGTGATGTAATATGATTTGATTCACTTTAAAAGTTTTATCCGTTTTTCAATGTAGCAGAATTTTCCTCCTCTTTGACTCTTTGAATTGTACAATTCTGAGAAAATATGATTCGTACACACTATGACATATAATTATTATCACAGCGAGTATCATGGATTTAAAATTAAAAAATATATATTTAAAATCACGTTTTGCCGTCAAACTCTTGATATACATATATTAGGCGAGGAAAACTGTGTGAAAGTCACACAAGCAAGCAAGGAAATAGCAGCAACTCATGTAAACAAAGTCCAAGATCACAACAAGTCTTTTTTTCTTAAAAAACAAAAACAAATGAAACATATAAACGTAACACAATTTCAGCAGTATAAAAATAGCTCCACTCTTTTTAGTCCAAGAACGAACTTTAAAAATACGTGTAGACATTGATTTCCAATTGCAAATGCATGATAACCTACTCATTTTCTTCACAGCCTTGTACCAAACAACAGGAATGGAAGTTGGCAACTTTTGTTTAGCAATCATTTTCTGTTTGTATTCGCAAACACACAATGGTCTTAAACCGTGCGCAAAACTTTTGATTTCAAGCGCGCTTTCTGCACAACGACTTACATATTGTTGGTGAAACATTAAATAGTGTATTTGGTATTATTGAAACATTTTGTTATTGTCTCCCAAGAATTAATTTTCAACTACCGTGGTGAAAATGGCAATGTCTGAAATCTAGAATTGCACAATACGATTGGATATTAACAAATGCACGTGTAAATGTTAAAGTGAGTTAAGTTTAAAGACATTAACACGTATATGTAATTGTTACACATGGGCAGTTACAAATGTGTGTGTAATTGCTATCGTTAACTTGAGGGTTAAGTTTAAAGAAATTAACATCTGCTACTCTTTTATTTTTAAGAGTGGCACATGTCAATAAAATAAAATACTATACTGAATTTATCAACAATACCAGTTCCATTTAATGTTGCACTTAACATTAATACATGCACTTAATATTAATACATGTTTACAAACGCAAACGTTAATATTAAATGTTACTGTTCAATTGTTTATTAGTATTCTCTGTATAAAAATAAAATAAAATACACAATTGAAGCTGTTATCAAGATCTGAATCAGAGTTGACAGTTTCGACAATTTATTCTGAATTTTAGGTTGAATGAAATAATATGTATTATAATTAAACATTAACAAAGGCGCTATGCTAACTGTCTTTTGACCGATTACATTATTTCCCCCCCCCCCCCCCCCGCAAGTCAAAAAAAGAGATGAGCAAAGAAAAAGGTTTACATACTTCGTAAGATTTAAGTTCGAGAAACTAAATCCACGTGGCAGCAAAAATTTAGACCTACTTTTATATTTAGTTTTGGACCTAATTTTAGACTCAGTTTTTATACTTTGTTCGGATCTAGTTTTAGATTAATTTAGATCTAGTTTTAGATTTAGTTTTGGACCTAGTTTTTCTACTACCGACACGTCAGTTTTTGATTTACTATAATTTAAAATGTGTGTAGTAACGACCTCGTTTTTTTCACAGTAGCCATAAAACAACTTTCAAGGGAGACTTAGCAGGCAAAACCTGATCTTGTTGCCAGGAGGCAAGGACGGCATAGACTGGAATGTCGCCGCCATTTCCTTGGTCAGCAATTTGCTTTCTGCCAGCCTTCATTCAAAGCTGAACGTTGCGATGCAGACTATGCTGTCACATCCCGAACTCTCTACCAGATCGAGAAGTCCGTGAATACAAGGGGAGAGAGAGACTACATGTTTTGACAAAGATCCCAGCACAATTATGAGCAGACTGACACACTATGAGTGAGACCTAAAGCAAATTCTCCAGGTCCCGTCATGCCGATTAACGTACGACTGAAATAGGTTGAAAAATTGCATTTATTTCGCGATTAAAATAGCGGACAAGGAATCTTAATAACAATATCTGTTAGTGGAGGAATAGCTAAGACACCATTCTGTGTATATGCAAGTATGACCAGCTCCAAAATTGAATGACGTTTAAAAAAAAAGTTGTGGTTTTATTGCTAACTTCTCGGATGTTGCAGTTGTCTTTAAGACAACACAAATCCCTTATTTGAAACATTTCTAGGAAATCGCAGTAATCGTTTGTTAAAAACTTGAGAAAAAAAAACTAACAAGTGGGGAAAAGTAGTCAAGTCTTGTCTGTTACCTGGAGACTTAAATGTGGATACAAGGATACGAACCAAAACTAAGAGGGGTCCAAACAGGTAATCTGCTCGAAAAGAAAGCTAATGTAAACTACAACCAGCTCGTACTAGCTAAACAACCCCGAGAGTAATGGTGACTTCAGAAACTTAAAGTTTTAAAAAGTATGCACCTAATCTATAAAGTTATGTTTTGTACAGCCAGTAAAAATATTACGGTCGCCTTCGTGCACTGTACTTACCAACTCGACTAGGGG
Source organism: Sinotaia quadrata (assembly GCA_028829895.1). Taxonomy (NCBI): domain Eukaryota; kingdom Metazoa; phylum Mollusca; class Gastropoda; order Architaenioglossa; family Viviparidae; genus Sinotaia; species Sinotaia quadrata. The sequence goes on along the minus strand of CM054177.1, from coordinate 50,618,081 downwards.
GCTGTTAATTTAAATACCATGACACAACTTCCAAGTACATTAACCCTACTTTATTTTAAGGACTCAATTAAAATGCATTAACCTGTCTTAACGACTGTTCAGATGCTTTAACCATTTGAAATATATTGTCGATTTAGGAGAGTAAACTAACTTCCCCAATTTGCGTATGTATGTGTATGTGTATGTGTGTGTGTGTGTGTGTGTGTGTGTGTGTGTGTGTGTGTGAGAGAGAGAGAGAGAGAGAGAGAAAGAAAGAGAGAGAGATTCATTAACTATGTTCTGTTCAGACAAATTATATTTCAATATTTTTTCAAGCAAATCAAAATATCTGTTTAAATTTTTCTTGTATTAACATATACACAAATACATTTGTTTGTATCAGGTTATCTATCATTAATTCTATCGTGTTCGTTCATGGACATCATCTTAATTTATAATACCTTCTGTAGAAAACATGCAATTTTTTTATTTTGACTTTCGGTTCTTGTTTATTAATCAAAATTTATTTAACTATTTGTAAAGGTTTCTACATCCTTAAAGAAAAGTTACACAACTTAACAAAGCCTACTTGCTTTAAAAAAAAGAAAAAGAAAAAAAGATGACACACAACTATTTCGCACATACTTCTGTTTTATGAGGCTGAATGAAAGGATTTTGCCTTTGAAGAAATTTACAGATAATAGCAAGTTCAACATTTCAAAGTGTAGTTGAAAGGATGCCAGGCCATAAGCTCCGCATTTAAATGACCATAAGAGCTTCGCAGTACGATACACCTGTCTGACATTTCAAGAAAGGATAACCCTTCCTGAGGCCGCCCCCCCCCCATACCCCTTAACTTTCGTTGAAATAAAATTAAAATAAAAAGTGTAGATTAAATAAAAATTGACGTGGCTTTATGATCGTGTTTCGTGTAAAAGGCAGGCTTGCATGGCGACAAAAGAGCTGGATCTCAGGGGAAATAACCAAGCACTCTCAAGAACGTCAGTTTAGAACGTTTGATAAAAATGAAAGATATAACGAGCGTAAAATATAATTTAGGTAACGTTTGCATAAATTCTACAAACTAAACTCTTTTCCTTAGCTGCGTGAAGGTGTTTCCAGTGATGTGAGAAATTCTTGTATAGTATGTATCTCGCAAGTTTTGTCCAGTCACGTAAGAACGTCTTGTATAGTATGCATCTCGCAAGTTGTCCAGTCACGTAAGAACGTCTTGTATAGTATGCATCTCGCAAGTTTTGTCCAGTCACGTAAGAACTTGTACAGTGTGCATGTCGCAAGTTATCCAGTCACGTAAGAACTTGTACAGTGTGCATGTCGAATTTAAACTAAGTAAATTACGGAAGTAACTCTTTAGTCTAAATGCACCGTGACGAGTGCTTTATTACTGAACTGCTTTGTAAGTTTCTGAACGCGTTTGCTATGGCACTGGGCCGAGTTTTATATTGCTTCACCCAGTTATTTATTAAGTTACCCTGTTCTGTGTTACTCTGCCGAGTTTTCTAACACTGTACCAAACTATGTTATTGTGCCGACTTCTCAATTACTGTACCGATTTCTCCATTAATGTACCAAAATCTGTGCTACTGTGCCGAGTTCTCATTACTGCACCTAGTTCTGTGCTAGTGAATTGTGTATCACTGTACCGAGTTCTGTGATACTGAAATGAATATATTATGTTACAGTATTCACTTATAAGTATTGAAGAATAAATATTGAAAAGTATTGAAGAATAAAAAAGCACCTCGCGAAATAACTGCAACCAATGATAACTATACTATTTGAACCCCTCCTTGTAATATAAGGGTTTATCCGTATGATAACTGTACAATTTGAAGTTTTGTTCAAAAGTAAAATTGTGTTTGTTTATAAGGAGTTGTCTATGTGATAACTGTACGACATGAAAACTGTACCAATATAAGGTTTTATTTATTTGAAAACTAAGCACACTAGTTGCGCACCTTGCTTCCTACAGTGGTCAATTGCTTTTCTTTTGTTAAGAAGTATTTTATTTAAAATCTACACAAACCAGGCGATAATGTTCCGTCATTTGAAAGCACACACACAGTAAAAGACTAAGTTTTTTAATGTAACACTAAATCTATAAGCGCTGGTAACAAAACTGAACTATTAAAGTATTGCATTTCGTGCATGGCTAATTGAAATTTAACACCATTTGTCAAATAAATCAAACAACAAGAGCCGCTTTATTTCAAGGGGCAACGTCAATCTATCCCTAAAATGGAGTAGCCTTTGCTGCTGAAAGGATATTTGTTTGCGAAGTGAACGGGTTAAGAGAGTTGTCTTTCCACAGCAGAAATTAATAATGTATCGATCTCAAATGTATCACAGACACTTTACTATCAGTTTCACTTATTCTGTCTTCAGACAGCAAACACTGTCCACTACGACCATGGTCAACTAATAGATGACATGAATCGAAGAAAGCTAAATAAAAAATTAAGAAAGGTTCTAGGTGTAGGTGAAACAAACAAACAACAAAACAAATTTAAAAAAAAACCACAACTATGATATCTAGAAATGGAGTATTTCATTTTCCAGGAATATCTAATACTTTTCGAAATAGAAATGTCTTGATAATGCTCTCGTTCTGAGAGACCATACTGTGACCATGACCTTTGAAGTCATTTTCTGAATCTCTTACTGCAAACAGTAAATTAGAACCCTGATTTCAAATAGTTCAGATCAGGATGTAACCCTTTCAAATCTGAAAGGGATGTAACCCTTTCAAATTTGAGATCTTCGGTTTAAAGACACTATTACTAAGATTGCTGAAAATCGATTTGAAATTAAAAAGAACAAGATAAGAAACAATGGCTGCCGAATTGTTCGAAATCTTAAACTAATAGTAATAATCACACAATCATACGCTAGTATAAAAATATTTATAATCATACACATACACCACACAACTGCACATAATATAATATATTCTCTCCGAGTTGCTAGCACCCACTCTTAGAGAAGAGAAACAGGTCCTGTGTCCACAACACTTTTACTTTTGACATTCCTTAAACGCTGCCATCTACAGCCTTAGCATTCTATTACATACACTGCACGACACACGTTCCTACTGCAATACATACACAAGCACACACACAACAGTAACACTTAAGCAGTGATTTGAGTAACGTGTGCACAAAACAATCTCCCGCGTTGAAGAGCACCTGACGTCCAGTGTCAACGTGCCTATACAAAATAATATACATGTAGAGTTAATATATTAAGGTCATAAGGTCATAGCAATCAAATGAAGCACTAATGCCACGTATTTCACAAACATGCGCGTGCATGTCAGCAAATGGGCAAAGCTGATGCGGCTGACAATCCAATGTACAAGCTCTGTATGTACTAGTGTGTATAATACAGGCGTTACATACTGGTACCGCTTTACATTAATGTCTTAAGATGATTTTTCCTTGTTATAAAATTAGTAATGAGCAACGATAAGTACCGTTAAAGAATACAAGCACATAACAGTTAATGATAAGTGATATGAATAATAGTGAATTAATAATAGTATATGAACACCGTGTTCGCTTGTCGTTGTTATATGAAGTCCACAACCATGTGTTTCGGAATGTAAAGAGTTGTATTTATGTACATACATTACAAGCACACAATAACATTAAATTGTGAAGATAATCTATAACGTACATATTAACAGTTCTGCTTTCAAAGACGATAGGCATATGAACGTCAACATGTTTCAACCTTGGTCCTCTATAAATTTACATAAATTGTTCGCAAAATGGCGATGATGCGATAGGTGTAAGTAAATGAAGAATGTCCAGGCTGTGTAACGACAGTTTAGCCACAAGCATGTCGTTCCTAAGACCACGCTTGTGAAAGAGACCGACAGTCCAAGTTAAGATTGCGACAGACAGCACACGAACTCGTTATGTGGCATTTTCTTCTAGAAGAATGCCCCCTCAGTACCAAGTAAAATCGCGGATCATGTTCCTACCGAATTCAACAAGGGACTCCACTCTCAACTGACTCACCATTAAAGTTTGCAATTTCACATTTTTTAGTTGTTACCCAATGTCAAATGTACTGCATTCATTTTGATCTGTTTTTGAAGTGTGATTGTGTTTTCTAGAAAAATTGAGATCCATTCAAATCGTTGATAAAGAAAGGAGGGAAAATGCTTTTGAGTGCCATCGAAATCACTTAGAGCTGAAGCACTGTTCTTGCTGGGATTTGAACGTAAAGAACGAAGAATGTTCTGTCGCATGCACTTACAGTCTTACTGTATCAAGCACATTTGATTTTCATTCTGAAGATCTCTATGCACCAATGTATAAGCAAGGTTCCCATTGCAAAATACCGTATTGATCACTCTACAAATAGTCAGGTGCTGTTTTGAATACTGTTACGTGACACTTGCTAGCTGACCAACACGTTTCATTTCTATATACTACAATATAGCTTTAATTTTCAAGAGTTTCATGAAATTAGCATCTGACCAGCATTCTTCCACAGGACAGTTTATTGATAAACAGCTAGTGTTAACAGCATATAGTTTCTAACTAGAGCCAGCTCTGTCACACCCAGAACCAACTAGTTAACAAATAGTACCATATAGTCTATGAGTAAGGCCAACTTTATATTATTAAGAGCCACACGGTTTAAAACCATCACAGGGTGAGTCGTGCAGACTCTTGCCATAAAGCACATCCGTTTAGTTATGTAGGCTGTTGCTTAAAAGGAAATTTATTTAGTCTTGCAGACCCTGTCCTAAAGCACATCTGTTTAGTCTTGTAGGCCCTTGCTCAAAAGCATATTTGTTATATCTTTCAGACTCTTGCCGAAAAGCACATCTGTTGAGTCTTGCAGGCTCTTGTCCAAATTTAGTCCTGTATTCGCTTGTCGAAATGTACATTTGTTATGTCTTGTAGACGCTTGTCGAAATGTACATTTGTTAAGTCTTGTAGACGCTTGTCCAAAGTACATATGTTGAGTCTTGTAGACTCTTGCCTTTAAAGTGGTGTTGGTCATATGGAAGCTCAAACGTTTTAAAGTCCATCTTAGAGATGTACTAACACACTAAAAATGTTGCATTCTGCTAAAACATAAAGTACTTAATGATATATTACACATTATATATATATATATTTATTTATCCTTTTTTTAAAAAATATTTTTTACGTTTTTAAAAAGAAAACAAACAATTTAACAGCTTTGGTGATGAATATCAGTTCTATTTGCACACGGGTACATATGATGTACATTATGCTTATGAATGTTTATAACGGCAGAAGGAGTTGACATAAAAGATGGCGATATACGTTGAGCATTTTCTCCTGAACATCAGACAGAATCAAATCACTTTGTAAGGTGCATGTGAAAGTCAGTCAATCTACACTGCGGTCAGTCAATCTACACTGCGATGTCACTGCAGTTTCTGGCGTTGCATACTGGTAGTGGTTATTTTGTAGTTGCTGCACTAACAGCAGTTGATTTTCCCTGTCACCGGACTACCTTAGATTTCCTTTTGTTTCGCACGATTTCACCATTTCACACATTATTCTGCAATGGTGCCAATAAAACGAGCTTATTCTGCAATGGTGCCATCAAAATCGAGCTCATTCTGCAATGGTGCCATACTGTTTCAATTAAGCAAGATGTTATTGGTTTAGGAATACCATAGCAGGGTTGCTAATTAAATGTTTTTCTTTTCTTTCTTTCTTTTTATAGTTTAAAAAATATATATCCCTTGTGTTTACACGATAAGACATGTTATTTGCAGTATTGCCAAATTACGCTTGCTGTTATGCTAAGTACAACTGTGAGAAAATACTTTGAAGACAGGCAACTCTTGACGCTCAGGATAAGAAGCACATTTCTTGCTGAGTCTGTCGAAATCCTGTCCTCACTAACACAACAATCGCACATGGGACGTCGATTGATGGAATAGAATCAGCACATGAGGTTGGTTCCGATTAAACCAATACATTTCCTGACGGACATGAAATCTATGGCGAACAATTAGCTATGGTTCAAACTTTCTTGAAAATATCTACACCAGGGGTACACGAGTCTCCTGTCTATCAATATTTAACAGCTGTGAAGTGTACAGTTGCTGACGTACATGAAACTACTGGCTATGGATTAGTTAACACATGTGTAAAGGCTGTGTAAAATAAGGGCAGCTAGTGTCAAGGACGTTGGAGAGACAAAGAGAAAGACAATCGATCTCTGTCACTTCTGTTGACAACCAGTTACACCTATGCTTTCCTTCCAACGTATTCGGGATTAAAATAAAATACGCCTGAGCTTTCTCTGTTAAACACATTTTTGTACATAATATTGTGCTTTAATCTTCCATTTTTGATCTTAATGCTGTTTGATTGGATGCAGAAAGCTGCATTTTCACGGCACATTATATGAAGAGATGATAGTGAAGAAAAAAAATACATTTCTGTTGTTAATAAATGAACGACTCACACCATAAACGGTCGCTCGTTTTCAAAACTGATCGCTAAGACACGTGATAGCTACAAGTACACTTTGTTGGATTTGGTGATGGGTTTCGTCTCGGTACCACCCGTGTTGAGCTTTCCCTTGACGTTGACCACGTAGTTCATCTGCTTGGGCATGATGGTATGCGAGTCGGGGTTGAAGTAAGGATGTTCACCCGACGACAGCCGGTTCCTGCTGCGTTGCAACGATAGCGTGCGCTCCATGTACGACTCGTCAGGATTGCGTGTGGCACGGCACGCGGCCACTTTGTAGCCGATGGCAAAGCCGATAAGCATGGAGAGGACGATGGACACAACAACTGCTATGGCGAGGGTTTCCACAGAAGCGGTCGCTGTCGATTGCTCTCGGGTGTTCTCTGTACTCTGACCGACTATGGGACCTGACAAAATGAAAACAGGGTTTGTCAAAGACTGCATTAGGTTGGTCTATAGTGGATTCATTAAACAACAAACAAATAAACCGAGTAAGATAGAATATGGCATTTCAAGTCTTACAGCGATAAGAGCACTACCACGCCCATGCACTTAAGTGTTGTCGTGTTTTTTTCAAAATAGATTACTTGTTATTTTTCATATAGAAAACTATAATCTTTCTTTGATCCAGACTAAGTACTCTATGTCAAATGGTTCCTGTAAAAGAGTATACATCTAATAGAATGTCCACGTCCCAGTAAGTGTAACATATATTTTCAATAGAATGTCAACATCCCACTAAGTGTAACAGCGATATTTAATGGAATGTCCACATCCCACTAAGTGTAACAGAGATGTTTAATGGAAATTCCACATCTCAATTAGAGTAACATAGAGATTTTCAATAGATTGTACACATCCCAGTAAGTGTATCAGATATTTTTTTTAATATAATGCCCCTACTCACTAAGTGTAACAGAGAGATTTTCAATGTACACATCCCAGTAAGAGTAGCATGTACATTTCAAATATAATGTCTACATCCACGTAAGTATAACATATAGATTTGAAATATGATATCAAAACCCAAATAAGTACAATACAGATTTTGTATGTTCAAATGTTCAAATCAAATTAAGAGTTATGGAGATGTTAAATAAAATATCGAAATCCAATTAAATATAACACATAGATTTTAAATATAATATTCAAATCCAATTAAGTACAACACACATAGATTTTAAATATAATATAATAAATAACTCAATTAGGTGTAAATTTCTGTCAAACCAAAGCACAGTAAACATTCATATCATCAACTAAGCTAAGTATATTTCTGTGATATAAGGAAATTATTTTTAATTTCTGGTTAGTAAAAAAAACCCAACCAAATCTGTCCAAAGCCTCTTTAGATATAAATTAATATCTATTGTTCAAGTCAGTATAAATTGCATTCTTAAAGGTAAAGCCATGTAAATTTCTGTATAATTAAGCTAAAAGTGATATTTCTGTTTTAAAATAAATTAAATGAAAATTTCTGTTTTCAATAAAGTGCAACTTTATATTATAATTTTTTAAAAATATTATCTTAAGTCTAAGTATTCTAATCTATAAGGTTTTACAGATTTTTATAAATTTTGCTATAACTAAATTAAATGTAAATTTTTGTTATAACAAGCGAAGTGTATATGCACGTTAAAAGTTAAGGTAAGTAAAAATATCTGTGGAATGATAATCTTAGTCCAGAGTCCAATGCAGATATCCTCCCCTAGCAAGAATAACTGCCATGCGTAATACATATTGATAATTTATAGTGTTCTTTTGTTATTTAGAGCGCTTTCTGGATGACAACTGCAATGAAATGATTGCAATGGTTGTAATCGTGCATTAAACACATTTTCCTAAGCTCTCAAGCTTCTCCACGACCTGAGAGTGGCGTCGCTTTGTTGTTGACCGTGGCCTAGTTACGCGCAGCCGACAATATATTATCTCATTTCGTTATCGCACAAATGGCTTTACTGTGACTCATCGACAAGTTTTGCACGAGCACGTCTTTCATTTCTGAATATCTACTAAGCCCCAAGGCTCGACAAGTTTTTACTTTCTAGTTTAAATGTGTGTAAATGTTAATTTACTCACAAACCACAGCTCTAAAATATACTGTCTTTACGGGATAGATGAATGCCTTTTAACATTACTCGTATTATTTTAAAGGCGCTTTAAGTAGAATAATATTGATACTATGGGTCATTTATTGAGATATATTCACACCAAATACTAAATAATCACCTGGATATCATATTTTCATCCGATTGAAACATAAAAACATAGAACATTTAAAGAGTGTATCCTTTCACAATCAGAAATGGCACTCGGCCCTCGTGTTTTGCCTGTATTTCAGGATAGGTTAAGGTTCTTTGTTTTATTTTTATTCTTTTAAAGGGAAAGATTAGGATTTGGGTTAGGATTAGCCGAAAATAAATGCATACAATAAAACTGTTTTTATTTAGAGTTTTCTTTCTACGTATTCATTTACTGTACAGAGATGTTGGGACTTCCTGTTGTGTAGGGATTGCCTGCCAAATTTAAAACCTTACATCGAGAACCTGCTTCGAGAATTGTGTCCCCTAATTATCACCAATTAACAATAATCTTTCAAGACGATAATAGATGTCGCTATGTCTCAGTTTACAGGATATGTTGGTGTTGAGGACAGAGAAATTTAAAACTTGTTATACCATTTTATGGCGTATGGATAATACAATAATTAATTATCATAACTGTGTACTCTTGTCATTACAGCTGATACATGTAAACGCTTGTTTCATGGCAATATGATCGCTTCTAGCACAATATAAACATTCTTAATTTCTAGCACAATATAAACATTCTTAATTTCTAGCACAATATAAACATTCTTAAATTCTAGTACACTGTAAACATTCTTAATTTCTAGCTCACTATAAACATTCTTAAATTCTAATACACTGTAAACATTCATCAACTCGAGCAGAAAAGAAACTGTAAGATACAGCAGACAAAAACTATATTAAACAACACCTGACATTGCTAAAGTATTTTATGAGTATTTTCCAACAAGAAAATATATGTTTCAATAATATCATTTTAACAACATTATGGAGCGTTGTTTTATGTAAATATGGTGTACAAAATATATGAAATAACAGAAATACATGCATAACATATTTTGATTGTGAAACCTACTAATAGTAAGACATAGCGAGTTGAATTTGTTGCCTACATAGAATCAAGTAAGAGTATTAAAAACGTAATAACTAGTTAACGAAGCTGAATGCAAAACAGTATTTTAGATAACACTCTGCAAGGGAAGCAACGCTATGAGGTGACGATGCAACACTACAAGGTTGTGCAAGCAACACGTGACAACAATCAAAGGTATACTTTTTTCACGCTGTTGTGTAAGTAGCAACTTCCTCTCCCACCAGAAAATATTAGACAAGAGGCATTGCAACATGGACAGCAAGCAACAGATCAGTAAAACACAGCAATATTATAAGCAAGCAACAAATCAGTCAAGCAGAACAATAATATATAGCAAGCAAAAGAAATCAGTCATGTAGAACGATAATGTTCAGCAAGCAAGAAATCAGTAAAAGACAGCACAAATGCAGTGTTAGTACAGAACACTACACTACCGATAAAGTGAAGAAGATAATGAAAAGAAAATGGAAACTATATAGCCCTTAATAATAAACGGACATTTAAACCTTGCTTTGTGTCACATTCTTTCATACACTGACGACCTTGGCTGGCAATCTTTGGAATACCTGCCAACTTTAAACACCTAAACACAACAGTAAATAAGTCTGAAATACGCCTTGCTGATCTAAAGGTTGGTGAAAATGTCTCACCCGCATGCATTGTAGTGTTCTTGTATTTACATTTCGGTATTAACTGAATTTTAAAATGTAAATGCGCAGACAGTCATTTTAAAATGTGGGTGATGGGGAGACGGGAGTAAGGTGGGGGTGGGGGCAAAAGATATGCTACATCTGAGGGAACATCCCAAACAAAAGGCGCGAATACCAAACCTAATAAATACTCTGCGCTTATGTTCTACGTGCCCAGAGAAAGGTTCTGTCTATGACAAGCCAGCAGGTGTGTAAACAGATGATGACACACAAAGTTCGATCAGTACACACAGTGATTACAGTTATAACAGCAGAGATAAATATAGTGTACTATAGGGATGGGTCTTACCCCCACTCTGATTATCATCCGCTTTATCATCTGGTTCCATGATGTGAATGGTTTGAAGTTCGTGGTCCACATCAATGGGTGCTATCCATGAGAACAATGCACGAGTTAGCGTGGTCAGGCACATTTCGTTTGTTGAATGACAACAGGAATTTAGTAAGACAAATTTCACATGCAAAAAACATACAACTAAAAGAAATGCATGCACTATGATGACATTTCCGTTGTGCAGATTGGTGTTGTTGGTGATGGTGGATGTTCTTTAGTGAATGTCATTCCAAAAACAAGGCAAGACAAACCGAATATAGATCGATTAACACGCAAAATGCACTGAGTCAGAAATAAAGTTCCAAACGCACACATAGTGTAAAAAAACAGAGGACCTGGATAAAATAGATTTAGAAAATGATGTGAAGAGTGATGGGGGTGGGGGGTGGGTGCGCAATAATTTATGTGAGCATGGGCATAAAATATAAGGTTATGTAGTTAAGCTGGATAGTTTGCTGTGGTGCATTCGTGAATAATTCCAGTATTAAATGTGCTCAAATGTCCTGTTCTTTTAAAAATGTAAATAGAGATGCTATAAAATACTGAATATTAATCAAACGACCCACACAGAACAAGTAATAATGCCATAAAGCAAAAGATATTCAATGTAGAAGTGTACAAAACAAAAGATAGAAAAAATACAACATACAAGGAAAGAAAGCAAAATTTAATAAAACGAACATGTTCATTATCACGACGAATCCATTAACTTATAAATTAGAATATAATTAGACAACATAAACAATAAAAACATACTCAGTTGCATGTTGAAAGGAAAGTAAAGTACATGTCAATATTAGCGAGCAAATAGCAAATACATAAACGTCTGCTAAAATTTAAAAAAGATAAAGATTTCCACGAAGACTGAAGTACCTCTGACTCAGTGGTTTACACTGCCCAAGATAATATTTTGCTCAAGAACTTAGCGACATTAACTGCCTTAGAGGTTTAAATAAACGAGTTTGTGAAGAGCTTAGCACAATTTAAGCACACATTGAAAAGGCATTGCACTGGCAATAAATAACTACTAGAATAGCCGTTTTGTTTGTTAAGTGTTTAACTCCCCCCCCTCCCTCACCTTACCACTAAATAAAATAATTGTTTTGTAAGAATGTTACATCTTGAACATTCTCCTCGTACACAAGCCAAAGCCTTTCACTAAGTGAAGCGAAGCAGGATGTACAACAGTGATTTATATTTTACTTGTTCACTTCCTCTTGCTGCTGCTTGTCTATGTACTCTTGCTTAGGTAATCTCTGAACATTTCTTCAACATTGACATGTAATTGCTTTGCTTCTATTTATTGTATGTGTCATGTTGGTCATCCTTGTGAAATATTTCATATATATTTCTCTCTCTCTCTCTCTCTCTCTCTCTCTCACACACACACACACACACACACACATACACATAGGGCCTACACAAAATTTTAGCGGCTAATGGGCTGCATCCTGTGATGTATGTAGTCTTTGTTTCCTAGATTCAAAATTTATATTTTATGTAAGAGAAGAAGTTCCAAATCCAGAAGGTAGAAAAGAAAAACAAAATAAAACTAACCAAGTGGTAACTCAGGATCATGCGGGGGACATGAACACTTCTCGTCTGGATTACCTTTCACCGTTGTCATCTCTGTTTCATCGATCGACTGTTCATCTAAATTGCAAAAACAATTGCCAAAGGTAACAACATCAACATTCACAACACAAAGGTCTGAGGTCAAGATTTTCACACAATTTATTTTACGGACACAACACACAGGTTTAATGCTTCACGACAAAATTAATTTTAAAGACACGACACAAAGATCTGAAGCCAATACTTTCACGACACAAAAATACATCTTTGTTGAAACAGATTATCAATATAGCTATTTAACTAGAATTTTAAACTAAGCATCAGGCACAAATCATAATCAAACTGGCTAAACAACACTTCACGACACAAAACACAACTTTGTCGTAAGAGACTATGAGTGTGACAGTCTGACTAGAATTCTAATGTGTCGGGCAGAAAACCTTGTCAAACTAGCTCATCAGAACTTTACGACACACACACACACACAGTCTTATTCAAATGAATCTAGCAGTCTGGCTAGGACTCTAAATGTGTCAGGCAGAAAACCTGAACAAACTGGCTAATCAAGACTTTCTTGTAGTTTTGGAAACTGCCAGAGTAATGCTATATAATAAGACCATTATATTATTTATTCCATCCATAATTATTTAAACTTTATTTTTCATTAAATATGCAAAATTTCCCCGTGAATTTAGGCGTCAGTTTCAAGGGTGGTGTTTGGAAACACAGCATAGTTAAGCGACTTTCATCAATGCTTCTATCAGGATTTGTACTAGTCAGTCAAATTTCTGATACAACTTTGAACTTTCCCGATGACGGAATAATTCCCGATGGGAGCAGTCGGATACAACTTTTAACTTTCGTGATGATGGAACATTTCCCGATGGGAGCAATCGGATACAACTTTTAACTTTCGTGATGATGCAACATTTCCCGATGGGAGCATTCGGATACAACTTTTCACTTTCGTGATGATGCAACATTTCCCGATGGGAGCAATCGGATACAACTTTTCACTTTCCTGATGATGGAACATTTCCCGATGGGAGCAATCGGATACAACTTTTCACTTTCCTGATGATGGAACATTTCCCGATGGGAGCAATCGGATACAACTTTTCACTTTCCTGATGATGGAACACGTACAACTACACAATTCGAATTTATTTTGAAACGTACACCACCAATGCACGCACTTTCTAATTTCCTGTTCATAAAATTATTTCCTAAGGAAACGACTCTCTCCTGCTGGTGTGCACTCTTGTCTCAAATCGGATAGTCAACAAATAAATTTCCCTCCAAAGGCCGACAACTACATGAGCTAACATCGCTAGTGTGCGCGCTACAACACAATATGTGCCGAGCCCGCGACACCATCCCAGCCTAAACATGGCGTCACAGATAAGCCGTCGTAATCAAAGAGAGGACAGACGGTTAATCACACCGTAAGCTTGCAAAGCCTGATTATCTGTCAGCACGGAAAGTGGCGGGCGGTTGATTAAAGTTAACGTTGCGACAAAGGTGGTATGGACCGCTAACTTATGGGCAACCAGCTTCCTAGGATTTGGCTGTACTGTTGTCAATATATGTTCCTGTCACTCCCCTCCCAATTCCCCCGCCCCTCCCCAAAATAAATAAATAAAATAAATAAATAAATTCACACCTCCCATATTAGAGTCGTTACGCTTTTTGTCACATGTCTATATTCGCGAGCTATTTTTGACACGACACTGAGGCTCTTTGATATGAGTTTTAATGTTTGCGCCCCCGAATGCGAAAGGTGAGATCGGTAATAAACACGCGTAAACAAAAAACGGAGAGGGTCTGAATTTACGATTCACCAGATCGTTAACGGGTTTTGAAACAGAAGTCCGCGTACAGGAGTGTGGAGAAAAAGGTTGCATGCTCTCTATAGCCCTGTAGGGGTGGGGGCAAGCGTCAACACGATTATTATGTATGTCAGCAGGTCGAGTCGATGTGACTGTCGCTACCACGGGTTGCTGCAAAGACCGAAACCTTGTGGGAAAAAAAAAAGTGCAATGCAGCAAACGTGGACCATTGTATGGAAGCGTTCATGGGCATGTAATTGGATATCGACAATGTTGAAGTATTTATCGAAACAGTCAAATTGTTCTCGAAAGCAAAAAGTTAGAAAAATGCAATAAAAATTGCGTTATAATGAAAGCCAGAGCTTTAGGACATGGAGGTGTATGAGGGAAAATATTAACTGCTGAATGAAAACACGTCTTTATTTAGGCATTTCATAATGTCTTCCCTCGAACAGTGTTGCATGCATTCTCAGCATGGAGCGATCGCGAGTGCTGGATAACGATATCATTATCAGATTGCCTCAGAGAATTTAATGATCGAACCGACAAAAAATGTTTACAACTAATTTACCACTATATGCAGCCAACATGACATTATCCTTCCGGATCACTCGCAACTCTTATTTACTAAACTGTTTAAAAAAAAATAAATTTTATTAAAGAGCAAATGATGAGCAAACGAGTGAGGCTGAACCCGTCAGAAATACTAACATTTCTATGAACGCTATGGGTAGCTGTACTATGTCGCTAGCTTAACTTAATGGATGATGCAGACATTAATACCAAGGGTGTTGCTAATTATATAAATTATTTAACTAACCTTACTTATAAATGATGTGGCCAGCATTACGTATGGATGATGCAGACATTAATACCAAGGGTGTTGCTAATTATATAAATTATTTAACTAACCTTACTTATAAATGATGTGGCTAACATTAATTGTGAAAACTGTGGCTACGGCTACTAATGAATGATATTGTTAATACTACTGAAGCAAGATGTAGTTAACACAACTGATGAATAAAAGTGTAGCTATTGATACTAATGAAGGATGTAGTTATTAACCCTAATGATGAGCAATTTGGTTAACATTTTTACTGATGAAAGATGTGTTTAACACTACTGAAGAAAGAGGTGGTTATCGATGCTATAGAAGGATTTTGTTACTCTACTAATGAATGATGTAATCCGGTAATATAAAATAGTATCAAAACAAAACCAACCATTGAAACTAAAGCCCTCTCTGAAACGACAACTTAATAAGTGGGACAGTTAAAAAGACAACTTACTAAGTGGGGGCGTTTAGAAAGACAACTTATTAAGTGAGAGAGTTAATGAAGACAACTTAATAAGTGGGACAATTAAAGACAACTTAATAAATGGAACTGTTGAAAAGACAATAAGTGAGACAGTTATACGAACAATATAATAATTGGAACTTTTGAAAAAGACAACTTAATAAGTGAGTAAGTTTAAGAACATTATTCTACTTTGTCCTATAGTTGGTCTGGATTTCATCTTGCAGTTTTCAAACCCTCTCTCTTTTTCTCTCTCTCTCTCTCTCTCCCCCCTTCCCGGCCGGCTCAAATCTCTCCAATCACCAGCAAATTTAAAACAGCAAAGTCATTTTCACGGTGTTCCAGAAAAAACACCAGTACGCTTGGCTAGCTTCAAATATTTAATATTTTCTCTAATGAATGGCATCTCATCAACAAATGACTAACAGCAGCTGTGGGTTTCTGATTTTCTAACATTAGTTATATATTTTATTCCTTAAAAGTGAAAACAACCACAACATAATAGTGAAATGATCTACTTATATATTAACCATTGTCTACGTAGAGAGCGCATACAGATAACATAATAGTGAAATAACCTACTTATATGCTGACCATTGTTCAAATTAATGTATGTAGAGTGCAAACAGACAAGGAAGCTCAACTCAATAGAAAAATAAAACAGGAACATAATAAAATTTAACATATTATATTAAAATTCAAACTGGTAGAATGCTTTAAAAATACTTATACAAATTAATAAAAAAAAGCAACAACATAGAAGCATAACAAATAGATGATGCAAAAATACTCAGATCAATCAGCACAACACTAATATTAAAAAAAACAACTATAATTAACTAAATAACAACATCGCTACATTCAAGTCAGTCAATACAACATCTAGTTATAAAAAAATACAACACCTACTAATTAATTGATTCAACCATTACACTCACGTTATCAGCAAAACATTGGGATGAAAACTACTCACTCCATTACATCTTGAGCAAGGAATGGCACGAGACGACACTGTTTGCTCTATATCCATATCATGCACTAGAAAATAAAATAAACAAGCAAACACACATTCACACAAGCACCATGCTTGGTAGGCACTTACCATAAATTGTCACTTCTTCACATTCTTTGTTCCAGCCACTTTTCCACCCGTCCATAATGTTTTGAATTCTGTCAGGTATGGACAAAAAAAAAATAAAATAAGCTCAAGTGTCAAAGAGATCGATAGACTTTCTAATCCTTAAATGGAGTTCTCGTCAGTTATCTGTTGTTGACAAAATTGGTTTAAAGGTCACAACAATTATTCTAAACTGATTCTCAGAGCACCCACAGGAAATCTACATGAACGATACATTATTTTTTGCCGCCCATTGCAATATTCCTTGCTTGTTACATATTGATTACAATCGCACCTTTCTTATCACATATCTAGTTACTCGGACGCACATCCACCATTAAGATTGCTTGTCACGGAAGCATCAGAAGAATAAATGTTGCGTGTGATACATTTATCACAATTAAAGTTATTGCATGTAGGAATTTTGCTAAGGTCAAAACAACCTGCTATACATTCCGTACTCATACATTTAAAGTAGACAGACATTATTATGTTAATTATCTTCAGCACTGAGACTATACTTTTCAAACACTTACTTTAGTTAAATACCAACTTTAATGAATCTATTTCATAAACAGCCTGTCACGTACGATGCAATAAAAGATTACGTAACTACTGTCAGAAACCTAAGTTGCCATATCTACTGCAGTTAAAAATGATCTATCACAGCTACTGCTTTTGATTGACTAACACATCTACTGCAATCGAATACTGCATATTACACTCTATTACAAGCATGCTTATCGCAAAATCTACTATATCTAAGCATTGCTTGATAAACAACTTCTCCAGTCATACCCTGGTTCTCACAACTGCTGCAGGTACGTTTGCCAATGCACACAACCACTGCAATCCCCTACTGTTTGTCACACATCTACTGCAATCCTTTACAGTGGTCTGTCATACATCTACTGCAATTCTTTACAGTGGTCTGTCACACATCTACTGCAATCATTTACTGTCTGTCACACATCTACTTGCAATCCTTTACTGTCTGACACATATCTACTGCAAACCTTTACTGTCACATATCTACTGCAATCCTTTACTGTCTGTCACATATCTACTGCACTCCTTTACTTCCTGTGGCACATCTACTTGCAATCCTTTACTTCCTGTCATATATCTACTGTAATCCTTTACTTCCTGTAACATATCTACGGCAAACCTCAAAACAGAGACAGCGTGGAGTTCTCTGGAACTGTGAACCAACTTTCCTTTCTACGAGGATGGAGGAATTACTACTAGAAACGACTCTCGGAGACATCGGTACAACGACTATCGGAGACATCGGTACAACGACTATCGGAGACATCGGTACAACGACTATCGGAGACATCGGTACAGCTTTCATCCTCCTCCACAACATTCCTGGTATGATTCATCATTTGCACAATCACTAACGATTGCTGTTGGTGGACACCGGGGGACGACTGATGTATCGGGGGCTGCTGGTAGAGGAAGACTGCTGGTGGGGGATTATTGATGAAGAGGGTCTACTGGTAGAGAGGGAATTTTGGTGTAGAAGAATTGATGGTACAGAAAGACTGTTGGTGTAGGGGAGTGCAGGTGTAGAAGGATTGCTGGTGCAGAAAGACTGTTGGTGTAGGGGAGTGCAGGTGTAGAAGGATTGCTGGTGCAGAAAGACTGTTGGTGTAGGGGAGTGCAGGTGTAGAAGGATTGCTGGTGCAGAAAGACTGTTGGTGTTGGGGGACTGCAGGTGTAGAAATCGTGGTGCGTACTCACCCTCGCTCAGTGTTGACACACTTGTCGTTTGACCAGGCGCAGTACGGATCCTGCAGTTCCACACACGTTCTGTAAGAGGAGAAAAAAACAAAACATTTCTCCAATCACGATCAGGAAGCACAAATACTAAAAGATGAATGACCTAATGACCTGTTATTAAAAGTGAACACTACTGAAACCCTGAACGGCAAAGAAAATCTAAGAAATAGAAGCAATCACTATGCCGTGAGCCTTTAAGCTAGTCACTGGTAAGTATAGAGTGAAAGTGAAACAAGAAACAGAGACGAACGGGATATAATCTAGGTAAGTCACTGGTAAATACAGAGTAAAATTGGGACAAGAGGCAGAGAACGATCGAGATATAATCTAGGTAAGTCACTGGTAAATACAGAGTAAAATTGGGACAAGAGACAGAGAACGATCGAGAAATAATCTAGGTAAGTCACTGGTAAATACAGAGTAAAATTGGGACAAGAGGCAGAGAACGAACGGGATATAATCTAGGTAAGTCACTGGTAAATATAGAGTAAAATTGGGACAAGAGGCAGAGAACGAACGGGATATAATCTAGGTAAGTCACTGGTAAATATAGAGTAAAATTGGGACAAGAGGCAGAGAACGAACGGGATATAATCTAGGTAAGTCACTGGTAAATATAGAGTAAAATTGGGACAAGAGGCAGAGAACGAACGGGATATAATCTAGGTAAGTCACTGGTAAATATAGAGTAAAATTGGGACAAGAGGCAGAGAACGAACGGGATATAATCTAGGTAAGTCACTGGTAAATATAGAGTGAAAGTGGGACAAGAAACTGAGAGAAACAAAGAGAAATACTCTAGGTAAGTCACTGGTAAAAATGGGATATGAAAGTGAAAGGAGGAAACGAAATACTCTTTCTTTATGGAAAAAGAATCAAAACATTCCCCTCTCCCTACCCCCCTATTTCCATTCACATAATAACCAACAAACAAGAGTGCCGAAGTAAAGTTGACCGATTCCATTAAATTGCAAGGCGTTCACACTTCAGCGCCCCATGTTTCTAATTTCGAATATTCCTATCACTCCAGTGGCGCTCATTTCCCCCTTTTAGCACAGTCTTCCTCCTCTAGCAATTAAACAGACCATTAGTCTTACCTCAAGCAATTAAACAGACCATTAGTCTTCATGCCACAACATACCGGCAAGTTTTCTTTCTTTCACACCGATGGAGCGGAATGGAGACGACGTTGTCTCGCGAAACGACAATCAGTTTTTCGATGCCTTTACTCCGGTCCCGGAAAACCCGGATCTCTGTGACAGGATCGTGCGGCTCGAAGACTTTGATGTCTTCAATGACGACTGTTTCGATAACAGATGTGGCACCTTTGTTGACGGCTTTGATAACGCGCCCGTCATCTAGTGTGAAAGAACAGACGGAAATAGTTTAGTGTAGTTTTCTTTTTGAAAATCAGTTAATCTGTAAATACATCGTGTAACGAAATACTAGGACTGGGGAAAAGATGAAGTTAATCTGTAAATACAATGTGTAACGAAATACTAGGACTGGAGAAAAGATGAAGTTACGAATGCATATGTTGAATGAGGTGTGTGTATGTGTGTGTGTGTGTGTGTGTGTGCGTGCGCGCGCGTGTGTGTGTGTGGTAGATGAACTGTAGAATATAGCACAATTCATTTAGGAAGAGTATTTTAGACGAAAACAAAATTACAATAAATGTACCAGCAGCAGAAAATGTAATTTTACGGGAGAGGGAGAAGAGAGAGAGAGAGAGGAAGAGAAAGATTTAAGAACTATACAAATACGCAGCAAAAAAGAAACAGAAATGGAAAACTAGCGTCAGAAGAGGAAATCTTAATAAATATAAAAATTACAATTCAGAGGAAAAACGTCAACGAATACGAGTACTACAAAGATGAAATCCAGAGTGAGGACTTAAGAAACCATGAACAAAGTGAACGAGACATCAAATGTCTATTTATTCCTGGCCTAGAAGCACAATCAGCAATCCTCTCACCTGCTAAGACTAAAAAGAACAACACTAAAACTCGTCTTTTGAGGTAATAATGAAAACCAACACTAAAAACACATCTATTGAGACCACAATGAAAACCAACACTAAAAACACACATATTGAGACCACAATGAAAACCAACACTAAAAACACACATATTGAGACCACAATGAAAACCAACACTAAAAACACACATATTGAGACCACAATGAAAACCAACACTAAAAGCACATTTGTTTGGACTAAAATAAAAGATACTAAAAACCCCTGGTTTGAATTAAATGAAGAAAAAATACTAAAAACCCCTGGTTTGAATTAAATGAAGAAAAAATACTAAAAACAGACATGTTTGGACTTAAATGAAGAAATAATATCAAAAATATACCTGTTCCAACAAACAAGACATCGTAGTACCGGTCATCTGCAGCATGGACTTGCCAGTCAACCGCGAGTTTGGTAAATTGAGACCTAGAGGTCAAACAATTTCATTCACAAAAGCATTTAACACAAGGCTTAAATTATATTCTATAATAACTACCTCTTACAGCAATACATATATGCCGACTTAAGACAATCCTATCTCCTATTAATCAAATATAAATAATTGTCTGTTTCATCTTTTTGTCTATGATAAATTAGAAAAAAAGAAATACAATAGACTGTATTAAGACAACAGAGTATTCGACGGCATATATCAGAGATTTTCATAATAAACCAACATAACACGGACATTTCAAAACATAAGAAAATAACACAATACGTTTTGAGTACGGCAAACTTAATCAGAAAACTAGAACAACACGATTCGAATACAACAAATTCAACCAATACACTATAAAACAACACATTCTGAATACAACAAACTCAACACACTATTACAAAACATATTTTGCGTATTACAATCTCAACCAATACACTATTACATAACACATTTCTAATACAACTTTCTCAACCAATACACATTTTGAATACAACAAACTTTATCAATACACTATTACATAACACATTTCGAAAACACTATAGCATTACACAATCTGAGCAGGGCAAAAACTCTACCAGTACCAAAACTAACTGGGAAAGAGAATTAGCAATCACGGAACAAAACTGAGATTTATGAAAACAAACACGAGTTGACAAATATTACTGAAGAATAATTCTCGCACGCCAAGCGCAAATAAAGCAAGAGGCTTTCTAGACAAGCGTACGTACATTAGACAGTTAATAGTTAATAAAGTACCAAAGTTCTAGACATTAGACAGTTAATAGCTAATAAAGTACCACAGTTCTAGACATTAGACAGTTAATAACTAATAAAGTACCACAGTTCTAGACATTAGACAGTTAATAACTAATAAAGTACCACAGTTCTAGACATTAGACAGTTAATAACTAATAAAGTACCAAAGTTCTTGACATTAGACAGTTAATAACTAATAAAGTACCAAAGTTCTAGACATTAGACAGTTAATAACTAATAAAGTACCAAAGTTCTAGACATTAGACAGTTAATAACTAATAAAGTACCAAAGTTCTTGACATTAGACAGTTAATAACTAATAAAGTACCACAGTTCTAGACATTAGACAGTTAATAACTAATAAAGTACCAAAGTTCTAGACGAGCGTTCGTACATTAGACAGCTAATCACATGTGCAATAACGGACAAACGCGCTCTGCTACACTAATCTTTATTGTGTGATTCAATCAGGATTCGAATATCTTAAAAATACACATATTAACCATTTATATAAACTCGTAATAAAAATGAAAGAAAATATATGAATAATAAATCAATCAAATCAATGAACCAAACCAATCAATCACTCGATGAATCAATCCAATCAAATAATCATTCACTCGATGACTCAATCACTCAGTCAATCTTGTAACCAGTCAGTTAGCCCACTTACTTAAAGCTTGTTTGGAGAAGCATTGGTGACCCCCCACTGGCTGGCACCGCATTGTTCATTAACGGATGTGTCTTAATGAAAGTGAGGCGATTCGTGTCTTGTAGTAGTCGGGTTTGATTGGCAGTGCACTGCAAACAGGATTTGCTTTGTTAAACGACACTTTTAGGTTTTTCTTCCTGTAGATCACTGCCCAGTAGCAGAGCAATTAAATAAAAATATTTTATTCACATTGTATACGTATTAGCAATATTTCGTAAGTTTTAAAAATATTCGAAAAGTTAAATCATGCGTAAAATTATCAGAATATATATTTTCTAGTTTGTAGACATGGAAAGTGTTGCTTCTGACCTTCACAGGTAATTATGTCGTTATGTGCACCAGGTTTTTGAAAGGAATCACTGTATGAAAAGTGTCAAAGTGACATTGTACCTGTTCTGGGTGAGGTTGTGGGGTCTCATCCCAGGGCACAGTCAGCCAGTTGTGCGAGAATGATTGCTGGCCTTTGAATCTGCCTTCGAATGTTCGTGTAATATCGGAGTACCGGAAGGCACACACAGCAGAGCCGTGAATGCTGTTCCTGCGAACAATTGGGGAAGAAAAAAAATGCAGCTGTGAATATTACGTCTGCGAGGAAAAAAAAAAAGGAGAAAGCAAAATAGTCAATACTAAATCTGCGGGAGAAAAAAGGAAAAACAAAAGCAGTTAAGCACGCTGCTCCTGTGAACATGGTTGTGAAAAATGCAAATCTAGTCCCGAATGCTATCCCAGTAAAAGGGGTTTGAAAGGTACAGCCCAGCCATAAATACTATCCCTGTTAAAGAGGAGGGTGTAAAAAATATAGCTCAGTCCTGAGTGCTATCCTTGCTAAAAGGGAAACACAGAGTACAACAGACCCTTATGAGCAACGCCAATAAAAATGAGAAAACAAATCGCTTTTAAGCTTATTACTTAAGTTTGTTATTAATATTTGTTTTTCTTTAACCGCCCTCATTTCCTTCGTGTTGATTTTAACGTATGTCGACATTTACTTAAATGAAGAAATAATAATGACACAACAGCATTAGAAGAAGAAAAAAAAGAAAATATTTCAGTATCTCTTTTAAAAACATTTTCAAGAACAGGTTAGAAGATGAACAGAGGTAACAGAAAGAAAATGATGTGAAGTTTGGAGATAATAACCAAAAGAAAAGAACATAAAAAACCCCACTTACTAAGGAGTGTTGAAGACAGTTAATAGCCAAAAGAAAAGAACACAAAATCACTTACTGAAGAGTGTGAAAGACAGATAATAGCCAGAAGAAATGAACACACACAAAACACTTACTGAGGAAGAGTATAGAAGACAGATAATAGTCAGAAGAAGACCACACACAAAACACTTACTGAGGAGAGTATTGAAGACAGATAATAGTCAGAAGATAAGAACAGACACAAAACACTTACTGAGGAGTGTTGAAGACGGCATACACCATGTCAGAACGATCGCCACTATCAAACGTTGGCCGATAGTTTCCCTGTCCTATTTCTGTCGTAGATTCTGGAGAAAAAAAAAAAAATAGAAAACCATCTAAACAAAGATTTTAAGTCAAGTCAAACAAAAAGTAGTAAACAGTACAATAATATAGTAATTCATTAAAATCTCAGCGTTTGAAACAAAAAGAATTTAGAAAGCACAATAGTACGTATAAAATATTAAATTCAAATTATCTTGAAACTGAAACAATGACAAGAACGTCAAAATCGTGACGTCAAAAGCAACTTACGTATTTCATCGAAGTAAAAGGGGAAGTCCCCAGGAATGGAACAGTTGAGGCGAGCCTTGAAGAAAGAGGTGAAGGTCGTTGGCAAAAGCATTTCGTTGCCCCCCCTGTCTTGCTTGCACACACGGGCAATTCGAGAGAACACAGCCTGCGCGCGCATACCAACGGTCAACAAATCATTGTTAGCAATTCAAATTTTGAATGAACTGTATAACATTTTAGCACGATCTCTCACGTCAAGATCAACCAATAACATAAATTAATAACTGAAAAGTGTAATATGTGTACTTCAATTAGACTGGAAATAGATCTGAATTTGTTGTGTTGGATAAAATATAGTTTTATACATATAGGCCCATACTTGTAGCTACTTGTATTGAAAACTGGGAATAGATCTAAACATAACACAAAAATGAGTTCAATACATGCAGTTACATGAAGATACAAAATAGATCTGATCTTAAAAGACAAAACGTTTAACATCCAACGATTCATCATAAACTACTTGAACGTTTGTTTTAAAGCAAATCCTACCTTTCCGCAATTGATGTTCTCCACTGCAGTCTCCCGGAGAAAGAAGTATACCTTGTCATCTTTCTCAAACGAACTGACAAAGTTGGGCTCTGGACAGCCAAGATTGAAGTGAGGCAGCAGAGATAAGCATGAAGTTTAACAGAGAGAGAGAAAGAGAAGAAGTAATGCATACAAGAGGTGAGATTATATGAGAGACACAAAGAATTAAATATTGCCATATTCCGCAATACGAAACAATAATACCCCCCCCCCCAGTCTCCAAAATAAATGTGAACCAAAATGAATTCCTTAACTTACACACATTTTAAAAACATACCTAGAGCTAAGACAATAGTGCTTTCATTCTATGCCTTTTATGTCTGTTCTATAAAAAAAAAATTTCCCAATGATTTTAAATATAAAATATCAGTTCACATTAACAGTCATTTATAAGAATTAAGAACACCATTTTGTTGTTAACAGTACAGCAACATAAACATTATTCAGATAACAAACATCTAAATCACAGAAATAACAGTACAACTTTTCCTCTTGGGAAAACGCTACAGAAATAACGTTACAAATTTTCCTCTTGGGAAAACGCCACAGAAATAACGGTACAAATTTTCCCCTTGGGGAAAACGCCACAGAAATAAAGGTACAAAATTTCCACTTGGGAAAACGCCACAGAAATAAAGGTATAAAATTTCCACTTGGGAAAACGCCACAGAAATAACGTTACAACTATTCACGTTAACAAACGCCACAGAAATCACAGTACGTTTCATGTTTTGAAAATGAAATGTGAAAGAAAAGGTTTGTAGCGACTGACCATTCAGCCACTTGGAGTCGAACTGCTCTGTACGGATCATCTGCGTGCTGTCGAGGATGACGGGATCTCTGGAACTGAAGTCTGCGAAAGTGGCTGAATACAGTTTTCCGTCTGAAAAAGAAACAACTACCAATGTTTAAGTTTCGTTTACCTTGTATTTGTCCATCCGTTTCAAATTGTATAGCTTTTTTGTTTGTCCATCTGTTTCACTGTCTATGTTTATAGATGAGAGAGACAGGAAGGAAGGAAGGAGAGAGAGAGAGAGAGAGAGAGAGAGAGAGAGAGAGAGAGAGAGAGAGAGAGAGAGAGAGAGAGAGAGAGAGAGAGAGAGATGGGAGTTAAAAGAAAATGTTCATAAATCATCGATTTAAAAAAAGACATAAAAGCATAGAGAATGAAACTGGAAGCTTTTTGAAAACGTATTGTACTTTATCACTCATAAGGCACAAACTTTAATTATGCCTTACAACTTGTGTCCTGTCAGCGCGAAAGCGAGGGAAGCGCCCCCTACATTAAGAAGAAGTCCTGTCGACAAGAGTAGTGTTAGGGATTCGAACTTTAACGCAAATTTAAACGAAGGTTAACAGAAGGGCTGTGAATTTTTTTCTCAAATGATGTCAATAAGTACTCATACCTCTGATGAGCGAGCCTTTAAGAACGCTCAAGATTTGCGCGAAATAGAGCCTGTGGGTAGTAATACACAATCGTACATCGAGACACTCTGTTCCTGGGAATAAACACAGCCATTGTTCCCCTTACAAAGGACAAGGCTAGGAGCAGTACAGAGAAAGCGTGCAACTCAGTCGTTACACCTTTTTTCTGACAAGCGGTCTAGGAAACGAAGGAGACAACGGCACAAAATGTCTGCTACAAGTATGCAAGCCTGTACACTTTTATAAAATATACCAAACTCTAGGAATGCTCTTCCATTTCAAATCTACCAGCAGAAGGCTTAAAAATAAAACGAAATTTCATAAGTTACCGTTAATCACAATACTTCCATTCTAAACCTCGGCATATCATACAAAGGACAGTGTTGGTGTGTAGAAGTGTGTTAGTGTGTGTGTGTGTGTGTGTGTGTGTGTGTGTGTGTGTGAGAGAGAGAGAGAGAGAGAGAGAGAGAGAGAGAGCAGCAGTAATAAAGAAGTAGTAAACAATATTAAGAATTAAATGAAGCTGTAAATACTACTAAATTAATTATGCTATAAAGAAGCAGGTTAAAATTTATTAAACTACGAAGCACTTTATTTCCTATTCAGAGGAGGTTCAAATCCCAACACAATCATTTGGTAATGTGAAAATTGTCCTAGGACACTGGTAACAGTCTTACAATGTGACAATTGTCCTAGGACACTGGTAACAGTCTTACAATGTGGCAATTGTCCTAGGACACAGGTAACAGTCTTACAATGTGACAATCAGTGAGAGGCGTGCATTGTAAGCACCTGACTAGGACGAAAACCGCAATACCAACGGAATACTTTCTTAGAGTAATCCTGATATCCTCTCTGGTGTTTGCTACGCCAGGACAACACCAAAGAGTCAAAAGAAAAAGTGTAAATAAAGCGACAAGAGTGCCGGTACTGACGACAGGCCATTGACAGCCTGGTGGTTGAGATGTACTAAACACAAAGTCATACGATCAATATGTTTGCATACAATCTGTCCAGCAAGCTTCCAAGACAAAATTCACTATGTCGAATTTGATCGCGAATGTCTTGAGCCAAAGAAACCTACTCCCAGGGTGCCAAAAAACTTACGCAAAGTGCGCTAAAACTTGCTTAACAATAGGACCTACTTAGTAATGGGGTTCACAAATCTACTCAGCAAAGGGGACCATAAACCTACTTAATAATGGGGACCACAAATCTACTTAGTAACGGGGACCACAAATCTACTTAGTAACGGGGTCCACAAACCTACTTAGTAATGGGGACCACAAACCTACTTGCTGGAATGCCCAAATGGAAGGCGTAAAGTGAAAAATGATATCTACATGGCTACATTTTGAATTTAAAAAAATGTAGAGGTAACATAAAATATGCAAAATACTAAAGAAATAAAAAGATTTACACTACAGAAATCGTCAAATGAAGACAGGAGAATATTAGAAGATGCTAGGAACACACATTTAAATACCTGTCAACCCAGCAAAGAAT
The DNA here is from genome assembly GCA_028829895.1 of Sinotaia quadrata. Lineage (NCBI taxonomy): Eukaryota > Metazoa > Mollusca > Gastropoda > Architaenioglossa > Viviparidae > Sinotaia > Sinotaia quadrata. The sequence goes on along the minus strand of CM054177.1, from coordinate 50,590,625 downwards.
GATACAGGAAATTGAATCAAGATTTAAATGGCTGTAATCAAATGATATTATAATACTTACCGGCGTATACATATGTCGTGTTGTGGGACGGGTCGTATGGGCACAGCGCCATGCCATCCTCGTCCTTCTGGCTGGACTTGACGTACTCACCACTTTCTTCAAGCGAGTACGTCCGGCAAGTCGGCTTGAACGCATTGGTCCCACACATGTAGAGTGTATCGGGTGACTTCTTTACCAACACCCGAATGTAGTTTTGGCATTCAATCTGAAACCACATTTATTGATTCTATACAGGTTTGAATATGTTAACATTCTCAAACAAATAACTAAAAATTCCATAATGTCAATATGTTAGATTAAGTGGTACCTGTTAGAATATTTGTGTCTCTTAAAACAGGTACCACTTAATCTAACATATTGGCATTGAATACCTTAGTTTAAGTGTGTTAGAACGTGCAAATATTCATAATTATGCATGCCTCAGTCTAAATGGTGTAAGTCTTAGGAGTTATAAATATTTCCAAACTATCAATGCTTTAGTTTTAATAGATGAATTATATCTAAAACTACGAACATCTTAGGCTAAGTGGTGTAGTTGATGTATGACAAATTCGTATAATAATATCAGACGTACAAATTCCACAATTTGATGACGTTGTCCTAAATGATATATGACACATCAAAGACGTATTAAGTCCTAGCAGACGTACAAATGTCACAATTTAATGACACTGTTCTAAGTGATACATACAAAGACGTATTAAGTCCTAGCAGACGTACAAATGTCACAATTTAATGACGCTGTCCTAAGTGATACATACAAAGACGTATTAAGTCCTAGCAGACGTACAAATTCCACAATTTGATGACGCTGTCCTAAATGGTATTTGTCATAAATAAACAACCGGATAGCATACTGGACCTGTGACGTTGTCGTAAGGAGTATTTGTCATATACATAATTTTTAAATAAAGATGTTAAACAACCCGTCCTGCAGCATATGCCATAAACATAAAGATTTGTATCAACAGTACGAGACGTTAAGGGCAAAACGAAAGTAGCGGTATTGAAAGTGATATATACTATTGCTACTCGTACATTTACCATTTCTCTAGTTCTCGCTCTCATTGTACACGAAAATAATTTTGCTACACAACACTATGGATATAAGGCTTGACATCTCTGTTTATCTCGTACTTAACATGGAGATAAAATGGCTACATATAACATCGAACTGCCGCTGTGAACTAACTGTACTTAATGTGAAAAGCATAACCAGAATGCACTATACCCGTTGTACCAGGACTAAAGAAAGACAATGTAACAAAACAAAGTGCCTCGATTTCTCACAGGACACTTTGTCCTTGCAAAGGATCAGACATAATCAACAACAAAATAAAATTAAAAAAAAATATTATGTTGGCGACGACTGTCTGTCAGGGTCTATCAAAAATTTTCTATCAAGGTCTCATACAAATAAAAATCAAATTAAAGCACCGTCATTAAACATCAAAGGTGATCTATAAATAAAAGAAAAACGCCTGGCCTTATATGTGGTTGGAAAATTTCCTGCATGTATATATTTGTGGTGTGTGTGTGTGTGTGTGTGAGAGAGAGAGAGAGAGAGAGAGAGAGAGAGAGAGAGAGAGAGAGAGAGAGAGAGAGAGAGAGAGAGAGAGAGAGAGAGGAAGATAAAGAAATTGAGAATATTTTTTAGCCATCTGCTTGCCTTCGTCACATCCAAATGATTGTATCATATTTTCCAGCACTGTTCAACTTATTTGACGTCAGTAATTTACGTCATACCCAAGTTTGCTTCATTTTGCTTGAAGGGTTGACAGTTTGTCACAACTTTCGATTGGATGTTAGTGATAGAAAGCTTAATTTCCAAAGACTGTTCAAGATTCCTTTAGTAAAAAGTTAGTCCAAGTCACTAATCACTATCTCCTCAGAAATGAAATGAAATATTATTATACCCACACTCTTGAAAACTCAAACCTAGTTGTCTCACAGCAACTTAGCTTTGTGGTGACAACACTGAGTGAGTCAATGTGTTACAAACTTCTCAGGAATATCAGTGTTCACTTGAGACTTGCCTGAGCCAATGTTTACTGGTCATCACTCACCACTATAACTTATTTAACAAGTCTTAGCACTCTGTGTCCTTTCATACTCACAAACAATCGTCCATAGATTTTCCACACACAAACAAGATAGTAATAATGCAAGACTTGGATTTTGCGTTACTAGCTATGATCTAATTTTAAATTGTCAATAGATTTACTAGGATAGCAACTCGTTCATCGTCCTATCAGCAAGCCTCGGATACAGAACCCAGGATCAGTCTCAGAGAAAACAGAAACCAGTAACCATTTTCAGTTTTCAGTCTGACTGAAAGAGAGATTATTTTGGGGAGGTCACTTTCCTCAGTAACTTCATCTTCAGTCTAATTGAAAGAGAGTCATTTTGAGAGGTCACTTTCACGAGTAACCTCATCTTCAGTCTGATAGAGAGGTCAGTTACACCAGAAATGGCTTCATCTTCAGTCAAATGGGTAAACAGCCATCGGAAATCGAAGTAATGTCTGTGACTGAGACAAAAGAGTTCACCGGTTTGCGAAGTACTGAAATAGTTGCGAGACAAGAATTATATCATCAATTAACATTCACTTGCACTATGACAACTGCAAGGCAGTTTCACTCTCAACCGTGCGCTAAGTGATAGCAGAGCAGAAATTCGTGCAGCAAAGAATCATAATTATGTATTGAAATAAGCGAAAGAGGAAGAGAGGAATTGTTTCCTCTTTGAGTCGATGGAACATATAGTTTTAAGCAGCACGTAAAGAATTTAGGTAACATAAGGGTAGGGGGGAAAGTGTTCATAAACGTCAGTAATTCAAGATTTCTTAAACTGAGAAACCTTGGCATCAATTCAAAGGAATTTCATAGTCAGCATGCAGTCTTCGTGCATAGAGCGCAGGCAACATTCTGTTCCTGCCGAAAATAGTTCTCAGGGTATGTCCAACGAAAACACTCGTCAAATTAAAAATAACTTCGCTTGCAACAAAAAATCTCCTGCATAACCTTTAGCAAAAATATATTATTTAAAAAAGATTCGAAACCATTTATAAACTTGGCAACAACATGAAACTGTTAAAGAGACTAAGTATGACTGTTTTATTCGTGTGTAAAGTGAGAGTAACATAATGCAGGGAATCGAAGTGAGAGCAACATAATGCAGGGAATCGAAGTGAGAGCAACATAATGCAGGGAATCAATTTAAAAGTAACATAATGCAAGGAATCACCTCAACAGCTATGTTAAAAAAAAAGGTCTCTGAATTTTATTTGGAAGTTGTTGTGTTTGTTAGACGATATTGACATCTGATTGTTTTTATCTAAGTTTTCATCGTTGTCAGCAGGGTTATGAAAAAGCAACACATACTACATACTCAGTGCGGAAAATACGTAAAGCAATATTTCTTTATCATTCATTTCAAGCCGAAACAATGATTTTTGCCTAAAGGCCTCTCCTTCCTCAAGCAATTCTCTCTAGGGGTCAAAGGAAACATATTCCATGACTGGAGGGGGGGCGGAGATGTATTGGCGTAGAAGTCCCAGATGTGTATGCCTGTCATGTTGGCTGCGAACTGAATGTCTATATCTTCTGACTGGTATTGTGTCCATGCGGCCACAAACGCAGTACCACAATTTTGTGACTAATGTTGTGTCCCTGCGGCCACTTCAAAGTGAATGTCAGCACCTTGTAACTGGTTTGTGTCCCTGAGGCTGCCCCAGAACTCGTAGTCTGACCATCACCTTGGCAACCCTACTTTAGGAGGCAGACATATACACCTCAGCTTAGCTTCTTAAAGGCGTGATGTACATAACAGAGCAGTAAATACTTCAATAAAAAAAAAGAAAGATCTCGTGTGTGTGTGTGTGTGTGTGTGTGTGTGTGTGTAAAAATATTGAGAGAATTTGCCCTGTCAGTGCGTGCAAACATTCTGTGTGAAAAACTAACATTCAGTACATTCAGGACAGCGCGAGATTTGACTTCCTGAAGATGAGTCTTTGTAAATGACTTTCCCTCCCAAAATAAAATGACTCAATTGTTGTAAATTAAAAGAAGGGAGATGACTCAATGTTGTTTGATGGGAAATTCTCTTACATATTTGTTTTAATATAAAAATACATTTCTAATCTGTAATTTTAAGATAATGTATTGTTTGTACTTTTTATAAGTGGAAATGTTATGATCCAAGTCTTTTTACGAAGTGATAGTCAGCGATAGAAAGGAGTGGAGAGAAAAAATAAACTGTTTGAAATGAGTGGGTTCATGTTGAGTGGTTAGTAGGATTGTCGCTATTGTTCTGTCAGAAAGCTAGATCCATGGCATTTGCGCAGTAAAATAATGATAGACTAAACAGATTAAATCTATGTTTCATTTTGACCAAGACTCGTTATGTGTGCACTGGAATGGAGACAACCTTACTCCTGTCAAAGCATAGACAATCGTTAACGTGTGCACTGGAATTCCACCTAGCTACTGTGAGCACTTAGACTGTTAATCTATAATGTGTGCTAATTGTTAATGTGCAAAATAAACTTCAACCTTACCATTTAGATTGTTAAAGATATCCTAGAAGATGTCCACCTTTTCTATTGCTTCATCACTTAAACGTGTGCAGAACACACCTTGTCAGAAATAACATTTTCTTCTTCTTCAAAGCTTTACCTAAAGGGCGCGTGTTTAACTTTGTAACGTGGTCTTTTTAAGGCCCGACAGGACAACCATGGAGCAAGATTTGATAAACATATTGTACAATGATAGGTGTGTTCATTAAACTTAGCACACTCGTATTAGAATTAGAGAGAGAGAATAAAGTACAGATTATTAAATTGATTACTAAATGGTATTTGGATCGTGTTCCGTTGGCATGTACAATTCTTTCATTTACATATGCTAGTATAAACGTATTACACAAACCAGGAATTTTTTCTTGTTCTCTGCTATAAAGAGTTTGTAACAAACGCATGCATTTAGTGCAATGTAATGGATTGGTCAAATTGTTTTCAGATGTCAAGTGTCGCGATGTGCGTGAAAAAGACTAAGCGTGACTGGAACTGTTCGTGACAGGGGGCGCCGTGCACGTGACACTTGTCCATTTCAACTGGATGTGTTATCGACTCAAATAATCTCATGTAAATGGAACATTTCCGGAATCCAGCCTGGCCAACAAGTAAGGAAAGTTAATTCCTGTGGGTCAACATTTTTACTGGGACACGGTGCCATTTACAAGCCACGACACAGCTAGGGAGCAATCGATTTTAAAAATACTGTACAATATCTCCCGGTGTTGTAATCACGCACACATATAGTTTTCAACGAACGTTTGTGTTCACCTCAGACCGAAATGAGGTCACTCATTTTGCCTCCAATTCAGTATTGACCTCAGCAGTCACTACATATGTGTCATTGCCTTTTGTACTTTGCCAAACAGCATTATCAAAAGTCGCAATCAAGTAAATTTGCTCAACGGTTGCGTTCCCTTTGTGAGTCAAATAATATATTTGATATTGATGGGCATCTTCTCTCGTTTATTAAAAAAATATTAAATTTATGGAAATCCACTTAGGATCATGGTGGACGTATCATTGTTAAACAGTTTTAAACAACAAATACTGTTAGCGTATGTTTAATTGAACATACATGTACATTATAATTATGTGTCACTGTATAATTACTTAAAAGTGAACATACCTGTATATTGTTGTTATGTATTAATATATAATTAATTAAAGTGAACATACCTGCATATTATTGTTATGTGTCAATGTATAATAGTTTTAAATAACACCAATTCATATAAATGCACCCCCCGCAACCCCCCCCCCTTTGTAACAAATTACGAACTCACACAAATGCAACATGAGGCACAGTCACAATCCTCATCAATTTTATCTGTATATACATAATCCGTATCAACATTATATCTATCTTCACAATCCTCTTTAACATATCAATTCACAATTCTTTTCAACATTAATTATACAACTATTTTCACGTCAAAATCCTTTGCAACATTAATTATAAGCTATTTTCACCTCAAAGTCGGGTGCAACATTCATTATACAGCTATTTTCACTGTCAAAGTCGTGTGCAACATTCATTATACAGCTATTTTCACGTCAAAGTGCAACATTAAATATACAGACATTTTGCAAGGTCGTATGCAACATTAATTATACAGCTATTTTTACTTCAAAGTTGTGTGCAACATTAATTATACAGCTATTTTCACCTCAAAGTCGTGTGCAACTTTACCTTCAGAAGTATTTGCATACAGGGAGAAGTGTTGTGAACAACTTTATATTAACACTGAGAATGCTTGCTACTTGCAAATAATATACAATGAACGTTGTCCTTCTATACTATTACTAACTAGACACTACTTTTTGTCTCAAAATCTTGCAAGCGGCATCATATTTCGGTAAAAATGGAATTTTCTTCAACAGATTTAATTTTTGACCAATAGATGATATCTATTCGCAGCACAGATCTGTGACATTTCGCAAGGACAGCTAACCAGTTTTCCTCATGAACACGGGTCGCCTCTTCTGCATTCTGGGAGAACATGCATGTACTTTCAAAAAGGGTGAGTATGGCTATCGAACTGCTGTGAGTAAGATGCAGTTTTCTTGTTTCGCCGCAAGCTACTGGTTTTGACTGTCTTCAAATGCAATGACAGCTCTAGTATCTGTCCCAAATAGCAACAATTCCTAAATAAATCCCTCCTTCCTCCTCGTTTTCCTTTTAAACGCAGACCCAAATAACAGTCACTGTCCCCTAGCCAATGGGAGGTAATGCATTAGGAGGTGCTGCAGCGAGAAAGGTTCGTCCTTCTAAAGAATCCATGGGAAATAACTCTTCAGAAATTCTGGCCATTATTTCGTTAAGCGGAACCACTGCAAGGGTAATGTTGCGCACTTCATTGAAAATTTCCTCCAGGCGAACGTCAAGCATAGCGCGTGCGTGCTTAACTACCAGGGCCCACGCCAGAACCGATCAATACGTCAGCAGTACGAGGACGTCACTCGGCAGTTGAACAACATGGACGAACAGACTGCGTCACAGCAAACTCGTCACTATAATAATGACAGCGCGTTAAGCGTTGACCAAGGGTTATATGATGTGAGTGTTTACAGTAATGAGGAGCAATCATTCACATACTGACAGACACACACACGCACACAAGCTGATGCGCACTAAGGCAAATATCTAAGTGGTCAAGATATAAGTCAAGATCAACCAGGTGACCAATAATCCAGGCCATCCATGCACAATCACCCTCATCCGTTGATTTTGCAAATGTAGTTTGAAAGTGAGAGTGAAAATGATTGTTTCGGCTAGGTTTTCTGTGCTGCTCCTGTACAAAGATAACGTCCAATACTCGCTCGCTGGGGGCGAAGACGTTGACGTGTGACTCGCGCTCTTGAGAAACCCCAAAGCAGGTCGGGACTGTCTAGTCTCCAGAGTACTGAGTGCTGTCGTATCAGAAATCAAGACTCTTTCCTCACTGTTGTCTTTACTGTCTAGTCTCCAGAGTACTGAGTGCTGTCGTATCAGAAATCAAGACTTCCTCACTGTTGTCTTTACTGTCTAGTCTCCAGAGTACTGAGTGCTGTTGTATCAGAAATCAAGACTCTTCCTCACTGTTGTCTTTACTGTCTAGTCTCCAGAATACTGAGTGCTGTTGTATCAGAAATCAAGACTCTTCCTCACTGTTGTCTTTACTGTTTTCGCACAGCTATGACTTTTAACAAACTGAGCGCGGAAAATATTTTTTGATGAACAAACAGAACACGTGTGCACGCACAGAAACACACACACACACACGCGCGCGCGCGCGCGCAGTTCTCAAAAGCACAGTGCGACACAGGTGCGAAAAACAGTGGACCCTGATGGATCTGTGTTCACATTTCTCAGTGAAACTGTGTGCACATAACGCTCTGTTGTGCTTGCTTTATTTTCGCTTCACGCATCACTGTATACGTAATGAGAATTTTATAGCCGGACTGGGTAATATTTGTAATAAGTTATTTCTCATGTGTTCCTGACACTCTAGACCTAGAGAAAACTACTTTTTATTCCTTACATTACTGTTGTATTCCTTACACTCTAGTCTAGGCCTTACAGAGCACTGCTTTTGTATTCCTTACACTCTAGTTTAGGCCTTACAGTGCACTGCTTTTGTATTCCTTACACTCTAGTCTAGGCCTTACAGAGCACTGCTTTTGTATTCCTTACACTCTAGTCTTGACCTTACAGAGCACTGCTTTTGTATTCCTTACAATAGAGTCTAGACCTTACACATTACTATTTATATTTCATATGCTCTAGTGTAGGCTCTACAGTATGCTACCGCTGATAGAGAATATTTGGGATCAACAGAAAAAAAGAAGAGAAGTCACTTTCCTACGTTATAACCCACCCACCCCGCTCCACACTGTTTTCTTTGACAAGAAAAGAAATGAATAAGGATGACTATTCTGCTATATTTCTGCAGTTATTTCTTACAGGAAAACTGTAGAAAATTGTAAATCCAAGCCAGTTAAAAAGATCTAGAAACCAGGTTAAAAGTGTAGGACAATTGTAGACCCAAGCCAGTTAAAATGGTCTAGAAACGAAACATTCGATCGTAAATCAATAAACAAGATCAGTAAAGGATGATTACCGATCCTAAACCAAATTAGGATCTTAGAAATCGAAAACCAACCCGAGCAAGTTAAAGAGAAAGACCTACCCGAGCCAATGAATTATTATGTTAAAGAAATTAGTGATTCGAGCCAGTTAAAGACAAAGACCGGGTCGAGCCAGATGAAAATACAGAGGACACGTACCGGCCCGGACCTACCTATCTTGAGCTCTCAGTGCTAAATGACTAAGTTAGTGTAAACACGCTTAGCACATTCCTCTCCCGCCACGCATCTCTTCCGTAAGACCGTGTAATTCTTATCACTGAGGCAGGGTGGGGTGGGGGTAGCCGTGACACCAAACTAAAGTCGACTTTACTGTCAAGTTAATTCATACTTCGAATATAGTCTGCTTTTCTAGCAAGTTTACTCTCACCGCTACGAAGATTTTACATGTGTAAGCACACGCACAAACACACTAGCAAATCGTCAACCACAGCAGGCCTAATGAAAGTATAATGCAGAAACATTTGACCTAAAATATAATATCTTTTTTACTTACGTAAGTAAAAAAGACACAACAAACTTAATTTTAAAAAATACAAACATATTAGGCCTAGTAAAAACAAAGAAGGCCCATTTGGAAAACGATAACAACACTGCAAAATCTATTTCGGGAACGATAGAAACATATCTGGCCTATTTAGGGAAGGACAATAAATATGCTCGAGTAAGGATACGGGCACAAACGGTCTTTGATTAAGGTCAAACTGCTCGAAAACTCAAATGCACAAAAGTCAAGTCAAATAGTGATAAAGAATATATATCACATTTGCGTGCGCATAGGCACGAACTATTACAACAGCACTACATGGGCTACGACGTCATTATGAGCTATCATTATTGCTTGGGTCATCTCCACAGCGAATTCACGTACACTGTTTCCTTGTCCTTGTATTCCTTTAAACTCGACTTCTCGGTTGTTGTTTTTTTCAGCGAGGGGATGAGGTAATTTCTCCAACAAAGTCGTTTTCGAACGCAGTGTGTCTGATTACTTCGAGTGTTTCTGTTTAAGTGAGGGGAAGTAGGGATGGGGAAGTAGGGATGAGGTATTTAAAATCGTATTCGAGTGTAGTGTATCTGACTACTTCGGGCGTCTGGAGAACGTGCTTCAATTCACATTGCACACAGGAGATAATTGTGACAGGTCCATACAGAGAAGGGAATGACATTCACTGGAGATACGTGTTCACGTGCAGGGACTAAGGTAGTCCACTGTGACCTGTACACATGAGTACGCAAGCACTGAGTATAATAGTGTAATACTAACCCAGTGCAAGCGAAATGTCAAAACATAGCACACTTCTTGTTTCACTAACGACACTGCCCTCCCCTCCCCCCTCCAACTCCACCTCCACCATCCGTGCGGTTGTCAATGATGAGTTGTGATGCGATTAGACCACACAGGGAAAACAAGTTAAATTAGTATGGTTAATAAATGTAATTAGCAATATAAAAAAAATCTAAGCAAATGTCAGTGATTTTAGAAGGTTGCTCTAGGGGTCAAGAAAAGAAAATATGGAAGTGTATCCTTTTGGGAGTCGGTGGAATTATACATCTATTACAATCATAAGCGTGTTTTTATTAAGCTGTGAAACATTTCTATTTCAGAAATGAAGTGATTGTCTCTATTAATTTACTGAACTGTAGGTTGTATTAGATTGTGAACAGAAACGTAAATTGTAGTAGACAATGCAAAGAAGAGAAGCTGTTGTAGATTGGGCAAAATGCACAAAATGGAAACTTCTGGTAATTGCTTAGGGGTTTTTTGTTTTGTTTTATTGTGCTCTAAAAAATAATATGAGTAGAAACAATTTCGACCACCGAAAAATAAATTTTGAGATAAACTAGAAGGAAATAACTACAAGAAGTCATGCCTAAAACCGTCAACGCACACGTAAATTGTTTTGTGACATTCTACCGACGACGACTATGAATATAAATGATGTGCATCCGTACAAGCGCTCACGACCTGAAAGTGCTAAGGGAGAGAACTGTCAATTCCTCCTAGGATCTCGGTAGTGGACGAATTTATTCGAGCATCACTGACTGTGTAAAAGAATGGAGATGGAAAATTCTTTTTCAGTTTTTACATAATATATATAGCATTTTGTGATTACGACACAAGCATGCAGATTGATTGTTACGTAACGTATCTGTAGTTTGTTGCGTTTAAGATACAAGCATGCAGATTCGTTGTTACATAAAGTAGTTTACTAGTTACTGTGATTAAAATATTAAAGTGCAGATTCGTTGTTGCATAATGTATCTGTTGTTTATTGTAATTATGATTCAAGCATGCAGATTCGTTGATACATTAGTGATGAAGATACAAGCATATATTTTTATTGGAAGTTTGCGGCCAAACATTAAGTATTTCAATGCACATTTACTCAAGTTAGAAATAATTTTATTTGCAGTTTTTGTACAAAATATTAACGAATTTCTATAGGCGACGACATATTTTTAAGCTCTGCAACATGGTATCGATTTCACTTGGGCGGATAAATTTCAAAACAGTAGAAAAAAAAATAACAACTTGCGAATTAAGCAAAAGAAAATTATATTATCATAAAACCTTATGTCGCAAAGGGTGTGATGAGTCCCACATTTTGGAACTGGTACGAAGTCGTGAGAGAGAGAGAGAGAGAGAGAGAGAGAGAGAGAGAGAGAGAGAGAGAGAGAGAGAGAGAGAGAGAGAGAGAGAGAGAGAGAGTGAGTGGAGGAAGATATGTATAGGTAAGATAGGAAGAGAGAGAGAAAGAGAGAATGGAGGAAGATATGTAAAGATATACAATAGGCAGAAGAGAGAGAAAAGAGAAAGATAATAGAGGAAGAAATGCACTGATAAATGATAGGAGTGGGAAGATAGAGAGATGAGAGAAAGATGTATAAAGACTTGAGAAGAGAGAGGAGAGGGAGAGAAGTGTGATGTAAATCGATGGGAAGACTGGGGGAAGTGGGAGGGGGAAGAGATATGTAAAAATAAAGACGAAGAGAGAAAGAGGTGTATATCGATTGGAGAGAGAGAGAGAGAGAGAGAGAGAGAGAGAGAGAGAGAGAGAGAGAGAGAGAGAGAGAGAGAGAGAGAGAGAGAGAGAGAGTGAAGTCAGTGCTGGGCATATCAGGCTGCATATTATATTTTTGATTACGTATTCAATTGTACATTTTTCGGTATTTAAAAGACAGGTTGCCATTTTTGTGTCTGTTCTATTTTTCTTCTAGTCCATGTTTAATGCTTTTAATAGTGCCCTGCTGTATAAATCTCACTCCCTCATATTTAAGCAGTGAAAGGCAACAAAACTAGCGATCAGACGCACAGACTCGCACAAACTCACCCCTATAGAATCAGAAAGACAAAGCTGCAAACTAACTGCTAGTGTAGGATACAATCACGCACACAAACAGGTAGTAAATATTGAAATAGACAGGCCGCAAATAGAACAGAATAGAAAAAAAAAAACACTTGAGCCAGTGACCTTTAATAATTTCTTCCGAACTTGTTGTGCACGGAAAAAGGGCGCATGACAAGTGTGTGTTTACTTTTACGAAGTCTTGATTACGTCATCTGGTCACTTGGTTCGATTTTTACTGATAACCTTGACAACCTGATACTTTGTGTTGTTGGCAATAAACTACTTTATACAGTTATCTTTTAACCTACCGCTTGCAAAACAAAAATATCATATCTTTAAAGAATGGATATTAGCACGTACCCACATCTCGCAGTCAGTGTGTGTGAGCTGTGTTTGTGTGTGTGAGAGCTGTGCGTGCGTGTGTGTGTGTGCGTGCGTGCGTGCGTGTGTGTGTGTGTGTGTGTGTGTAAAGAAGGGGTAAATGATACTGGTTGTAAGGGATCTTCGTAAAAAGGCAATGCTAATTTTATTCAATTTAAAAAAAAAAATTGAGCCAATTACATTATAATGTTCACGGATGACAGGACAAAGGATTCACTTATACAACAGGTCCAACAAAGCGCATACACGCAGAGTCTAATCTGTTACTGGTTCAGCTTTAAAAAGAGACACGAGTCAAGGTACGAGAATATAATTTCGACTTGACGTAGGTAGGTTCTAAGTAAATTTATGCATTCTTGTGTGCGTAGGTATGAGCGTGCTTGTGTATTGTGCAGAAAAACAAAAGTTCACACGCTATAGAAAGCATGCCATAAAAGTGCTTTGTGTCACGTATTTGTTCTGTACCTGTATTTGATTATCTACACAAAACTATGTCAATCGGGCGTTTGTAATGGACCTTATTTGTGTCTCCTGTTTCTCACTACGCACCTGTTTTGATAATTGTAAAGGTAAATTAGATCCTGAAATGTGCAATGAATTTAAGACTCTCTCTTGACTACACATAAGTTATCTATCGCGGAATAAAAGTCTGCACGACGCACTTTATTAGCATTTGTTTGTATGTAGACAGAAATTAATCTCGAGTGGTCACTCTATGAATAATTGGTCATAAATAGTGCGCTCGCTCACTCAGTTACAAATTCCCTTTTAAGTGTGCCCTTGCTCTGAGCTGGACCTGTCGTCTCGTTTTTACTGATACAACACCAAGCTGATAAGGGAGGGAAGCAAGTCTTAGAACCAGTGTGGACGTGACATGTTTCGTGTCAGTAACTACAGTGACGTCAATGTCGAGAGCCTGTCATAGATTTAGTTACAGTAGTATCAAGTTACTGATTCTGATACCGGATATTTTGAGGGGACCAAAACAACACAGGCCCTCTTATGCCAGTATAGTGCAGAAATAGGACTTTGTTGTAAGGAACTGATAAATTTGATTTATTGGATGCTAGAGTCCAGTAAATAGCAATTTATATTCGTATAAAACGTATTGTTATAACTTTTGTGCTGCAAATGTGTTTATTTGTGAAAAGAAGCAAGGATTATAATTATGTTTTGCGTACGGAACGAGTAAATATGACGTTTATTGCATTAAGGAACGAGTAAACGTGACGTTTATAGTATTAAGGAACGAGTAAATGTGACGTTTATAGTTATAAGGAACGAGTAAATGTGACGTTTATGGTTATAAGGAACGAGTAAATATGACTTCCTTTTAGTAGCAAAAAGGAATACGTACGATTTTAGTGGTTGTACAGAACAAGTAAATATGAAGTTATAGTTATAAGAAACGAGTAAATGTGACGTTTATAGTTATAAGGAACGAGTAAATGTGACGTTTATAGTTATAAGGAACGAGAAAATGTGACGTTTATAGTTATAAGGAAAGAGTAAATGTGACGTTCATAATTATAAGGAAAGAGTAAATATGACCTTTAATGTTCTAACTATGAAGTAAATGTGACGTTTATAGTAATAAATATCAAGTAAATATAATATTTATGGTGATAAGGAACGAGTAAATGACTTCATTTGTTGAAGGAAAGGGCTTTATGGTTTGTAAAAAGCAAGCGAATATGACTTTATTTTATTAAAAAAAAAAAAAAATTAAGCGTAACTTCCATTGTAAGATAAGCAAGGTAATATAGTCTGTGAAACTACATTCTGACACGTGCCTTAACAAAGATCTTAACATTCATGTCAAACTTAACATTATTAAGGCTACATAATCAGACCATGAATAACTGTAGCAAACAAAAGTACAGCCTCTCCATTATTCAGACTTCCCACCACCACCACCACCACCACACACACACACACACACACACAGCTCAAATTTAGAAAGAGTAAGTGACATACATATTTATCTGATTTACCTATTTCGGTCTTCAATGAAGAAACCCTGACCTGATGCCATGTATTACAACATAGGAGCAGACAAAATTACAGTCCAATGCAAATCCTAAAATAAATCAAATAATGTGTTTTTATTTTAATTAGGTCACAATATTCCTGTGGTGTCATTTCCGCGAAGCAAACAATCCATATTTTCTTTGTAACTTAAACGAGAGAATACTCTCCTCCCCCTCCCCCCCCCCACACACACACAGGCACACCTACCCACATTCAAAAAGACAAATATCGAAACAATCCGAAAGCCGATATTCATTTCAATTTTGAAATATCACTCCGCCGATGTCCACCCATAAAATGACCTATCTTAACCGTACAAGTAAATCTTGACAAGCTTCTTCTTATAAAATGTCGTCTACTCACAAGTGCAACGGTCCTGTCGTCATTTCGACCCTTTTCAACAAACTGACATAATTAAGTGTTAAATCTGCTGACATTGTTGAAATCAGTTCCCGCAAATTAACAAGGAAATTTAATATAAAAAATCCAAGTGAATTCTGACTATTGGTCCAATTCACTACTAAATCTGACAAAATCGTTCAAGTCCGGTCCAAGTCTTCAATTCGGAAATGCCTAGCCACAGATTAATTTCCTTTTCGAACAGAAAACCATATTTACAGAGTCACCGACGGCATATCCCGGTTAATCAAACGCATTGTGGGTACTCATTTTTTTTTCTTCCAGGGCAAGAGTTCAAAGAGGGACTTCGTTCGTGATTTGGGAACGATTCGCTCGATTCTGTCAGCTTTTCTCCGCCTGCAGTTGGGGAGATAACCTTTAACGCTAGAAAAAAGAGACTGTGAGAGTGCTCTCCACATTTCACTCGTCAAAGTGTTACTTTTGTAAGGTTAAAACGATGTCGTTTGGGGTTTTCGTTCTTTTCTTTAGAGGTTTGCGTATCATTTTTACAGAAATGACACTGATGTAAGTAATCATAATTAAATGTCTGGATTATTACGACAGATATAAAAAAAAATAATCCAAAACACGCAAGCTAAAACTGACCAGCTTACTGCGACTAATGGTAAAATGATCTATAAATAGCAAGTTTATATGGAGGAATACAAGTATGTCGCCAGCAAAAGAATCTAAAGAAAAACAAAAACAAAGTTCCCATAAACAGACAACTTGCTTTCATTGCTACTGTGTGGTCACTGATTAACTGGTTTGTAATATGACAGTGGATAACAACTTATTTGATTGAGATTTTATTATTGCTTTACTGATCTATTAATGACAATCATATCTGGAAGATCGACTGGGGCTGACTCGCTGTTTTATATCACTAGGTTAGTGTGACTCAAATGTTAATTTTATCTTATCAGAAGGGTATTCCATCACAAAAGCCCAAATTAGCTGCATGCATTGTAAGTCTTTCTTCATGAATATGATTTTCTGATTCACATGAATTTTCCACAATTCGTAAGCCACTAGAGAAGTGTTCGTCATCTTTTTTAACTGATATAATCACTTTCAACGAGTGCTTTACTGGGGAAGAGAGATTTAACTGCATTTGACATTTTAAATATTCTTTTGCAAGCTACTAATCAATAATCGAACATTTATCAGGATTCATCAGCAAGTTCGGAACACACCCGTCCTTGAAACGGTGAGAGAGTAAATGTGCCGGTCAAAGAGAGAAAATGCAAGAGCCAGCCAAAGAGTGACAGTGTAAGAGCCGGCTAATGAGTGACGGTACAAGAGCCAGGCCAGTCAAAGTATGGTGTGGGAGAGCCGGCATGAGAGTGTTGGTGTGAGAGCCGGTCCACGAGTGGTTTTGTGAGAGCTGAGCAAAGAATGAGGGGAAAGCAAAGAACATCACATCTAAGAAATTAAAACTTACAAGTGACTTTTGTCGTTTTTGGCAGACGTCAATGTGAGGCTGCTCTGGCGCCCAATTAATAACCTGATAGACAATAGAAATAATCCACTTCAATATAGAACTTTAGAAGCATTACATTTCATTACATTAAATTTCACATTATAAAGAAAATCTACTTTAATATGGAAATACTATATAATATATATTTCACATAATAAACAAAAATTGCTAAATAGCAAACATTTTCTTGTGTGTGTGTGTGTGTGTGTGGCTAACGATAAATAAGCAATAAAAATCCGCAGTACATGATATGTGAAATGATAGAAAGAATTAAATATCAGTTGTTACATTCCTGTGTTTGGCATGATTAACAGATATTCTGCAAACACACAATGACATGAGATGATTTACCAAACCGGTCATGTCAGTCATTAAAGGCACGATGATTCTTTCCACTTCACCAGTCATTAATGATGAGAATCTTCACAAAGTTATGAATCGTTATTGACGAGATGATTAAACATATAGCACTTTGTTATTGGTCAAATCTTCAAACAAGCTTTAAGATTATATTTATTTATAACATACAAATATGAAGTTTAATAAAAAAAAATAAATTATGTAGTATATCTGTGGGAAAATGATAGGGAATGATTTTTTTTATGATTTAACACACATACATATGTCATTGCTCAGTAACGTACCGCGTTAGGTGCCAGGGTTATCATACTCAGGTTGTAAATGGTATTCCTGTAGACAAACATTGACAAATTATGAGTTCATGTGTAGGCCAATAAGAAGTAAACCGAAAATGATAATATTTCAATGAAACGAATTTGTGAGTTTAGAATGCATTGAACGGCATAAATATGGAAATGATAATGAGAAACTAATTCCGACTTAGTCAATGGCAATACGAAATCAAAGTGAAATAATTGACAAAATGTATAAATGGAAATAGCAATTAAAAATAAATAATTAATAATCAATCAAGTTTATGATTAAAAGTCAAACGCAGCAATCAACAACAAGCTTAAGACCTGATGTCATCAACAAGTTTAATATAGCAGGCATCAAAAGATTTTAAGCCAGGTCCGACGCAACAGTTATCAACATGTCAAACTCATCAGGATCGACAAGTTAATGACCAGAGGTCAAATGTAACAGTGAGAGACTAACTTGAGATAAGAAATAATACATGGTAGACATAAACAAGCTTAAGATTCAAAGAACCCGTAACGGTCAGCAACAACATTAATATCAGAAGTTAAAGGCAACCATCAGCAGCAGCCTAAAGAACAGCAAAACAATTAGCACGAAACTTGAGATAACAATTTAAATGTGACAGCCAGCAACAACTTTACAATTAAAATCAAAGGAAACAAGTTTGAGATTTAAGTCAAAGGAAACAAGTACAACACAACGCAACAGTCATCAACAAACTTACGGCTAAAAGCAAAACACAACACTCAGCGCAGCCTTAAAGCCAGGAAAAAAAAATGCAACTCTCGACAATAGCTTTAAGGCCAGAAGTAAAATGCAACAACCAGCAACAAGCTTTAGACCAGAAGTAAAATGCAACAGCCAGCAACAAGCTTAAGATCAGAAGTAAAACAAGCAACAGTCACCATTAAGCTTAAATATATCGAAGTCAGTAACAAGCTTTTAGTCATGTGGAAGGAAACGCCAGCAACATAGCGCCTCAAGCCAAATATAAAAGTAAAGCAACTGCCAACAGCTTCTCCTGCAAACAAAATATGTGCACGGCTGCACTGGAAAGGAAGACCACATGCAGACGATAAGAGGAAGGAAAGTGGGAGGGAGACAGAAATGGGGAGGGGAAAGAACACGAGAGAACAGACCTGAGTAGAAGTAGAAAAGCAGTTTAAAAAAATAGAGAAAGGAAGCTGCAGAGACAAATGTACGGTATCTGTGTGAGAGAAAAAAAATATCCATAACTAAACAAGAACATCTGCACGGGCGAATCTCCTCGTCATACTTTGAAACCGGAAATTGAAAAAAAAAGGAGAGCTAATTGTAAACGGTAGAGAAGAAAAGGTACATAAAGTGTGCCACGCTGACATTCTAAGCCTGAAATACCAACACATGCCTCTCTGCTCTCATCACACGAAGCTGTTACACCTGGCCAAGAGTGGAATTTCTCTACTACACTCCAAGACGGGGACTTCCTTTATTGGTCTACACAGCTGCGCGCCGGCGTAGATTTGCCGGAAAGGTTATAGGGATAGAAAAAGCCTTGTGTCGACAAGTCAACGAGAAGGGCTTCAGGCACAGGATAATTACTGTTAAATGTCCTTCTTCTTCTTCATTCTTTTTCCTTAACAAATCCGCTTCTCTGATGTGCAGACCGGTGTCTTACCGTCTGAGTTTGGCAGATAAAGGTGATTTGAGAAAAGTGGGTATGTTGCACCTCTATGCTTTGTGCGCGCGCGCGAGTGTTTATTTACTACCTATCTACCTACCTACCTACCTACCTATCTATCTATTTATCTTTCTATCTGTATCAGGAAAGAAAAAATTATAGAAGTAGTGAAAGAATGAAAAGAAAACACTGGACGAAAAGAGAAAAAGAATCAACTGGTTGATTTTTACTTAATGGTCACAACAATCTTTTGTTTTTAAAGTCCGCAATTCTTTCTTGTCACCTTTCATTAATCACCGATCAAAATTCAAGTGCCACTCTTTCCAATTTGCAGCCAAATAATTCCAATAATAATGAAGAGGGCGGGCGATTATGTAATTGTTTGGCAAGAGAGGATGGTGGGCATATACGGAATTAGTCGGCTGCAAATTGGAAAGAGGATCACTAGAATTTTGATGTAACTCTACCTCTTGCTCTTAGTAAGCCATAAACCCTTATGCCAGATGACAGCACCAGTGTTCTCAGCACACTCAGAATCACCTTTTACACCTAGCAAGGCACAAACATTTAGGCCAGATTACCCACCTTTTACACCTAGCATGGCACAAACATTTAGGCCAGATGACCCACCTTTTACACCTAGCAAGGCACAAACATTTAGGCCAGATGACCCACCTTTTACACCCAGCAAGGCACAAACATTTAGGCCAGATGACCCACCTTTTACACCTAGCAAGGCACAATCATTTAGGCCAGATGACCCACCACCAGTGTTCTCACGACTAGCCCCATAATTCCATGCTCAGATCAGCAAATACTGCCTTAGTCTTCTCGTTCACTGGTAAAAACTGCAGACGTCCCGGAAAACTTTGATTTTATTTCTCTTTTATAATGCAGATTTTAAGATTAGTTGTAAACCGTGAAACATTACAATCATAAGAAATACCTAAGTAAGCGTATAATTATGGAGAAACAAATATTCAGATAAAATGTCACAATATATGAGGACGCTTTCTAACAAACTTTTCACCTCTTCAGGGAAAATTGTACAAAAGAACTTAATGACAACACTTTCTAACAAACTTTTCACTTCTTCAGGGAAAACTGTACAAAAGAACTTAATGACAACACTTTCTAACAAACTTTTCACCTCTTCAGGGAAAATTGTACAAAAGAACTTAATGACAAAGTGCCATTTGAAGTGAAGTTTACCATCAAGAATTTCACAAGCAAAACGTATACAGTTTTGGAATAGTCTGTATGCATTCACCACTAGCCAAGGAACTAAATGTACAAGTCTAGAATTGTCTGTATGTATTAATAGAAATGAAGCCAGGTCCAACAAGAAGTGTACGGTATTCCTTTTAGAAAATGAAGAAATGAATGGTTCCTACCTGGCTCCTACCAGCATTGAATCTTCCTCTACAAGCAGCATTCTAAAGTCGTCCCGCTCTGTTGCTTTGCCAGGAAACCGTTGGATCTTGCTGCCATCTTCTGTAACAGAGAACGGAACATTTACTGTAGTGGCTCAATGACAGCAGCTATCGATAGCAAACTGGAACGGAATAATTTTGCACTTCAAAAATGTTTTATTTAGTAAAATGAGTGCTGCTTTCATATTTCCTCGACTTTTCAATATAACCCGATTTAAACTAAAGCATCTGGCTGTTGCCTTTGACTAAGGAGTCACTCGACTTTCCAATATTATCTTGTGTTAAATTAAATAAAACAATCTGGCTGCAGTCTGTGAATAAAGATTGCGAGGAGCGTGCAAGTAGGAAGAGCAACACAATACAGTACACAGTACATAATACAGTCAACAAAGTATGTTAGCAATAAAACCTTTTGTAAAAGAGTGATTACAGACAAACAGTTAACTCTTATCTTCTTGTGTGTGTGTGTGTGTGTGTGTGTGTGTGTGTGTGTGAGAGAGAGAGAGAGAGAGAGAGAGAGAGAGAGAGAGAGGTGGATTGGTGAATGGAAGGGAGGATTTCAATTAATCAAACAAAATCATGTTCTCTCTCTCTAATTTGCAGGAAAAAAGCAAATAAAGATATGATATTTTTAGCAATTATAATTGACAGAATAGTCCTTGAAAAATCGTTTTCGTTGTCGAAAGCATTAATTATAAACTATGACATTATTTTACTAAGTATACATTTATTTTGCTTTCGAATACAGCAGAGAGAAATCCAATGGAAAATAGAAGGAACGTAATTTAAGTGGTTAAACGAATGTGTGGGAAATGATTTAAACAAGCGGATGATGGTGAGGGGTAGATGGTTCGATGATTGGAACACAGACGGGTACATATAACTATTCAAAATGGATAGATAGATAGCTCACTGGATAAATAGATGGACAGATGCCTGAATGTAAAGTAAATAGATGGAAGATAATCATTTGATAAGCAGACGAGTAAGCGAATGAATATATGATGATAGATAGATAGTAAAACAGACGTAGGTGAATTGATGTAAAATAAGTGGAGAAATTTACAACTGTATGTTAAACAGAAGGGTAGATGGAAAATTGCAAATTATAACTGATGACTGGACAAAGGATGAAGAGACAAATGAGTTTGTAAAGAGAGAGAACAGAGTGAGATGAAGATATGAGTAACAGAGAAAAGGAGAGAGAGGAGAGAGGTGAGTGAAAAGAGGAAAAGAAGAGTGAGATAAAGAACAGATAGACAGAGAAAGAGACTCTGAGATGAAAGAAGTGTGTGTGAGAGAGAGAAGAGAGAAAGAATAGGAAAAGAATAGAGAGCAAATAGTGTGTAAAGAGAAAGAGTGAGGGGAAAAAAAGCAAGAGGTACAGTATGTGACTGCAATTTACTAGAGTTACTGGTTCAGTAGGTCAAGACAAAAGTATGTAGACAACAGCTGATAGTATGTGCATTCCCGTAGACTAGAGACAGCTGACAGTAAATACACCTCCTTGCAACCTCCACCTCCTTCTCCTGTATTTGTATTATGGAACACTATCTTCCCTCTTCCCTCCCTTCTTCAATTACTTTGTCACAGATGTTAGATACTTTATCAATTCCTACCTAAAGCAAATCAATGATTCAAAGTAACTTGGTCACTCTCACCTCAGAAAGGAAAAGTGTGTGACGACCACATTATCAAAATCGCAAAATTATCTGAGCATCAACGAGAGCTAGACGGATTTTGCTTGCCAAATGCGAAGTAGTAATTAAAATGTTTTTAATTATTTCGTCACATCAGAGATATTGCAATTAAAAAAAACTACTACATTAGTATATCTTGGTCATGTGTTTGTGTGTGTGTGTGTGTGTGTGTGTGTGTGTGTGTGTGTGTGTGTGTGTGTGTGTGTTGTTTGGTAACCTAAGGTTTAGTTATACCACTTTCTTTAGCAGGTGTCTGTATTTAACCCAGACGTTGGATCCTGACTATAAATTGCAGGCAGCAGTTAAGTGCTAGCATAAGCCTCAAGGTTCTCCTCCAAACCGAAATGTATTTGTTTGCTGATTTGTTTTTTTTGTGTGTTCACGATAGCGTACGGATTTTAGCGGCCGCTGTATGGAGTACAGAAAAAATGATGACTCACGATTTATAGCTCACCAAAACTAGTACAAGATAACTCATTATATATAGCTCACCAAAACTAGTACAAGATAACTCATTTTATATATAGCCCCCAAACAAATGCAAAAACATCAGCTCACGTAAACAAAGGAGTAGTCTACTACTTAAATGTGCCAAAACAAATATAGTAATCACTTCATTCGTACAGGTCACTGAAGGAATTACAAAACAAACGGCTGAACGGAAGGACAGTTACAATATAACTGGCTCAACGAAGAGATCATGGATGCAAATTGCTCACCAAAGTAATTGAAATGTAAATAGCTCACCATTGCATGTATTTTACACTAAGAACTCAATTGATAGCTAGACAAGTCAAAGTACAAACACAAGGATAACATATTTCATATCTACTCAAAATTATTACATTAAACTCATAGCTCCATTTTCATATATCAATTTTCATTTACCTCACGGAGCAGGCATACAAAAACAATCCAAACAAGCAATATGAAAATAATATACGATGTTTTGGTATTCAGATCATGTCATTAAATCAGAACATCAAATTACACGCTAAAAACTCGGGCATGCACAAGTGATCTGAAAAAGTATAAACCCTGACACATTAAGTGCACAACACAAAGTCTGTAAGTTGATCCTAATTCATGGTATAAAACCTCACTGAGACGGTGCTTTGTGGCTACAGCGACTAACCAACGGTATAAAACAGTACTAACAATAATCTTGGGAAATAAAACTGAAAAAAAATGTCGTTAAAGTGAGCACAAATCAAAATTTCTTTAACAAGGCGAGATGATGAAGTAGGTTCAAATGACATTCGCCAGTAATTGCCGTCAGATTTTATGGATGGTTGAAGTGTCGAATAAAAAAACGAACCAGAAAAGGTCAGATTCCTACCGTCAAACTCACAATAACCAGACACATTCGGAAAATGTTAATTCAAACGATATTATACACAATCGGACAATGTAAAATTTATAAGTTGTTAAATACGATCGGAAAATGTGACATTAAAAACACTAGATATGATTGAGACACTGCTAAAACACAAGAAACATCTCAACACGCATCGACTAAACTCGACAACTTTGAGAGGACATACTAAAGCACAAGAAACATCTCAAGAGGACACTGCTAAACTCAAAAGCACATGAAGAGGACATTGCTAAACTCAAAAGCATATCAAGAGGACACTGCTAAACTCAAAAGCATATCAAGAGGACACTGCTAAACTCAAAAGCATATCAAGAGGACACTGCTAAATTCAAAAGCATATAAAGAGGACACTGCTAAATTCAAAAGCATATCAAGAGGACAAATACTAAACTAAAAAACATCTCAACAGGATACTGTTAAACTAAATACAATTGAATAGGACATAGCTAAATTCAAAAACACTTGAGCAGAACACTGCTAAATTCAAAAAACACTTGAGCAGAGTATATATTTTCTCACCCTAAGCTCGTCTTGCTCTCATAAATATCCCTGAAAATGAAAAATAAATGTAATGCCTTGTCAGTTTTTCTTTAGCATCTGTGAATGAAATGTCCAATGTATGCTGTAAAAAGGCACATTCCTGAAGCAAAAGTATTGGATTCAATCAGTTCTTTACAGTGTATGCAATATACAGGCACATTCCTAAAGCAAAAATCTATCGGATTCAATTAGTTACAGTGTATGCAGTATACAGGCACATTCCTAAAGCAAAAATCTATCGGATTCAATTAGTTACAAAGAGAAAAGAAATGCTAGCGTTCAAGAAAGAAAACTCATTGTTAATTCAGAGGTCACGACACAGTGAAGAGCACAAGAAAGAATCGTCGACATATCCTCTAGCCAACACACCCAAAACAGGATGTTGTAATACTTTATAAAACTTTATAACAATACTTTATAATACATATCCTCTAGCCAACACACCCAAAACAGGATGTTGTAATACTTTATAAAACTTTATAACAATACTTTATAATACATATCCTCTAGCCAACACACCCAAAACAGGATGTTGTAATACTTTATAAAACTTTATAACAATACTTTATAATACATATCCTCTAGCCAACACACCCAAAACAGGATGTTGTAATACTTTATAAAACTTTATAACAATACTTTATAATACATATCCTCTAGCCAACACACCCAAAACAGGATGATGTAATACTTTATAATGCATATACTCAAGCTGTCGACATCCGAGAAGGAATACAAACCAAAAAAAAAAAGGACATGAAAACAAATCAGAAGGAAACGATAAAATATGTAAGCAGAGAGCTATAGTTTGGTTCTCTAAAGACTGAACGGAACAGTTTTCCCTACGAAATTATACATATAATGCCCACAAAATATATTATATTAGTGTCTATCGTTTCAATGTTATAGGAATGTCCTGGATTGCTGGCTACAATGATATAGGAATGTTCTGGATTGCTGATTACAATGTTATAGGAATGTCCATGGTTGTTGGTTACAATGTTATAGGAATGTTCAGGATTGTTGATTACAATCTTATAGGAATATATAGGATTACTGGCTGCAATGCTATAGGAATGTCCATGGTTTTGGTTACAATGCTATAGGAATGTCTAGGATTACTGGCTGCAATGCTATTGGAATGTCCATGGTTGTTGGTTACAATGCTATAGGAATGTCTAGGATTACTGGCTGCAATGCTATAGGAATGTCTAGGATTACTGGCTGCAATGCTGTAGGAATGTCCATGGTTGTTGGTTACAATGTTATAGGAATGTCTAGGATTACTGGCTGCAATGCTATAGGAATGTCTAGGATTACTGGCTGCAATGCTGTAGGAATGTCTAGGATTACTGGCTGCAATGCTATAGGAATGTCCATGGTTGTTGGTTACAATGCTATAGGAATGTCTAGGATTACTGGCTACAATGCTATAGGAATGTCTAGGATTACTGGCTGCAATGCTATAGGAATGTCCATGGTTGTTGGTTACAATGCTATAGGAATGTCTAGGATTACTGGCTGCAATGCTATAGGAATGTCCATGGTTGTTGGTTACAATGCTATAGGAATGTCTAGGATTACTGGCTGCAATGCTATAGGAATGTTATAATAATAATCGAGATTGACTGATTAAACACTTTGAAGTAAAACCCACATTTTCTGTATGAGTATGTAGGTTCACAATCAATTCAAGTTTCATATCAGGGCTCAGTAAACAGGATTCATTATAACCAGAACTAGAAATATTAGAAAAGCCGTAAACAAAGGTGTACACATCAAAATAGCCATAGATAAAGCTCCTATTACCACAACCTAACCTTCTTCAAACTACAAGCCTACAAGCAAGTGTTCATATTATTAGCCGCGTATAAATGTGTTCACAATAACAGAACCATGAATGAAACTGTATCAATGGAGGTATCAGCATGACCTGAGCATATAAATAAAGGAGTCCACATTTTAACGTCATATTTCAAGGCGTCTGTCCACATAATCAGAGCTAAAATTGGAAGTTTGTGTCCACACTGTCAGGATCATACATAAATACAAATGTGTATAAACGATGTCCACATTAAATGAGCCACATAAGACATGTCTGACTACCACAACCATAAACGAAAGTGCCATTATCAAAGCCGCACATAAAAATGTCTATCCGAATTACCAGGGATATAAGCAAAACTATCTAAATTAAGCGAGCATTACCACAAATGTGTGTGTATATTAACTGACAAATAGATAATGATCTGTGCCCGCATTACATGAAGGTGTGTCTGTTCACATTACCAGATATGTGCCAGTCAAAAATAGCCAGAATCACACATAAAGGCACGTACTCACATTACCAGATTGTGCTTATCCACATAACCAGAGCCACACATAAAAGTGCCTGTCCACAATAAAGAAGTATCTGCAATAAGGCTCGGACAAAGTTTCGACACAGAAACTAACATTCAGAATCATGCGCATATTAAACTGGGGATGGGGGGGGGGGGTGCGAGCGCGCGCGACAAAAAGAAACATCTGTCTTTTGAGGATAAGAAGAAGGAAAGTAATCTGAATGACACATACTCAACATACAAAGTAAACGATGAAAATTGAATATGTTCTGTTCTTGTTAGACTGATTTTGTTAAGCTTTGTCCATTATATTGTTTTCCTCCCATCGACCAATCTCATAAATAAAATTAAAATATATAAAATTTTTAAAAAAATCATCTTAGGGATGTCAATTATAAATTATACAAGGGAAAAAATGGAAGTAAACTTCCACTAACAACTCTTCCACTAAAAAATAAAACTAATAAATGAAATGGAAACGGTGACGAGAGAATCCTAGGTAAAAAGGAAAGGAGCCTACAAAAGTTAGGTTAGAATAGCGCTACTTGTTTCCTGTCAGAGTGACTTTCTGTTTTGACGTCCATGTGTACTTGCATGTCATCAGCCGAACACGAGCTGCCAGGTCAAGTGAACTAAGACATTTGCCGAGTAGTGAGAAATTATTTTCTCAGCAAACATATATGCAACTTATTTCTGTGGATTCCAACCCCTCTCCTTTTTACCTTTAAAAAGAATCCGTTATAAGTTGTCATGCATAAATATGCGCATTATTGTGAAGTACTAGAGGTAGTACAAAGACTACATGTCAACCAGTGACGCACTTATACTAGAGAGAGCACAAAGACTACATGTCAATCAGTGACGTACTTATACTATGCATGTATAGTTATACGTTATGTGTGTACAACAACGAAGTTTCTGCGTACAAGGTATGATCAATGTTACGCACAGCTACGGTCAAAATCAAATGGAAACCCCCCCCAAAAAAAATAAATAAATAAATAAAAAAAAATTAAAAAAATCAACAACAAAAACCCAGCAGCGTTCCTTATAATACTACATTCTAAATTTAATAGATTATTTTCAGTTGTGAGTAATCAGAGATTTTTTAAAAGGCAATGAATGAGTGAGGAAGCTGAAAGTAGATCTCAGCGAGTTGCTAGAAAGGCACTCACTGAATGAGGTTTCTACGTTCTGAGTGGGGTTCCAAAATTCCGAGTGAAGTTTCGCCGTAAGAATATAATTACGTAAATACACTCTTCTTCCCTAAGCTCTGCTAGCAAGCACGATGGAGCAGACAACTCCAGCAATTCAACAGCGACGGTGCCCTCGCTTGAGAATGAGGTACACTGACATTAATAGAAGATAACTGGCAGTCAGATTTCACAAAACACAATGCGCTTGCAGTTGAAAGATCTAGCGTCGTGCCTCTTAAAGCAAGGTTTAAGTTCTCCAGCTTGCTGCCTTTCGCAGTAATTGAAAAGGCCATGGCGTTTTACTGATAAGAAAACAAAATTAAATTGTGGCACCGATTTTCTTTTGCAAAATGGCTGGAATTCACGGCTTATCCTCGTAGCTCTCTCTCTCTCTCTCAAACTGTGTAATAGTCTCTCTATAATTATGGTCACTCTCACTCTTGTCTAGGGCCGTATTCCCCACCCTCTCTCTCTCTCTCTCTCTCTCTCTCTCTCACACACACCCCTCTTGTTTCTACATCTCATACGTCTCTGTCTCTTTGCTATCTTTTTCATATTTTCTGAGTGCATTTCTCACTTATCTCTCTCTCTATGCGTCTTTCTCTCTCGCTAGCTCTGCTCTCTTAATCTCTTTCACTTTCTAACTCTGTCTCTCTTAACCTGCTCTCTCTGAATTTTTCTTTTGTTCTCTCTCATTTCACACTATTCTCTCTCTCTCTCTCTCTCTCTCTCTCTCTCTCTCTCTCTCTCTCTATATATATATATATATATATATATATATATATATCTGTATGAGTTTCTGTGCGCTTGTGCGCGCAATGGTGTTTTGACAGAAGTGCTGATCACCATGAGAAAGTTCTATCATGAGTCTGACAGAAGTGCTGATCACCATGAGAAAGTTCTATCATGAGTCTGACAGAAACACATCGACGTCAATCACCACGTCTCGCGGTCTATAGCAAAACATAACCTTCCATAATTTTCAATTCTATTTCATTTTCCTTCTGTTCCTTTTCTCTCCCCATCTTGCCTCCCCTTCTAAGTATACAAAAAGTTTCTATTTTCAAGGATCGAGATACACTGAAGGCTCTTAATCATGATTTAGGTGTGTGCAGAGAACAGCACACACATTAAGAGAGACTGTTAAGTTTTTAGCGATTGTTTTAAAGCACTTAAACTTAAAGGAACAATTTTCTAACAAAAAAAATTGAATTGTAAAAGGTAGATTGGCAAATATGTATACACACACGTACGTACGCACAAACTTCATTAAATGTTCTAGTTTAACGGAGATACGGCTTGGAATCAAAGGCATAATAAATGAATAGGAATAGGAATTGGTTGGTAGTTTGGATGGTTAAGGTTGTGTTTTCGTGTGGGGAAAAATGTCCACATACGTAATGGGACGTAATCGTTTACCTGCGCGTAGTAATAAACCATCACGTACAGTAAAATTCGTGACTAACGTAATGATTGGTGTCACGTGGGGTTGCTCTGTACGATTATAAGTTTATGAGAATCACTCCACATTGTTTGCACAGAGTCCACTAGGAGCTTTATTTAAATTAGTGAGAGCTCGTGGCCTCTCTAGCTTGGTACTGTAGTTGTTTTAGAATATAAGAACCTGTGATCTTCTAGCCTGATAATGTCTTAGTTGTTGAAGGATCAAACTAGTACTATATGCCACTGATGTATCCAACTGTTTGCTTCTTTATTTTATCTCAACTGTAACTGTCAAACAAACTTCTGAGCAGAGTCAGGAGATGGATATTGTGACCAGCCGCCATCCTGTCAGTCGAGCGAAAACGAAGATGGATGGATGTACATGCATGTTCTGGTGTGGACGGAGAAGAATGCAAATGGACTTGTTGCCATAACTCAACTCGTGCACACTTAATGCCATATCACAGGAACTGTAATTCTTCTCACTGACTGTACAATCCTTGCACGTTCTTAAAGTTCTGAAACCTTGGATAGCGACAGATTAGTGCTATGGTTGATCAAAGGGCAAAGTAAGTAGACAGTAATTAACATAAGCGGGTATATCTTCTTTTTTTCAGAATGCCTGTTACGATTACATGTTTGTTAATTATGGCTACAATACATTTAACTGTGCAGATTGGCCTACCTCAGTCATTTAAAAATTTGGCGTCAAGCCATCCGCAAGCCCACTTGTAAAACATAAAGTAAGCGTCTGGGAATTCTCTACGCGTTCTTTCTGTACTGGAGTAATTAGTTTATCAAAACACTTAGTCAACACACACACACACACACTGTCTATTTAATTACATTCAATGCGTGAGATGAAAACCCTATCCTCTTATGACTTGCATATGTTTACAAAACGACAACAAACCAAAAAATATATGTGTGTGTATAACTCTTACAAAACGGTAACACCAATACATGCGTGTGTAAATAACATTTGTAAAACGCAATATCCAATTTGTTATATCAGATATTTACACAAACCGTCAACAAGAAGGTATATGAGCTAATTATGTTTGTTTAGTTATGATCGCAACAAAGGCCTATCGATGTGTCTTTCCGAATTGCTAAGTAGCAGAAAGTCGTTAGAAGTAAGCTCGGCTTGCTGGAAACGGAGCGGTACGCTGGCACAAGGCCTTCTAGTCTGGAATCGTGCGCTATCAGTCAAAGCGGTAGTTTATAGCCACAAGAAATTATGCTTGAGTGAAGATGACTGCAATTAATCTTAAGCAACATTTGGGCAGTAAGAAAAACACCAGTGATATCGGTAAAGCTCCATGTGGTATCAGTAAAGTTCCAGTGATATTATAAAGCTCCAGTGATATTGGTAAAACTCCAGTGATATCGGTAAAGCTCCAGTGATATCGGTAAAACTCCAGTGATATCGGTAAAGCTCCAGTGATATCGGTAAAACTCCGTTGATATCGGTAAAACTCCGGTGATATCGGTAAAGCTCCATGTGATATCAGTAAAGCTCCAATGATATCGGTAAAATGTTTCTCTTTCCGAATGTATTCGCACTAGCAAACCGAAAGACAATAAAGTCTACGCCTAAAAACTAAGTCGCGAATTCTGTCAGTGGAGTAGAAGTTCCTACTTTAAAACTGGCCGAATGGTAAATTTAAAAATGAACATGATAAAACCAAATCCATCATGAAACGGTTTGATCAGGAAGCACCACGTCTGGGGTTTAGGATGACCACTTAAGCCCCTTAACTCGTCACTCCCTCGTGACCGTATGGCCAGCGTAAGCAGTGAGAGCTAGATTAATACGGGTGCACACGCGACAAATAATTAACCACATCCACAACCAGAGCAGCTCGCTGTTAGTCGCCTGCTCTAGGACTAATTCTAACACATGACATCGCCTGAGAAAGTAAAGAGATCGCTTATTGGTGAATGCGTTTTACGGGAACACCCGACAATGAGTTTTGTTTAGTGGATGGGTTATACAGTTCTACCCGACAAAGCAACAGTCAAAAGATCGTAATTTGAATTGGTGGATTGTTTCACGGGACTAACAGGAACATAGACTGCATATTGAATCAGTGGATATATACGGGACTAGCAAACAGTGACAAGCCTGAAACAGTCAAAATATCACGTATTGAATTGATTTGGGTGTGTTGCACATAGCTGTTCAGCACAGAGATAAGATCACATATTGAATTAGTGAATATATCTTACGAGACTACCCAACATAATGACAAATCTGACAGTCATAAGATCGCGTACTGAATGGGTGGAGGGTTTTTTTTTGGGGGGGGACCACTCGGTATAGAGAATGTACATTGAAAAGGTGAATGTACTTTACGGGACTGCACGACCCACTGACATACCAGCGATGACAGCGTGTGATGGAGCACGTTATCGACATGATAGGTGATTTTTACAGGACACAATTGCAAGCCAGTGATAACAGTATCAGAGTGAGAGAGAAAGAAACACGTGTTGGTACTAATAATCAGTTGTTACCTCGCGTTCTCTACAACACCGCAGTGATGCGGTCCTTTGGACGGAACGTCCATTCCACTGTTCTATCATTGATTACCATCGACCTTTTTTTAAAGGTCAAACTGATGCATGAATGCACCGGTGTTCTGCCACAATTTCCACAGACTCAAAGCCAATACCTATACATCACATGAAAGATTAAAGAGACCGCCCCATTACCTGCAGGAGGTGTATTGCTGGCACCAGGGACTCTGCCTTAATGCATAAATTTCTATTCTACTCAGCAAGCAGATTATAGTTTGTGAAGGCCAGGCAAGAGCGAGTAAAGATTTGTCTCGATCAGATGTGAAATTACCTCCCTCCCTATATATATATATATATTAACATTTAATTCCTTTTACAGAGACAAGCTGATCAGTGCTGAACTCTCTATTCTTCTGTTTGTCTATTCGCTCATCCATCGATTTGTCTACTAGAGAATGTATATAAATGATCATTAATCAACCCGATTAAAAAAAAAAAAAGAAATTTAACAAAGGTCTGATTCTAGGCCTACTGCTTATCTTACCTTACAAATTATGTCTTCAAACACACACACAAACGCACGCACACATAAATTTAGTTCAAATTACTGTTGCAACACTTGTAAGTGAACCTCTGACACCGAATTACTGCAGGCATCTCTGATTAATGCTTCTGTATCGAACCAATTTACAGCTCCTGAAACTTGCTGGAACTGCTTCCGTTCATCCAATCAGCGGAAGCGACTCGCAAGTGTGTTACGTCATTAAACAATCAGTGTAGTCCGGCCAGGTCTACAAGTTTGATCAGAGTGCTCAAGTCCGTTTGCTATTTTCTATTTAATTAAATCCTTTCGACAAGTGAATCACCACGAGTTTCTATTTATATAAAACTCTTACCACTTTTCGCGTAGTTATAAAAAATATTTCTATTTATATAAAACTCTTACCACTTATCGTGTCGTTATAAAAAATATTTCTATTTATATAAAACTCTTACCACTTATCGTGTAGTTAATAAATATTTCTATTTATATAAAACTCTTACCACTTATCGCGTAGTTAATAATACATTTAAAAATATTTCGTGATTACTACATTTAACATGACTGTAGGATCAAATGCAGAGAGAGAGAGAATATGTCGTGTAAGGAAGTACACGTATTTATCTCCCTTTCATTTAATTTAATATGTCGTGTAAGTAAGTACACGTATTTATCTCCCTTTCATTTAATTTAATATGTCGTGTAAGTAAGTACACGTATTTATCTTTCTTTCATTTAATTTAATATGTCGTGTATGTCGTGTAAGTAAGTACACGTATTTATCTCCCTTTCATTTAAAATGCCGAACCGTAGTCCGAATAAAACTTTTTGAGGGTCACTTTATGGCAAAGTTATTCAAAGTCATTGCTTACTAGCCCATGATGATTATCGGTGTTGTGACGTATGTGTTGCTGAATACAACTGTAGATACTGATGTCACGTACCACACTCTCTTCAACCTCCCACCCTAGCTCAGGCGCGAACACAGTCACAAATCGACGTGACTGGCCGCACACAGACAGATCGATAGACATACATAGGCTCGTCTTTAATTACACTCAGTCACGTCTAGTCTAATTTAGACCGCTTGATGAACGAACGGGTGATATGTAATATGTACAAGAAAGGTAGACTGAGACAATGGTAATATGCAATCTGCACCAGAAGGGTAGAATGAGACAATGCTGATATGTAATATGTACCCCAAAGGTGCCTGAGAAATGGTGATATATAAAATGTACCAGAGAGTTCAACCGAGACTAATGGCTGCTCAGAGATGCCAACAAATTCACAACAATCGTTGCAGTTGACACGTAAGAACGATAAGAAACGTTATAGAGTAAGGAAAGTTCACTTTATTCAGTGAACACAGGTTGAGGGCAGTCACCCCTCTATGTCTGCACTATTCAAACAAAATCCATAGTGTGCTCTCTCCGGGTGTGTGTGTGTGGGAGATGGGGAAGAAAATTATTATAAAAACAGCGATAGTCTTGAAGATAGACTATAGAAAATTCTAAGAATGATAGTGTTGAAGATAAGCAGTCTTTTATTATGCTGGATGTCACAATACAGTAAGCTGTCTTTCATTATGCTGGATGCTGGATGTCACAATACAGTAAGTTAACTTTCATTATGCTGGATGCCACAGGTAGAGTAAGCTGTCTTTCATTATGGTCACTAAGTCGTGGATTTTAGGAGGTAGGATTGGAATAAAAGACAGATATTCAGGAAAAATTTGGAAAGCAAATATATCTGAACAATATATTGCTGGGGTTATGTTCTACTGAAATATCCTACTTTAACTGAGCTAACCGTTCATAACTGTTTTATAAGTATGCATTTGTTTTATTTTTCCAGCACCGAGTTCTCTGTTCATGAAGCTATGGAACATGTATTCTTTTTTTTTCCCATTCACCTTTTTACACCTACGCCTCTACCCACGCACGCACCCATACATACACACGCATTCACATACATAAACGCACGCACATCAGTGAAAAAGTCACGACTAATATGATCATAAAGAAACTTACATAAAACACAATATAATATTATACTACTTTGCTAGACCCAAACAGAAACTTACATAAAACACAATATAATATTATACTACTTTGCTAGACCCAAACAGAAACTTACATAAAACACAATATAATATTATACTACTTTGCTAGACCCAAACAGAAACCTAGCATAAAACAATATAATATTATACTGCATTGCTCGACCCAAAGACAGGCCAAGTATAAAACTCAATATAATATTATACTACACTGCTAGACCCAAAGAGAAACATAGCATAAAACAATATAACTACACTACTAGACGCAAAGAGAAGCATTTTATAAAAAAAACCAATATATTATACATTGCTAGACCACAAAAGACGCCTAATATAAATATAAAAATATTGCTGTGCGACACTACTCTGACGTCAATAAGGATAAGGTCAATTGGCACTTAACGGTTTCCAGCAATATAGGCGTACACAATAAACGTGAGACTCAAATGTGCGCACTTTGCGTGCCAGTGATCGCGCCTGTTTTGAACTACAATTACACCTAGAGTATGTCCACATACTACACCAAAGAGTTCGCTACGCCTATCGCAAACGAACTGTCACGATCGACTGATGAACTATAACACCCAATCAACTGCTAGTCAACTCAGGCAGTTTTCTGTCTTCTCTGTTTTGTCACTAGACTTGCAACTGTCTGGGGTGTCTGAAATTCGATCTCCGAATTACTTGTATCTTGAGTAGCCTGCGAAATGCAAATTCTAATCGTTGTCGTCGATAAGTAGGATATACAGTCCTATTTCCTAAAAATGTTGTATTATATTAGAATTGTACTTACGCTGCAATGAAAATATAGGCCGGTAGGTGGGGGTGGGGAGTGAATAGGTGGTGGAGTTATGGTTGGGTGGATGTAAAAAAAAAAAAGGCTTAGCACTGAGTATATTAATTAGCAGAAAAATATACTTCACGTTGGAGTTGACGTAACAAATGCATTGCTCTTTTAGTTACAAGTGTCAAACGGAAGCATAGCAATTATCTCTAGGGGTTTGCTTTCAATCTGCTTTGCTTCCAGCTTATCAATACTAAAATTAACACTGCACGCAAAAATGACGGAGTGGGATTGTGTGTGTGTGTGTGTGTGTGTGTGTGGTGTTACATGTTAATGAGTGTAATATGTGAAACAACTTTGCACTATTAATCAACATAATGCAGGATGCTTGTGTGTATGAGAGCTTGTTTGTTAAACTTTGTTTGGGTAATGCGGTTAAGGTGAAATATGACAGTCTTCACCTGACTTGTTAATGCCAGGTGTTTTGTTTGGGTAATGTAGTTAAGGTGAAATATGACAGTCTTCACCTGACTTGTTAATGCCAGGTGTTTTGTTTGGGTAATGTGGTTAAGGTAAAATATGACAGTCTTCACTTGACTTGTTAATGCCAGGTGTTTGACGCACAGGGGAGAAAACGAAACATCCTCTTCCTTTCCCCATTTTCATTTGCATCGCCCGACCCCCACCCCCACCCCATCCACTCCTCGAAGCTGTCTAGGAAAACACGATGATATGGATGTATAGACGTATATACATTTGTACATATAATTAGCTAGAAAGATAAAATGAATGAATTTGGACGAAGCGAAACACAATACTCTCTCCTGCTCTGAACTCTTCCACTACATCGCTTCTATCCATCTAATCCGAATATCTTGCAACAGTTATCAACTGTATCTAAGAACAGGGTAAGGATCTAATCCGGTTATGAACTGTGTCAAAGAACAAGGTAAGGATCTAATCCGGTTATGAACTGTGTCAAAGAACAAGGTAAGGATCTAATCCGGTTATGAACTGTGTCTAAGAACAGGGTAAGGATCTAATCCGGTTATGAACTGTGTCTAAGAATAGGGTAAGGAGAACAATGACGAAAAAAAGAGGGGAGAGAAGTGTAAGTCGTAGAAATGAAAGACCTTGATCACTTTGGATAGCTTATGGCTTTAACTGGAGCATAGTAGTGGCCCTTGAAAGAAATCAATGAAAGTTGTGCAGCACAAAACAATTCAATGCAGTATGTGTTTACTTAAAATATGTAATTTACTTAATTAAGTAAGTGAGATAGGCAAGAAAAATGTGCAAAGAGTAGAGTGCACATTGGATATTGTTCCTCTTGCCTGTCTTATTATTTGTATTACGTTTCATTTAGCACACACAAACAGTACTACATGAATAATGAACACACACACACTACATCTGCACACCCATTCATATGCACTTTCCTCTTAAATAACAATTGCTTGAAACTGAATATGATTTTGTTTCTATGAATTTTAAAAGTGAAAAAGTTGGCCCTAAAGAAGTCTGTAGTCAGGTGACAGGCAGCAATGACGACAGGGATTTCGAACAAGTGCAGTCTTTTTCTCGAGATGTCTGCACTGACAACTATGGCGATCGATCACAGTCAAAGAAATGGCCAGCTGTTCAGCTCAGTTCAAGAGGAGATAATTGTCCAGCAGCTGAGCTGAGAACTGAATAATCGAAAGGTGTATTGTAATTTCACTTCCAGATCGTGCATGAATGATGTCCCTTTTATAAGATTGGTACCTGAGTTTAAAACAAATGGCAGGTATGTTTGGTACCTTCACGGAAGCACTGTTACATTTAGCCATGGACGAATTGTGCGTAGCAGAGTCAAAACGTGACAGTAATAAATAACAGTCAAAATCAAAATATTATAAAGGTTTATACTTGTCAGAGTAAATATATGACAAAAGTTAATACTTGTCAAAATCAAAATAAGAAAAATGTCAAAATCAAAAGACAAAAAAGACAATAGCAGTAAAATGTGACAAGCAACACGTGAAATATACTGTCGGATCCGTTAGTTCGTTTATACTGTTCTGAGGTATAAAGTCCCTCTACAGTACTAAAACATTTGTACTGTTCTGAGGTATGAAATCCCTCTACAGTCCTAAAACATTTGTAGTGTTCTCGGGTATTAAGTCCCTCTAGAGTACTAAAACATGTTCACCTTTCTGAGGTTCAGGGCCAAGAACGTCAAGGACGAAAAGCTCTCTATGGTGGAAAGACGTTAACGTAGCTACCATCACCTAATTGCCCGAAGTAGGTTAAGCAATGAAAACATTAATAATATTTTGATATCTGGAAACATTAGCACTATGTGAAACACTGAAGATATTAACACTATGCTTAACATTGAAAACAATCGCACTGTATTTGAGCGATGAAAACATTACAGACTATGCCGATATATAAGAAGTCAATACTAGGCGGAATAATGAAAACATTACAGACTATAATGATATCAAGAAGCGTCACTACTTGGTAGAAAAATGAAAACATTATAGCCTGTGATACAAAGAAACGTCACTACTTGGTAGAAGAATGAAAACATTATGGCCTGTGATACTAAGAAACGTCACTACTTGGTAGAAGAATGAAAACATTATAGCCTGTGATACTAAGAAACGTCACTACTTGGTAGAAGAATGAAAACATTATAGCCTGTGATACTAAGAAACGTCACTACATTGGAGAAAAATGAAAACGTTTCAGACGTACACCGTGTTGAGCACTGTCGACAGAGTCCAAGCGCTAACAATTATTGGAAATATTTCACCGATACGATAATCTCGACGACATTTATGCTTTCTGAACTGAAAGAATAAATAAAATGCTTCCTAAAGCAGATGTGAATGAAGCAGTGTTTCCTACTGAAATGAGAAACAAAACAAATAATTTTATGCGCAATATAACGACAAAGCACAGAGCCTAGTACTTTTTGACGTTACTCTACCCAACTGGAACACTAAACATATACTCTGAACTATACCTAATCTTATTAATATTTCTGGCTTGAGAGTTCATAATAGATTTAAATTTAAATCATAACTTGCAATTAATCTCTGTTAACCCAAGTTTTACAACCATCAGATACTGTGACGTAATTTTCTATACACGGAATTTCGTGTATGTGTATGGCAGACATCACTGACAGGCGTCGATTAAACTATCAGAATTGTGGCCATTATTATAGGATTTCATTTCCCGTCTAAAATTAAACTCGATTACGTGGCCTTGGATGATAAACAGATTATAACGTTATTTATTAGTCCACCCTGAATCGTCTTAATGCAAGTGCATTAGCGCCTTGTCAAATTAAACATTTAAAATAGACCAGCTAGATTACATCTAAGTTATCTTTCCATCCTCTCTTTAAACATGAGTCAGAAAAGACAATGCTTAAAGTAAATATTTCTCCTTTAGAAAGATGAATGTTGAAAAGTGTGAGACGACTTAAGCAATGAATCAATCCTTGTCAGTCACATTTCTCTGTGTAGATATTAGTGATACTGATACGTCCATATAATTTTATAATTTCATAGTTATTAGCTGACGTCATACAACGGAATACTAGCCAGGTAAAACAACAGCATAAGTTCTGCAGACGTGTTGACGTAAATAGACCGCTCAATTTAGTGACGTCACACTGGTAATTCGTACAACACTGAACTGTTAAGTTTAGAGAGATAACTCTGAGACTGAATTGATGGGCATAATATTTTGAAGTTGTCACCTCCTCACAGCAAGCTCTCTACATATTGTCTAAATTTAACTGCGACAATCTATTTTTGATAACTTTTGCACCCACTCGCAGTCTAAACGCGGATTCATTGATAAAGAAGAGAAACGAAAAAACATCTACCTCAACAAACCCTTTATCTGACCGCCGAGACTGGACTTACACGGACTGAAGTCTTAAGTTTACAATCACGATGAGAGGTTAGGCTAGAGAGTGCAATGATATTCTGAAGTGAACTCTTTTAAGTTAACAGTTGCGACTTTGTGTTTGTAACGATAAAAAATTGGAGAGTGCAATGATATTCTGGATTGAACTCTTAAGTTAACAGTCGCGACTTGTGTTGATAAAAAATTAGAGAGTGCAATGATATTCTGAAGTGAAATCTTTTAAGTTAACAGTTGCGACTTTGTGTTTGTAACGATAAAAAATTGGAGAGTGCAATGATATTCTGGATTGAACTCTTAAGTTAACAGTCGCGACTTGTGTTGATAAAAAATTGGAGAGTGCAATGATATTCTGAAGTGAAATCTAAGTTTACACTCACGACTTGTGTTTCTAACGATGAAGTTAGAGAGTGCATTAGAGAGTGCAATGATATTCTCGATTGCACTCCAGGCTTATAACTATAACTTCTAATGCTTCAAACCGAAAAAAAGTGTAATGGCATTTTGGATAGCTCTTAAACACCCTCAGGCTCTGCGGCCTACCTCTCAAAACGACCTTGTTTTTCAAAATAAATGTGTAAAACTATCGAAGTGCTTACAAATGTATCCACATCCAGCTTTTGGTTAGCTTGCGAGATAAATCTTGCCGACTCGAGTGCTGTCCCCCAAATCTGGAGATTTCTAGATACGACAACTGAAATGGCTCTTTGCCTGAAACTATTGTTCTTCCCAAGAGCTATAAAGATGTAAAGATGGTGAATTAGACAATGACCTGCCTCAAGAGGCGTGCAAAAGTTACATTTACAATTTAAATACAAAGTGCCCGTGGGTATCATAAAGGCCATGACTTTCATCAGACATGAGATTGTTCACACTCACACACAACATAGGAGTACACAAACAGAACACATACAGCCACCCTGATCACACACGTACCAGTTTTACAAATGCAAGAGTAGGATACGATTAGACTAAACTTGATATATTATCATTAAGATTACACCAACAAAAAAAAAAAAAAGAACGTACGCAGGAGACAGTAGCATATGTGTGGCAAAAGGCGATAGGACACTATCTCAGGGTTCGATCCCCAATAAGGGTGAAAACTTAGGAGTAATTTGAAAGCTCACTAGTTCAAGATTGTGGCTTTGGTTTCCAACCCGCCGAATGGGGACGATAAATCGGTTTTCGTGTACAGCAGACCTCGTGTGTTAAGTTTTAAAAGCAGTTACACAAGAAAAGGATATGCTGTCGTTCGCTGCATGTCAGTATGTTCATTGGCGCGTTTACAGCTAGACAGGTAAGTATGGGGATTGGTCGAAAACGTGAGCATTCAGCGATTTCCCCATACGCACACCCACACGCTTGTATCTATTTCTGGTCACAGGGATCCCGAATATATATGTATATATTTTGTAAATGTTTGTGACTAATAATGAAGTGTAACCGAACTACGATTAGCAATACCAGCAGGCCCAGTACGCCTTGTCGTGGTTGGCTAAAATCGGAGACTGAGGCCTGAAGCAAATCTTCAGACTCTCAGTCTGAGATTATGATAGGAGTGACCGCAATCGAGAAAATTATTCGGTATAGATTTTGGTGATGATAACGGCCACTTCGTAAAATACTGCGCAACGAGTTGTAACACCGATGGTCACCTCGCCCTGCAGTCTGACACACTTCTGTACCCTGCACGGTCAGACAATTTTCGAGGCACAGGATGTCGCTGTCACGCTAAGGAAGAGCGGAAGTTTACTGTAGAGCCAGTTGTTCTGCCACGTCACGCGCAGGCTCACCTTCCTCATATAAAGCCAGAAGAATCGAAGATAGTGTGTGTGTGTGTGTGTGTGTGTGTGTGTGTGTGTGTTGGGGCGGGGGGGAACCTTGACATAGCTTTCCCGATAGACCTACACTCCTTGCATTGCGCTCCTTTCACAAACACAATGACAAACAAAGCTCTGCTGGGCATGATCAGTATTTTTTTCCCCACTTCATTTCTCTGACCGCCGGTCCTGTAGGATCGAGCTTTGCACACGACACTTGGGAAATAAATTCGCCCTCCTAAACAGGCTGCAAGTATTCTCCCTTGCATGCCCGTTATATGTAGCAATGTCGAAACTGAAACGCATCTGACGGGGCCTTGGTTTTTCCGCAATGACTTAGGGATTTGGATTCCAGCGTGTTACTATAGTTACCAACAAACACACCTGCACATATTCCTAGTAACTATGTACACGATTTCGTCAACTGCAAACATGTGCAGAATTACAAAGTTCTTGTTGGGTCTCTCTGTTTCTTTTGCAGACCTGATGCCTGCCCATTACTTGTACAGTACAAGAATCGATGACGTAACAGTATTTACTATCCATGTGAACAAAATTGGTGATGTCATTTCAATTAAAAGTATCGAAAATACAGATTGTCCAGAGTTATATTGTGCTTGCTCCTTTGTATCGTATCAAACAGATCACAGAGTTATATTGTGCTTATTTCTTTGCAACGAATTATAGATTACAGAATTATTTTGTGCCTAGTTCTTTGTTACACCTAAACTCCACACTTACGCCAGAAAAATGCAAATAAAACTGACGGATAAATTATTACGAATAAAAATTTTACTGAAACATAAAGGAGGGGTAGTCGTAAATTTCTGCCCAAAATACTAGTGAAATATACAGGTGGGGTAGTCGTAAATTTCTGAGATCTAACCCCAAAATACTAGTGAAATATACAGGTGGGGTAGTCGTAAATTTCTGAGATCTAACCTCAAAATCTTAGTGCAATAGACAGGAGCAGTAGTCGTAAGCCCAAAGAGTTACGTCATCGAAATGCTAGTGAAATGGAGAAATAACAGTATTCCCACCGATTTACGTCCTAGAAATGCTAGTGAAATGGAGAAATAACAGTATTCCCACCGATTTACGTCCTAGAAATGCTAGTGAAATGGAGAAATAACAGTATTCCCACCGATTTACGTCCTAGAAATGCTAGTGAAATGGAGAAATAACAGTATTCCCACCGATTTACGTCCTAGAAATGCTAATGAAACAGACGGGAGAAATATCTGTAAACACAATGATTTACGCTCTAGGGATGCAAGGAAATGAGAGAAATACCTCCAAACCCACTGACTTACGTCACAGAAATACCTCCAAACCCACTGACTTACGTCACAGAAATACCTCCAAACCCACTGACTTACGTCACAGAAATGCAAGTACAGCAGACGCAGAAGTACCAATAAACTTAATGCGCTACACGCTAGAAATGTGAGTAAAACAGACCACGGGGAGAGTACTAGTAAATCCACTGATTTATGTCCTGGAAAAGCTAGTGTTTACCATCAATTGCAGAGCTATATTATGTCCATAAGAGTTATATTATATCAATTCCTTTGCCACAAATCATACAGATCACAGAGTTATATTGTGCTTGCTCCTTTGCCACGTATCAAACAGATCACAGAGTTATATTGTGTTTATTTCTTTGCAACGAATTATAGAGTTATATTATGCCTCTTCTTTTGCCACAGATCACATAATTATTTTGTGCCCAGTTCTTTGCTACAGATCACAGAATTAGTTTGTGCCCAGTTCTTTGCTACAGATCACAGAATTAGTTTGTGCCCAGTTCTTTGCTACAGATCACAGAATTAGTTTGTGCCCAGTTCTTTGCTACAGATCACAGAATTAGTTTGTGCCTAGTTCTTTGCTACAGATCACAGAATTAGTTTGTGCCTAGTTCTTTGCTACAGATCACAGAATTAGTTTGTGCCTAGTTCTTTGTTACAGATCACAGAATTAGTTTGTGCCCAGTTCTTTGCTACAGATCACAGAATTAGTTTGTGCCTAGTTCTTTGCTACAGATCACAGAATTAGTTTGTGCCCAGTTCTTTGTTACAGATCACAGAATTAGTTTGTGCCTAGTTCTTTGCTACAGATCACAGAATTAGTTTGTGCCCAGTTCTTTGTTACAGATCACAGAATTAGTTTGTGCCCAGTTCTTTGCTACAGATCACAGAATTAGTTTGTGCCTTGTTCTTTGTTACAGATCACATAATTATTGTGTGCCTTGTTCTTTGCTACAGATCACATCTGTGCCTAGTTCCTTGTTACAAGTGGCACATGCTGAGTAAAGACATGGCTTTTCAAATGAGATTTGGAACTTGATAACAAAATTAACTTCAATCCATCTTTTGACTCGCGTCGTTTGAAAGAAATACATTTTGTTTTAATTTTTATAAGCTCTAATGACAATACCTTCAATCTGAAATAGCACGTGTCAGTGCGAGATTAAATGCACATAATGTGTGTGTTCGTTCGGTTTACTTAAATCAAGAAGAAAAATAGAGAATGACTGCACTGACTTAACTGGCAAGAGTGTCGTCATCTGATATGAGATTAACTATATCAACAGTGTATATAACAGACAGTGAACAGTCCAAACTGCCATTAGACTTTATAAGCAAGCACTTACCTAATAAGTGAGTGACACTGCCAACTATTACTTTGAGTCGTGACTGTCACTTTGCAATAAATATTTCAGTCTAGAAGGAAAATACTTACTTGTAAAACACGTATCGTTCTGCTGTTTAGCAGTCACCTGAAGTACAAAGCTGGCAGATCCCTTCTATGAAGCCACTCTATTTGATTGCGAAAACACTGTGGAATCTCCTCGGAACACGGTCTCCTGCAAGGAGGTGCATTCTCCCTTGTATTTTTCTCTCACAAACACCTCAATTGGAACCTCATTTCCTGACAATTCAGTTATGTCTGGCGGCTCAGACCTCGATAAGGCAAAAGCCTGTCACCCAAAGGCTATGTATTGCCGCAAGAAAATGAATTTAACAGCGCGCAAGATTTGGTTAGCGCTATCCAGGGAAATCAGGGGAAAATGATGAGCATTTTTAAGGGGTAAAATATTCCCGAAAAGACTGTCATTCTTTCTTTTCTGAACTGGCAACAATATGCCTGCAGGGGTGGGGGAAGGAAAGGCAATGTTCTATGATTTCCATGAATGGTATGAGGGATGAAGATGGAAACGAAATGTTCAGTTATGAAGCAGAGTGGTTTCATTTTCGATCCAGGTTTGAAAATATCAAACTAACAACACCGGGTATTGCGAAGTACTAGCCATAGCTACATTTAGAATGAAGGATTGATCAACCTGTATATATCTATGTCTTGCTAGCTACATGTAGAATAGAGGATTGATTGATCGACCTGTATGTGTGTGTATATATATATGTGTGTTGATAGCTACATAGATAGGTGAGTAGACAGACTGAGAGGTAAGTGGGTAGACAGATAGATAGAGAGATAGACAGCCAGACAGACATAATTACTACTACAGCACTATTTTTTTTATTTTATGGTACGAAAGTGGTTGAAGATTTGTAG
The DNA here is from genome assembly GCA_028829895.1 of Sinotaia quadrata. Lineage (NCBI taxonomy): Eukaryota > Metazoa > Mollusca > Gastropoda > Architaenioglossa > Viviparidae > Sinotaia > Sinotaia quadrata. The sequence continues at coordinate 50,546,629 of CM054177.1, read as the reverse complement.
GCAGTAGACAAGTAGAGAGAGATATGTGAATAATTTATAGTGGTTAGTTGGGGAGTGTGTACAAATGACATACGTTTTATTTATAAACAAACTAAATGAAATTAAAGTCAGGATGGAAATGAAGTCTAAAGTGCACCTCATAGAGAAAATGGCTTTTAGTTGCTGTTGTGATATTTAAAATATCAGTCAGTTTATGTTACAAAACATTGACCCGAATGTATTGAGTAGTAATATTACTTTGAATGTTCACATGAATAGCGTAGAATAAAAAAAAAACAACAACAACAGAGCAATGTTAAAATCAACACGCCGTACGACAGCCTAGGAAAAACAAAACAAAAGAAACAAACAAGCAAAAACCCCAGGAAAAAAAATCCGTAATTGCGGCCGCTGTATTGTGCCCTAGAAATCGGCTTGAAATGCCCCTACATCTGGAACTGTCGGGAGCATTTGCTACCAATCACTCCCCATCGATCTGTTGGCCACTTTTTAGACATCAATTATTTCATTAGCTGTCACTGGATCCCCGCCCTCTCAAGGAACTGCAGGCTGAAAGTGGCGCGCGTGCTTTGCCTGTTCTCTTGCAGAAAGGCGAGTGTGTCCGCGAGGTGCATTAAGTCAATATTAATCGGGTGTGTCTCAAGGTGCACTAACACACTATTAATCAGATGTGTCTCGAGGTGCATTAACTCAATATTAATCAGGTGTGTCTCGAGGTGCATTAACTCAATATTAATCAGGTGTGTCTCGAGGTGCATTAACTAATATTAATCAGGTGTGTCTCGAGGTGCATTAACTCAATATTAATCAGGTGTGTCTCGAGGTGCATTAACTAAATATTAATCGGGTGTGACTCGAGGTGTATTAACTCAAAACTAATCGGATAAATCGCGAAGTACTCTAACTCAGTATTAATAGGGTGTACCGCAAAATACATTAACTTAATAAATACGTATCTGGGTATGTCACGAGTTGCATTAATTTAATCGGGTAGGTCGCGAGTTGCATTAATTCAATATTAATTGGGTGTGTCACGAGGTGTATTAATATTAATGGTGTGTGTCAAGAAGTGCATTAACTCAATATAAATCATGCGTTTCGCGAGGTGCTTTAACTCAATATTAATTGGGTGTGTCAAGAGGTGGAACTCAATATTAATCAGGCGTTTCGCGAGATCAAGTACTATTAATAAGTAATACTGCGCACAGCGCAAACCACTATTTTCTAAAATGAAATTAGTAGTGTTCAAGTGTCTTCTTAAATACGTTATTTTCCACCTTCTAAAGTGAAATTAGTAGTGTTCAAGTGTCTTCTTAAATTTGTTATTTTCCACCTTCTAAAGTGAAATTAGTAGTGTTCAAGTGTCTTCTTCGATCAAAAAAAAAAAAAAAAAATACCACCACTTCGGCAAAATATCTTGACTACATCAAACGGAACTTAATTCGTCTAATCATCTGTGTATTCTTTAAGAAAAAACCTTGTTTGGGTTTTAAATAAAGGGAAGTGATACAAATTTAAATTATTCAAAATATTATTATATTTTGTAAAACGTTCTCTTTTGAAGACAACCAATAGAATTTTTAAAATAGTTATCATAAGATACTTGTTTTTAATTTTTAAGAAAAACTTAGGCTAAATTAAAGAAAAACTTTGGTTAAATTAAAGAAAAACTTTTGGTTAAATTAAAGAAAAACTTTGGTTAAATTAAAGAAAAACTTTGGTTAAATTAAAGAAAAACTTTTGGTAAATTAAAGAAAAACTTTGGTTAAATTAAAGAAAAACTTTGGTTAAATTAAAGAAAAACTTTGGTTAAATTAAAGAAAAACTTTGGTTAAATTAAAGAAAAACTTTTGGTTAAATTAAAGAAAAACTTTGGTTAAATTAAAGAAAAACTTTGGTTAAATTAAAGAAAAACTTTTGGTTAAATTAAAGAAAAACTTTGGTTAAATTAAAGAAAAACTTTGGTTAAATTAAAGAAAAACTTTGGTTAAATTAAAGAAAAACTTTGGTTAAATTAAAGAAAAACTTTTGGTTAAATTAAAGAAAAACTTTGGTTATTCTTTTTGAAACAATTAAAAAGACATAAGATAGGATGTTGTCAGATATTTGCACAGAAAATATTTTGGTTGTAGGCAGGGAGTACTTAAAAATAGATTGCGTTTTGTCAAGGACATTTGATAAGACGAGTTTAAAGAACCCTCTCTGTCATCATTAGTGGACTTGAACAATAATAGCCGACGATTAAAAAACCTTGTTTGTGGGATGGTGTCACTTGACATAATTCCTAGTGAACTGTTCATATTAATTTTCTCAAATGACCCTTAACCGACATCTCGAGCAATGACAGATTGCGCCTGTGCAACTGATCCAGTGTTTAGCAGCATTACTCAGCCACAGAGACAGCAAATGTTAGTAGTTAAGGCACACGTTAATAAGTTGTACAAGTTATACGAGCTAGTTTGCTTTCTTGGTCCCCTCCCCGCAACACACAAACACACGTTTGCACACATACATAAACAAATATGATGAACAGCTTTCAATTTGCCTTTTCATTTCTTCCTCGCCTTTCTCGATTCCTAAATACACACAAATATGTGGTACCACTTTCTTAGCCGGCCAATCTCCTCTCTCTCCCTCTCTCAACAACCGCACACACACACTCAGCCCAAGTTATTTGTCCTATAAAAATATACTAGCTATATTAAAAAGATAAAGATATTTTAAAGTTTAAAAATAAAATCTATTTAGAACCTTGTAGTGTGAAGATTGCAACGTCAAATCAATTATACACATAGAATCTTCATGCATCCACGGGACTGTACGGTTTAACTAATGAGGTTGGTAATTTAGCGGGTCATCCGAACGAAGTCACAAATTTAAAGTGCAATTCCAATCAACGCCCGCCCACCCACCTATTTAAGCCTACTAACACTGCACTAAAATCATACTTACTAGCCCAGTACTAAATATTGGTATTGAAAGGAAAAACAAACCAAGCATTATACAGTTCAAATACACCTAATCACACTTGTATATGGAATTTGTAATCATCTTAAAAATATGTGCAAATAATGAGAAAAATTTTAAATAAGAAAACTGTGTGAATTCAGAAAAAAAATATTTCTTTAACAGCCAATAAAACGTTTAAAAATAACTATTTGAAATATGTGAGAAGAAAATAACTTTTTTAGTATGCTGTATGGCTGGTTATGTCAGTATGCAGAATGACTGGCTGTTCCACTAGGCTGTATGCTTGACGGTCCAATTTAACGTTCGTTATGTGTCTGAAGGTCAGACATGAAACTTCAAAATATCGGTGTTCGGTTGGAGTGCAGGACGGCTTACCACCCTGCTTGTGAAAAGTCCCAAGATATAAACATACATCGATCTTATTCTCAAGGTGCCAATACAACTCAAAGTAGAAAATGAGCGGGTTAAGGTACTCTGAACTCCTTTCAAACTTTCTTATATCAAATATCAAATTGCAATATACACTTATATCTCGCCATGTTCACGAAAGAAAAATAAAAAGCAGGATTTGCGCAGGAATAACAAAATAACAAAAGAAGAAAATAAATAAACAAAGAAAAGAAACAGGTAGTTAAAATATAAATAAACAAAGAAAAAATAGTAGGTAATCAAAGAAAATAATACAGAGAAAGAAATCTGATAGGGAAAATACATGATTGAAACCGTTTTAATTCTGATGAACTTCCTTCTTTAAATATGTCAGTCTGCGAAGAAATGCGAGTAAATGAGCATAATAAAGGCATCTAGTGACGATATTGCTAAGAATTAAATTTAAACACTTAAACACGACATAAAACGCCATCACCCCTCCCACTCTCCGCACACACACTTCATAATACTGATTAAAGTTTTGTTTACAATTCAAATCAGTGCGATATTTTCAGAGCACAGATAATTAAGTTTTGAAATAAATCTTGACATAATATGAATTATAAAACACAAAAAGCAATATGTCATATCTGTCATCTGAGCTTCGATGGGCATCTGCCAATGACGCAAATTCTAAATTGGAAATTGCAAAGGGCAGAAAAGAGAAAGTGGGTGGAAGTGTGTAGGGGGAAGTTGCTGCACGGAAGAAAGAAATAGAGGGTAGCGATTAGATGATGAATTGGTAGAATGCTGGACCCATTATTATCCTTAGTTGCTTTATCGCTGCAATGCAGTTTACTCAAACGGGTAGATATGCACAGGTTATCATAAATCAAGCTCTTGGGTGGAGGGTGTGAGGTATGAAATGGTGACCTGCTGGGTTTCGGATTAAATCTCACTGTTCAGTACCTCAGTGTCATTACTATTAGTTCAGGTACGTCAGTATCATTATAATCAGTTCAGATAAAGTCAGTATGGTTACAATCAGTTCAGGTAACTCAGTATAATTACAATCAGTTCACTTAAGTCAGTATAATTACAATCAGTTCACATAGGTCAGTATAATTACAATCAGTTCACATAAATCAGTATAATTACAATCAGTTCACATAAGTCAGTATAATTACAATCAGTTCACATAAGTCAATATAATTACAATCGGTTCACACAAGTCAATATAATTACAATCGGTCCACATAACAATATAATTACAATCAGTTCACATAACTCAATATAATTACAATCAGTTCAGATAACTCAGTATCATTACTATCAGTTCAGGTAACTCAGTATAATTACTATCAGCTCAGATAACTCAATATAATTACAATCAGTTCAGATAACTCGGTACCATTACTATCAGTTCATTGACGTCGATTTTCAACTCGCAGTAAGAGTTTCTTGTAGTTTATGGCATGCCTACATGTCTGGCTCTTTCTGGATAGAGCGAAGGTTGAACCCCCAACAGCATAAAATATAAAAGAAAATAGCCACTGAATAATCTGCTGCCCAATCAACTATCAAGAAGTGTGTTAAAACCCTTTATGAAGTGCGTCACGTAACCTAGCCAAAATAGGAACTATAAATGCCGTCCCGTGAGAAGGGGACTATAAAATCCTGGAGCATACAATGGGCGATAAATGCCAGTCCGTAGGGGGAGATTAATAAATCACGTGACGAGTTCACTGCAATGAAGCTCATGGTAAAAGATCAATCGGCAGTTAAAAATCAAGCTTAAAAAGCAAACGGCCACAGAGTTAGATTGTTGTTTTAGCTTGCCGTGCACTGCAGAGACCATCAAGCTTTAAGTCGAGTTCCAAGAATATTGCGCCATCAACAGTGGCTATATATAGTCTGCTTGTCCACCATGGAGCTGTAGAGCGTTCATAGCTTGCAATAAAACTCAACCAATGGAATTAATTCTAAAGGGCATTAATTCTAATCAGCTATTGACCATATGGCGCCATCTTTACTTGTCGCAAGCGTTTTGCACATATTAAATCCTTCAAATTAAAATGCCACCCAAAGAGTAAAATGCCAGTCAATAAATTGAAATACATTCCTGGTGTCAAACAAGAGATTTAAAAAAAAAATAATAAAGCATGGGCGCTTTGCTTTCGCAACAACTCTGTGGAAATACTCGGAAAAGAAAAAAAAAACTTTGCCACTGCTCACTCACTGCCTCCTCTTGTCGAATTACGTAAAGTTCGACACCCTCAAAGTCAATAACTCTCAGGTTTACTCCCACCTTTCCGGCCGATTATCACCCACTCAGACTTATCCGTTGTAAACCCGAGACAGGTTTCCTACACTGGCAGGACGGTTTTAGTCGGCGGCATTATTGAATTCACGCCTGGTGAAGCAGGGCAGGTGGTTATCAAATGAAATTAGCACCGAGCTACATGGTCACTGTAAGTGGTGACTGCTGACAGTTGATTGGTCCTGGCTGACAAGAAGGCTGTACTGCAGTTTCTCTTGCCATTCTTTGAAGGTCGCGAAACGTGTTCTATATTCTCATGTATAAACTAATTGTTAGGTAATAAAGTAGTTCTACATTCTTATGTATAGACTAGTTGTTAGGTAATAAAGTAGTTCTACATTCTTATGTATAGACTAGTTGTTAGGTAATAAAGTAGTTCTACATTCTCATGCATAGACATAGTTGTTAGGTAATAAAGTAGTTCTATATACTCATGTATAGACTAGTTGTTAGGTAATAAAGTAGTTCTACATTCTTATGTATAGACTAGTTGTTAGGTAATAAAGTAGTTCTACATTCTTATGTATAGACTAGTTGTTAGGTAATAAAGTAATTGAAGCCACAGAATGTTGTGATTAAACTGACGTGCATTGTATTGAAATGACTTATCGTCAAATAGTTTTACCATGCAATCTTCAAAACTCATTAATTGTCTAATTCTAATTAGTCGGGAAGGGCGAATTTCGTGTAGCATGATTTTATGTACCGGGTACTTTAAATTTTGACATGAGTTAAAGCTATAATGACTTCTCATAATTAATTTGGGCATGATGCAGTGTGGTCGAAAGAAAACTCAAGAGTAAAGAAGATATACTCGACAAAGCACGGCTTTTATTGAATGGTCTTGCTTCAGAAAACTCAAGTAAAACCACTCTGTATAAAGCACGGCTTTATTCAATGGGTTTTTTTTGTTCAAAATCTCAAGTAAAAGCGTATGTATTAAGTATTAATACATAATGCATTCTTTCTTGAAACATACTCGATTGTGGTGTGAGAGTTTAGTAACACCATCCTACTCGTGTGAGTAACTGGTGTGAGAACTAAACGCATATCACGGCCGTTAATGGTGTAGTACTTAGACGAACACAAGTGTTGGCGTGAGAGAGTATTGAATACTACGATCTTCAACATTCAGAAATTGATAGCACAATCTAATTTAGGTTTTCATCCTCTTCTGGTTCAAATCTGCATATAATGGCGCCAGCGGTTTCTGGTGATTTCCTGTGGGAGTGGACATAATATTTTACACCCACGTGCCCCAGACGAGATAAGTCTCATAACTGGCGGGAAGTATGAGAATGCTATTAGTATGAGATGCGAGTTTATGTCCACTAAAATCCTTTCTGTTCATTGTAAATTCGCGCCATGCGTATTTCCATGACGACCACACGCCGCCAACAGTCCGTTTGATGAAAATAAAAAGTAATATACTTTTGTCATTGCCGGAAGTTCACGTAGGGCGCATCACAGCTGTGAACCAGACATGAAAATCTGCTAGTATATGACAAATTATATCTGGACACTGTGGTCTTGCTTCCGTCTTATACTATGGACCGGACAAGATATATAATCTGCTAGTATATGTCAAATTATATCTAGACTCTGTGGTCTTGCTTCCGTCTTATACTATGGACCGGACAAGATATATAATCTGCGATGGTCAGGTGTGTAGTTGCCGAGTACGAGTTCACTGTGGTTAGTTAGAGATAGACGCTGAAAACTTTTATAACTCTATCAATATATAATTATACTATGTCTATGGTCAAACTACTGTTATCTATGGTCAAACTACTGTTATCTATGGTCAAACTACTGTAATTGTTTCAAACTACGAGAACCGACTACACGTAGAACTGTGTCAACAAGAGGATGCTGAAAACAAACGGATTTACAACTTTTAAAACGGGGTCATAACTCGAGTTGAGTATTGCACTGGGCCGCGAAGAGTTTACACTTCCAGCTTACGTTAGATACATTGGCACCATGGTTGTAGAATTTTAGAAGTTCACCTCCCGACCCCGACTACTGTTCATTTTATTGCATCATATGGCATACAATTATCTCTTATCTGGAATTATATGTATGTATATGGTATAAAATTATCTCTTATCTGGAATTATATATTTATCTCTTATCTGGAATTATATATATGTGTATGGCATACAATTATCTCTAATCTGGAATTATATGCATGTGTATGGTATAAAATTATCTCTTATCTGGAATTATATGTATGAGTATGGTATAAAATTATCTTCTTACATCGAGTTATATGTACGAGTATGGTATGAGTGCAAATAAATGATGTGCCTTTCACAGATTTAATTTTATAAGACAGAAGGATTACAACAATCTTTGGAAAAGAATAAATAGCCAAATACTGTTATGAACCCATGGTCTCGGCTGCAACTTAAGCAGCATAATGGTGGCACCTATTAGCTATGATGTAAACTAAAAGAACTTAAAGTATTGGTTATGATCATTTTGATATATACTAAAATAGCTTAAGATATTGGCTATGATATATATTAAAATAACTTAAGATATTGGCAATGATATATACTAAAATAACTTATGATACTGTCTATGATATATTAAAATAACTTAAGATAGTGGATATGATATATGCTAAAATAACTTAAGATACTGTCTATGATATATTAAAATAACTTAAGATATTGGCTATGATATATACTAAAATAAAATAACATATTGGCTACGATATATGCTAAATTAGCAGGCTTGAAAAAATAAAAACATCTCATATACTATTACAAATTACGTCATAAAAGACACAGCAACTGGAAAGGCTATTGCATTTATTTTTTCAACAAAAAAAAGAAAAGAAAAGAATTTCAAACCAGTCGGGTTTATGAAATCTTTTAAAATTAACAATTCGACAAATATTGAAATCGATACCTACAAAACTATCAATGGGCACTGAACTCTACTAAACATATGTATTCTATGACAATTTATTGACATTAACTAAATATATTTATTTTTAGCAAATATTGAGACCTAATAGAAATAAACAGAGTACCACAGTTGAAAAGTAACTGCGAGCTTACGACCAGGCTAATGTTTTGATTTTATTTATCATTTAGTCAGTGGTGATACACGTTCAAATTGAAAGGAAAAGAACAGAAATCAATTTATTCGATTATTCTTTTTAAAAGGAAGAAAAAAATGCACAATAAACCAACAATTAAAATTCGAATCTGATTTACCATGCGATGGCTATCTTTCACCACCAGACTTCTCAGTCGGGTAGTTTTGAAATGTACCTTGTCCGTTGTGTCTTGTCGGTCACCTAACACCCCGGTAATGAAATACACATCGACCATCGATATCAGGACATCTAGTTAAGTTTGTAAAGTTTGCATTCCAGCGGTTAGGCAGGATTGGCGTGTCTGTCTCGAGAGCATTGACCTGTGATGGTCTCCTGCTACAAGCGGTGAAAAGTTTTCTTCTCACTGTCAACTGACGTCACCAGCCCGGCAAACGGGGACAGAATTTTAAACAACGCGCGCGCGCAACCCTTATACAAACCACCTCTCTCTCTCCCTCTCTCTCTCTCTCTCTCTCTCTCTCTCTCTCTCTCTCTCACACACACTCACATTACTAAAACTACACTACCCAGGGCGCGTGAACTTGTCTCTAAGCAGTTTATCAATGGTATTTACATCCTATGTCCAGGTCTTTGCGGTCTACAAAGAAGGTTGTCTACATATATAGCTTGGGAGATGAACACTAGACATCGTAAAGGTCTTCTGGTCTATAAGGAAGGTTGTCTACATATATTGCTTGGGAGGTGAAGACTATCCAGTGATATATAAGACTATCCAGTGATATATATCTTTTAAAGATCTTCTGGCTTATGGAAGACTATTTCATGTTCCGTAGTGATTATTGTAATCAACTTTTCCTCTGTATGTGTGTGTGAGTGTGTGTGTGTGTGTGTAATACATTGACAATAAAACCTGACAGCCACGAGAGGATCAGCGGTTGAACTAGTTGCTGGTTAAAACAAAAACCAAACCATTTCCTTTCAAAGTGAAAGGAAATCCTTCACAACGCTCTAACCATCAGTCAGTGATACACCGCCACTAGTTTGCTGCCATCCAAGCGCTCCGACAGCGGGCAAAGAACGCAGGTCAGGGGCACAAACTGACGTGGCCACTTATTCTTTTCAGTTGCTGCTGTCCTGACTCCAGAAAAGACTGTCGCACTTTCATTGTTCCCCCACCCCGGAAAGCAATTCGGAATAACGACCTCTTCCATGATAATTCCAGGCCTGTAATCTCCATGTTTCAATGCAAAACGGTACTAGACCCACATGTTCAGAGTTACTTTGTACACGATTGTAACTTGGCTACATCAACTTTTTCATTTATCCTTTTTATAAAATGAACATCATTCTAATTCTTGAAATTATAATTTTTTAACTCTCGAAACCGAATTCAATTAGAGGCCTATCGATGAATTTCAATTTGTTTCTTTGGCTGGCATTAGATACTTTAACTGTTAAGTGAATGTCACATTGGCATTAGGTACGTTAACTGATTAAGTGAATGTCCCGTTGGCATTAGGTACTTTAACTGTTAAGTGAATGTCTCGTCGGCGTCTTCGCACTCAAGCACTTCAAACTCGAAATTATTAAGCACAGCATGATATACTATTATACTAGACTGAAATACGCGTTATACTAGACTGAAATACGTGTTATACTAAACTGAAATACGTGTTATACTCGCTGAAATACAACATGTTATACCAAAATGGAATTTAGCACGCTATATTAAACTGAAATACAACATACTATACACAAGTGGAATACATACAACATGTTAAAAGTAGCTGAAACACAAGGTGAAAACCACCAGCTGAACTGCGATGTGCTCTACTCATAAGAACTGCAGAGAGTTTGATTTTATATACACCTGAATTTCTATGTACACTTGAAATTCGACCAGCTATGCACACAGAAATATGATATATTATGCATACTGAAATATGATATATTATGCATACTGAAATATGATATATTATGCATACTGAAATATGATATATTATGCATACTGAAATATGCCTGCACGTCTGAAACGTGTTATACGCGTTATACGCAACTGAAGTACAACGCAACTTTTCTATAGGCACCAAAAAAACGAAAAGATGTAATGATAACTATGTCATATGGTTTTTAAAAAACTATCAATAGTTTCCAAAGAGACTTGATAAAAATTTTACTTACAAAGCAGGTTATCTGTGTCAGCATAGGAATCGTTAGAACCGTTGATGGACAAAGACAGAGAATGATAATGATAGACAGAGAGATAGATAGAATAGATAGATAGATGGATAGATAGATAGATGGATAGATAGATAGATAGATAGATATTTCAGAATACAAGCAATGAATAACAAAGAGTTAAACAATGAAATAAAGTGCAAATGATTAGCAAGCAATGGAAGGCACTAACTGAAAAGATAGAGGGTATACAATTTCTTTGCACCTATTAACAAATATTTTTTTTATTTCTTTAAGAATATTAATACAGACAGAATTAGCTCTCTTAAAATAGTAAGAAAGGCTAATTCTAGCTGAAATAACACCTGTGGTGTGGTATTGTATTGCGCAATGCAAATTGTAACATTTGGCTTACAAGACTGTCGTAATCGGTACTGAAGCAAAAAAAAATTTTTTAAATCTCAGAGAGATATGTGGATTTGCTGCTGAATAAGGGGAAGTGATTCCAGTTGACGCTGATTTCGCAAGCACGAACCCTCCCCGCCCCCCCCCCCCCCCAATAATTAAATAGAAAATCCAAATTAGTTAAGCCAACCAAAGTATGTCCAACACTCACAACCTTGAACAAATGAAGCTTTATTAACACAAGTATAGCCACACCAACCCTGAACATGTTGACTAAAATTATGCTTGTACTTCTAAGCTGGCGAGCCTACCCGAAAAGAGAGGTGGCGAGACTACCCGAAAAGAGAGGTGGTAGCAGTGTACCGAAGTCAGGTGATTTAGTGACGGCTATGGCGATTAAAAAAAAAAAAAACTTGAAAGGCCCCAGCCAGTAGATGACTCATGCTACCTGTGTCAATAGACTCCAGTGCCACATACAGTACAATCAACTCCTACCTGGTGGTTTGCGCTGCTTTTTCTGTGCCCCTCAAGCCTCCACCCAATATCTTCCCGATGTAAAGACGTGACAATACAAACAAACCGTTGTTGAGGATTAATATATATTATGACTTCCTCAACACTTAGTAAATGCAAATCAACCGTCAGCCGTGGCTTGACAAATATTGCTGATGAGATATATATATCTAATGCATTATTTTTTTTTTATTGTAATATATGTCTGTTGAAAGATTCCGTCCTTGATTTGATAAATGTCCGTCTTCTGATTTTGTAACATGTCTTTGGAAAGTGTCCGGCCTCTGAATTTTTACATATCATTCTTATGCTTTCTCTTTCCCATGAGTTAGAAGTACCCGTATTTTGCTGTGTGGAGGATTGCTATGGAATGTTCCTTAAAGTATATCTCTATTTCATGACCGACCTGTCGTATATCACTCGTACAAACTAAAAGCAGCCCTGTTCAGATTTGTAACCAGCATCGCCTTGTTCAGATACGAGACCAGCAGAGCTCTGTTCAGATACGTGACCAGCAGAGCCGTGAACATAGTTAATTTGCAATCCAGTTTTGTAATGACACTCTCATTTTGGTTTGGCGCGTGCACAACTTCCCGTCAAAATCTGAAACCCAGCGGGTCTCGGCTTTTCTGAAGAGCGGAATTGCATGCCTAATACAGCAAAGGGTGAACTGCAAACTCATGTAGCTCAGTGTCTTTTCAAGAGTGTGTTAGCTCGCTTGCATTCTGTTTAACAAAACCTTCATGATAATGGTCGTATGGAAGACTAGACACGCCCCAATGGTATAGGTAACTGACAAATCGGTTTTTGCTTGAATGCGGTTGTGCCACCGTAACAACCACAATAACGACGCTGTAAACAAACACTCAGAAACCTTAGCGTTTAGCTGGATATAAACATACTGAACACTCATAGAAACCTTAGAGTTTAGTCTTGATATGAACACATATGTTGACCAAACAACAAAGACTTTCAATACATAGACGTTGACCAAACAAAGACTTGTGTTCCTTGTAAATACAAACTGTTAGATCTAATACTTGCTGTGTTTTTTGTATGTATAGACAAACTGTTAGATCTAATATTTGTAGTGCTATTTGTACGTACAGGCAAACTGTTAGATCTAATACTTGTAGTGTTCTTTGTATGTATAGACAAACTGTTAGATCTAATACTTGTAGTGTTCTTGTATGTATACACAAACTGTTAGATCTAATACTTGTAGTGTTCTTTGAATGTATACACAAACTGTTAGATCTAATACTTGTAGTGTTCTTTGTATGTATACACAAACTGTTAGATCTAATACTTGTAGTGTTCTTTGAATGTATACACAAACTGTTAGATCTAATACTTGTAGTGTTCTTTGTATGTATACACAAACTGTTAGATCTAATACTTGTAGTGTTCTTTGAATGTATACACAAACTGTTAGATCTAATACTTGTAGTGTTCTTTGTATGTATACACAAACTGTTAGATCTAATACTTGTAGTGTTCTTTGTATGTATACACAAACTGTTAGATCTAATAATTGTAGTGTTCTTTGAATGTACAGGGTTAATACTGTAGTCAATAAAAGCTACAACTGTGGCACATTGGAACTCACTTCAAAGAACTTTTATTAACTCATCACCGGTTATTTAATGTTCAAATTCAGCAATGATAATTAAAGTTAAAACTCACCACTGACCAAATAATGTTAAAATTCACAATGATAAGTGAAGTTAAAATTCTACATTGACTAAATTAGGCTAAATCTTAGCACTGACAAATTAAGGCTTAAATTTAGGTTAAATTTCGCAATGACTAATCAACAGTGACGATTTAAGATTAAAATTAAACAATGACTAATTAATTTTGAAAGACTATCAACTAAATTTGATTAACATTCAACACCCACATATATATTAAGAATAAGAATTAGGACAAATTAAATTCTGATCAAAACTTTCCAATGGCTGCGTTTAAATTTAACAAATGATTAAACAGTGTTTATTAAGGTTAAATTTCATAGTGACTAAGATTAACTGTCAACCTGATTAATTACTGGTAGTGCCGTTTGTCACCATCTTTTTTCTGCGTCACGGCAGTAACTTATTAATTCTACAAAATTGTTTACATATTTCTCATGGCAGTAACTAAATAATACTATAAAATACATATGAATATTTGTCCTGGAAGTAATATAATTATTCTTATATAATATGTTTATGAATATTAATCAAATTTTCAAAATTTAATTAACATATTGTATTTTTAATATATAAAGATATTTCTCTACATTTTTATGCGTTAAGCGTGTCCTCTGAATTTGACTCACTTATTGTATATGCTTGAATGAACTCAATACCTAACACACTCATTATATATATATATATATATATATATATATATATATATATATATATATATATATATATATGAATGCACTCAAACACAACACTCATTATATATATATTTGGTTGCACTTAAATACATAAAACACTCATTATATATATCTGAATGCACTCCGATACTTAAAACACTCATTATATATACTTGATTTACATGGACAGCTATGCAGTTTAACATGTAGCCCAACCATTTCCTAGCATTGCACTTTAGCATTTAACCCAACCAGTTCTCAAGTCAGGTACCCTCATAATACTTCTCTCACTCCATTATAAAGTCAGTAGCTCTGCCAAAAGTGACTTATATGTCTTAATGACATATAAAATAAGCGTATAGAGTCGAAAAATCCAAGTCTCACAACAGTCAGTTGCTTACCGAACTAGATACCCAAAACTACGTCAGTTAGTACTTCTCAATTGTATGCAACCGCGTGCATTCTGTCTGGCGGTACCTTATACCCTGGAAGTAGGCCCTCTAAGAGTCTGGATAATACAAAACAAATGATTGCCTAAACAGCTCCATGACATGAGCAGATCTAAGTGATAAGTATCTGTTTGTGGTCACAGGGAGTCTTTGCCACGCGAAGCTGACGCACGGATTCGTCATATCGTCTCAGTAAAACAAATACAGTTGATTTCCTTTCTTATAACCCCAAAAATTCACGATAACAAACACCACATGGCTAATATTAAGGCCGCGAGTAAAGAATAGACCAAACCGACGAGAAATGTTGCCAGTAATCACACTTTCGCATCAATACAATAAGAATATCGATGTGGAAGCGGTTAAGCACTTTACTTTCATTTACTAGTGCGTACGTCACTACAGGACACGAAACTGAAGTGAGTTCAGTTTAAAAGTGTGATTTTCAAGTCGTTCAGTATATTATGATGATGATGACTCAACAGTCAGGATTCATTTACTATTTACCTTATAAAGGGACTGTTTAAAAAAAAATAATAATCACCACTTTGCTCAACGACTAAAAAATGCTTTAAAACTGAAGTCGCATTCAAGCCTCTTTTACTCCTAATGCTAATAGTATTTAAACTTTTGTTAAAATGGGTTTTTACTTTTAATTGTATTTAAACTTTCGTTAAAAGAGGCTTTTACTTTGAATGTCAACAGTATTTAAACTTATTTTAAAAGGGGCTTATAGACCATTGTAAAGATCCATCTCAAGTGGGGCTAATCGCCTTATGCCAGTTATGGTGGTAAGAGATTCATAATTAGTCACTGTTATTTCAGCACGATATGATCGTAAGAGATTCATAATTAGTCACTGTATAGCCATATATTCTATTTAAGCACGATACGATGGCAAGAGATTCATAATTAGTCACTGTATAGCCATATATTCTATTTCAGCACGATACGATGGCAAGAGATTCATAATTAGTCACTGTATAGCCATATATTCTATTTAAGTACGATATTCCAATATGTTTCTCGTAAATGTTTGAATCCATACAAGATACTTCTTGCCCACCAATTTTATTTTATCCCAAGTAATGCAATCGGACATTTTGCTGGTGACCATTTCAGTACTTTGCGAGTAAAAGGGTTTTAATGAAAAGATTAATTCTTTTTTTTAAAAGCAAAACTTGAACAATAAATGTACGAACTAGTCCACTCTTATCTACTTAACGAAGAAGTGAGCCATAACAGATTAACACTAGAACTAGTCCACTCTTATCTACTTAATGAAGAAGTGAGCCATAACAGATTAACACTAGATCTAGTCCACTCTTATCTACTTAATGAAGAAGTTAGCCATAACAGATTAACACTAGAACTAGTCCACTCTTATCTACTTAATGAAGAAGTGAGCCATAACAGATTAACACTAGATCTAGTCCACTCTTATCTACTTAATGAAGAAGTTAGCCATAACAGATTAACACTAGAACTAGTCCACTCTTATCTACTTAATGAAGAAGTTAGCCATAACAGATTAACACTAGAAGGCGAATGCAACTTATGAATAGTTCAGTTCACCTAGCTCCATATATTACCATAGGCAAAAGAACTGGTTTTATTGAACTAGTCTTAAATCACTATTGAGAAGTAGTCTTGTTGAACCAGTCTTAAATAATTGAGAACTAATCTTGTTGAACTAGGCTTAATTCACTATGAGGAACTAGTCTTGATGGATTAATTTTAAATCATTTATGAAAACTGGTTTTATTGAACTAGTCTCCAGAAAGGAGGCAATCCTTACTCAAAATTCTATATATTCTTGTGAAGATGCATATACTCTATATTCATTATATTTTTGGCCACTGGTGCATAAATGGATTTTAATGACGTAGGCGAATTTATGATGTATTCTGGATATGTGAACATATGTGGATTTCAGTGTATGTTTGAACTTAAGGGATTATTTAATTGGCGACCTTGTTAGAATGTTACGCTAGCGTTTTGAATCTAACTCCTTTACTATTCTTTCAGTAACAGATTAAAAACAGTTAATGCCCTTTAGTTTTATATACGAAAGCAAACAGCACTTCCATAATACTTATTAGCAAGTCCTACGTGATCGCCACCAAAATTATGTTTATCACAACAAAATTTGATTTTAATTAAATATTAATTAAATAAATAAAGGTCAATTGTAGTAAGCTAGGAACGTCACTGTAACGTCACTGTATGTCGACGGACGTGTACCAAATGTGGTCTGCGACAATAGAGCAGAGGAGCATCGGCCAACTTAACTCCCTTTAATCTTGCGATAACAGACCCAAACCGCACCAGCAGAACGGCGTAGCAGTCCCTTGCCACTTGGCACCGCGGCCCCCACGAACTGGTATGCACAAACACGGGTGCCCTACTGCGACCCACGGAGCGTAGGAAAACCAGCGTGTGTCGTACGCAAATCATAAATCATAATATACGAATTTAATATACACGCGGTGTATCAGACTTCTGTCTTGCCCTCACCTCGAGCAATGTCCTCTGGCTTGGGGCCCGAGTCTGCCGGAGCTTTATCTATGACCACGTCTTGTTGACAGTTGCCCAAACGCGTTTGTTGAGCACAGTTTTCTGGCTGTCTAGGGCAAACAGTTGGACAGAAACATTTCCGTCTTTGGAGTCACATTTTTTTTTTTTTTTTAAGGTTGCATGGCACCCAAGTCCTCCTCCACTCCCCTCCCCACCATTCAAACTGCAGCGAGGTGCTAAGCCCGTGCACCTGTGTCCGACCGAGTCTGTAGGTTTCTTTTTTCTCACCTGGCTGTTAATATTTCCAGCTTGGCGTTTGGTATTGTGTGCAGTGGTCTTGATTACTACTGGTGGGTCATATTTTGAACCTCATCAGCATCCCACAAGGAGTGAAGCAAGCTTACCCGCTCGATGCTGGTAATCAGAGAGTAAATAGCAAAGATATGAGCGAATATTCTCTCAGTGACGCAGTCAAGAAAAAGCAAACATATGAGTGAAAATTCTCTCAGTGACGCAATGAGTAAATAGTAAAGATACGGGAAAATTCTCTCAGTGACGTAGTGAGTAAAGAGCAAGGGTATGACTATGAACTATGAAGGAATATTCTCTCAGTGACGCAGTGAAATAATTTTTGCACGAATAAAGGCAATGACGTCACTTTTATACTTTTCAAACGCTAGGAGACGAGGGCAGATAACGAATGAAAGAAACCAAAAAGCCCAGTGGCTATTTAAAAAATTTTCATAATCACACGCCATCGGCTTATTACAACAGAAAGATTTTAGTAAATGTCTAATTAGTTTCAAAACTTGTCTGACCGAACTCATTTAATTGGATGTGAATTTAAATCTGGAACCAGCGAAGGGTTCGATATCAGCTAATGATATAGCCAGTGGCTATTTTTATTATCTGCTCATCAATGGAACTATAGTCGCATGTGTACGTATTCTAACTGCCTTCTGCAAAAGTGTTGGCTTAAACTTTCTAAGTTAACCGTAGCTTTGCATTTATGTTAGACTTGTCACCTTTTGCCTGGTTTGTTTAAACCTGCCAGATGTCGTTTCGGTAAACTTTTGGTTAGAATGTAAATGCTTTCTTACCTAGTCTAGACTTGACAACTTTTGTACAGCTTGTTTCCACTTGTAAACTTAGGCTCAGTTAGCCTTAATTTTTGATTAATTAGTCTACATTTGTAATCTTTTACTTACCTAGTCTAGACTTGACAACTTTTGTACAGCTTGTTTCCACTTGTAAACTTAGGCTCAGTTAGCCTTAATTTTTTATTAATTAGTCTACATATTTGTAATCTTTTACTTACTTTCTAGATTTAACAACTTTAGTACAGTTTGTTTCCACTTGTAAACCTAGGCTCGGTTAGCCTTGATTTTTGAGTAATTAGTTTAGATTTGTAGTTAATCTAGATTTGTAAACGTATGCTTAATTAGTCTAAACTTGTAAACTTTTTGCTTGGTTAGTCTAGATTTGTAATCATTTACTTAGTTTAGGCTTGTAAATTTTATTAGTCCCGACTAGTTTTGCTAGTTTGCTTAGTAAGGTAATTCTAGAGTGTAAACTTGCTTAACAAAATGTGTCCATGGAATGTAGGTATCAGGTAGAACATCATGGTGTGTGTGTGTGTGTAAAACCTCCATACATCAGCCTTTCCCAATTCATTTTGCATCCAACATATCTTTAATCAGCGACTCCGAAATTTCTACTCGATGTAAAATAAAATATAAAATTAACAACAGCTGACAGAAAATTATTTAGCACCAGAAATTATTTTGGACACATCTTACAAATATATACCTATGACAATGTCATTCATTATATAATGAAGCAATGTCAATACATTCAGAATGAAGCATCTTCACTTGCTTGATACTGGTAGCCAGTGGGTTTATGAGGATAGGTAGTGTTACAAGCTCTCTGTGTTGGTTTAATTTTTAGTGAGTCTCTCCAATTGACACCTTAACTTAACACAACCTAAACCAGTTAGAGAGAAAACACCTCAGGCTTTCCGTCGGAGCTCCGGAAATGGGGGAGAGTCTGAGGCTATCTTCAATTCCCACTTTTTCTGCTCAAGAGGAAATTGTAATATTGGGTCATTGAGCGGATACCTGGTACTCTATCCTTGGTTACCAATCGACAATGACAAATCGTCTTGGTAGGACGTAGTTTTTACAGCAGGGGGGAGAAAAGCGACCTACCTGCCATGCTCTTCAAACTAGGTCATGACATGATGCGCTGTGTCGTCTGGTAGGGCATACAACTCGAAAGGGGAGAGGACTGAACTAAGTGAGCATGCATGCGTGCACGCGTTTAAGAGAAAGAGAGACCTCGATTACGAGGTGTGTATAAAAGTGGCAATTTTAGTTAGTATTGTCTGTTGTACTAAAAGTGGCAATTTTAGTTAGTATTGTCTGTTGTACTACAATACGCTTGAGTTTGAAACTTATCAAGAAGGACTAAGAGCGGGAACGGTAGAAGTTGACTTTCGGTTTAGTGTAATTTTTTCAGTAAAAGCCAAAGTAACTAAAAGCTATGAACTATTAAAAATAAACATCGAAATTTCTCTTCCTCTGAAGCTAGATTCCTCATTATGCCAAAAAAAAATTATCTAAAAAAAAAAAAAAAGCCCCAGGTAGCGTTGCTAAATACACGTAAACGGTATAATCTTTAAACCAGAACACATTCAATAAGTGCACGTATCCCAAAACTAGGTTGCAATCTTACCTACCATAAATCAAGATCATGTTAACGAGCGAGCGTTTTCTGTATTAATATAATCCCCTCCGGGCCATCAATTTGTTTTTCCTCATTGATGTCAGAGCGGCTTTCAGCAACATGGCCATTCCATCCAGAACTATGAACTTTCGACCTAACAGCGCCTATTGTACCGACAACCTAATTCCAATAGGTTATATCCATTAAATATACAAACTATATACAGATTAAGCAAATCAAGAAGTAACTTAAACTCATATCTGTTAATATAATTATTCAAAATATATAGGTAACATTAGTGACAGTTGCATAACAGACGCTTGGAGTTCTGATTTCGAATGCACATCAAGTTCAGTAGATGTTAGAAACTGAACATCACTGTCCAAACACTTCCAGACGTGACGATAATTCATATTGTGTTTGCAAGCAAAATCAGCAAAGCCTGCAGTCTCCATTCACGTGGGTCCCATTCCGGGTAAGAGATTATATCCGCTCTCAAGGCGCCGGCTTGAGAGTGAGTCGGAGCGATTAACCTTTGATAATCGTAATCGATCATTCTTTTCAACCTTTCGACCAGTCTATCCTAAGCACCTTGGGGTAAATCGGTCACGAACGATGAAACTAGGCCGATGGTCAAACGCCCACTGAATTTCTGTTAAGAAGTATGGGCATTACGCCGGGCTCAGACCAGTGAAGAAGCCGCTCATTTCAGCAAGTGGCTGTTTTAACTAACAACTGGCACAAAAACATACATACACAAAAACATACATACACAAGAACATACATACACAAGAACGAAAAGGATATCAGTGTAATAATAATCATTATAAATACGCTACACAAATATGTAGGATACATTGTAGTTTTAAAAAAGCTATTGTTTTGCAGTACCTAATAAATTTAAAGAACCACCACGACTGAATCCCTCACAAACATACACACACACAGATCACACGTTCATCTTTCACAAGCAAATGCACAGGTTTATACACTGCCAAACACATACACACATATCACACGTACAGATAGTCTATCACAAGCAAACGCCGAAGTGTAGACTATACACTGCCAAACACATATATAGGTCATAAGTTTATTTCCACTGACAGACATACACCCACAGATCGCAAGTATATTTCCACTGACAAGCATATACACAGATCGCAAGTTTAAACAAGAGAATAGTGAAATATTATCTCTCACCTCAGTAACAGTTCAGTTTCAATTCTGCTGATCATGTTTTAGTGTGAGGGCAATGAATGCATGTAAAACAGTTCAGTAAGCTGTACGTGTTATGTGTCGCGTGCGGTTTTATTTTTTCTGAAATTTAACGGGTGTAAGTATATTTAAATACCATACTTTATAGTCTACCCTGACTTATGCTGGATCAAGGTCACTAGAACACGTAATGCGAAATCTGTCCAAGTTCAATATTAAAAATAAAAATATGCCAATATCAGTTTCTTGTCTAATTCAACCCCACCCCTCATACCTAATAAGTACTCAAATTTATGATTCGAGCGAACGTAATTATTTAAGTTTTAAATGAAAACCGATAGACTGAAACATAGGCAATAAGTTGTAGGCCTACTTATATATACATATATATTGTTTGCATACTTATAAAATCCCTTGAAACACGAAGAAATAGATACATAGAACTCGGGCACTTTAAAAAATACTTTTAAAATGTTTTGAAGTAGCATATAAAGTGTTCTCTCAGGAGAAAGGGAAGAAAACAAAGCACATTCTACACAAGATGGTGTAGAGGACAACACGAGAGATTAAAGACTGATTTGCTAGAAGTAAGAAGAGTACTTCAAAACGTAAAAGTGACAGGTTGATAAGTACACGCGTGTCTGCCTTGGAAGCAGAAAGGTGACGCCGAAAACACACTTACCGTGCAATTTGATGACCGAGTTCGGGTACCACTCCCGCTGCCACCCGTCCACGGCACTCACAGCACAACACAGAATCGCAACTATCGTCGCCGGTATCATCGTTGATAACATCTCCATGGTCACCAACACTTTAGATGCGTACTCCCCCCTACTGATGACCAGAAACGGTGCAGGTGACTTTTGCAATTACACTGGTAATCCGCTTCCACGAGAACAGGTGTTCAGCGTTAAAGCGCACAAACAGTTGTTGTGACGCTAAAAGACTATAAACTTACTTCACATACTTTGCACAAGAAATATTTTCTAGACTCCAAATGTGAAAGCTTATCAAATGTCTCTCCAATGAGATAACAATCAAAATGTTTTGTCTAAGAATTGAGCTTTGTATGAGTGAATTTTGGCACTTGCTCACGTAGGGGACAGTCTGCCCCGTAGCTACATGATTTGACCGAAAGGAGTGTCTGGCCCTCCCGCAGGCCGGGCAAAGACGGCAGAGGTCGCGGTCGCACTGACAGGTAAATGGAATGAAAGTGGACAAATGAAGTGGTACTTGAGTCTTTACGATCAGAACGCAATTCTCACACCTGTACTCACGTTCTGGTGAACAACTATCGCCACGCAAGTCACCACCTACAAGAAAGTAGAAATCCTCCTTTACGATAGACAAACTTGAGTTTCAGTGTTGTCACTCAGTCCCTTGTAAGTCGCTGAGCCAGAAAATAAAGCGTGGGTTAGCGACGCATTCATACAGGTAGAAACTTACGATCGGTGCAACACGAAGTTAACATCGGCGTATGCACAAGTAAGAGTGAATGGTGCGTCACAGCAGTTCTAGGAAAACAATTCCACGTGTGCACGTAGTAGATGCTACGGAAGTTGTTAACACAAGAAAGATTTTCACAGAGCGACTTTGCTCGGCTAGCGTAGTGTGTATCTGAAAGCAGAGTCGAGCGCAAAGCGTTTGCGCTGAACAGGGTAAACGAAGCGGGGTTTTTGATTGGGCCGTTGAGATATGCATATGCATGAACTATGGGTCAGATAGCGAAGAGCATGACAAGCACTAAAGTGTTTCCAACAATCTGCTCGTGGCTTTAATGTGTAAATGTCTGCTTGTGTTTGTGCACGATCTACACTTTTTCACTGTAATAATCGAAGATGATTTTGATTTTGTGATACTGACAGATGAAGGCACTTCTTCCGATCTATGCCTATTGTTTCAAGGGAGCTAATATCTAAGAAATTACAATCATTGCAGGCGGCTTGTATATGTTAATTGCGCATACATATAAAAAGTGTTTCTTCAACATTTCAATGTTACTACATTTTAAATTTTGAAATGGTTGTGATCGTGATTTGAATGTAAATGTAAAAGTATGCATTTATTAGATTTTGGTCTGTCTGTTTCTGATCTCACTAACGATTTTGTTTCTGGTTTCAATAACAATTTCGTTTGCTTGTTTCTTGTTTCAATGACGATTTTGGTTCACTAACGATTTTATTTGTTTTTGGTTTCTCTAACTATTGTGTTTGCTCCTGGTTTTACTAACGATTATGTTTGTCTGTTTCTGGTTTCAATAACGATTTTGTTTGACTGTTTCTTCACTAAAGATTTTGACTGTCTGTTACTGGTTTTACTAACGATTATGTTTGTCTGTTTCTGGTTTCAATAACGATTTTGTTTGACTGTTTCTTCACTAAAGATTTTGACTGTCTGTTACTGGTTTTACTAACGATTATGTTTGTCTGTTTCTGGTTTCAATAATGATTTTGTTTGACTGCTTCTTCACTAAAGATTTTAACTGTCTGTTACTGGTTTCACTAACGATTTTGTTTGTCTGTTACTGGTTTCACTAGCGATTTTGTTTGACTGTTTACTGGTTTCACTAACGATTTTGTTTGTCTGTTACTGGTTTCACTAAAGATTTTGTTTGTCTGTTACTGGTTTCACTAACGATTTTGTTTGTCTGTTACTGGTTTCACTAATGATTTTGTTTGTCTGTTACTGGTTTCACTAACGATTTTGTCTGTCTGTTACTGGTTTCACTAACGATTTTGTTTGTCTGTTATTGATTTCACTAACGATTTTGTTTGTCTGTTACTGGTTTCACTAAAGACTTTGTTTGTCTGTTAGTGATTTCACTAACGATTTTGTCTGGTAGCTTCATAGACTGACGTAAAGGTACTCCAATTTTAAGCTGTTACAAACATACTATTTACGAGAGTCATTAGCAAGCACTGACAATACTCTGTTGGACCTTGGACTGGCATAGGCTTTTGTTGAGAACAAAGTTAAATTGCCCGCTTTCAGTGGAGTATTGTTTTAATAACTCAAAATAAACTATTTTTTTTCTCATTATACTAAAAGTAGGGTGGTTCGTTATAGTCACTTATTTCTCTTTATATTAAAAGTAGGGTGGTTCATTAGTCATTTTGCGAAAAGGCTTAAACATCACAAACAACACCAACCACTCCCAAACTAATGACATTATTATCTAAATACCACAATCTTATACGTGCAGGTAAGAAGTCACTCATAATATTGAAAGAACATTTCTAATGATCACATAACTTTATTATCTAAATATAATCAAGAGTATTTTAAGTCCGCGTATTTAATGCCAAGCACAGCCGCAATTATTAATATTTTTTAAAATTATAATTATTAATATTATTTCTCATTTTATTACGTTAAAATAACCTTCTCCACTAACGAAAACATACTGTTATTTTGTATTGTGTTTGCTTTGTTATCATTTTGCGCAAATTTGAAAGAGAAGCATAGATTTGAAGTTAATGTCGAATATTTTATTGTACGCATATCTATGTTTGTTGTAGTGTCTGTAACTATTTGGAAAATTCCTAAGGTCATTAATTTAATAATGTCCCGCAGTGTACTCGAAGCTTATCGTTCATTAATTAAACAAACACGAACGCACGTATGTTGTCGATCCGGAAAGATTAAACATGCGATTCTAGACCTACGGTTGATTAAATGTTGCCTCGTTACAGACTCTTGACTGAAAGCGGTTTCGCGAAAGATAGGTAATTAAAAGTGTCATCACTCCGGATTTAACTGAAGGAAAAATGTTCCACAGCAATTGATTAAAATTGATTTACTGTTTTGAAATGTACACGTAAATGTATCTATCTTATCACTGTCTTCATAAAGTGACGTTTAAATTCCTCTTGATTTACTGTTTGGAAATGTACACGTAAATGTAATATGCTCTCTCTCTTTCTCTCTCTCACTTTCTTTCTCTCTCACCCCCCCCCCACACACACACACATACACATATATAGACACAGACATTCAAACTCTAAAATCCCACAAAGTAAAGAGTGTTTAATTGATCAAATGCTTCAATTTATACTGCTAGAATATCTCTGTCTGTCTGTCTGTCTGTCTCTCTGTCAGACACACACATAGAAATCTATTCAGACATACAGACTCTGTACAGAGTGTCCTTAAATACTTCCATGTAATCTGCTATAATTCAAGAATTGCGTGTCAGGAAAGAAGGAAGTTTTCACCTAATGAAGGAGAGGATGGAGGGAGGAAGGGGAAGGAAGGAAGGAAGGAAGGAAAGGAGAAAGGGAGGGGGAGGAAAGAAGTGAGGTACGGTCAAGGTCATTTGCTAAATGATGCTCGAATTTTTACTCGCAAAGTGACTTATAATCTAGCCTTCCAATAAACAAATCCATTTATGTTTCTAACAATGCATTCATTTTAATTTTCCACCCGAGCAAATAGTCTAGTTTTAAATAAAAAATACTGCTACTTTCAGAATTAGTATGAATTAAAACTACTAATGACGTCACTATGAACAGTGCTACTGATACTACTGCCAAGAGTACAACACTGATATAACTCAATGGCTTGCTTCATGTTAAACAATTTCATTTAAATGTCATGGCGTGGTATTTTAAAGTGTTTAAAACGTATATGAGAATAAGTGCACTAAATAGTTTAAATTCACCCCTTCTCCCTCTCTTTATAGTGAAATTGTGTCCAAATTAATGACAAGCATTGTATGAAAGACAAATCCATTGTACGATAATGTCGACTATATGTTCATTATTTACATGTGTTTACATCATGTCTGTCCCGCATCCAATCATGTATCTGAATTAATTAGTATGTTCATACACTCTTCATAGCTTTTCATCAAATGTTATTTTGTGGACACATCCAGCCAACATGAAAATAAATGTTAGTATCATTTTGATGTTTGCCCCCACCATGTGCACTGTAACGTCAATGAACACATCGCATGTCTTGAGGTAAGAACTGTGGAAATTGACAGCAGTGGTACTCGAGGTCAAAAGAGAGAGAGAGTCTATATTCTAATGCTGTGTGTTCAAATCGCAATCAGTAATATGTATGCCAATTATTGAATAGCATTTTCCTATCCTATACTCGAGTGCTAAGAATTCAAATCGCAATCAGTGAAATCGATGCCAATTGAAATAGCATTTTCTTAGTCTATACTCTAATGCTAAGTGTTCAAATCACATTCAATAATATGTATGCCAATAATTGGAACAGTATCGTTAAGCCGTTATGAACGTGTTCAACTTTATGTCTACTTGCTTTTAAATATTTTTTTTCCATTTCCTGGCAACACAGACTTTGTCGGCGGCTTGAACACGTCATCAAAAACACTACACGAAAGTGATACGTAAGATTTGCTTGTGTCATATAGCATTACGTAGCGTGCAGTTCAAAAACATTTCCGGTTCGGTGTGTATGTGTGTTCGGAGGTGTGAAGTCATACTGTTTTAGTTTAATTTTACGCTATTTTCTCCCTGGTCCAGTTAGTACGCTTAGCTTTTCGTTGCTCTCGCAAAACAAATGTTCAGCACCTTGAGAGAACTTAACTTCCGGAAAAGGGAAGTAATTAGCCTGCATTAGTACTGGGAATGAAGTGTGTGTATGGGGGGGGGGGTATGGTGGTGTCTGATGAGAACAATTATAAAATTATCTGTGCAATACTGCTCGAGTGCCAGCCAGATGTTTGCAGTTTTTAATTTCAAAGAGATCTACAGAGTCTGTAACTTACAGTACATTGCGCCAACATTAACACTTGATGTGGGACTAAAGTCGACACCCTTATCATCAAGAAGGAAGCAGTTAACAGTCAAACAACTGTTTTCGAACCTTGGACTTCTTCAGCAAGAAGCTAGTGCCCAACCGATATGCCCCTACTTAAAACCAAGACACCCCACCCCCCAGAACATCCACGACTTTCTAAAAATGAATCCTACAAGAAAACAGACCTACTTTTACATTTACCTCGAAATCCAAATCGTTCAAACGATTTATCGGTTTCTTTGTCTTCCGTTTAGTGCATTAGGCTTTTAAATCGACCGACCACTTCCGAAGTCGACTGACCGCTAAGACGGTCTAATATTAAAGATGTTCAATCTTGTACATAATAGATTCACACCCTGCAAAGCTGATTGCGGGTACTTTCTAGTTCAAACTAATTTGACGATGGGCGTGAACAGCAAAAGGCTCGAGCGGTTTAACCATGGCGTGTGAATAAAATCGTGTTGACATATTTTACTAACCAGTCCCGGATGTTTTGGTCGGGTATTCTCGGTCAGTAATTAGACACGTAACAGGATATTCTGGCTTAGTAATCAGATATTGCTGTTTGGAGTAAGGTTCAAATCTTTTCACGCCCTTTCAGAGAAGACGGTAATTGTCACTTGGCACGAGTTTGAGGTTCGTGTGACTGAAGTCGCCAGCCGTCCCCGGAACAACTGATTCTAAAGGTAAAGTTTTAGTTTTAGTCTTAAGTTTCTTTAAAGTATATTGCTTTGTTTCCATTGATTTGTGCACTGAGTGGATACTGTACACAAGCAAATATTGCGCGCGCGCACACACACACACACACACACACACACACACACACACACACATTTCAATGAACAGAAGCTAACTTTTACATGCAAGATTAACATATATTGACGAGAGCACAGAGACGAGGCAGGGAGTTACACATAGTAACTGGAAGACAGACTAAAGATACACCGAGGTGTGAGACACTGAAACATAGAGGCAAAGATAAAACTTAAGATGAACCTTTTTTTGTTAGATGCTCAATGCAAATTATAGATGCATTCTTCCCAGCCTGCCCAGGAACAGCCTAATGGATGTCATTTGCTGTCACTGTGAATATTAGACAAATATATGACGTTCTGAACATCTTATGACATGTTCTCTCTTAACCCCGTGAAAGAGAGTGTCACATAATGGTTTATGTAGCCCACACCCACCCTCCTCTAAAAATAGACTACATTAAACCTACCTTCTAGAAAAGCTTACCTTGATCCCTAGGCTGGTAACATACCTGAAATTTCCAGACAACTCTTTAAACTAACCAATCAAAGTGCAGCTCAGCCACGTGAACGAATGTACTAGAAAAACATCTGTAAATTATTAGTCGAATGCAGCTGACCACTGAGGCAACACATATTTTGGCTCCCAGTGTTAAGAAAGTATAATCATACTACTAACCTTATTGCCAGTTATCCACACAGAAGGAAATTATTCTCTGTATATATTATGGCCAAAAGTGTGTGGTTTTGCTTATCTAACTAATATTATGCTCTTCATAATTAACTAGAATTTATTTTGTTATATTTTGCTTATGATATTTAACATTAACTTTAAAATTTATTTTGTTATAATATTTAAATGTTGTGATGACCATGTAAGTAAGAGTGTTCTGTCAGAGAGCACATAAAGACGATTTCTGAGCCCATGTGTATTTGAGCAGATCTTCATCTTGGATGTCACTTTATTCTGGATGTAGTTATGTGGTTATGTGGTTATGATGATCTGTGATGCAACACCAGAATGGAACAACCCATATATCACTGGGACCCCAGACGTCACATCAGAAAACCAAAAAGCTGAACAGCTTTGTAGACAAACTCTAGTAAAGTACTTTACAGTTCACCCAGAAACATTCAGTGTTCTCTTATAAAATAAACTCATTTCTATTTCGCTCATGTGAATGAACCAAATAACTACTACAGTACCAAAGGGACTCAAAGTGAATATTCTCTTACAACACCACGAGGTCGTGATTATGAATTTAAATAATATATATAAGCACTAAGGAGTGGACCTATGAATACTAGAAAACAGATCTCTTTGCAAGAGGAGTGGACCTATAAATGTTGCAATGATTTCACTGAATTTGCATCCGCGTTTATTCGTGTGATTGTGTGTATGTCAACGTGTGCGATTACGTGGCAGGTCCAAGCGCGAGTCTGCAATGGTCAGCATTAAGCTTCATTCTTTCTCCATGGGCAGAGGCAAATTTCTAATGT
Source organism: Sinotaia quadrata (assembly GCA_028829895.1). Taxonomy (NCBI): domain Eukaryota; kingdom Metazoa; phylum Mollusca; class Gastropoda; order Architaenioglossa; family Viviparidae; genus Sinotaia; species Sinotaia quadrata. The sequence goes on along the minus strand of CM054177.1, from coordinate 50,517,495 downwards.
CTTCAGTCTTCATTTCAAGTCTGGGTGCCCGAAAGCCTTCAAACACTGTGACGTCAGAATCAAGCGAAGCTCGCCAAGCTCATCATCCTCGTTCAGTCAGACCTCCGCCCAGGACAGTACGGTAACGCAAGTCATTAAACTGAATATGATTCAAAGGGCAGAGTGATGATGCACTGAACACCTACACCGACAAAGGATAGCTGTTTAACACTTCATGCTCGAGTACATAATTCAACCCTTCCATGCTGTGTACGTTCTACCTCAACACCATCCTTCCATGTTATTAGTATTACTCATAGAGACAATAGTATGTGTTTGAATACCAAGACAACACTCATAGAGACAGTAGTATGTGTTTGAATACCAAGACAACACTCATAGAGACAGTAGTTATGTGTTTGAATACCAAGACAAACAGTTATAGAGACAGTAGTTATGTGTTTGAATACCAAGACAAACAGTTATAGAGACAGTAGTTATGTGTTTGAATACCAAGACAAACAGTTATAGAGACAGTAGTTATGTGTTTGAATACCAAGACAACACTCATAGAGACAGTAGTTATGTGTTTGAATACCAAGACAACACTCATAGAGACAATAGTATGTGTTTGAATACCAAGACAACACTCATAGAGACAGTAGTATGTGTTTGAATACCAAGACAACACTCATAGAGACAGTAGTATGTGTTTGAATACCAAGACAACACTCATAGAGACAGTAGTATGTGTTTGAATACCAAGACAACACTCATAGAGACAGTAGTTATGTGTTTGAATACCAAGACAACACTCACAGAGACAGTAGTTATGTGTTTGAATACCAAGACGAACAGTTATAGAGACAGTAGTATGTGTTTGAATACCAAGACAAACAGTTATAGAGACAGTAGTATGTGTTTGAATACCAAGACAAACAGTTATAGAGAGTGCAGCATTTAAATGTGTACGAAGGACAGCAGTTTCAGGAACAGTACTTCAGTTTCTCAATGTCTGCACTTTCAGAGACACTAATATTGGTTAGTATACCAAAGATTTCAGTAACTGAGACACTACCGGTTAGTATACCAAAGATTTCAGTAACTGAGACACTAATACCGGCTAGTATACCAAAGATTTCAGTAACTGAGACACTAATACCGGTTAGTATACCAAAGATTTCAGTAACTGAGACACTAATACCGGTTAGTATACCAAAGATTGCAGTAACTGAGACACTAATACCGGTTAGTATACCAAAGATTTCAGTAACTGAGACACTAATACCGGTTAGTATACCAAAGATTTCAGTAACTGAGACACTAATACCGGCTAGTATACCAAAGATTTCAGTAACTGAGACACTAATACCGGTTAGTGTATCAAAGATTTTAGTAACTGAGACACTAATACCGGTTAGTATACCAAAGATTACAAGTAATATAAGTAATAGATATGATAGTATTAGTATATTAATGAGTGTAGTAATAGAGACAATTATTACGTATATGTGCAATCAGTCGACCAGTGATGAACACTAATTTCTATGTCTACACTAATGACTGTGTGAAGCGAATAGTAGGTATTCCAAATAAATGAGTCGAACCAAAAATATGAAATAAACTGAAATAAAAATAACTGATATAACGCATGAAAACAATGAGCTAATCACTGGAATATCCATCCCTGCGAGTCATACCGAGAGAGAATTAGCTCTTATGAAAGATTAGATTTACTCCTACCAGGAATTGCAAGTAAGCCACATATTTCCTTCTGAAAGATAGACTTCTGTCTGAGATCACACACATAATCAAGTGTCACAGTTTCGGCTAATGACAAACGTAATATTTTCTCTCAAGATGCAGATTATGGCCAGGAGCATGGTTATTGTGATGTGTCATAAAATATCGTTTAGTTATTTATATCCGGGTCACATAATCAAGTGTCACAGTTTCGGCTAATGACAAACGTAATATTTTCTCTCAAGATGCAGATTATGGCCAGGAGCATGGTTATTATGATGTGTCATAAAATATCGTTTAGTTATTTATATCCGGGTCACATAATTATGTGTCACAGTTTCGGTAAATGATAAATATTTTCCTTGAAGCGGTGACGAGTCCCTGGAAGAGCAAGGCCAGGAACACTTTTACTTAGATTAGTTAACGAAAGTCGTTGATATGGTTTGTGTGTTTGTTGTTGTGTCCTTGTTGGCGTGATGTGTGTATGTTGTTATGCCGTGTCAATGTTGAAGTGATGTGTGTTTGTTGTTATGTCATGTAGTAATTAATGTGATGTATTTATAGTCTTTTGTTATAGATAATATATATTCGAGTGTGGTGTTAAAACCTTTGTGATCAGTTGTGATCATACGATGTAGTGGAGGTGGTTTAGTTATGTGAGTATGGTGGGGGTGGTTTAGTTTATGTGAGTATGGTGGGGGTGGTTAGGTTTATGTGAGAATGGTGGGGGTGGTTTGCTGTACCTGATGTAGTAAGTTTGTCGATGGTAATGTATTAAACATCTTGTTGGCAATTTTGGTGATGTTACTCTACTATATTTGTTGTTGGTGTGTTTGAGGTTTGTCGATTGTAATAGTTTGTTATTGCGGTAGTTGGTATGGTTAATGGTGTGCTTAGTATGTGGAAGTTTGTTATTGTTTGGTGAGTGCAGTGGTGATGGTAGTTGCTGGTGTACTATAGTTGTTGTAATTAAGTGGGATGAGTGGATGTAGTTTTTATATTGCTGATGAGTGTAGTAGTAGTCATATTATAGCTTTTGTAACAAAGTGGAATAGTGTTGTGAGCAGTTTGTTACTGTTGCAGTATGTTTCAACAATTGATTAGTAAGATTGTGTTCGTTTCTGTACCAACCACTGACTCTTAAGTTTGTGCTTGTTTGATTACCACTTACTGATCAGTAAGTTTGTGTACGTTTGATTACTAGTACCTGATAGGTAAGTTTATGTTCGTTTGATTACTAGTCGCTGATTAGTGAGTTTAAATTCGTTTGATTATTAGTACCTGATTGGTAAGTTTATATTCGCTTGAGTAGACTGTCGAACTAAACTGATAGCTGTAAACTGCTTGAGTAGACTGTCGAACTAAACTGATAGCTGTAAACTGCTTGAGTAGACTGTCGAACTAAACTGATAGCTGTAGACTGCTTGAGTAGGCTGTCGAACTAAACTGATAGCTATAAACTGCTTGAGTAGACTGTCGAACTAAACTGATAGCTGTAAACTGCTTGAGTAGACTGTCGAATTAAACTGATAGCTGTAAACTGCTTGAGTAGACTGTCGAACTAAACTGATACTGTAAACTGCTTGAGTAGACTGTCGAACTAAACTGATAGCTGTAAACTGCTTGAGTAGACTGTCGAACTAAACTGATAGCTATAAACTGCTTGAGTAGTGTCACAAAACGGGAGGCTCGTTACAAGCCGACCTCGAGCTGAAGTTAGAGATGCAAGGGGTGAGAGTCTAATTTTGGCCTGCTCCGGTGCACCTCCAAGAAAAGCCCGGTGACGTATGCCAGTACTACGTCGCGTCAGTTGTTACATAGACACACATGACATACTCCATTGATGTTTGGGTGGGGCCCACTTTATTAATGTCATGCCAAGGAACGTTTTATTGGCGGTGTGTGTTGTGAGTGTGTATCATAAATGTGAATAAATGGACGAACAGACGAACGGTGCAAAACAATAGTACAAATTCTTTCGTCCCTCTCAAAAACTATGAATAACAAGAGAGTTGAAAGATGTTTAAATCAGGTTATTTATTTCCCGATTTAAAAGGGGCACTACTCTTTCGCACAGTGATTAATCATTCATTCAACTTTCCAATGTCATACACTCTGTGGGAAATAAGGGGAGATGAAAATGATGAAATTCAAAATATAAAATAAAGATTAATTATACAATTCTTATGCGGCAAATGGGGCCGCTTTAACAATAGTTGACATGTAAAATAAGCATTACTTTTAACATTAGAGTTCTTATTTTGCAAACGATATAATAGTGTTCATTTTCTTAAGAGTCCTAGACTTAAGTATGTGCGCGTTAGCCGTGCTAATGATTACTCACTATTAATGTCAGAGTTCCAAGGAGATGACGTAAGTTCACACGTCACTTATAAGCGGCACTTCAAAGTGAAGACGGGACGCAATTGAGGCGTCGCATTACAGGTGAAGACTCTGCAGAATCTAGGCACCACTTTCAGATTATCACTGGGGAGAAATCTGAAATTTAGCTGACTGCTGTCAGCCTCGATAATTATCGTTGTTTGTCGTGGACACGGACACCTCAACGACGTTTAGCATTATCGGATGGAGTCGTCCAGTGGGATGTGTCGTCGCATTACATTGAGTGTAGAAATCCGGATATGTATCTCCGACGCTAGCCCCTCAATTTGCGGGATAGACTGCCAAAACGAACTCAGGCAGGGGGACGAACAAGTTGGTCCCTCGCGTCGTTAACTGCATACAACCAGCGTCGTGTGCATGGGTTTTTCTTGACAGCGAACTTTCCACTTTGCCAAAAGTTATACTGAGTAATTTTGCCTCGTTACTCAATATATGGCATCAGACGGATGGAAAACGGATGGAAAGAGATTATTGCAGCTTTCCTTTATGAAATCTCTGTACATGAGATAATTCATACGTGAAGTTAGACTGGCTTCAGACGAATCGACGTTTTCAACATTGAGAATAAAAGTCTTCATTTTGCCTCTTATATAGCTCTCACTGAAGGTTTCCAAAACTTCCAGAAGCTATGTCCTGTGACATGATTTTTGCCTTGGATATATAGTGGTAATCGTGATGCACGCTTTTCTGTGGTCAATCCTAATGCGCACTGGCCATTTCACTCGTCAACAACACGTGACGGTATTGCGCAGTTGTCCCAATTTATTTAATATACATATTCTTCATAAACTAATATATATATTCAATATGATAATTAACACACACTGCGTCACGAACGTCTGTCTACTAAAGAGATCTTAGGTGACCGTTACTGGAATTTACATGCTACATATGTAAAATAACAAAACTCGGATTACTTCAATTAGTTTTGTTAGCGGTTTTTTAAAATGAAATAAAATATAATTTCTGTCCCTCATTTCCTGTGACAACCCCCTTCTTAAAATTGATTGGAGCTCACAGAGTGGAAATCAATTAGGAACAAAAAAATTTTATTTCACACGATAGTCTCCACAGGAATTATATGCGCATCTGTGGAGAGACTATCCTCTCTCTTGTTTATATCGCGGTTATGGCATGCCGGGATAATGCATCGGCACCCGAATTTTCTCTGCCCGCGATGTGTTCGACAACGAAGCTATACTCCTGTAGCAGGAGTGTCCATCTAGTTAGCCTAGCGTTATCATACATGCTAGTGCGCAGATATGTCAGCGGCTTATGATCGCACTGCAGGATGAATGGTTTAGAGTACAGATAAGCACTAAATTTCTTGAGTGCCCATACGATTGCTAAGCACTCTTTTTCAATCGTAGAGTACCGTGTCTCACGATCTAACAGTTTCTTAGACGCGTATGCTACCGGTAGGTATTCGTCATCTGTCTCTTGGAGAAGTATGGCACCGAGGCCTTCATCTGATGCGTCGGTCCTGACAATAAATCTCTTGTCAAAGTCTGGTAACTGTAGGACGGGTTTACTGGTCAAGATGTCCTTCACTTTTTCGAGGGCGGTGCTACACTCTGCCGTCCATCGTATTTTCGTGGGTTGTTTGTTTCCAGTTAAGTCCGTCAGTGGTTTAAGAAGCGTACTGAAGTTTGGGACAAATTTTCGGTAGTACCCCACTAGCCCCAAAACTGCCCTGACCTGTTTCTTTGTAGTCGGTAAGGTCATGTCACGAATGGCTGCAGTCAAGTCTAGATTTGGGCCTATTTGTCCGTCACTTATGATATGGCCAAGAAATTCAATCTCTCGAAAGCCCGCGCGAACTTTGGAGGGTTTCACGGTCAATCTATGGCGCTCGAGAATGTCAAGTAGACCATCCACTGAGGATAAATGTTGGTCCCATGTTCCTGTTGCTACCAGTATGTCATCAAAGAAATTCAATGCGTTAACGCTCTCTAACGGTAATTTTCGCATGAAGCGCGCGAATGTTGCGGGTGCGTTCGCTAGTCCGAACGGTAGTCGGGAAAACTGAAATAAGCCTAGCGGGGTTGGAAAGGCTGTTTTTGGTCTGTCGTCAATAGCAACTGACAGTTGCCAGTACCCTTTGCACATGTCAAACTTTGAAAAGTAATGTGCCTTGGTTAGTTTTGCGAATAATTCGTCCTGATTTGGAATAGGTTCCGCATCGAATTCAGTTATCTCATTTAACTGTCTGTAGTCCACACAAAAACGAAGCGTACCGTCTTTCTTTTTAACTAAGACGACCGGTGATGAATATGGGGAGATTGACTGTTCAATCACGCCCTGTTTTTGCATTTCACGCACCTGTTCTGCTATGTACTTTGTGCTCTCATATTTCTGTGGGTACTGTTTTAAGCGTATCGGTTTGTCACTTAAAAGTTTGATGCGGTGTTCAACCAAATCTGAGTGGCCCGGTTGGTCGGTGAATATGCGCGCGTGTCTGTGTAAGAGGTTTGACATTGCGTCGCGCTGTTCGACAGTTAAGTTTGAGTCAATCTCGACTTGATCGACTGTAACTGCAGAGTTAGGCTGGGTTTCGGCGGACATCATGTCTGTTCTGAAATTGGAGTCTTCCAATTGTATCAGTGCGACATTCACGTTTTGTATCGGTTCGTCGCTGCGTTCATAGTAACGCTTTAGCATATTTATGTGATAGGTTTTCTGCTTATTTCCTATCTGTATGCTATAATCGTTCTGCTTCACACGCTTAATAACGCGGTAGGGTCCACGCCAGTGCATTTGCATGCGGTTGTTATGCGTGGGCCGCAAGAGTAACACGAGCTGACCTGGTTCGAGGTCACGTTCCACAGCCGTACGGTCAAAATTTCGCTTGTATCGGGGTTGTTTTTCGCGAACGTTTTCCTGTGCTAAGTGACACGTTTCGGTCAGACGTTGACGTAGTTCGGCTACGTACGTGTGAACATCTTTGCTATCGGTCACAGTGTCTCCCTTGACCCATGTTTCTTTAATTAGCTTAAGGGGACCACGAGGTTGCCTGCCGTATAGTAGTTGGAACGGTGAATAGCCCGTACTCTCTTGTGGGAGTTCGCGATACGCGAAGAGTAATGGTGCTAGAAAACGCGGCCACTGGTCGGGTTGTTCCGAGGCCATTTTAATTAACATTTTCTTTATTGTACCGTTGAAACGTTCAACGGCACCATTAGACTGAGCGTGATATGGTGATGAGAACAACTGTTTACACGCTAGTAGACGCATTGTTTCAGCCATCATTGCTGAGGTGAATTGAGTGCCCTGGTCACTCAATATTTCTCGAGGTACACCAGTACGAGAAAATACGTCTATTAAAGCGTCTGCGACTTCGATTGCTGTGATGCCCTTTAATGCGACTGCTTCTGGATATCGCGTTGCAAAATCCACGATTGTTAGGATATAGCGATATCCTCCTTCGGCCGCGGGAATGATTGGGCCAATAATGTCTACTGCGACTTTTAGGAAGGGTTCCTCTACTGTTGGTACTATCTCGAGGGGAACTCGACTGACACGCCCTCGGTCAATATGTTGTTGACACTGCGTACATGTACGAACGTACGAGCGAACATCCCTACTCAGGCCTGGCCAAAAGAAGTCTTCACGAACTCGCTGCTCAGTGCGACGCGCGCCCTGATGTCCGGACATGATTGAGTCGTGTGCAAAGCTTAGAATCAGCGGTCTGAGTGGTGTAGGAGTAAATAGACACGTGGTGCTTCTAGTATCATTTTCCTTATAGTCGGTGCGCCGAAACGCTAGCCCGTCCTTCAGGAAATACGTAATTGTCGCGTACTTGCTGGACGTAATAGTGTTTTTCCGTGCCAGCTTTAGCAATGAGGACAAGCTTTTGTCCTCCTGCTGCAGGTGACTGAGTTGACTTGGGGTCAACTGCGGAAATGTGTTCTCGACTATCTTTAGAGCTGGGGGTCCTTGTTTACTACGTTCCCGTTGTGCTCTAGTGGTTACGGGGAGAACAGGATAGATGTCATCAGTGTGTGCGTCACACTGTTCGGGTGATAGTATGAATCCGAACTGCATGTCTCTTATTACTGCGGCGGTGACTGTACCGGAAAATACGGATGACGTAACATGTACAGTGGCTCTTGGACATGTACTAAGGTGTCCCATAACACATCGAATGCGGACACTACCCCTTAGATACTGTTCAGGGCGTACAAGTTTAGCATTTATGCAGCTTATGGACGCGCCTGTATCGACCAGTATTTTGACTTTTTGTCCGTTTACTGTAGCCTGTTGGGTCTTTAGAGTTGCACCTGTTTCAGTGCATACTTTTACATCACGTGGACTGGGACAGTTCTGAGAACTATGCCCCTTCCCTTTGCAAGTGTAACATGTCATAGGTGGGGGGTCACGTGTGTGACGTCGTACGTCTTGTGACTTAGTATATGTCCGCTGTACCGGTTCGGGTTTTTCCGATTTCGTCATTGGTCGGTTCGATTTCGGTGTATACTTCTGCCGATTTGTAAGAGGAGGGCGTGGCGCACTCCTCGTAATTACCGGATCAGGGTAATCATTATACGTGTCTGCTAACTTCAACATATCACAGAAGTTAGTCGGGGGATTTCGCTGCAAATATGTCGTCATTGCAGGCGGAGCAATATGGAGAAATTGATCTCTTAATATCAAATCAAATAGGCCCTCATATGTCTTCTGGATATCTGTCAAATCAATCCATCTATCAAGATAATGGCGTAACCGGGTACCGAAGGCTTGCATGGTGTCATTTGCTTTAGGTATGGCTCTCCTAAACATTTTTCGAAAGCCTTCTGCTGTACATTGAAAAGTACGCATCAAACCCGTTTTGAGATCTGCATAAGTAATAGCGGGATCGCGCGTTAGATCAGTAAATGCGCGCGAGCTTTCACCTTGAAGTATTTGACCGAGTTGTTGTTTCTTTTCAATGTCAGTGTAATTAAAGTTGGCAATGAAACTGTCAAAGCGTGTCAAAAACTCGTCAATCGTCTCGACTTCAGGGTTGAAGAAAGCTAGCCGTGTACGGGGTTTATTTAATTCGGCCTGTTGCTTAGCAGTCCCATCTAACAACTTCTCTCTAGCTGTTACCTCTTGCTTAGCTAACTCAAGCTGTTCCTGATGTGCTCTAGCTTTTAACTTAAGCTTTCTCTCTTCTACTTCCTGCCTTTTATCTTCTAAATCCCTAGCAGACTGAATCTTTAATAACTCTATTTCTCTTGCCTCTTTCGCTCTTTTTTCCTCTAGCTCATTTTTCCTATCCTCTAGTTCTCTCAGGTTTTGCATCTCTAGCTGTTTAGCTATCTGTCTCTTATCTTCTAACTCTATAGCTTCTTTCGATCTTTTTTCCTCTAGCTCTCTCAGAGTTTGCATCTCTAGATGTTTAGCTAACTCTCTCTTATCTTCTAACTCTATAGCTTCTTTCGATCTTTTTTCCTCTAGCTCTCTCAGAGTTTGCATCTCTAGATGTTTAGCTAACTCTCTCTTATCTTCTAGCTCTCTCAAAGTTCGCATCTCTAAATCCTTAGCTACCTGTCTCTTTTCTTCTAGCTCTCTCGCCTCTTTCGCCTCATTTTCTTTCGCAACATACCATTTAGCTATCTCCTCATCCACGTATTCCTTTAACTCGGCTTTTTCATACCCGAATTCTCTACCCATAGCCATGAGTTCTTTCTTTATGTTTACTAGCTCGGCCATTTTTAAAATTGCTAGTTATCACGAGTATGGTTAAAGTGACTTAGAATATTCGCGGGATTTTGACCTCTGTAGGTCACAAGTGGTGCAATGGTGTGCGTATGAACACCAGCCACCACGTGATTAGGATTATTACAAACACGAGTAAAAGAAATCCTAATCGGAAATTTGCAAAGTTAGCAAAATTAGCAAAACAACAGTTGCTAATGTAGCGTACAAAATATCGATCTATGTACGTCTAAACACGAGTCGGTACGCGTTAACGATAATAGCGTAAAGATTATAAAACTTATTTCAACACAATAATAAGTCTTATCGAAATCCAGTTCACCTAAGTCTCAATAGCAAGCCCTAACATGCAATAAACAATGCATAATGGTGATGAGATAGAAAAGCAGGAAAGAGATGACACTTTCTTACAACAACACAATTTACCTTGTCAGATCACGGTCAGTGGTCACCAGATGTCACAAAACGGGAGGCTCGTTACAAGCCGACCTCGAGCTGAAGTTAGAGATGCAAGGGGTGAGAGTCTAATTTTGGCCTGCTCCGGTGCACCTCCAAGAAAAGCCCGGTGACGTATGCCAGTACTACGTCGCGTCAGTTGTTACATAGACACACATGACATACTCCATTGATGTTTGGGTGGGGCCCACTTTATTAATGTCATGCCAAGGAACGTTTTATTGGCGGTGTGTGTTGTGAGTGTGTATCATAAATGTGAATAAATGGACGAACAGACGAACGGTGCAAAACAATAGTACAAATTCTTTCGTCCCTCTCAAAAACTATGAATAACAAGAGAGTTGAAAGATGTTTAAATCAGGTTATTTATTTCCCGATTTAAAAGGGGCACTACTCTTTCGCACAGTGATTAATCATTCATTCAACTTTCCAATGTCATACACTCTGTGGGAAATAAGGGGAGATGAAAATGATGAAATTCAAAATATAAAATAAAGATTAATTATACAATTCTTATGCGGCAAATGGGGCCGCTTTAACAATAGTTGACATGTAAAATAAGCATTACTTTTAACATTAGAGTTCTTATTTTGCAAACGATATAATAGTGTTCATTTTCTTAAGAGTCCTAGACTTAAGTATGTGCGCGTTAGCCGTGCTAATGATTACTCACTATTAATGTCAGAGTTCCAAGGAGATGACGTAAGTTCACACGTCACTTATAAGCGGCACTTCAAAGTGAAGACGGGACGCAATTGAGGCGTCGCATTACAGGTGAAGACTCTGCAGAATCTAGGCACCACTTTCAGATTATCACTGGGGAGAAATCTGAAATTTAGCTGACTGCTGTCAGCCTCGATAATTATCGTTGTTTGTCGTGGACACGGACACCTCAACGACGTTTAGCATTATCGGATGGAGTCGTCCAGTGGGATGTGTCGTCGCATTACATTGAGTGTAGAAATCCGGATATGTATCTCCGACGCTAGCCCCTCAATTTGCGGGATAGACTGCCAAAACGAACTCAGGCAGGGGGACGAACAAGTTGGTCCCTCGCGTCGTTAACTGCATACAACCAGCGTCGCGTGCATGGGTTTTTCTTGACAGCGAACTTTCCACTTTGCCAAAAGTTATACTGAGTAATTTTGCCTCGTTACTCAATATATGGCATCAGACGGATGGAAAACGGATGGAAAGAGATTATTGCAGCTTTCCTTTATGAAATCTCTGTACATGAGATAATTCATACGTGAAGTTAGACTGGCTTCAGACGAATCGACGTTTTCAACATTGAGAATAAAAGTCTTCATTTTGCCTCTTATATAGCTCTCACTGAAGGTTTCCAAAACTTCCAGAAGCTATGTCCTGTGACATGATTTTTGCCTTGGATATATAGTGGTAATCGTGATGCACGCTTTTCTGTGGTCAATCCTAATGCGCACTGGCCATTTCACTCGTCAACAACACGTGACGGTATTGCGCAGTTGTCCCAATTTATTTAATATACATATTCTTCATAAACTAATATATATATTCAATATGATAATTAACACACACTGCGTCACGAACGTCTGTCTACTAAAGAGATCTTAGGTGACCGTTACTGGAATTTACATGCTACATATGTAAAATAACAAAACTCGGATTACTTCAATTAGTTTTGTTAGCGGTTTTTTAAAATGAAATAAAATATAATTTCTGTCCCTCATTTCCTGTGACAAGTAGACTGTCGAACTTAACTGATAGCTGTAAACTGCTTGAGTAGATTGTCACACAAACTGTTTGCTAAACGGCAATCACAGGGGCAGTGATTCTCAAGGCGATATCAAATAATATTAACATGTGAAAATAAACGTCGACAGTTTTTTCACTGTTTCATATCCAAGAATTAAATGTTGCATGAGAATAGCACACGACAACGAATGTCTGTTGAATGTACCAGAAATCTTGGAGTATTTTGAAGGTTGTTAACAGAGTAAGACACGTCAACAAATGTCTTTAGCGTGAACGCGAAAATTCCTATATTGTCAGGCAGGTGTCGACAAAACATCTACAGCATGAACACACACGTTCCAGTTTTTTTAAAAGGCAATCACTCTGAGTTACATTTGAGACGCTATTTTTTATTATTATATTCGGGCATGTGGCTGGAAAACCTTGAGGACTTTACTAGCCCCGAGTGAAAAGAGACTCTACACATTTTGACTAGACCCCAAGTGACTTATTAAAACCTTCTATTTAAATCTTGTCATGCACTACTGCCTTCATTTGATGGGCGGGTGAGCTTGGCCTATGAAATATGACGAAACCCGTATGAAATGTTGTTAAAAGAGCTAGCTAAAAGATATCCTGTTTTTATCCCACTCACGGAGACCCGTGACGTAGATACATCATCCTACGGTCACGGTGACAGTCCCTCGTATTCTTTCTTGAATTAATGCCCACAGAAATCTTTTAAGAAGGAATGTTGCTGTTAGTGTAGAATTGTGGTGGAATGAATGCAAGGTTTTTTACTCCACGTATTCCTCTGTATGCTTAGATTTTTCACGTATTCCTCTGTATGCTTAGAACTTTTACGTATTCCTCTGTATGCTTAGAACTTTTACGTATTCCTCTGTATGCTTAGAACTTTTACGTATTCCTCTCTATGCTTAGAACTTTCACGTACAGATCTAAATGGTTATGTTTTCATGCTTTAATGCTGCATGTTAATGTTAATAAAATTTAATCTCTAATCTTTATGTCGATCAAATGTAAATATACAAAGTAAAACTGATTCGTTGTTTATGAACAGTCTGAATTGTCAATCGCATGTGGTTGTGAGACACAAATTGGTTGCGGGTGGTGTGAGAGAACGTCGTTGTTAGATACAGGTGGTTGTTAGACACAGGTGGTCAGACACAAAGTGTGCAGGTGGTTGTTAGACACAGGTGATTGTGAGACAGTGGTTGTTAGATGCAGGTGGTTGCCAGACACAAAGTGGTTGTTAGATGCAGGTGGCTGTGAGACTCAAAGTGGTTGTCAGACACAGGTGGTTGTGAGACATAATGTGGCTGTGAGACACAAAGTGGTTGTTAGACGCGGGTGGTTCTGAGACATAAAGTGGCTGTGAGACACAAAGTGGTTGTCAGACACAGGTGGTTGTGAGACATAAAGTGGTTGTTAGACGCAGGTGGTTGCCCAATGTTTTCTTAACTGCTTGCTATATAACTCGTAAATAGTATCCCCTGAACTTACACATGCCTTTTGGTGTCATATAAAAAAATAATTTAAACATCTAATACTTTAATTTAAAGAGAGCAATAATCTGGACAAACTTACAGAATGTTTCGACTAGTCATTATACATTTTAAAAAGATATTCTGTAAGAGGACTTTAATGCACCACTATGAATAATGTAAACAACAACAAACAAACAAAAAAATGAGTATATTTGAACTCGTATTCTTAAGACTCGATTACAAAGTATATACTTATTTCATGAAGTCAAATTAGGTTTATTGTATCAATTATCTCTCCTTGGGGATACTTTTACAGTACTTTTCTTTCATTTAAGCGAATTATAGTATTTTCTGTTCCCAAACAAATACAACTTTGCACCGCACGCGCGCTTGTGTGTGTAACACGTGTGTCGTGTGTCGTGTGCGCCCTCAGCCACGAATGCCTGTCTTGACAGGTGATGTGCACAGAATCTTGTTTTGTTAGTACACACATACTAGTTAGACCTGTGACATCTGGCGTCATTGAATGTTGAAGTATGTAGGTCAGTTACTGACACCGAGTAACACAATGATGGCGATGTCGGTTGAGTAATAGCAGTACACACAGTCATACGGTCTTGATGCCAGCTATTTCACGTACCGCTGAAAGAGTAATTTTGTTCTCGGCAATGCAAACTAGCCAAGCGTGACAATTATATATTCGTAATTCATGTTTTTCAATCGTCCAACTGACGCTGTCTGCCATGAATTACGTTGATTGTAGCACAGATGTAACTGACGTTTTTGCCATGAGTTATGGCAATGTAGCACACGTCTGCTAGCACTGTCACCATTAGTGATTTAGATGGAGAGAGAAATTTATTTAAAAAAAAATAAAATTCAACATTGAAACAGGAGGAACCACCATCGAAAGCTTGGCAATGAGTTCAATACTCGATGGCCACGTATTAATACAGCAATGCAATAACAAGACAGTGTAAAGTGGCCACGTATTAATACAGCAATGCAATAACAAGACAGTGTAAAGTGGCCACGTATTAATACAGCAATACAATAACAAGATAGTGTAATGTGGCCACGTATTAATACAGCAATACAATAACAAGATAGTGTAATGTGGCCACGTATTAATACAGCAATACAATACCAAGACTGTAATGTGGCCACATACGGTATTCTAGTATGATTTACGAAAAAAATAATTTTAAATTGCGTTAAAACTCCACAAGCATAACCTTGCGTAAACACTACAAGCAGTACATGAAAACGTATCTTCCAGTACCCCCACCCCTTTCAAATCTAAATGAACAGAAAGGATCAAATGGAAACTATATAAACGTGCATTTACGCACAAGACATTTTTACCCAAAAACATTAAATAAAATTATAATACATGTATTGCTACTTCTACTTCTACTACTTCTACTATACTTGTTATTGTTTCTACTTCTGATATTGTCTACTGCTACTGCTACTATTATTAGTGAGCTACTACTTGACTAATAAAGCTACTACTGAAACTATTACTCAACTATTTCTACTTAACTACCACTATTATATTACTGACCCCACTACTAACAATTATTACTGCATCCCAATCATCAACATAGTCTACTAACAATTATTACTGCATCCCAATCATCAACATAGTCTATTAACAATTATATATTACTGCATCCCAATCATCAACATAGTCTACTAACAATTATTACTGCATCCCAATCATCAACATAGTCTACTAACAATTATTACTGCATCCCAATCATCAACATAGTCTACTAACAATTATTACTGCATCCCAATCATCAACATAGTCTACTAACAATTATTACTGCATCCCAATCATCAACATAGTCTACTAACAATTATTACTGCATCCCAATAATCAACATAGTCTACTAACAATTATATATTACTGCATTCCGATCATCAACATAGTCTACTAACAATTATTACTGCATCCCAATCATCAACATAGTCTACTAACAATTATATATTACTGCATCCCAATCATTAACATAATCTATGCCTAAGGAAATACAGCAGTGATGATAATAACATGTATGTGTTATTAGGGACATCTTTAGTGATGCAAAAATTATTAATGTCTTTTACTATAGACTTAAATAATTACACACAAGGTAATATATTAAGCTTTGTATTAGTGTGCATATTAATATATATGCATATATGAGTATATTAATAAACAATCCAATATAATTTTGATAAGTGCTGACATTTTTGCATAGAATGTATATGTATGTTGGTATGTGCTTGCAAATCTTTGTGGAATTTACATAAATGTGCACAATCACTTGTTTGCACTTTCCGAAATAAATATCTACATCAGAACACGTATTACTATATAATCATCATTCCTTAATTCGTCTCATCTAACCCGAACTTTCATAAAATCATACGTAACTGCTGTATTCCAAAGTCAGAAGTTTGTTTCCCCCCCCCCCCCTTCCCCAGGAGGAAAAGAAAGTTTGAGGTTTGGTGTATGCACTTCGGGCAACATTCTATAACAAAAGTCAGCACTATAAATCTACCACTCCTTTCCCTTCCTTCTCCCCCTTAGCTAACTACAATACCCAACAAATTCCTTTATTCCAGTTCATGTTTTGTGTCCCCACAAAGCACAGCGCTGGTTTACACACGCTCCAGTCCCGACTGAGCACCCCGACATATAACAGCCGTGAGGTAGCTTTTGGCTCCTTTCCTTGTGACACGCCCAGTAGTTGTGACCGTACGTACCATATACAGTGTGACTGACGGTCTGGGTATTAGGAACACTTCATTTATCTAACATTTTCCTACAGTGTGTGTGAGTGTGTGTGTGAGAGAAAGATACAACCTAATACAGAGTAAGACAGAGGAAAGGGAAAAACAGCTACAGTGGTTGGGTCTAATATGTGTAGTCGCACTTCAAGTGTTTTGTTCTCTCTATATTTTAGAGGTGGGTCTAAGTCTAACATGTGTTTCAACATTTCAGCAAAATAGAAATCCCACACACATCCTGAAAATTATAATAAATATACTGACACTTTCGGACAGAGAAATATGTTTGTGCTCTCGCAGTCATACAAAAGATAATGGCTGACGTCATAAAGGTGGCTACAGAATATTTAACATATAAAACAATCATTAACGACAATGTACGGCAATTAAAAAAGGTAACTGCAGACAAAAAAAAAATAATCATAAAAGTAGCTACAGACAATATTATATGCACACCCAATCATAAAAGTAGCTACAGACAATATTATATGCACACCCAATCATAAAAGTAGCTACAGACAATATTATATGCACACCCAATCATAAACGTAGTTACAGACTACACAATTTGTACAGCAAAGTAGCTATAGACAATATAACATGAACAGTAGTCATAAAAATAGCTACAGAAGATAACGTGTAGCTAATAAAATTTTAGCTACATACAATATTATAATGTGTAGAGCAATGATAAGAGTAGCTACAAACAAGATAATGTGTAGAGCAATCATAGGTGTAGCTACAGACAATGTAATGTGTAGAGCAATCATAGGTGTAGCTACAGACAATTTAACAAGCAATGCTGGCTAAGGCATAATCTGTACTTACACAGTCGTATGGTACGTGACATGATTAAGTAGTCAGTAAAACTCTTAGAAATTAGTATACTACTAATGTTATACAGATGTAGTCACATGAATATATAGATAGATAATATGGTCGCATAAGTGTATAATTACATTGAGCTACACATAATTAAATGAGATGTGTCTACGAGTCCTGTGTAAAATAATATTTGGAAATAGAGAAATATTTGTGAAATGTTTTCTGGAAAATTCAGCAGTGATATCAAAAACCGTATTTAAGTATACAACTTTATAATAAGTAAAATGTGTCATGAAAATATTACCAAAGAAAATACTTTGACAAAAATATTCATATTTAGTTGAAATTCTGAAGAAGGAAATATATAACAAAATTTCTGCCCTCATTTAGTCTGAGTACACAGCGTGGCACTCAGCTTGTGATTTGTAGCAGATGACACTGTAAATCCTGATATGTGCACATTCTTTCTGGAATGGTGATGGAACATCATTGCAAGCACGTACTTTTATTATTAAATAGACGTTGAGAAGTCTGTGGAATGCTAACTTTCTTCAGGCCGTTCTGAAGAAGAGAAAGGAAGTCTTCTGTGCAAATGGCTACAGTATAAGATTAACTGTCATTGATCGAGATTCCCAAGAGTGACTGCCCCCCACCCCCACCCCCGCGACAAATTACGTACAAAGCCCAACCGAGAGATGTCCACATTTCAAAATAAATGTTATACCAAATGACACAGGGACGATAAATGTTGGTTGAAGTATCACACACAATAAATTATAAGTAAGGAAAGTAATGTGTTTCTTACCTATTTGTTTTTATGAGGTTTATGTGTTTAAGGATTTCCTTACGATTAGTGTGTGTGTTAGTTTAAATCTTAATTAATTTGACGAGGTTGCATTGTATAGTGTGTAACCCACAATAGTAAGTTTTACTATGCAGTGATTTGGTGATTTAGTAAAATTTAGGTTATTTATATTGGATTAACATACATGGTTTTGTGTTTAAAACAACACATTGTTTGAGTAATATGTTGTATAATGCGTTAAAGACTATTGCTGATTATACATCATATTAATTTAACAAATGCTTACTGCATACCGTGCCGTGTGTTATATACTACAAGTTGGTAGTATGCATGGCATTGCGTTATCCAATACCATTTGCTTAGTGTGATGTTTTAAGTTGTTGTATACAACCTTTATATTAACCCTTAATAATGACCTGCTTGTACTCAGTCCATACGTTTAAAACAATATATAAAGGAAAACGTGAATGAAATAAACACTCAATGGTTACATTAAATAGCTACTATAAACAGTGTTGTCACTGTCTTCTACTGTTCTTGGCTCGTTACAACCCACCCCCCTCCACACACACACACGTATTATCTTGTTTGGCTTGTTCATCTAAAATTCAAGATTACTTGATAAACTTCCCTGTGTTTTAAAGTGAGTGATGATAACATTGTACATATATTTATTTCTATGTATTCATGGAGTGACAAAAGAAACACATTATATTTTGTTGCATAATATATACGTCTTTCGGAAGATGAAAGAATGTTAGATTTTGATTTGCTTTTAATTAAAACGAGACGTATACAAACATTGGTGTTATTTGTTTCACAACAAAGATTTTCTTTAGAAACCGCACAAAAGGAATTTGTTTTGCTGAACTGAGTGAAATTAAATAGCTGGCATAATACACATTTGCTTTTGGAAAAAAATAGTGGGGATCACTCAAGGGTTAGCACAGATATTGATCAGTTCCTTCTGGCAAGGTGAATTATAACGAATGCACTGATTGGGTGTGACCATCCTCATTAAATCTTTCTTGACATCGACTTTCGTCACTTTCACTTTCTTCTCTAAAAACCTTCCGTTCGTGAAATTTGATGCCAATAGGTTTGTAACTTAATATTCGTTTCGCATTTTCCTGGGCACGTAAGCCGTGATGCAACCTCTTGATGTAAACACGTGATCATTTGTCGTTACTGAGAACTCAGTACATATAAGTCAACAGTACTCAGGTAAGCGTTTTCTGCAAGGAAACTAATAATTCAAGGACGAAGTATTCAATGCACCGAATGTCCTCTATACATGTAGTTGAGAGGTCAGCTAGTTCGCATGCATAAATTAATTCAAAAACTAACACTTGCTATTATCATTACAAATATTCATTCACATTAGATTATATTGTTTTCTTTTACACTGTTTTGATTCAGTTGACCGTTACATAACCGGACAAGGCTGTGGTGTTAAGGCCTCAAGTTTTAGACGAACTTTAATATGTGTAGGAAACTATATTGATTTGGCTGGATTAAATAAGATACACTTCTAAATGCAAATTTAATACCGCCACTCCGCATCCCCACCCCCACCCCCACCTATAAAAGACGAGAAGTCGAATGTTTTTGTTACGGCGCACTGTCCTAGAACATTTGTTTTTGAAATCAGCTCAATCCTCCCCCTTCCCCTCCTCTCCGCCAAAAATAAAAAAAGAAGCAAAACAAAAAAAAATCCCCTCCCCTCGAAAAAGAAATGGAGGACACACTTATATGTCGCTGTCTTCTCTAGTCGTCAGTCGAGTGTTGAGTCTCTCTTCTGCACATAGGACAGTCCCAGTAAGGATAGAGTTCTGTGGAAAATAGCACTTAAACAGAAACAACAAAACGGTTGACGCTTATAATTGCGATGTGTTTTGTTTAGTCTAATGTCTCTTCCCGCTGCCTGATACGAGCTCTTCTCTATTGATATCTGTGTCGTTTAGTTTTTATTTTTTTATTGCCGCTACATTTACAAAGCCACGGGAAGTTTTTCCCTTATCCCTCACTCCCTCACTCCCATCTCTCTTCCCCCCTCACTCCCTTCCCATCACTTCCTTCTCCAGTCCCCATCACTCCCTTCTCCCTCCACCCTCACTCCCTTCCTCCTCATTCCCTTTTCCCTCACTTCTCCCTTCCACTTACTCCTTTCTCCCTCGCTCCCTTCCCCCCCCCCGCACTCCTGTCTCCCTTCTTCTTCACTCCCTTCTCCCTCGCTCCCTTTTCCCTCACTCCCTTCTCCCTTCCTCCTTACTCCCTTTTCCCTTCCCCTCACTCCCTTCTCCATCACTCCCTTCTCCCTTTTCTCTTCCCCTCACTCCCTTCTCCATCACTCCCTTCTCCCTTTTCCCTTCCCCTCACTCCCTTCTCCATCACTCCCTTCTCCCTTTTCCCTTCCCCTCACTCCCTTCTCTATCACTCCCTTCTCCCTTTTCCCTTCCCCTCACTCCCTTCTCCATCACTCCCTTCTCCCTTTTCCCTTCCCCTCACTCCCTTCTCCATCACTCCTTTCTCCCTTTTCCCTTCCCCTCACTCCCTTCTCCATCACTCCCTTCTCCCTTTTCCCTTCCCCTCACTCCCTTCTCCCTCACTCCCTTCTCCCTCATTGATAAAAGTACTATTAACTTAAAGCTAACCTGGCGCCTTTTTTTTTTTGCCGTGTCGGCTCCAAGCAGAACAACAATTGTGGCAATTTCATGTAACTTGACTGTACCAGAAATTGCTCGATGTAGTAAGTATACCCTGCCATCTTACATCAACAGAGTGCCAAATATTCTTACACACTTGCTGGTCTTTCCTATATTTATATGTCGGTTTTTTAAAGTAGGCATCATGCACTTAAGTTGAGTGCAGTCAGTGTAGAAAATAACGGAAAGATAACCTAGTCCTTCTAACAGATTATTAGACATTGCCCAGAGTACCATCAAAACTGAATGACCCTGGTCGTCATTCCTAGTAGAATTCAATAGCATAAATTCCAGAGAACACAAGAATCACTCCAAATCTTGGTTAAATAAATGGCTTACTGCATAGCTCAAGCATTCCTAATAGTTAGCCAATGGTACCATATGGGTCAACTATAAACAATGGCCATCTACTGGCAAGCTGGAGCTGATCAATGTGTGCTAAGAGAATACAGTGTGGACTCCCTTTTTGTCTGTCTCCATTGGGGAGTTACAGGAAAAGACCTCACAGTGAGTAAAACCAGAGTTTTAAGTCTAAAACTGTCTTTTTCATGTTTCTTTGCGTCTAAACAGAAGGTACATTTTATGTCTTTCTATTTCAGCTGAGTTGCAATGTTTTTCAATTTTCATTTTGGTACCTTGTGTGCTGTTTAATTCTAAGACAGGGGTCGGCAAATTCTGGCCTTTAAACTAGATATGGCCTAGCTAGTATTCCAGTCTTGCCTAATGACCCTCCCCCACATAGTTATTTATTATTGGATTCGGCCTAATTGAATTGTCACGGTTTTATTCCCCTTCATTTCAACAATTTAAATATAGTTGATTTTTTTAAGTAAGAAAGCCAAAATTATTTTAATTGTACAAGCACTGGTTTAGTTAAAGTTCAACATTAGTGTATGTACCGTAGGTATGACTGGCCTAATCAATCCACATATATAATCTTTTTCAAATTATTTCTAACTTTTGTCCATCTCTACCCCTTCCAGTTGTAGAGTGTCTTCTCTTTATTATACATTAAAATGCACAAAATAAAGTGCAAAGACTAGTAATGATGTACTTTTGACCATTTCTGGTCTAGTGTGCCTTCTTGACCTCCTAAAATGGCCTAGTAGTCCAAAACGTTTGCTGACCTCTGTTCTAAGATATCATTTTTATTTTGTTTAGTATAAATAATTTGCAATTTATGCTTGTTGATTTATTTGTAATTAACATGCTAGTCATCATGGGAATTTGTAGTGAGTCTGATAAATGAATGTGGATCTCTGTTGAATAACAATATGATTCAGAACTGTAACCTTGATTTGTAAAATGTTGGATATGACTCACAGAATTTTATATTTTCATTGTTTGGTATGTAACTTTTTTGATAAGGCATAACTGTATATGGAAAAATATAAATGTAACTTTGCCTTGTTGACACAGCTTACATGTATATGGAAAAATATAAATGTAACTTTGCCTTGTTTATACTGCATAACTGTTTCTGGACACTGTAAATGTAACTTTAATTTGTTAATACCATGTAACTGTATCTGAAAAAACATGCAATTTGTGAAAGGACAAGGAATTCATTGTTCACTTGTGGTGAACTAAATGATTGTATTCAGTAATTGTAAATATATTCTGAAGGATAATTAAGGAAAGTGATAATTAATGCCTGCCCATCTGAAATTCTGCAGAAGAATTATTATCATGTTTCTGCAGCCACTGGCTGACTCGCTTTGATACTTTGGTACCTCTAATTCTTTTGGTATTTCTTGGACACCATTTCATCTACCTTGGCACATGTTTTCACTTGTAAATGGGATAACTCACAGTTTGTGAACTAACCACCCAGTGCATAGTTTGTGAGCCTGAAGGCCAGCACATGAAGCCATGATATCACCTACCACAGTGAGAAATAAGGATAGAACTCAGTACACATAATGCTGATTCTTTTCATGAAATTATTTGACTTCTCTCTTATCTTGTGATGTATTTTGTTCATGTCGTCTGAATATAATCAATTGAACTAACCTTGTTAACAGATACTGTTGTCAATTCCAAGAACACAATCATAACAGTTAATAGGAGTCTTTTCAGGCCTGACTCTATATCTACTGTTTACAAGTATATGTTTGTTTATGTTTTTTATGTGTGTGTTCATTGTATAAGTTATTACCTGTATTTGATCAATGCTGAATTGCTGTGTAGTGTGTAGTTAATTGTTTTTGTTATTAAATACTATTTCTTTATTTATTAACACCCTTGAACTGTGTTATAACTGGTTTGAAAGGTTAGAGTAGTGTGGGGGCTTAATAATTAACATGACACGTGGTAAGTCTTCTTTGGGGGTGTTTACTGCTCTGTTTGGACATGTGCCAGGTCAGAGGTATTCTTTAGTGTTCATTAAAATTCTAGGAATTTAGTCTGGAGAGTTCCAGTCTGTCATCTGCAAGCTGAGAGATGCAAATTATCGTAGGTATGGAGATAACAATTTTCTTATAATTAAAGGGACCTTGTAATAATATAAAATAACCTAATGCAGATGCCTTACTGGTATATAGATTATTCATAGAAAATAGAGAGCCTGTTAAAATATTCATTGATATAGTTAATAAACAACATGTATTTTATATAAAACCAAACAAGATCGATAACTCTAAACGTGTTGACAGTCTTGTACTGCTTAGCTCAAGAACTGTTTGTTCAGAGCATTACTGTATAGTCGGTTACCGACTGATACATTTTGACTGGACTGTTGCCTAGTTCACTGTATTGTCCCAAGTTTTGCACATATCCCAGGTCATTTGTTGCCCCAAATCTTGCACACTACCTAACTCATATTTTGCCCCAGGTCTTGCACACTGCATAATCCATATGTTGCCCCAGATCTTGCACACTGCATAACTCATATGTTGCCCCAGGTCTTGCACACTGCTTTGCTCACCGTCTTACTGTAAGTATTGCAAATTGCCGAGCTCAGTGTCTTACTGTAAGTCTTGAATACAGCATTAACTCACTCTCTTTCTGTATGTCTTACAAATTGTCTTACTGTAGGTCTTGTACATTATCTAGCCCACCGTATTTCTGTCAGTCTTGTACATTACCTAGCTCACCGTCCTACTGTCAGTCTTGTACACTTCCTGACTCACCGTCCTAATGTCAGTCTTGTACACTTCCTGACTCACCGTCCTATTGTCAGTCTTGTACACTTTCTGGCTCACCGTCCTACTGTCAGTCTTGCACGTTGTTCATATCCGTGTTGACGCCTGTGAATTTTTTTTAAACTAGCGTAGGACTGAATTACGTAATGAAAAAAATTTTCAACTGGAATGTTAAATACTGCTTATAACAATTACTTATATGAGTAAATCAGAAGGTCAGAGAGGCGAGAGAAAATTAAAGAGACAAAGACACAGAGAGGGAGAGTGTATTACAAACAATAGAAAGGAAGATGAAAGAAATGATACAGAGAGAGGTAGTGAAAAGGGAGAAAATCGATTAGGAGAAAATGAAGCAACTAAAGACTGCAGGAGAATAGGGAGGATAGAAGGGAGAGAGCAGGAAAGAGAGTAAGGGAGAAAGGATAGAAGGGAGAAAGCAGGAAAAGAAAGTAAGGGAGGATAGAAGGGAGAAAGCAGGGAAAGAGATTAAGGGAGGACAGAAGGGAGAAAGCAGGGAAAGAGAGTAAGGGAGGATAGAAGGGAGAAAGCAGGGAAAGAGAGTAAGGGAGGATAGAAGGGAGAAAGCAGGGAAAGAGAGTAAAGGAGGACAGAAGGGAGAAAGCAGGGAAAGAGAGTAAGGGAGGATAGAAGGGAGAAAGCAGGGAAAGAGAGTAAAGGAGGACAGAAGGGTGAAAGCAGGGAAAGAGTGTAAAGGAGGACAGAAGGGAGAAAGCAGGGAAAGAGAGTAAGGGAGGATAGAAGGGAGAAAGCAGGGAAAGAGAGTAAGGGAGGATAGAAGGGAGAAAGCAGGGAAAGAGTGTAAAGGAGGACAGAAGGGAGAAAGCAGGGAAAGAGAGTAAGGGAGGATAGAAGGGAGAAAGCAGGGAAAGAGAGTAAGGGAGGACAGAAGGGAGAAAGCAGGGAAAGAGAGTAAGGGAGGATAGAAGGGAGAAAGCAGGGAAAGAGAGTAAGGGAGGATAGAAGGGAGAAAGCAGGGAAAGAGAGTAAGAGGAAGAGGAGTGCGACGAGTGCCCTGAAAAGGAGTCAGAAATTGAGATGTGAGAAAGAAAGACAAAGAGTGAAAGAGAGCAAAAAGACGGAAGAGGATCCAAAGATAGAACAAGAGAAAGTTTGAGATAAGAGAGAGAACAAGAAAAGATTTAAATTTGATTATTTATAGAATTTTGTTTCAAAATCTACAAGCATATCATTTATGAGAGAGAGAGAGAGAGAGAGAGAGAGAGAGAGAGAGAGAGAGGGAGAGAGAGAGGCGGAGAGAGACCAATATAATATTAATAAGACAGAAAGAACACGGGACACTTATTGTATATTTCCTTCCAAACTGCAGGACACCCATACTTGCTGTGCTGTGTGAAATCAACTCTCTTCTCGACTTCATGCCACGCTAGCACAACTCCTCGACAGCACAGGAATCTCCACTGCTATAGTGTGACTGACTCATCCCGTGGATTGATAATCGAGATATGGGAGGTGATCGACAATCAATCACAACATGGCCTGGGTCTCACCCACCCCACCTCATGCCCACTTATACCCTCACCCCCAGCCTCCTTTCTGCCCACAGACTGAAAGTTCGATAGTCTTTTATTCCCTCCTGAACTCTGGTATCGTTCCTACCATTCTTTCCAACGTTCTTCTCAGACATCCAAGCACTAACCCACAGCATCAGCACACACGTATGCACGCAAACACACACATCTATACACAAGCATGCGCGCGCACACACACACACACACACACACACACCACAGACACACACACACACACCATAGACACACACACACACATCTATACACAAGCATGCGCACGCACGCACACACACACACACACACGCACACACACACATCTATACACAAGCATGCGCACGCACGCACACGCACGCACGCACGCACGCACACACACACACACACACACATACACTAATCCAATTCTCCAAAACTCTAAGTCATCGGCTTTCGTTGTTTCAAACATGCATCTTCCCTATGCATTCGTCCCCATTCGTTCACTCTTTTTCTTTCAGCAGCTGTTCTGCTTGTTCTTTATTGTGGGATTGTGTGTGTGTGTGTGTGTGTGAGAGAGGAGAGAGAGACTTTGCTAATGATAGTTACGACCCAGGCTGACCTCAAACATTGTAAGAAAGTTTCAGCAGCGACGGAAGTAATTAGCTATGACAAATTTAAAACAGTTACTAAACAACTTCAAGCGAAGAAACAAAACAAACAAACAAACAAACGAGCAAGCAAGCAAACAACAAAACAATTAATCAGGCAAAGCAACAAGCAAACAACTCAGCAGTAAGCAATGGATAAGCCCAACAAAAATCTCAATGAGTATCTTTAATTAATTAAATTATTAATATAAAATATAACAAGCTCCTATTTAGCAAGTGAACAAGATAAGAAGAATTGTTAACGTGAAATACAGTTTATAGCATGTCAGACAAATAATTATTTAAAGGTCACATACTTTGGGCTATCTTACTTAATAATTAATATTTAGTACAAACCAGATAAGACTACTTCAAACTAAAACTACTGTAATAATCTACACCTGGAGATTTTTTTATTTTAGAAAGAATTATTTGTTTTTATGGAAGTTATCCATAATCAACGTAACTGATATATTGCTTTGCCAAATTGTTCGATATTTACACGTCCAGACAGGCAGTGCTATGAAAAACGTTATTTACACGTCCAGACAAGCAGTGCTATGAAAAACGTTATTTACACGTCCAGACAGGCAGTGCTATGAAAAACGTTATTTACACGTCCAGACAGGCAGTGCTATGAAAAACGTTATTTACATGCCCAGACAGGCAGTGCTATGAAAAACGTTATTTACACGTCCAGACAGGCAGTGCTATGAAAAACGTTATTTACACGTCCAGAAGCAGTGCTATGAAAAACGTTATTTACACGGCTACATTACGTATACTGCTACATCTATGAAAAATTATTCCGTACTAATTCACCAGGGTTTTGTTATGAAAACATTACGTACAAAGCCACCAGGGTCTTGTTATGAAAACATTTCGTACAAAACCACCAGGGTTTCGTTATGAAAACATTACGTACAAAGCCACCAGGGTTTTGTTATGAAAACATTACGTACACGGCCGCCACCAGGGCTTTGCTAAAACATTATGTAGACAGCACCAGGGTGTTGCTATTAAAACATTATGTTCAGTGAAGGAAACTTAATTCACTTTGTTACTGTTGTATAAATGTTCCCTATTTAGCTGCAAGCATCGGGAAAATGAGATTTTTCACTCACTCTCAGTACAGCTTGGAAGAAGTTATTTTTGCCATAAGATGAACTTCTGTGTCCCTCACTGAGTGTCACAATCTAGTAAACTAGAAAATGAATATCAAAATAAAGAATAACAAGAATGAATCTCCATAGGTAACAAGCCATAGTGGGAATGCCCGAAACCCATAAAACAAAGAATAATTCATCACTGGTCACTAATAAATAATTAATACCAATAATCCGCCCATTACAAAATAAGAAAAAAAAGCTAATATGTTAGACCCTTAAGTCATGTAAAGATTTTTTTTCATGACTGGTACCCAACACATTTGTAGTAAAGATAGCAAAATATTGTCATCTCCTATAGTCAGAGTATCGACTTTGTAGCATGCAAGATTCAAATGTCGAGGAAAATGATATTTCAGGGCAAAGAGAAGAAAGAAGGCAGACGAGCACATGAAGTCACTAGTCCAGCCTAATACTCGGTCATTATACTTTCTTATGAGACAGGAAACCAGTCACGCCTTTGTATGCTGGAATGCACATGGCTCACTGTGCCGAATGCAAACTTAAAACCACCGGTCTCCAAACCATCTCCCTTTTTTTTTTCCTGCCCTAAAAGTTCCCTCCTTTTTTTTTTCTTTAAAAAAAGTGTTTGGTTTGTCTTTTGTTCTCTTCTTTCCCGGACCCCATTCCTCCTCAGTAATTCCCAGTCCAATCTCACAGGCCGCCAAAGTCGCAGTCTGTCTTGTCATCGCTATCCTTTGTTTTCAGTGTCCGCCTTAAATTCTCATTTGGAAGCAAGGGCATCACTGCAAAGCAACTTCTTTTCTCTTCCACGAAAGCGAAAGAAACAGTTGAAAGAATTGTAATATTTTGTGTATAATCAACTTTGAAAACAATACCAATAAACACTTCACCACGTACTTTGGGCTCGTTTGCATGGTAACAAAATACCACAAGTCATTATTATGTGCACAGTGTCATTTTAGGAAACGGTTTCTACATTTCCCCCCCCCCCCAAAAAAGAGAAAACCAGATATAGACAAAATTGGGAGAGTATTAGTGCAAACGTCCTTAATGAATAGCGGCCATGACATAAATATTTCTCAACCTCTTGGAAACTGTGGTTACTATCTATTTTTTGTCTTTGTTGTCAAGGTCGTCAGACGTTTTCAATGAGATTTTGCTGGAGAGTCTCTTGAACTTTGTGCAGGAAGAAAGAAAAAAAGGAGAGGAAATGAGCGAGAAAGGAATTGAAGGTAAAGAATGAGCGAGAAGGGAAGAGAAGAGAATGAGAGTTTGGGAGTTAGAGAGTACACATTGAGAGTGAGGGAGAGGGGAGTTAGAAAGTATACATTAAGAGTGAGCGAGAAGGGAGTTAGAGAGTAAAGAGTGTGCGAGGGGGGAGTTAAGAGAGTACACATCGAGAGGGGTTAGAGAATAAAGAGTGATAGAGAAGGGAGTTAGAGAGTAAAGAGTGTGCGAGGGGGGAGTTAGAGAGTAAAGAGTGATAGAGAAGGGAGTTAGAGAGTAAAGAGTGTGCGAGGGGGGAGTTAGAGAGTAAAGAGTGATAGAGAAGGGAGTTAGAGAGTACACATCGAGAGAGAGCGAAAATTGAGTTAGACGAGAGTTAGAAAGTAAACAATGATCAGGCGAGACTTTGTGAGCGAAAATTGAGTTAGACGAGAGTTAGAAAGTAAACAATGATCAGGCAAGACTTTGTGAGCGAAAATTGAGTTAGATGTGAGTTAGAAAGTAAACAATGATCAGGCAAGACTTTGTGAGCGAAAATTGAGTTAGACGAGAGTTAGAAAGTAAACAATGATCAGGCGAGACTTTGTGAGCGAAAATTGAGTTAGATGTGAGTTAGAAAGTAAACAATGATCAGGCGAGACTTTGTGAGCGAAAATTGAGTTAGATGTGAGTTAGAAAGTAAACAATGATCAGGCGTAACTTTGTGAGGGAAAATTGAGTTAGACGAGAGTTAGAAAGTAAACAATGATCAGGCGAGACTTTGTGAGCGAAAATTGAGTTAGATGTGAGTTAGAAAGTAAAACAGTGAGCGAAAATTGAGTAGAATGACGAGAAGGAAGTTACAGTAGATAACGCGTAACAGTAGAACTGTGTAACCGGAAAAAGTGAAGAGTACCGACTGACTCTTTAATATTTCGTTCTTCAAGGATTGCACACTTTGATGCACACTTTCTAGGAGCGGTTAAGAATCAAATAAAGTTTTCTTATTGTGATAGTAAGGTTCAATTTGATGAATTCTTATCGCACACTCTTGTAAAGACTGAGAACTGCATAGCATTGATTACGGTCTTGTTTGTTTCCCTGTTTGTCACAGTTAAGCGTTTGTTTCTGTTTGTCATAGTTAACCGTTTGTTTCCGTTTGTTACAGTTAACCGTTTCTTTCTGTTTGTCACAGTTAACCGTTTGTTTCCCTGTTTGTCACAGTTAACCGTTTGTTTCTGTTTGTTACAGTTAACCGTTTGTTTCCCTGTTTGTCACAGTTAACCGTTTGTTTCCCCGTTTGTCACAGTTAACCGTTTCTTTCTGTTTGTTACAGTTAACCGTTTCTTTCTGTTTGTTACAGTTAATCGTTTCTTTCTGTTTGTCACAGTTAACCGTTTGTTTCTGTTTGTTACAGTTAACCGTTTGTTTCGCAGTTTGTCACAGTTAACCGTTTGTTTCTGTTTGTTACAGTTAACCGTTTGTTTCCCTGTTTGTCACAGTTAACCGTTTCTTTTTGTTTGTCACAGTTAACCGTTTGTTTCCCTGTTTGTCACAGTTAACCGTTTCTTTCTATTTGTTACAGTTAACCGTTTGTTTCACAGTTTATCACAGTTAACCGTTTCTTTCTGTTTGTTACCAGTTAACCGTTTGTTTCCCCGTTACTCACAGTTAACCGTTTGTTCCCCAGTTTGTCACAGTTGACCGTTTTTTTCTGTCTGTTACAGTTAACCGTTTGTTTCCCAGTTTGTCACATTTAACCGTTTCTTTCTGTTTGTTACAATTGGGGCGTGGTGTTCGGCGTCCCCTTCAAATTATATTTTTCATTTCCACAGTTGTGTCTCTGTCACATCAGGGGTCTGATCCGCAATCACTGCTTGATCTGTGGAAGAGTGGCTGAAATAGGGTGGGTGGGTGGGCGAGATGTTCTCAAGGAATTAACTAATGGGTTTTATTCAGATTTTAATGTGTGGCGGTCTGCAGGATGATTATTTGCATTCTTTCTTGAGGAATTCTTCGGAGTCAAAGAAATTTTCATGCTGCCATATTGAATGACAGAGTTGGTATGACTTGAATGGCATTGGGTTGATATGATTTCATTTGGTTTATAAGCAATGTTAAACAAAGCACGCATGTCCATTATCATGTGGAAATGCTGTGTTTACAGGGGAGAAAATTTCAAACTGTTCTAGTTTACGATTGCAGGCTCATTCACACACACACACACACACACACACACACACACACACGCACACATATTAACAATCCAATAACAGTAAAAGAACAAATCATGCTATCAAAGCAGACCGAATAGCGAAAGAAATGTAATATTAAATCCTAAAATATGTGTCCACACGATAGATGGTGTCATTTTCCTCAACAGGATTTATTTATTTCTGCAAGGGAACATGAGGCACACATGATACATGATCAGTTATGTATACCTCTCGGATCTGTTAATGTATAGCCATGAAAAGATACTCTTTGTCAAACAAATATTTTTATCGGTGATCATGCATGTTTATCGTTGAGCAATGCAAGTTGTCGGTGCATGTTTATCGGTCAGCAATGCACATTTATCGTTGAGCAATGCAAGTTGTTAGTGAGTAATACATGTTTATCGGTCGGCAATGCACATTTATCTTTGGGTAATGTATGTTTATCGGTGGCCTACGGAGCCAGTTAATAACACCGATATATATTATAACCACATTCGTCCCAAGATTCGGCTCAGAAGAAAACGGGGACTGACACTGGCAATCTGAATCTAGTCACTCACATTTACATAAGAAGAATTTCTCGCCATCTATGAGTGATTACGAATTAGCTTAAAAGCAGCACATAATTTGTGTGTAAGTGTGTGTGTGACTTGTGTGACTTGTGTGTATTTAGGTACACTATATTTTACCTTATTTTTTATTCCTCACAATTTTTATATCACTTATTATGAAAGGCCAGACACAGATATTAGAAGATGAAAAAATGTGTGCAGGGAATTCAATGCAGTTAAGTACACCTGTACCTAAGTGTCGCGTCAGCCAACCATTTGTACTTCATTTGACCCCTTTCTACATTAAGTGTCAGATGTCAAGGTCAGAGACAACTCGCACGTTTTACGCAACAGACGGTTCAGCAGCGCCGCTGAGATAAACACGAAGCAACAACTCCTTTGAATAAACACCTGTTTGCATTTTTACCTGAAGTTCGTCCATTTTCAACTCCCGAACACTTCTTTCGCGTTTAATGATAAATTCAATGTACTGACAGACTGCAGTATCGAGAAAATCTCAATTTAGCATTAGAGAAGTGTCAAATTATGAAAATTGTCCTCCGATCTACAGGTGACTTCTTTTTAAAGCGGTCATTTTTTATTTTATTTGTTGAAGAAAAAAGAAAAAGAAAACACGGCTGTGAATGCAATAACACAGTGAAGAATTTTCAAAAGTCACAAGCATTCCAAATCTCAGTCAGTGTTTTCATAAAACTAGACATTTTTAAAATTAATATTTCCAATAAATATTCTAACAAGGAGAATAGCATAAACAAAAGCTTTTATCTTAGCGTAAATATAATTTTTGGGCATTCCATAAAACAGGATGGTTTTCAGCGGTTTTCATCCCACTTACCAGTTCACTGATCGGTTACATACACCTTCCTGTGGGATTGTCACGATCGTGGAAAAATATCTGGCATTAACCAGGAGGTAATTTCACAATTCCCTTTACATCCGCATGCCTTAGCCAGCCTGCACATCTTCACCGAATAGTCAGTACCAAAACTGTCGTTATTTAGTCGGCCACACCACTTTCCCTAATTAGACAGACTTTAATTTCCTGATCCGTACGTTTACCTTTCACGTGTACATTCACAAATTAATCACACTTCTCAAATTAATTACATCTCTCAAACTAGTCTAATCTCTTTCACTAACTAGTTAGTCAACATTCACATACTAGTCAAACTTCTCAAACTAGTCCCACCTCTTTCATTAACTAGTTAGTCCACATTCACAAATTACTTCACCTCTCAAACTAGTCACATCATCTTCACTAACTAGTCATTTAAATAACTTTCACTTATAAATCGGTCAGTATTTTTGATTATTTATTCAATCACGTCAATTTGACTAATTCGTCAGTATTCTATTCAAACATATTGTTTTGGTTAACTAGCCAGTCATGTCAGTCTGACTAACCCACCTGCATTCTAGCAATTTATGTTAGTCGTTCAAGTACACGTATTCTTTTATCATGTGTTCCGAGAACAGCATTCCTTCCCGATCCCACATTTTCTGTTCACTGTTGAGTGAAAATATACCTGCATTATAACCCTTATAAGACACTTATAAACACTCTTACTGTGTTCTACACTCTGTCCTCACCCTGTCCTCTATACTGTGCTCTCATTCTGCCCTCACCCTCTCCTCTATAACTGTGCCCTCACAAAGCCCACATACTATCCTCTATACTGTGCCCTCACTCTGCCCTCATACTCTCCTCTATATTGTGCCCTCATTTTGCCCTCATACTCTCCTCTATACTGTGCCCTCACTCTGCCCTCAATGGTTTTTGCACCAGCCCTGCGCTCTAAGTGCAGTGTATTCCTCTCCATCCATCCATCCACCCATGCATCTGTCTATCTACCTACCTATCTATCTATCTATCTATCTATCTATCTATCTATCTATCTATCTATCTATCTATCTATCTATCTATCTATCTATCTATCTATCTATCTATCTATTATGCAATAGGGATTGGCTTTTCAATCGTACCGTTGAGTACAGTAGACAGAGTTTATAGGATGGAGGTCTGTTTGTCGTTGCATTAAAAGCAAATAGCTATTTATCGTTGCAATAAACACGTAACTGACTCTTTCATGCACTAAAACAAGTAGCTATTTATCGCACATTGAAACAAGTAGCTATTTTGTCGTGCATTAAAACAAGTAGTCATTTGTCGTGCACAAAAACAAATAGCTATTTATCGCGCACTAAAAGAAGTAGCCAATGATCGTGTATTAAAAAAAGTAATTTGTTGTGCATTAAAATAAATAACCAATGGGCGTGCACTAAAAGAAGTAGCCATTAGGAGTACTTCTGAAAGGAATATCTGATTGTTGTACATTATTACGTGGCTGATTGTTGTACATTATTACGTGGCTGAGTGTTGTACATTATTACGTGGCTGAGTGTTGTACATTATTACGTGGCTGATTGTTGTACATTATTACGTGGCTGAGTGTTGTACATTATTACGTGGCTGATTGTTGTACATTATTACGTGGCTGATTGTTGTACATTATTACGTTACTGATTGTTGTACATTATTATGTGACTGATTGTTGTACATTATTATGTGGCTGAGTGTTGTACATTATTACGTGGCTGAGTGTTGATAAAATAAAATAAACAATGAAAGCTTGAACAGGTTATAGCTTCTAGAATCTGTTTGAATAATCATACTTGAAACAGTATCCTCATTCATGCAACATTTATATGTTGTCGATCAAGACATATTAGATTTTGTCTTCAAGTTGAGAACTTTTTCTCTAAAATTACTTATCTGAGTATTCATAATTCTCTACGTATTCACGATATTAATCACACATTAATTTTCTGTTTTTCTTTTTGTCTTCAGCTTTGTCTTTAGTTTTGTTGTCAGTTTCTCAACTTTCAGAGTAAATTACTGGAGTTTTGAAAAACAGTTATTGTTTTCACAAGAAAATATTTAATCTGAATATTAAACCATTTTCTGTTGGTGAGGTTGATCTAAATATCTGGACTTCCTTTGCTTAATTTTGATAAATATAGAGCTACTTAATGAAATTTCGAAAATCCTTTTCAAGTCAAAAGATGAGCGATTCTGATAAATTGGCTGACAGAAATATCTTGAGGAGTGAAGAATTTTCAGGAACCAATTCCAGACAATTGCGAAAGTTGTTTTTGTTTCCAGATGGTAAGATCTTTTACGTGCCAACCATAGCATCACACAGATTAGTTGTCTTTCCGTTCTGGGCCGACTAAGCAGTAATATCATTAACCAAACAGGGCAGCTAGTGGACCGGTATTGGTCTGGAAAATTATTTTAAAATTATTGAAATACCTTTTGTAGCTATACTGGTGCGCGCGCGCGCACGCACGCACGCACACACGCACGCACACACATCACACACACACATGCACACAAACACTCGTATGCACACCGTCACCATACTGTCAAGGTCACAATATTACTATATCCTAACCTGGTTTTAAAATTACATATAGGCCTATTGTATTGGGAATTATTTAGTCATATAATTATAATAATTGCACCATAAATAGCTGTCTTGATTTGTTAATCTCTCTGTCAGATTGCTATGTTTGGTTATAAAATAATTCTACTTAAATACATTTCAAGGACTGTATCATTGCTCTAAATGCAGCATAGTGCGAAAAAATACACATTGTTCTATCTCTCTATATCTCTATAATTAGTTAAATGCCCCGCGAGCCATAGAAGTATTTTTAGTATAGAATATTCTGTCAGGATCACACATTTAAGATAATTAATGCCACAATTACATTATGTTTGTATTGACATCACACCTATGTAAACACATTTAACCATAATACACTGTCAGGTATGCATACTTATTAAAGTACTGGTATAGAAATCATTTCTACATAACGCAAGGGGAAAAAAGACCTTTCTAAAGGTCCCTCTCATCCACTTCCAACCCCTCCTTGGAACAACGGTGCTGAAATCAGTTAAAGCCAATGATAAATTACAGACATTATTACCAATCCAACTAGGAACAGTAACCCCAACAGTCTGTCTCGGAGGACATAAAACGAGCTATACTTAAACGACTAAACTGTACAGACGCAATAAAAATAAATATCTGTATTTGAAGCGATCGTGCAAACTACCAAGTTTGGTCGAGCGTACTACTGTTGTAAACTTTCCACCAATCAGCTCCAAGGTCAAGAACGAACTAAATACGACGAGGAAGCTTGGATAAGAGAGTAACTAGAAATAGAATAGAACACGAAATGCCATACAGAAGAGACGGAACCACGAGTGCTCGGCGGGTTACGTAAGGTTTAGACAATATTAATATCGCGTGCTCAGCGGGTCACGTGAGGTTTAGATAATATTAATATCGCGTGCAATAAAGCATGGATATGGACATGCGATATTAAATTATGGGTCGGAGCGTGTTGTATACCTCATGGGTGATCGTTCCTATTTTGTATCTCTGGATACAGTGTAGCAACTGAAAAAATAGATATAGAGGAAATATTGTATAAATAACATGATGTGTATGTGTGTGTGTGTGTGAGAGAGAGCGAGAGAGAGAAAGAGAGAGAGAGAGAGAGAAAGACAGAATGACAATGGAGATGGAATGTTGAGAGAGAGAGAACTAAAGACAAAATGACAACAGAGAGGGAATGTTGAGAGAGAGAGAGAGAGAGAGAGAGAGAGAGAGAGAGAGAGAGAGAGAGAGAGAGAGAGAGAGAGAGAGAGAAAGAGAGAGAGAGACAGACAGACAGACAGACACACAGACCGAGACATTAAGACAGAATGACAATGGAGATAGGCTGTTGAGAGAGAGAATGAGAGAGACCGAGATCGACTTGGAGCGGGGGTGGGAGTGAGCGAGAGAGACAGAGACGAAGAGACAGGGAAGATAAGGACAGATGAAGGAGAAAGGGAGCAAAAAGAAAAAGAAACGAGATAGAGAGACATTGGAAGAGAAGAAAAGTCACAGAAAAGACAGACAAACAGATTTAATGTTCATGTTTAAACAGAAAATTTGCATTTGAACGAACGCACAGACACACAGACTGAAAAAGTTCTCCTTGGGTAAAGTCATTCTAACCAGCCAGTTCAAGCTGTTTATTGTCTCCTCTTATTTTATTGCTAGCGCCAGGCCAAGTAGTAATGTGTTCAGCAGCGCATTACTCCAATTAAAAGTTTTCACTAAAGTGGTCATTTGCTGCCATTGGAAACGAAGAAAGAAAATGGATATACCATGTCTGACCTACTATGGCTAACATGTCTGTGTTATTGATTAATTATCTGAGTGCAATATATCTACACACTTCACTGAACAAACAATAATACAACATTAATTATCATGTTCAATATCACACGCCTCATGGAAAGTTATAATGTATATTGCTGTTTATTTCAGTGCATAAGCCATTGCTACAACTATGCAATTATCATTGACACCTCAGACGCCCCAGGGAAAGTCCCAATTCAAGTGAACATTTTAATTATTTTTACAAATTATTCTGTAATTGACATTGCAGTATTATGATTCACACTCATTATTGTAATAAAATGGTGTCTAAGTATCAATATAACTTATAGTGCATTAGTGCCAATTATTATTATGATGTACTGGTGTCTAATTATTATTATGATGTACTGGTGTCTAATTATTATTATGATGTACTGGTGTCTAATTATTAATATTATATACTAGTGTCTAATTTTCATTGTGATACATTAGTGTTTAAATATCTATCATTAGACATAATATTGTTCATATTATTGTGATACACTAGTATTTCATTAATTTTATGATTTGCTAGTGTGCTATTGCTAAGTGAAACACTTCTGTCCCATTGTTTGATGATTGACTAGCGCCCTAATGCTTAGTGATACACTAGCGCCCCATTGCCTGATGGTACTCCAGCTCCCCATTGCTAAGTGATGCACTAGTGTGTAGTTTTTGACACAACAGTGTCAATTAGTATTGAGAAATATCCGCGTTTAATTATTATTTGTACATTGGTGTCAATATTGTGAAAATATCATCTTTGAATTATTACTGTGTACACTAGTGCCAATTAATACTGTGAAATATCAGCGTTGAATTATTACTGTGTACATTACTTTCAATTAATATTGTGAAATATGTGCTGATTTATCACTGTGTTCATTATATATATATATTATGAAATATGTGTTGAATTATTATGCTGTGCACTAGTGTTCATTCTCATGAAATACTTGTACTTAATTAATTGTGATATAGTACGTATTAATTCCCGTTTAGAGTCGTTGGGATGAAATGGGTCACGCATGCAGGCAGGCTTAGTTTTAGCATGTTTGACATTTTAATTTTTACCAATCAGTCTGAATTAAACATGTGTTCTTAAATTCATCAATATGACTATAGTAAATCGTAATTTAAATTTTAAAAATCCATTGATTAGTACAGTCGATTTTAATTTTTTAGCAGAATGACCCATTCAATTATCGTTAGCGTAACGCTGAACGGGTTGCGGACGTAATAGTCTAACTTCGTATTGCGTGTCACACTAGTCATATTTCGTAATGTGTGACGTAATAGTCTAACTTCGTATTGCGTGTCGCACTAGTCCTTTTTCGAAATGTGTGACGCAATAGTCTATTCTATTGTGCGGCACACTAGTTCTTCATGACATTATCCAGACTTTCACCTCAGTACTTTCACCTCAGTACGTCATTTCACAAACATTCGGAAATAATTTCTAAGTGAACAAATACATGTATATTGATATTAATTATATTTTAACTCAAGGGCAAAGGATCTTTAATTAATATTGAGAATTCTTAAGCAAAGCAAAACAGAAGCAAAATATGACTACCATGAAACAAATATCTTACGCGAAATATCACTACAGTGACTTAGTAAAACTTTTCGCGAACTATGACTACAGTGACACAAATATAACTTTATTCGAAATATTACTACAGTGACACAAATATTACCTTACGCGTAAATTATGACTACAGTGACACAAATATTACCTTACGCGTAAATTATGACTACAGTGACACAAGTATAACTTTCCTCTAAATATGACTATAGTGACACAAATATTACCTTACGCGAACTATTACCATAATGACACAAGTATTACCGTACGCAAACTATGACTACAGCGACACAAATATTACCCTAAGCTAACAGCTGACGCATACAGAGATCAGCGTCAGTACTCCGGTACGATAGCTGTTGTATATACACGCAACTGGGGTAGAGAGTTAAGAAGACTGAGCCATCTTCGGATAGGGTTTCCCCACACCTACCGTCCTGAACAAACAGTGTAAATTCTTGTGCAACTCCTAACGTGACCCCTGATATTGCAGTGATTAGTAGTAGTGTGCTCAACACGGACACTCTACGATGTTGTGACATTTCGCCTGTCAAGGAGTGTATCCGCCATTATTTGTCGAAGGCTTCTCTTGTCTTCTTCTCTCAGTCATTTTGCTTTGTCCAAAATTTCATGTCACAATGCTCATTTCTCATTCGTGTATAGCTTCAGTCTTTTTTTATGTGACCAGAGATTT
Source organism: Sinotaia quadrata (assembly GCA_028829895.1). NCBI lineage: Eukaryota > Metazoa > Mollusca > Gastropoda > Architaenioglossa > Viviparidae > Sinotaia > Sinotaia quadrata. The sequence goes on along the minus strand of CM054177.1, from coordinate 50,478,894 downwards.
TGTTAGTCTTTTAGATTTATCCCAAACTTCTGTTACTTAGCTTTGTCTGATATTGGTCAGGGCTTCTCTTAGCCTTGTGTGTCTGATATTGGTCAGGGCTTCTCTTAGCCTTGTGTATCTGATATTGGTCAGGGATTCTCTTAGCGTGTCTGATATTGGTCAGGGCTTCTCTTAGCCTTGTGTGTCTGATATTGGTCAGGGCTTCTCTTAGCCTTGTGGCTGATATTGGCCAAGATTTCACTTCTAGTAGTCTGGGTGTCTGATAATGGCTAAGACGTCGTTTCTCGTATTGGGTGTGTGATATTGGCCAGGATGTCAATTCTCTTACACTTTGATGTCTGATATTTGCCAGGACTTTACTTCCTTTACTCTCGGGCATGTGATATTGGCCAGGATTTCACTTCATTCAGACTGGGTGTCTGATATTGCCTAGGGTTTCACTTCTCTTAGTCTTGGGTGTCTGATATTGGCCAGGATTTAACTTCTTTTAGCTTGGGTGTCTGATATTAGTCAGATTTCACTGTAGTCTTGGGTGTCTAATATTGGCCAGGATGTCACTTCTTTCAGTCTTGGGTGTCTAATATTGGCCAGGATGTCACTTCTTTCAGTCTTGGGTGTCTGATATTGGCCAGGAGTGTATCTTCTCTTAGTCTTGTTTCTTCTCTGAATCCTTTTGATTTGTCCGATACGCACCTTCTGATCAGCAATCGTAGCTGTCTAGAGATTTTGTTCCTTAAAATATTTGATTTGTCTAGGGTATTTCTTCTCGTCAATCTTTGCATTTGTGAAGAGTTCCCCTTAAGAGTCATTTAGACCAGGATACGACTAAGCGATTAGAAAAATCTGTAAGAGCGAATAATGATGTTGTTGCTGATAATAAAGTCCTCGACAATAATAATGACAATTATCATAATGGTGATGATGTAGATCTGATTTTTTAGTCCACCGTCTCACAATTATAATAAAATTATTACTGATACATATATCTGAAATCATAATAATATTCTAAACTTTAATAATAATAATTTAAATAATAACAGTTCAAACTTTATTACTCTAACATTTAATTAACCCATCCTTGGATTTTCCAACTCCCTCAATTGTGTAATTGCAGGTCTAATTTGTCATGGCTTCACCACTACAAACGAGGACCTAGTGTGTAATCGTCTGTAGAGCAGACCGCAGTCCTGACCGATGGACGTTAAAACCGGATATGAAGTTTGTCACCCAGGGTTGGGCAAATCTGGACAACAGGTTTTAGAAAGTATAAATAGTGGAAGTTAGACTGCCTTTGACCTAACACTCTAACATCTCTTATAGCGACAGAACTCCTGTAGTTTCTCCCAGACTACGTTTGTGGACTTAGTGGGGAATTTTGCCAGCAAGAGGTCAGTATAATGTTTTTTCTAACTAATCTTTTCGTAACTCTGCAGCTTTTTGTGCACATATAGTGATGTATTCATAAGCATCTCATACTGTTTAGTTAATTTCCTGAACGAGAGTAAAGTGTGGGATTTCTGTAGACCTATCATTTTCTGTCGTCTATAAATTTGTCTGAATGGGTGAACATGACATCACTTAAAACATATAATCTTAGGTAATGTCTGAAAAGAGAAAGTCTACCATTATCTCCACGCTCGAATTTTGTGCGAGTGGACCCCAACTAAGAATAGGCTGCGGGGAGACCCCATCTGTACACTGTACACTATATGTACACTACCTGGCCAGTGCAAAGACGTCATGCCACGCCCCCTACTTTTTGCTTCGACCAGATGACAGGACAATAGCTTGCCGTCACACTAACAAAGACGAAAATCTACTACAAAGGGAGGTAAGTTATGAACACTCAAAAACACATTGCTTATGATTATTCGTGTGCACTAAAACCCTTTTCTTTTCTTGATGGCGGCAACCAGTTTAAAATTATTTTAATCCACTTGGACATTTTATCTTCTTTTATTTCTATTTCATTGTTTAGTTTTATTGAATTCCCTGTTAAGTTTGGTTATTGAATACTTTTCTGGTCCCATCTACGTTTTTGTGTGCCGTAGGGACTTCATTTGCAAAGAGGAAGAGGAACTGTTTCGGACTTGAGAGCTAGACTAATTTACATGTTTTAGTAGAGGCTAGACGTTTGTGACGCATCGTTTCATTGTGCATCTTTTGCATCTGTTTACTGAAAGTAGTGTGTATGAGATTTGAGACAGTCGCTGGGAATTGCCCGTTGTAACATTTGAGACAGTTGCTGGGAATTGCCCGTTGTAACATTTGAGACAGTCGCTGGGAATTGCCTTTGTAACATTTGAGACAGTCGTTGGAATTGCCCGTTGTAGCATATCTATGGCTCTATTAGCGCACTGTCTGATTTTGGAGCGTGACATTCAGTGGCAGAAATGATGTCAGAGCGAGCAAGCGTAAAAGAACGCCAAATGTGTACTACTCAGTTCCAAATAATCAAATATTCATTTCATTCTAAACTGATCAATTTACAGCATTCATTTTTGCATTACGACCAAGAAGACAGGATAAGACACATCTTTATTTTAAACGCGTCTTATTGAAGAAAGAAAATGCCGATTAAAATACTGCAAAAATTATCGCAGGCACATTTCATTTCAATACAGCATTTAAAGGCAAACTTGAATGGTCGGTCGGCAAACCTGATTACTACATTTTGTTAGCAGAACGTAATGCACGTTAAACTTAATTAAACGCATAGGCATTGTTTTAAAGAAAACACGCAAAGACATGCCCACTTCAGACGTCACTTTGTGTATATCAATATAAAGCAAAGCAAGATGTAAACAATAAAAGATGTGGCAGTAACCCTTTCAAAGCTGAATGCCAAATGTTTTGAAATAATAAACCGACTCCTGAATCCAAGTGAAATAAGGTTAAAAAGTTGAAGGATTAAATGAATACTCATCATTTCACGAGTTCATTAAAGTGCGATTTGAAATACATTAAAAAATACACGTAGGGCCTACATTCAGCTTGTTGCTTTAATGAGTTCTACCTTCATTTTCGAATTCCGGGACGTCTTTCTTTAAACAAGGATCTTTGGGAAAGAATTTAGCAGCCACACTAATTGTGAAAAAAGGTCAATTTAAGGAAAAAAGGATCTGCTGCTGAGTACGGTTAGCCGAACTAGTCAAAGATTCACACTTTCTCTCATGATAAAGAGATTATTTCATCGAGTAAGATCTCACGGCAGAGAGAAGAATGATTTGAGTGTGCGGATACAGTACTTTAGCAAAAAAAAAGATAAATATTTATGTTAACGAAGAGTTATGTGGACTGGCGAAAAATTGTTTAGACTGACAAATCTGACATGGACCAGATTACAGTAGATTTACATACAACAGGAAAGTAAACGAGATTTACTGGCACTGTTCCGCTAGTGGACAGAGAGATCCCATGCGTGACATTTCTCAAAGTACCTGGGCCGGCGAGTGAAAAGAAACTGTATAACTGATGTTTTGAAAGTTGGTTATTTTAGGTGCTGCCTTATTTATTTAAAAATGTGTTCAATCTCTTGAAAGTTGGTCATTTTAGGTGCTGCCTTATTTATTAAAAGAAGTGTTCAATCTCTTGAAAGTTGGTCATTTTAGGTGCTGCCTTATTTATTAAAAGAAGTGTTCAATCTCTTGAAAGTTGGTCATTTTAGGTGCTGCCTTATTTATTAAAAGAAGTGTTCAATCTCTTGAAAGTTTGTTATTTTAGGTGCTGCCTTATTTATTAAAAGAAGATTTCAATCTCTTGAAAGTTTGTTATTTTAGGTGCTGCCTTATTTATTAAAAGAAGTGTTCAATCTCTTGAAAGTTTGTTATTTTAGGTGCTGCCTTATTTATTTAAAAATGTGTTCAATCTCTTGAAATTTTAATCATTTGCAGGTACTTAAGATATTAAAATTAGCTTTCGATTATGTGTATGTGAATGTGCATGTAGTGTGTATGTATGTATGTGTATTTGTGTGTGTTTGAGAGAGAGAGACAGAGAGAGAGAGAGAGAGAGAGAGAGAGAGAGAGAGAGGAAGAGAGATTTTCGATAAAATCTCACAAGCAATGACGATAATATGGAAAAAAAATATGAAAAATGACGTAATGGGGATGGACACTACAGGAAATGTACTGCACTGCAGAGTTACAGCGACTGGTGTTTGTTTGAGATGTTGGCGCCCTGCAAATATTGTATTATATTATTAATGGATGTTTGTTTGTTTGAGATGTTGGCGCCCTGCAGATATTGTATTATATTATTAATGGATGTTTGTTTGTTTGAGATGTTGGCGCCCTGCAGATATTGTATTATATTATTAATGGATGTTTATTTGTTTGAGATGTTGGCGCCCTGCAGATATTGTATTATATTATTAATGGATGTTTATTTGTTTGAGATGTTGGCGCCCTGCAAATATTGTATTATATTATTAATGGATGTTTATTTGTTTGAGATGTTGGCGCCCTGCAAATATTGTATTATATTATTAATGGATGTTTGTTTGTTTGAGTTGTTGACGCCCTGCAAATATTGTATTATATTATTAATGGATGTGTACACGTACGCAGAGTAACTTAAAACAGTGTGCGTTACATGTTCAGTCCAGGAAACACTGCAATTGTACTAGTGCATGAACACAAAGAACAGTGTGCGTTACATGTTCAGTCCAGGAAACACTGCAATTGTACTACTGCATGAACACAAAGAACAGTGTGCGTTACATGTTCAGTCCAGGAAACACTGCAATTGTACTAGTGAATGAACAGATTGACAGGCGTTCTCTTGTAGTTCGTATGTGAATTGTTGTTATTAGGAAATCCTTTCTGCATTTGTGAGCATATAGGTCAACAGGCATCCTGTTGTAGTTGTATGCGAGATGCTGATTCTAAGGTGGTTTTCATTTCACATGGTGTACACAGGACAAAAGAGGAACCCGTAGCAATTTGTATTTAGATGTTGACACAGAAGTTAAACATTTCTACTTAGATGTTGACACCACAGAAGTTCAGCATTTGTACATGGACTACACCGGTGGTAACAGAGTTACATGGTTACATATTTTTTGTCCTGAGATGTTCATACTAAGGGAACATCATAAAGTACTTTTAACAGAAATTCAAGAACACACTAATATGCTGAGAGGATATATGTCACCTGCAAATTAAAATTTCTGGCATTTTACACAGTTAAGCTACTACATTGCCCAGAATCACTGTGTTTATCTGTACGATGTTGATAATAAATATCAGAAATATTGTCTTAGTATAATTATAGAAACAAGTAAACTGGCCAGAATCTCAGTGTTTATCTGTACGACGTTGATAATAAATGTCAGAAAATTTGTCTTAGTATTTAGAAACAACTAAGTTTTGAAACTCCATGTAAACTCCATGTAAACTCCATGTAAACTCCATGTAATCTCCATGTAAACTCCATGTAAATGAAGGGAAATCTATGTACAAACAACATATATCAATGTTAAAGGACGAAAAGAATTGAAACAAAATTTGTTACTTAAATAATTCTATACAACATTTTTCATCTATTCCCAAGCATAATCACGTCCGCGTGGGTAAAACAATGTCATTTAGAAAGTGTAGACGATTCTAAACAGAATAATAATACAATCCATTGCCTAGAATTACATTTACCTGAGCTTAATCCAAATACTTCCAAACATTTTATAATATCTTTAAAATTCAAATACAATATAAAAAAGTTACATAAAAGCAAATCAAACTCCGAAAATACAAACAACCGCTTGTAAATGTTCACACCAAGTGAAATAAATATGTTTGTTTTTGTTTGTAAGATAACGTCGAATGCAATGACATAAATACAATGTTTGTTGACGGCCTATAAGTAGAATGCAAGTTACATAAATACAATGTTTGTTGATAACGTAAAATACTTTCAGTTGTCTAGTTTTTTATCCGAGCGAGAGCAGTATTTTCAGCGATAAACGCCTGGCTGCAGAGTGTTATCATTTATCTAGGGATGAGTTACCTGCAGACAAGCACGCATTATTTTGCACGACAGGATCATTAATCATCATACACATTTTGGGGAACGCAAAGTCTACTTACCTTTTAGACAAGTTGCTAGGATGCATTCACCTGGCAGACAGTATGAACTTACAATGTAGAAAAGCAAATTGCTGAAGAATATATACAATTTTTATTTTTATCAAACTAATATGTATATATATTGAAAAGAAAATGTTAGCTTTAAATTAAGTACTTTTATCAGTTATTATATTAAAAAGAAAATGTTAGGTTCAAATTAAGTACTTTTCTTAGTTATTACATTGAAAAATAAATGTTAGGTTTAAATTAAATACTTTGTCTCAGTTATTACACTGAAACAAAATTTTGATGTAACAAAAGCAGGCGCAGAAACGTCTCCAATAAATTCCTGAATCTTACAATCATAATTATCAATTGTTTTTGAATCTCATAACTTTAATAATTGTTATCCATGATTTTTTAAAATTGAATTATAGTGACAAACTTGAAAGGGTTCTTGAAAGCATTTACATACATTAATGACTTGCATGATCAGAAGACACACTGTCTAATCTGCACAAAGGAATTTGATTTATTTGCCATGTCAAGGTCAATTCCTTTCCACATGACGAACTAATGTTTGCTGATACACACATCGGAAAAACAACAAACCCCAAAAACATGGTTTCTTTGCACAAATCAGTGAAAACCGATTCGTCTTCGAGGATGGCGCTCGAACTGTCAGAGATCGCATTACGACCAAACCTTACCATTCATAATTACAGATTTACACATTGCTTACCAAAGTCTCAAAATTCCGGATCTTATGAATGATTCCAGAATTTTCAGCTGTTATCAAAGTTTCAAGATTTAGTCAGGTCTTGTCGAAGTATTCATACTTTTCAAACTTTAATAATGTCACGTGATCCATGTATCCATTTGATAAATAGTTTTCTTGCCAATGCACCCCGCCCCCCTTCCTTTTTTTCTCTAGCTATTAAGGGTTGACTGATGTCAGCATTCTTTTGACAAACGTGTCAAGATCTTTTAATGCTTTATCAGTTCCTCCTGATCTAATCATGATTTATGTCTACCTGCAGACTTTTGAAAATAATGATATATAGAGCTTTTCATGTCTATCAATGTCTCCAGATTTGTCAATCCTGACCAGTATCTCTGCAGGCATTATTTTCAGATCTATCAAATCGTATGTCTCCAGGTCTTTTAGGCATTGCCTGCGTCTCCAGGATTTTAAACGTTACCAATGTCTCCAGGTCTTTTAGGCCTTGCCAGCGTCTCCACGTGTTGTAAGCGTTACCAATGTCTCCAGGTCTTTTAGGCTTTGCCAGCGTCTCCATGTGTTTTAAGTGTTACTAATATCTCCAGGTATTTTAGGCATTACAATGTCTTTAGGTTTTATTAGATCAAACCAATGTCTTCAGAACAAATGATTCCTTACCATTTTATCTTCAAGTCGTTTAGGCTATATCAGTGTCTCTAGATCGTTTAGATATAACTACTGTCTCCTGGTTTTTGTTAGGTACCAGTCTCTCCAGACCTATATAAGATATTTCCATGTTTCTAGACATTTTCAGATTTTTCCACATTTTATGTGTTTTAGGCTTTACCGGTGTCTTCAGATATTTAAAGATCTCACCACTATTCCTAGATATCTATCAGTGTCTCCAGGTTATTTTAGACCTTACCAGTCTCACAAGATATTTTAGACCTAAATCAGTGTCTCAAGATATTTTAGACCTAATTAGTGTCTGAAGATATTTTAGACCTTACCAGTGTCTCAAGATATTTTAGACCTAATTAGTGTCTGAAGATATTTTAGACCTTACCAGTGTCTCAAGATATTTAAGACCTTACCAGTGTCTGAAGATATTTTAGACCTTACCAGTGTCTCAAGATATTTTAGACCTTACCAGTGTTCTCAAGATATTTTAGACCTTACCAAAGTCTAAAGGTATTTTAGATGTAATCAGTGTCTCAAGATATTTTAGACCTTACCAATGTATCCAGGTTGTCTTAAACATCACCTGTGTCTCAAGATATTTTAGACCTTACCAATGTATCCAGGTTGTCTTAAACATTACCTGTGTTTCTATATTTTAGACGTTACTAGAGTCTCCAGGTCTTATTACTAACATCTTTCGATATTGTCAAACTTATCACCTACATCTTAAGATCTTTTGAGGCCTATCCAATAGATCCAGTACCATTAAGGCTTAACTAATATATTCTGACCATACCAATGGTGTTTTAAGACATCACCACTGTCTCTAAAACTATCCTTCCTTCCTTCCTTCCTCTCTCTCTCTCCCTTCCTTCCTCCCTCCTTCCCTCCCCCCTCCCTCCCTTCCTTCCTTCCTTCCTTCCTTTTTTCTTTCTTATCTTGTTTGCTTGCATGTTTTCCCATTTTGGAAGTGGATATACGTATTTGTAGTAGAATCCTGAAATGCAATATGATTTTTAATTTCTTAAAAATTCATGTACATTAAGTTTTTCCCCACACTTTCTCAAATAACTTTCAAACATATGAAACAGTATATGCTAGAAGAAAATAAAACATAAAGCCAGCGATGTGAGAACTTATTAATTTGCGTTAGGAGGAACAAAAATCCCACAAACCTACAACCGATCTCGTCAATATGCCGGAAGTCACGAGACGTGACCCGGAGAAACCTCCGGTCTAAAATTTCCTATCTCTAACATAATTTTTTTAAAAAATTTAAAATAAAATGTTCATTCTGAGAAATAATATGATAGACATCGAACATCAGAAGAATTTTGTTTGTGTGAATTATATAGTTAACAATATAAGTAATATTTTAGACGAATCATTGACATGGTAACCTCTCGGAATGCCGTCTGACACTGTATATACTTACATATTAAACACCTGCCATCATAAAAAGAGTAAAATCTGTCATCATTAAAACAATAGCAACTGCCATCATTTGAACAAAGTAACACCTGCCATCATTAAAACAAAGTAACACCTGCCATCATTAAAACAAAGTAACACCTGCCATCATTAAAACAAAGTAACACTTGCTATGAATAAAATAAAGTAACACTTGCTATGAATAAAATAAAGTAACACCTGCCATATTTTAAACAAAGTAACACCTGCCATATTTTAAACAAAGTAACACCTGCCATAGTTAATACTATTAACACCTGCTATCATTAAAACATAGTAACACCTACCATTATTAAAACATAGTAACACCTGCCATAGTTAATAGTATTAACACCTGCTATCATTAAAACATAGTAACACCTGCTATCATTAAAACAACTATATGCAGCGATGTCTTGAGAGGTGTGTTAGATTTTTGTCTGAAAATTAAAAACCCTAAGATTTTTGCAGAAGCATACTAACTATTTATTTAGAGAGTAATTTTGTATGAAAAATTATCGTTGCTGTCGAATTCTTGAAATATAAATTCATTTTCACGATTCCTTTAATTGTTAGTTTATTCCGTAAGTTGTTGAAATCCGACCCGGATTCTGTCCGATTCATGTTATAAACTATTTCTTTCACCTCTGTATAGGGAAGCAGTTTTTTTTAGAAATGGGATTACGATGCAAAAGTAAAACTGCTATGTTTTTTACATTTAATTTTTGTCAGTAATGTGCATTTCTTTGTTTCACGAGAGTGAGCGCGCGACAGAGAAACTGAAAGTGTATTATAATGATGCCTTGACCTACTCTGAAACAATTAGCATTTGTGTTTTAGTTTCATATGGACTATAGATCTCTGTTAAAATTCTCGTGCAGTGGTTTGACGTGAAAGGTCACTCGTGCTGCGAGAACGTGCATATCTATCTGTCTCTTCTTTGTTGTAACCTCAATTATCACTACGTTCAATGCACCCCTCCCCCCTCTACTTTGTTGTGACCTCAATTACACTAGGAAAACGAGAACGTGCATATCTATCTGTCTCTTCTTTGTTCTGATCTCAATTATCACTGCATTCAATGCATACACCCCTCCCCTCTACTTTGTTGTTGTGACCTAAATTAACTCTGAATTAATTCTCTATTTCTCTTTCAATATACTGTGTTATAACCTCAATTAACACTGCATTAATCGTGCACTGTCAGTATTAAAACAGAAATGTTCCCACACTCTTTGACGTCATTTGGCATAGAGGAATCGTTACTTATACAGTTCTAACTCTTCAAATTTCACTCAAGATCAACGATAACCGTAATCACCACCACCACCACCACCACCATCACCACTAGCAGCATTAGCAATTGCACTTTATCATATGAACTTTATATCTAGAGTTGATTACGTTTGTTGAATTGCCTTTTTGTTCAGTTTAAAAAAATATAATATTGATTAACTCAGTTTTGTTTCTGTGATACCAACGCCACCTAGTTAATGGTTATGATTATTATTAATTAATTATCCATAAATAATTACAAGCGATGATAATCTTAATTTATGTTATTAATAATTCTCCAGAAGACACCACTCGTCTCTCTCACTTGGCGGATATGCGGGTGTTGTAAACGTTTTCTCTCTTCCACAACATTAAAGACAAACATTTACCGTTACACAATATTTCCATAGATAAAAAACATTTTACCAAAGGAGATGATAAATCCGTTAATCTATTAATCTGTTAATCTATATTTAACAAGCCCCCCCCCCCATGTATCCTCTTTCTTCTCTAACATATAATTATCAAAATGCGTAAGAAGATCAATACATTTAACTATAAATTCATTAAATCAACAATCAAATTTACATACATAAAATACAATGAAAAGATTATTTGACATCAATATTTCCACGAAACATGTTCAAATAGTTTCAATGTTTACAAAGAGCAGAAATTAAGTAATGAGATTATAGCAATAATAGTTTGTTTGTAACCTTGTCTAGGTGAAGCAGTAATAGTCTTTCAATAGTCTTCATGCATTTTCATAACAAAATCACAAGCTTATTGTCAGCTCCACATGTTTCTCTTGCATGTTGTAGGACACTGATGAGCTGCTATTCTCTCACGGCTAATCTGGTGTTTTGCCATATTAGCTCCCTCAAGCTGTACAACAACTGTAGCAATTTCCAGTAACTTTCTAGTACCAGAAATTCCATGATGTGGTCAGCATACATTGCCAGCATACACCAACAGAGTACAATGTACCCTCAGAAGTACACACTGGGGTAGATACTTCTTTCGTCTACCACAGTTGTAGCAGTTTATAAATCAGTAAACCAGAAGATTCAGGTAAAACAAGAAAAGGTTGCTTATTCCCTGTAAAATATAATCAGGGAACAAATGCTGTTTCCAGTTTATTTATCTTCTTATTGCATTAATATTACACAACATTGTAGTTAATATATTAGCAACATTGTGGCTAATATTACATGATATCGTAAGCAACACTGCAGCCAACACATATTTAGCTGGTTGTTGATTTCCTACTCTCGAGCGTTCTTAAGTCGATTAAAAGTGCATGTATTCTAACGTGTATTAATGCAATTTTGCTTCCGACATAATTAGAATCAGCAACAGACAAACGAAATTCTTATGCATACGCAATCCTATGAATGACAGAAATTATTTGAAATGTGTCGGGGCAAAATTTATATTTTTTCCCGTGTTAGTCACAGTAGTTCGATGTATTCGATTTCTTCTTATGATTAATTTTTTTTCAGAATACCTCCGGTTTTACGAAACTTAATCCATATTTCCGGATTTACGAAGTCATAAGAAGATCTCCGGGTTGACGAAGCCTAAACAAATTAACTTCTGTAGTATGAAACGTAATCAACTGAAATGTTGCACGATGGGTATTGGCGTATTCGCTTGTGTATGACTTGATCATGATTTTGTGTTTGGCTTGCTCTTGTATATTTGTGTATGGCTTTTTCATGACTTTGTGTTTGGCTTGTACTTGTATGATTGTGTATGACTTGTTTATAACTGTGTGTTTGGCTTGTACTTGTATGATTGTGTATGACTTGTTTATAACTTTGTGTTTGACTTGTTCTTGCATGTTTGTGTATGGCTTGTTCAAGACCTTGTATACTTGCTATGTTCTTGACTTATATGTGTGCATTTTTTAAAATTTCTTCTTGGTTTTGTGTTATACTATTTTTGACTTGAAGAGTGTGTGTCTGTCTCTGTGTGTGTGTGTGTGTGTGTGTGTGTGTATGTGTATATGTGACATCCCGACTTCCATCTCTGTGTATGGCTGGTTTTCGACCTGTATGTTTGTATCTAACTTGTTTTTGACTTGTTTCTGCTGTAGTACTTGATATGTGTGTGTGTCAGCATTGTTCTTAACGAAAAATAGCCAATACACAAACAGTACAAAGAAAAACGACAAAATAGCCAGTACACAAACAGTACAAAGAAAAACAAAATAGCCAGTACACAAACAGTAGGAAGAAAAGCGATAAAAACGACCAAATAGACCAGACTGACATAGTGTTTTCAGAAAAATCACATGCCCAAGAAAGGAGGACGTTTGTTAACACACTGGTGGAGATTGATCCAGAACTGTACTGGAAAACATCACAAAAGTTAAGTCTGTCCTCCTCTATGGTTCATAGACATAGAGAGTCACCAAACCCTAACCAACAAACCAACAAGCTCCAAGTATTCGTCAACGGCTGCCTTCGCAACCTACTTAAGATCAGGTGGACAGACACATAAAGAACACCGATTTGTGGCAGCGGACAAACCAAGATCTCATCGACCAGCAGATTGCCAGGTGGAAATGGCGATGGATAGGACACACCCTGTGGAACCCCCCCATAGGACCTCACCCGACAGGCTTTGCAGTGAAACCCACAAGGAAAGAGACGGATCGGTCGCCCTAAGTCCTAAGACCACCTGGAGGAGGAAATGAAGAGCTGCAACCTGTCATGGGGTGAACTGAAAAAGGCTGCCCAGAATAGAGAGCGCTGGAGGACTGTTGTCGAGGTCCTTTGTTCCATGAGGAATCCAAGAAAATAAGCAAGTAAGCATAACTAGTTATTGACTTGTATATGATTGTGTGGTTTGTTCGTATTTGTAAGAGTGTGTGTATGCTTGTGTGTGCATACTTATTGATTTGTATTTGATTGTGTGACTTGTTCATGATTTGTAAGTGAGTGTGTGTGTGTGTGTGTGTGTTTGACTAGTTATTGGCTTGTATGTGATTGTGTGGCATATTCGTGGAGTGTATGCGTATAGCTTATTCGAGATTGGTTTGTATTGCTTGTTTCTGACTTCGAGTATAACAACAACAGATTATGATCCTAGAAAACACCATGTACATTTCTTTCAGGTAACAGTTAAACGTGATAGTTATCATTCAAAGTAAAAGAAAGAATAAGTGAAAAGAAAATGATACGATTAATATATAATAAATTAGTGAAACCACACTGACAAGCAAACTGACCTCGAGTTAATCTCCAATAAAATACCGGTGTCGGTCCATTTGAAAATATCGCTTTTACTTATTAGGCGAATGAAACTAGCAAATACTTAAACAGAAAGTAACCAGACAAATTAACATGTTTCTAAACTGTAAAGGTCAACGTGTTTTTTTTCAACTTAATGGAAACCAATATTACATGTATTGTTCCAATTCACGTGGCCATTCTTCAGTGGTCCCCCCTCTCCCCTCTCCGATCTGTATCGCCAATTAGGATGATGCTCCTTTATTATTGATCTCAGTATAAGCACGTCATTTATGTTGATCTCAATATAAGCACGTCATTTATTTTTATCTCAATATAAGCATGTCATTTTCTAAGCGGAGAATGGCTAAACCGAATAGTCTATCTTACAACATCGTACTTCAAGTGGCAAGTGAGATGAAAAGATACAAATCGAAGTACTAGGAATTTATGAGAGCAAACTTTATAAAATACAAATATAAAATTAACCAGTGAGTTCTCCAACATATAAATTAATCCCGCAAACTGTATTCAGTCCCTTTACAACATAGATAAGACATTTAAAATTCCTAAAGGTCTTCACATGTAAATTAATCTCGCAAACTGTATTAAGTCCCTATTCAGCAAATATAAGGATTTCGGATTTCTAAAGTTCTTCTCATGTAAATCGTTGACACTAGTCGTCTCCCCTTCCACCATGCACTCCCCACCCCCATCCAAAGTGCCACAGTCCGAAAAGGTGAGAAGAATACGGGTGTCTTTGGAGCGATGACTATCAACATTCTGAAACCCAATTCAACGATCATATCACCAACAAGAAAAAATACAAAACAAAACAGAAACATGTTTTTATGTAAAATACAATTATAAATATGCAAATCTTTCAAAACCATTTTTTTTATGTACTGCATGCCTCACGACTGTAAGAGGTCAAAATTTATTCTTCCTGTGCATGAACTACTGCGAACTCAATTTCAGCTTTCCCAACAATATTTTGCAGACGACATTGCATAATGTCACCGAGATCGATTTTGAAGTGAGCTCATTCAGTTGTTTTGCATACGATTAGCATTAGAAATAACTCTGATGAAAAGAATTGGCTACTGTTATTTTCGTTTTATATGGACTTCGTCCAGGACCTCTTCAAGTTTCGACGGGGAGGTCCTGAGTTATTTAGGCAAGCTGTCTGTGCGCACGGCACAAGTCCACAGAGGGGTGGAGGCGCATTATTGGTATAATTTGATAATTTCCAGCCTAGTTCAGTTGTAAGTGGTGTCCTCAGTGATTGAGTGTTTCACGACTTCAGAAAAGTTGCGAGCGCGAGTAGAGATTCAGATCTAAGATAACGTGCTTTGTAATACAGAATGACACTATGTATTTGATATATAGACAGGTGATAGCGCACACAATAACTTACTTTCTAAATACACACAATGACTTACTGTAAATACACACAATGACTTACTGTAAATACACACAATGACTTACTGTAAATACACACAATGACTTACTGTAAATACACACAATGACTTACTGTAAATACACACAATAAATTACTTTCTAAATACACACAATGACTTACTGTAAATACACACAATAACTTACTTTCTAAATACACACAATGACTTACTGTAAATACACACAATAACTTACTTTCTAAATACACACGACGTACTGTAAATACGCACAATAACTTACTTTCTAAATACACACAATAACTTACTGTAAATACACACAATGACTTACTGTAAATACACACAATTACTTACTGTAAATACACACAATAACTTACTCTGTAAACAAACACTATAACTTAATGTTTAAATTCGTACAACCTTAACTTCAATTGCATTTATGCAAACATATACTCTCTCTGATATGTAAAAACCAATATATGATTGATTGTAAAAATGTATTATATGAAAGCACAACTGCATATCATAAAATTACTCAGTCATTGTCAGTTACATATTCTATCTCACACACACACACAAACTGACACACATATCTATATCTATCTATCTATCTATCTATCTATCTATCTATCTATCTATCTATCTATCTATCTATCTATCTATCTATCTATCTATCTATCTATCTATCTATCTATCTATCTACCTATCTATCTATCTAGCTGTCTTTCTTTACTTGTACACTGACAAATTGTTAAGACAACAGCTACTCTTAATAGTTGCAAGCAACATTAATCTTTTCTTGCTGTTTCCTCATAATAGTCAATGTTTCTTGTTCTTTTTAATAATAACTTTGCTGTGAATACCAGCGTCTGGAGAAGTACAGTTCAAATAATTAGTCTGAAGGATTTGTGTTAGGATTCAGTCTAAAGGATTAATGCAAAGACCCTTATAGCATCACTGAAATGTGTTTACAATTGACATTAACAATTGTTGTTTAGCATATTATTTTTGTTAACTAAACTCTATTAGGATTTTTGGCCTTCAGAATAATTGTTCAGCAATTTGTTACTATGCTTTCTTATTAGCTCCAAAAACTGTTGTTTGGTATAATATCATAACGCAGCTGTACTTTGTTTATTAGCTATAAGAATTGTTTGGTATAATATCATAACACAGCTGTACTTTGTGTATTAGCTGGAAGAATTGTTGTTTATTATAACACAACAGTTCTATGATTATTAGCCTTATGAATTCTTGTTTTGCATAATTTTTTTTTAACCAAATTATATGATTATTAGCCGTTTGAAATCTTGTTTTGAATATTTTTATATCAAATTATAATTTTTTAGCCTCAGGAAATCTTGTTTTGCATAATATGAAAGTATATGATTATTAGCCTCATGAAATCTTGCTTTGCCTAATACCAAATTATATGATTACTAGCCTCATGAAATTGTGTTTTACCTAATATCAAATTATATAATTATTATCATAAAGGAGAGTTATTTCGTCTCTCAATATATACACTGTTCTCCTTCAAATACCTTGTGAAGAAATAATTCTGTCCTCAAGAAATAATTGTGCTTACAAATATTATTTTATGATTCTAGTCTCAACTATTCGTAGCTCTATATGTCAGGGTTATACAATTATTTTTATGACTATGAACTTTATAGAACTATTGTTGGAATTATTAACTTAATAGAACTATTCTTGTGATAGCCTGATAGAATCATTGCCGAAATTATTAGTCTTATACAGTCATAGCTCCTTATATATTAGTTTCATGGAAGTGTTGGATCTTAGTCTCAGTGATTTATGTTTCTCACTATTCATCTCAAACTACTGTTGTACTGAATATTTATCTCAAACTACTGTTGTTCTGATATTAAACTCAAAGTACTGTTCTGCCTATTTATCTCAAAGTGTTTTTGTTCTGACAATTTGTCTCAAAGTACTGTTTTTCTATATAAAAAATCTGTTGTTCTAACTATTTATCTCAAAGTACTGTTGTTCTAGCTCAAAGGAGTGTTGTTTTATCTCAAAGTACTGCTGTTCGGACTATTTATCTGAAAATACTGTTGTTCTAACAATTTATGTTATAGTTACTATTGTTTTATCTCAACGTAGAGTTGTTCGGATTATTTATCTCAAAGTGCTGTTGTTCTGACAATTTATCTAAAGCACTGTTCTATCTCAAAGTACGGTTGTTCTGACTATTTATCTCAAAGTACTGTTGATCTGACTAATTATCTCAAAGCAGTGTTGTTCTGACAATTTATCTCAAAGTACTGTAGTTCTGCCTCATAGTACTGTTACTCTATTTCAAAGTACTGTTGTACTATCTCAAAGTACTGTTGTTCTGACTATTTATCTCAAAATACTGTTATTCTATCTCAAAGTACTGTTGTCCTAGCTCAAAGTACTATTGTACTATCTCAAAGTACTGTTGTTCTGACAATTTATCTCATAGTACTATTGTTCTATCAAAGTTCTGTTGTTGGGACTATTTTTCTCAAAGTACTGTTGTTCTACTATTTATCTCAAAGTACTGTTGTTCTACTATTTATCTCAAAGTACTGTTGTTCTACTATTTATCTCAAAGTACTGTTGTTCTACTATTTATCTCAAAGTACTGTTGTTCTACTATTTATCTCAAAGTACTGTTGTTCTACTATTTATCTCAAAGTACTGTTGTTCTACTATTTATCTCAAAGTACTGTTGTTCTACTATTTATCTCAAAGTACTGTTGTTCTACTATTTATCTCAAAGTACTGTTGTTCTACTATTTATCTCAAAGTACTGTTGTTCTACTATTTATCTCAAAGTACTGTTGTTCTACTATTTATCTCAAAGTACTTATTTATTCTAAAGAAATGCGTTATAACTATCTATCTCAAATGATTGTTTCTATAATTTATTATGTTAAGGAATTATTATTCTGACTATTTATTTTAAAGAATTGTTGTTCTGATTTTTAACTTGAAGAAATTTATGATTTGATTTATTTGTTCCTAAGATTAACTTTTAACATGATACCCTAAAAGTAATTAATCACGTGGTTTGAAGTATTGTAACCCATTACATCCATGCCATTTGTCAGCAAGTATCTGATCTTTATCAACAAGTCTCAGTTCATCTCCACCCCCACCCCTCTCCTGAATTACAATTGCAGATGATTGTACATTTTAACTTCGGAAGTAGCGCACCACATAGCCAGCCGATCCTCTGACAGGAAAAGAAAGAGTAATTGAACAAACCAAGCGACTCAAGAAACTAACACTCCATCACCTGTGAGGAAAATCACGTGATCACAATACTGATGACTGAAGTGAAAGACACTCGCCTGTGTCTGAAGAGTACATTATTATCATGACAAACCTTAGACAGGGTCTGCTGAGAAGCAGGCAATTATTGTCGCAGTATGCCTGTCAAAATTCATTTATGTGCGAACGCGCGTGCTCTGTATAAAATTGACTTTGCTGAATGACTTGAAAAATTGCACTCGCTGTCTTTGATTTCAGTGGGCGACCGCTAGAACGAACACTTGATATTAAATGGACTGATTTCCATAGTGTTACCGAAGAACTTGAAAACTTGAATGTTAGATAGGCCAGATTTGTCATTAGATGCTCGAAACCAACCAGAAATTCACAAAATAATAATAATAATAATAATACTAAAGATTCCTAGCACACTTTAAAGTTAATTGGACAAATATTAATGTCAAGGTCGTGCAATGTAGTGTCCAGCCGAGACTTATGTCCTTGATTTGAGTCTTTATAATGTGTGCTCACCTATGCCAAACTATAGACTCGTTACAAGCAATCCTGTGATTTGTGTACCACAGTTGCATGTGACATCTCCTTACGTTGAAATGACGTCATCTTCGGCAAACACTATGTAAATATGATTTACCTCAGTGAGCCTTGAGTAAATGTCCATGACGTCATATACTAAGGACTGCAGAAGCAAACAGCAATAAAAATTTATGGCCAGTTTGCAATCAAAACCATTGCGATATACATACCTCTGTTTATCGTTCTTTCTCTCTGTCTCTATTGCCTTTCTCTCTGTCTCTATTTTCATCCATCCATGGAAACATCTATCTACTTATCTATGTTTTATCGTACATATGTACGAGCGTACGTACATACAACACCAGTCAAGAAAACGATCATGTATTTATGTATGCCGAATTTCTTGTTTTTTTATATTCCTAAACATTTATAGCAGTTGCAGAAACTAAACTTAATTTAGAAATTGTTCAGAGCATTGAGGACAATTTTGAAATCAATCCTAAAAGTAAATGAAAGAAATCATGAAAAGGGCATATTTCTTGCCATGTGAATTAGTGGAGATCGTGTTGTCAGTTTCCTGTCAAGGTCGTTGTGCCTTTAATTAAGATTAAATCAATCAGAGTTGTTACTTTCACGCGTGTCAGCGCTGTCAGCTATTCGGTCTGAGTGAGGACAGAAACTCATATGCTTGAGGTGCGAGTTGAAGAAATGGAAATGACCTAGAGATAATATTTACGGTAGAAATGGCGTAAATTAATTACTTTAAAAAATCACTTTATCAGTTTCAATTTTAATCATTTTACCAAATACTTTATTAAAAACTTTGGAAGTCACTCTCACGTCTGCATTTAGAGTAGAAACTCATCCTTATCAATGACACAGACACACACACACACACACACACACACACACACACTCTCACACTAACACTTACAGAGATAAATTTGCACAAATAGACATAAAAGTGCATACAAATATATACAGCATACATAAATATAAACACAAATTTCATACTTAGCACTTAAATACAAACGCTTACATACTCAAACGCATATGTAAACAAACACACTTACAATCTTACGAAACCTGACCAAGATAAAGTGCGAAATGTTTATATTATTATGTGGTCTGATGTCATTTTTGTTAAACAGTGAAAGGTGAAAGTTGTAATTTTATTATGCATTGTATAGAGAAAGCTAGAAAAAAATCACACGAGCAAAGTACCTGGACTGATTTTGAAGTAAATTATATATTTGCACTCTGCGTGATGCATGAGTAAATGATCCTCCTGTAAGGAAAAGTTATATTGATATAATGGAACTATTTTTCATGAAATAAGAAAGCAATAAATTTGATTATATAGAAAACTGTAAACTAGCAGACTTTCTGCAAAGTTTATAGCTACTGAGTGTACCTACTCGCAGACTTTCTACAAACCTTATAGATACTGAATGTATCTGCCAGCACTTACTAATTATATTACAAACTCTTGCAAAAACAATCTATTAAGTAACTTTAAAAGCAATCGTTAAATAGGCGAGAAACAGCAATAAAGTATTAAATTATGTCAAACACAAATCTATATAATAATAACAAACACAAATCTATATACTAAAAACAAACACAAATCTATATACTAAAAACAAACGCAAATCTATATACTAATAACAAAAACAAATCTATATACTAAAAACAAACACACATATATATACTAATAACAAACTCAAATCTATATACTAAAACAAACACAAAAGTACACATATCATAATTACAGACAAATAATGGATATTTAAATAAATAAGTAGTAAATTAAGATAATCCTTATCCAAATTTGAAATTAATTTAAATTTCGCCGATTTACAAAACTTTTTATTGAAGTAATTTATATTATGACAATAAATGAATCACGGGTGTCATGAAAAATGTGTTAGCAGTGCAAAATTTCATTTAGCTTGCATTCTCGAGGAATTCTAAATCAATTCAAAATGTCCCCCACCCCCCTCATAAATATTGTTTTGCTACCATTTTCTCTTAATTTAAGAATGATTGATTTTGTTCTCACGAAACACAAAAAGTAAATAAAGATGAAAAACAGAAAAAAATAAATAAAGATGAAACTCAAAAAGTGAATAAAGATGAAAAACAGAAAGTAAATAAAGATTAAGCACAAAAAGTGAATAAAGATGAAAAACAGAAAGTAAATAAAGATGAAACGCAAAAAGTGAATAATGGCGTAACACCAAAAAGTGAATAAAGATGAAAAACAGAAAGTAAATAAAGATGAAATGCAAAATGTGAATAAAGACATAACACAAAATGTGAATAAAGATGTAACACAAAATGTGAATGAAGACGTAACACAAAATGTGAATCAAGACGTAACACAAAAAGTGAATGAAGATGTAATTCGAAAAGTGAATCCCCCCCCCCCCCATTTTACCATTCCACTTTGCATTATCGCATGCATACATGCCAACAAACGTAACCCAGCATGCAGAATAAAATTAAGCTCAAACCAGGCAAACATCTTTGATATTTCTCTGTGTGGATTCTGTAATTCCATCCATACAGTTTCCTACGTGCTGTTGACAACCACCCCCACTTTCGCAAGGGAGCAGGGTGGTGGTGACAGTTCCCATCTAAAGTGTGTGGGATAGCAGCTTGGCATTTGTGAGTACAAAGTCAGAGTTACAAATTCCAGTCTTTAAAATGTTTCGATTTGCTTTTCATCCAGTAGTTAATTTATTCTATTTCATATGCACAAGTTGTAAATATATATGTACAATTGTTTGTGATATTCCATAACCTCTGATGAGTATTCTCTTATTATATACTGATTCAGTAGTAGAGAGTGCTACATGAGTTGTTACAAAAATATTTTGCAAGCTGCAGTCATTGATAGAATGCTTAATAGTGTATTTTAACTGGGCAGATTTAGATTTGTAGAATCTTGTTCATACTGATCTGGAGTTTTGTTGCATAGTTTGATTTTGTGACGAATACTACATTTGTTTAATTATATTTATATTTATTGTTTCACCATGTGCTTTACAATCCTTGTAGAGATATTATGGAGTGCAATCTAATTTTGTGACGAATGCTATATTTGTTTAATTATATTTATTGTTTCACCATGTGCTTTACAATCCTTGTAGAGATATTATGGAGTGCAATCTAATTTTGTGACGAATGCTATATTTGTTTAATTATATTTATTGTTTCACCATGTGCTTTACAATCCTTGTAGAGATATTATGGAGTACAATCTAATTTTGTGACGAATGCTATATTTGTTTAATTATATTTATTGTTTCACCATGTGCTTTACAATCCTTGTAGAGATATTATGGAGTGCAATCTAATTTTATGGAGAACACTACACTCATTTATTGTAACTATATATATATGTAATCTTCAAGGAAAGTGTGTAATGCAATTTAATTGAATACATGTTATGGATAATAATGGTGTAATGCTAATCAGCTGAGGCTAGGAGAATTGAAGTAGTTAGAATTTCATGTTTACTAGAATAATGTGTTAAATTTATTTTAAGAATAAATAATGTGAGAGACTGGAATCTTATTAGATAGGCACCATATTGTTACAGGAATTGTAGCAGTGCCTTCATCTCGTTTTTGGCTTGCAGACTTACTTGGCTTTCGACATTCCAGCCCATGTTTGGATAAGCTACTGTGTTTTTTCATCCGGACTTTCACTTCAACTGCTCAGAGTAACTCAGCTATAAATCTGACCTGGTGGGGCCAGTGCAAGAGGCAAAGCAACAAACCAAAACATTGCCCTTGTTGCCAGCAAATTGCCAGAAATGACAGCTCCACCAAAAGTAATGTACATTAAAAATATATACGTAATTCTTTCCTTACCATGATGTTAAGGTGCTAAGGTGTGTTGATTATTATGATGACATAGTGATGACATTGTAAGAGCATTATTTAGTGAATTTTGAAATGAACATTTCAAGAGCTGATGACTATACAATTGCTATTTGGCTGTCACAACTGAATATTGAAATGAACATTTCAAGAGTGATGACTATACAATAGCTATTTGGCTGTCACAACTGAATTTGAATTTTTAAGCAAGTGCAGAAAATTGAGACATTAGTGACATTTGATTTTTATAAGTTTGTGTACATAACAATTTTATATCGTAATTCAATGCTATATGTAAGTATTGTGTGGGGTAAATTTATTTTGTTAAAGTAAATGTTTAATTCTTCTATTGCTTATCCACGTCTTCCTAAAAAAATGGGAAAAGGGTTCAGTCAAGTTGGGGTGGCGTTAAATAATGGTTACGAAGTCGGAAAACCTTTGAATGTGGGTGTTCCATCAAGAGTACATGGGTGTTTCATCAAGAGTACATGGGTGTTTCATCAAGAGTATATGGGTGTTTCATCAAGAGTACATGGGTGTTTCATCAAGAGTACATGGGTGTTTCATCAAGAGTATATGGGTGTTTCATCAAGAGTACATGGGTGTTTCATCAAGAGTATATGGGTGATATATAAGGTCAATAATTCGAAATATCTATTTGAAATATGATGTCATGCATTGGGTAGGGGGTGTGTGTGGGGAGGCCGCCCTATCACAGACCCAGTCCACATTTAGAAGTGTGTTATATAGGAGAGGTAATATCCCCCCCCCCCACTATTAAGAGGCACTTATTACTGTGAGAAATACCTATCGTAAATAGTACCACATATTATCACAATAATTCAGAATTCAGAAGTGAACATCAGAATATAGCAATAAATGCAGCGAATTCAGAAGTGAACACCAAACACTTAGCAATGAATGCAGCGAATTCAGAAGTGAACACCAAACATATAGCAATGAATGCAGAGAATTCAGAAGTGAACCCCAGATATACAGGAATTAATGCAGAGAATTCAGAAATAAGCAAATGTAATTTTACGCAGTTTCACACTTTTAAAAAGCTATTCCTGGTTTTCGGCACATCAGAAAACTGTTATCTCCAACCTCATTTCAGAATATAAATGAACAGTACTGAACACATATCATTGTGCCGATGTTTTGGTGAACAAAATCTATTATCTCCAATCCCATTGCACATTTGGAGAAATTCAATGAACAGTACTGACCTGTCATTGTAACCACTCTATTATCTCCAATCTCATCTGTGCTTTGTAGAATTTAAATGAACAATACTGACGAGACACGTCATTGTGCCGAAGTTAAGGTGATTACTATGCAAAAAAAAATGGAAAGAATCGTGCATCACATTTGGACTAAACACTAGGGCGTCTTCAAAGAGTTCCTTGACTTCAGCAATATGTGAAGCCGCACAGAGATTGAAACTGCATCCTGATTTTAAAAAAAGAAAGACAACGAAATATAAATGAACTCCAACAACTTTAAAATTACTTTATTGCTATGTTTGATTGCATTTGCGAAAACGAAAGTCTTTGAAAGAACTCGTCTTACTTGTTTTCTTTTGCTCTCTTTATTTTTTGTTTTATCTGGACATTACAACTTCTTAAAAAAATTAAGTATCAGTTGGTGAATTGCACGTCCGCTCCAGTAAGCAGCTTCATTCAGTTTTAGGGGACAGAAATCTGCAGAATTATCGTTCTTAAAACAGTTGTTGGTGTGGAAATCGTTATAGGGTGCACACACCGATGTCGCACACCATTGTAAAGCAGTTGGCTGTGTAATTTGGCCAAACAGGCGACGCCAAGCAGGCTTGCAACAACATCAGCAACAAAAATTGGCTTCACATCACATGACATCTCACATCTCTGCTTCTAATCTCTTTCCTTCTCTGTTTCTGTTTAGCTAACTTTTTCTTTTCCTGTTTCCCAACAGAATGTATACAAAAATACACGAACTTATGAACGACTGCCTTGAGATTAAAATAATTCGCTCTGTTAGATATCTGACGATCATTCAGATACCGATTACAAATCAAACAGACGCATTTAAAATATCATTCAGACGATTAGCTCATTAAGAAAACAGTATGCATCTGTTTCTTGTTTAGCATCTTTACGGATCATAAAAGATTGGCTCATCAAGAAAACAGTGTGCATCTGTTTCTTGTTTAGCATCTTTACGGATCATAAAAGAAAGGGGAGAAACGCAATTCCTTTCGAGAGAGTTACCGAACATTTAATTCGAGCAAACACTGTTATTTGTGTATTTGTGGACTGAGCTATGCAGCACACGCTTAGCTAATGACTCCCACCTTCCACATTGGTTCTGACATCACGTTCATGACAGCCATCTCGATGTCCTGCCATTCGACCATTATGGCGATCTTCAAACTGGGAATCGATAAATTCGATAGCATGGCGTCAGATCTCAGTCCTGCTGATTGCAGTTTGATCGCCTGAAAGAAAAGAACGCAGTGCAAGCGATCAGGCGGATGTCTTTTAGAAGTGGGAGATGTATGAAGAGTGGTTAAGACATGGACTAGCTCATTTGTTGTAGACTAGCTGCAGTACTCACCAAAAAAAAAAAAAGAGTTGTTTGGATGAATGTGTATGTGGGTTTGTCATGTTCAGACGAGCAGAGCATGTAGGGCACAGGCCATTTGAACAATTCTATCTTT